>CM041549.1:16632820-17845320 GCA_023238725.1 Scortum barcoo
GACTCAGGAGACTCTAAAGACCCAGACAGACAGAGAGTGTCAGACATTACTGTCAACAAATGCATTTATTGTTCTCAATGGGCGGATGCAAAACAGAGACATTAAGAGCAGCGTTAAAACACCTTGGCGCTGCTCCCAGCTTCAGTTCAGAGTGAAAGTCCATTGACAACTTGACAGCTTGACAGCGATATGCTTGAAAAATGTGGATGTTTTGTGTGCATTGAAGTAAAGCGTCTGTGAGAACTGAGCTGTGTGAGAAATCACTCCCTATTTATCTGTATGACATCAACCTCCACCATTTTGTCATGGTTAAGGTAAAAAAATATAAGTAAAAATAATATAAGTAAAACAAAAAAAGTACTACTACTGTTAGTAACCAATCCAATCATGTATTTTGTCACATTTGATTGATAAAACATTACATGTCATGCAGAATTACAACTTGAATGATTATTCTTTAGTGTACTGTAATGTCAGATGTCATTTTATTAAAGCTGTACTTTAAAGGGTGTATGCGAAAATGAAACCTGGCTTTCTATAGTGGGTTTGAGTATCTTCCATATTCAACCTGTGCTTTATACACACACACAGAATCAGACAGAGGCGGGGTCCACAGAAGAACAGCCCGACACTTTGCTGCACCTCTACTGAGCGCAAACCACATTTCCTCTGCATGCAGTTCCTCAGCCCATCCAGACAAGCCCAGAAACAAAGAGCACTCAATCCAACAAGCCAATCTTTGAGGTATTATTATGTATTTCTCATCTGAACGACTCCCTGCCTCCCTCTCCTCGCGCATCCCTTGGCACTTACTCTGTTTAAATCCATAAGTGTGACAGTGTTTACAGGGTACGGGTAATGGCAGATGTTCCTACACGCTGTGCGTTAAACAAGAATCTTATTTGTCAAGACTTTGATGAATCTTCTGTCAAAATGAACCGAATGTGGGATGCAGAACGAGAAGACACTCGTTTTATCTATTCTCTAGGATGTTTCCCTGCACTTTTTTTTTTTTTTTTTTTTTTTGCCTGTATCCCATCACAAGCTTGTACTTGAACTTGTATTCACTGTTCTATAAAGAGGGTACACTATGTTGTGATTTTGACAGCCATTTAAAGCCTTACTAATGCCAAGAATATTGACAGTTCATGGATACATTTTTGAAAACAAAAGTAAAATGGCAGCTCATGTGTCCTCCTGAGTTTGTGCCTCAATATGAAAAAGTGATCTGAACTTATATTCATAACGTTAAACCCCCTGATTCTGTATTTTAAGTGACATATTGCTGTCTGATATTGTTATTCACGTTTTCCATGTTTTGCCATGTGACTGTTGCAATTTTATGAGTTGTAGCCTGTATACAGGTAGTAAAATTGTCTTTACATTTGAAACATGCATTTAAATACAAAGTCAAAGTCCAGTTAAATAACTGTGTTGCTAGAATTATTTCTCTATTGTTAAGTAAATATGTCAATTAGTAAAGGGGATCTGGATAAGCTTTTTGTTGTCGCAGAAGTGAAATACATTGGCCTTGGCAACAGAGAACAACACATTTACATGTTTGAGGGTTTGAACTTAATTGATTAATCGGGCGATGTTGTGTAAGCCCCGCTTTATTTCCCACCATCCCCAACAGCATTTGCACTGATTGGTTTTGCATTCTGGCACCAAACATCCCCAGGTCTCCTCCACTTAAGCGTTCTGAGACCTGATTTACAAGTTCTGCAGTTGTGAAAGCCCTGGATGTGTTATGATGTACACACCGGCCTACACAACTGTTTTTGTCATTGTCTGTTTATTCAATTGTACACTCTGACACATGCACACACACAGTTACACAAATACACATACACGTACCAAATACAGTGCAAAACAGTAGCCAGCAGCCATTTCTGCACTGTTACAGTTTGCATAAATCTT
This sequence comes from Scortum barcoo, assembly GCA_023238725.1. Taxonomy (NCBI): domain Eukaryota; kingdom Metazoa; phylum Chordata; class Actinopteri; order Centrarchiformes; family Terapontidae; genus Scortum; species Scortum barcoo. The sequence continues at coordinate 16,634,741 of CM041549.1, forward strand.
TGTATCTCAGGAAAAAGAGAACAGACAGGCAATGCTAGATAAGAATTCATTTCCCATTCTTCCAGGGGTGGGCTGTTCCATTTCATTTTCAACCTTTTGTCGCAAATAGGTAGCTCATTTTTCATACTTTGCCTTAGCAAAAGCAAAGCAAAGCAAAAAAATGTTGCAGCGGAATTAAATATTTGATGGGCCCTGGCACTTATTGTTTATCCCTTATTCTGAAAGCCACTCGATGCTGTTCCTGCACAGAGTTGCGTTTCTATTTGTTAAGCTGTGGTGATCATTAATTTGGGTGGTGGCAACTGTGATTAATTGTCTCATTACAAATTGAATTATTACTTGCGTTAAACATGCAAATGATCTCCGCTAAAGGTTGAGAATGTTGAGATTTGAACTAAATGACATCCGTGATTAATGAATCACCACATAAACAATAATTCACTTGTTTACCACAAAATTTGAAAGGAAGTTGTTAAAAGTGCAATTAAAGCTCAGGTCTGACTGATCTTCTCCCCGGTTATACTGACGTGGCATTAAAAACTACACAAAAAGGTTGAAATATGTGATGGAAATGCCATTGAAACTCTTCAAATGTGAACATAAAAATTCTTCTCTGTCTTCAAGTGACTGATGTTTTATCAAGTATCGCTGCGCTATGAAAAGCCAGACTTGTATGAGAGCTCTGGGAGATGAACAACAGATGATTAATAAATGTGAAATATAATGAAACGTCTGGATGTATTTGCAGTTAGCACAATGGATATCTCTTTTGTACTCGACATCCCTGAACCGGTGCCCTCCTCTGTCTCCTCTCCTGCGGCAGCAGACATTTTCCACTGCACTGCTTAAAAAGACATCAATGAAGGAAAAAGGAAAATTCTCAGCAGCGCCTTGGGATATGAATGGATTTAATATTTCTGGAGAAGATTCACAACGAGTCTTGCACGCCATGTCAGACTCATACTTTATTCATCGATCTAGGCAAATCTTAAAAGTGTCTCAAACATCAAGAGGTCGGTGGTCCACAAAGCATCTACAGTATATAGGAGTGCCAGTTGTTCCTGCATATAAACAATAAATTCCTAAAGAATTTTACATTAAATTTATTGAAATGCTTCACGCCAACGAGCACTGCCAGGTCTGTTTGATGGGGCCAAACCAGAAGCAGCTGGGGATTGAACCAATGACGCTGCAGCACTTTTTTTTTCCCCTCCTCTAGGCCAGTTCACAGCTTCTTTGTATAATTACATGCCTGATTCATTCTTCTGTATCACTGATTTATGACCCTAAAGAAATCCGTCTCAAGCCAGTTCATTAAAGCTTTTGTATTTGGGCCTCTAGTTTGTTGGCAGTGGCCATGAACATTGTCAGCAGTCACAAACATTTGTTGACAGACAGCGGTGTTATCGGTAACACTGGTGATAACAGACTGAGTGAATGGAGCTAATTAAAAATAATGAGTTCACAACAACTCACATTGTCCAGAGCGTGCACCCTAACCTGACGGGAAATATCATGTATTAAAACGAAACGTGTATTCTACACATTCAGATGGCCTCATTTACAGTATTTTATTTCAAATGTGGCTTATTTAACCAGTTCCATTTCCTGCTGCATAATAAGCGTGAAATTTATTCCCGATTATTATATTTCTGTGATGGAATGGTGCCAGGAGATATGTTTTGTAATACGGTGGGACCGTATGAAAAATTATATTTTCCTTAACATCGGTAACCCAAAGCCTTAATAGCCAACTTTTCAATATATGAATGTGTTCAGAAGAGAAAAAAGTTTCTACAGAGACAAAATAAAAAGACCGTTGATTCAGTTTTGGGGTCAGAGGCAACATTATGCCCCTGCTGGTGGCTAATAACATATATTGTAGTTATTTTTTGCACAGGATATGATTAGTTTAATAGAAGCAGTTGTATTTTGTCTCATGTTATTATTGTGTTAGTTGCTTTCTAACAAGATGAACAATCTTTAGCCATGCTAGCGACCTGGCTCTAGTGATGGCAAAGTCCGTCTATCAGTCCATCCGCCTGCTGGTTAGTCAATTGGACCACCACTTTGGTCCACACTAGTGGGTGGATTGCTGTGAAATTTTGTACAAAAATTCATGGTCACCTCATGTCAATGTCCAGTACTTTGGTTTCTGACTAAATACTACCTTCAGATGTACTTTGTGTTTAGTGCTTATTGGCAAAAATAGTAGCATGCTGCAATGCAAAGATGGTGAACATGGTGAATAACTTGTACCTGCTTAACATCCTGAGTTTAGAATTGATATTGTGAGCACACTCATTGTAGCATTTAGCTCAAAGTACGGTTGTGACCAAGTACCGTCTCATGGAGCTGCCATTAATGCTGTAGACTCTTGTTTAAATGTATGCACATTTAATGAAGTACACATTTATACATATTAGTGTTATGTATGTATTATGAATGTAGATTATGCATATGTGACACACTAGATGTTATTTTATATTTGGCTCTTTTGGTGCCCCCGAGTTAATTTTTTTTCCTCCACTGATAACATCTGTTAATATAGAAAGATTAATGCAATGCAAAACTTGCAAATGCAAAAATTACAAGATTCATCTTTTCTAGGACAGGCAAAAAAACATCACAATCTACACTGATTGGGAATTCAGATAAGTATTCCCTGCAGGTGGACCACAGGGAGTCACTTCCAAAATTTGGTATCATCAGCTCCATTTTCAAAGGGTATGTCCTAAATCTTTTCTCTATTGGTCCTTTCTCTCACCGCCACTTATCCTCCTTCAGGAATCAAGTTGGTCGAGACAGGGTAAAGCCGGATAGGACAGAGATAGGTTAACACAGTGTCCAATGGATGTCAGTTAGAAACTGTGTTTCTAAGGAGCCTTTAAAATAAACATTTAATTCAGTAAACGTATATTAAGGTAAGTTGCCATCAGTTTTCAAGGCACTCATCCTTCACATTGATATGGTAACTTGAGACATATATTAGGACATATATGAAAGTATTTTAAACACAAATAACACTCTGTAGCTACTTAAGGGGAAATATCTGTAATATATCTATATACTATATATCTAATATCTATATTCTCTGTCTTACCATACTGCTCTAGCTCAAAAAACAGAATAGGGCATTTTAACAGGTTCTCAGACCACATTATGGAATATTTTTTAACTGCTTCTTTCATTGTATTCAGTGCACAGTGTTTGTGTACACTGTATAATATTCAGATACTGTATATGCTGTCCCTTGAATGAACACATTTGTTTTCATCAGACTGGACTTTGCTAATTGATCCTTTATGAGATGGATATAATGGAATCATACTGATTCCATACAAACAAAGTCAGTGTTTCTTATGCTCTAAGACTTTCACCATTATAGCAGTTGCTCAAAATAACTGTCTCTGAGTGGGTGTTAATCCGCACATGAGTGTGAATGATCTTATATTTCCCTTTTCCTCCTTTTTCTTGCACACAGTGAGAAACTGTGCCAGGCTAAGCTAGGCTATGTGGGTTAGGTGGAGTAGACGCACCCAAGGGAGCGTGCCCTTGCCCATTTTGGAGTTAAGTGCTATTGCAGCTATAAAATTTTCAATACATACAGTATGGGACCTTAAATAAACTTTCCTTCAGTCCATTTAAATGTTTGACATCTCTTTCTGCATTGCACATACATAACCAACTGGTCAGGAAAACACAAACTATGTAAATAACAGACTTCAGTGTTGTCCGTGCCTGGCTAAAGATCAGAAATGATTTTTATTGGTTCAATTTATGTGTTTGTGTTTGTCTAAGACAGCATATCCCATTCATTAGCCTTCCCAGCATACTTTGATCAGCCACCGTCTTCACCCTCATAACTGGGTAAACATATAAAATGTGTCAGTGAGCCATTTCCATAGAGGAACAGGGGACCTAGGGAGGATAGAATGGCTCATTTGAGAGGGAGGACTAAAGACAAATAAATGTCGGAGAGACCACTGGTGCCCAGTTGTTTCCCTCACAAAGACAAAATAAAAAGCCAAGCCAAATTGAACCCAGAGTGTAACGTGAAGACTTGTCCCAAGTGAACAAGGTGAACAAGGCGTTGTTGTTGATATGCACTCTTCCATTCAACCAGAGCATAAATTGGACCTCACTTCCATCAACCAGCAAGCCGGGCTCGAGCACCTCTTAATAAAAGTGTTAAAAAAAACAGTCAGCAGAAAACCTTAAAAAAAAAAGCAGGAAACAAACTCCAACAGAAAACCTTTAAAAAAAAAAAAAAAAAACAGGACAGGCCTTTGATTTAATTATTCCCATCAGTGGAGAACCAGCATTTAAAATCACAAGGAAGGTATTTCTATCATTTCCATTTTAAGCTAAACTCCTCCTCCACAGGGACAAGCAGTATACCGAGGTCAAATGTAACAGATGAAGTAAGGCAGCATGGCAGCATACTTTATTTTCTGCCTTGATCTCATCAAAGATTAATACAGACTACATTCCTTATGCTGCAACTTTTGAATCTGTGAGGGAACAAACAACATAGTTTTGATCTAATTTAGTACCGTATATGTGGGAACACTTACTCCAGGCGACTTCCTGCCTCCTTTCAGCATTACATTAATTGTGTTTGTTTTGCAGTGCGGCAACCTAACCCTTTGCAATTTGGGAGTTTGTTCAAGAGAGGCTGTTCCTCTGCTCGGTGCATTGGTTAAGTGTCCATATTTCCTGCACAGTATGGGTCTCTTTATTATTAGGAATGTGTCCTCATGGGAATTATGAAAAAGGGAAAATGCACCACCTGAACGGCAGCATCTAAGCACAGCAGTGCTTGTACCTCTTAATCTTTCTTACAGAATGAGAAGTGATGTTCACTACTATCCCCTTTGTGATTCTCACCTAAATGTTCAGGTATGAGCCCAGACTCAGAGTGCAAAGCTATTTAACAAAAGAGTGGCTATTATATATTTATGATGTTATTCCATTTTCCCCCCTTTCCTTGTCTACATATAAAGCAGCTCCCATGTAAGGTATAAATTAGAATTCCTTCAGAGACGGCAGACCAATGAATATGGTTAGAACAAAAATGCTCTGAAGTCTTTTGAAGAAATGGCTTCAACGTTGTAGTGATATCGCTTCGTTTCTTTGAATGTCTGGAGTGAGTTTATATTGAAAAAAAAGCACTGTAATAGTAAGACATGAATAATGTGGTAGTAACGTGTGCTTAGAGTTAGACAATTATTATATGTTTTCTGCATCTGCATTTGCACTGGATGTAATTCGTAAGGTTCAGAATTATCCAGAGATTGAAGAAAATGAAGGTTTAAAGTTCACGTATCAAGTGGGGTTTCATTTTTCACAGCAGGATCCAAATTGCTACTCAGATTCCTTGAGAGCTTACTCGAAGAGCAGGACCTTTTCCGCCAAATCAAACTGTCCAACCATTACCTATAAATGGTCAATTACTTGCTGCAAGTGTCCCTGACATGGGAGCTGCCTATTAAAACCACAGCCTCCCACAGCTTACTCTAAATTTTACATAGAGATCCGTGCTTTTCATGGTGTCTCTAATCTTTGCAGATTAATATGGGAACATGATGATTAGATGTTTGATAAATGTGATGCTTTGTGATGGCTCTTTGTGGTTGCTCCTGAAAAAGAACCGCGTCTACTGTTAGATTATGGTTAGCCAACATTACTGGCCTCATTGAAACCCTTTTAAAAAGAGAAACAATCAATTTCCCTCCTGTGATGCAGAGAACATCACAAACCATCACCTCTCGCACAGACTGAAACATTTCTGTCTGTGAATCAGTATGTACAGCAGGATATTGGTTTCACCCTTTCAATTAGCGATTCCTCCAATCGCCCTCGAATTTTTAGATCCTTGACTGAGATATGAAGAGTGAGGGAATGACTCAGAAATGAAAAGGAAAAATACACGGCTGCACCTGCACAGAAAAAAATAAAAAGGATAAAAAGGATGTTTAGTTAATGCAACTGCACGTTATTACAGAAAACAGCAGGTGACAAGCCTCTCATAAAATGTTCCCAAGCAATTAAGCGTTAAGTTTATTCCAAGTCCAGGTATGTGATTGCTGCAATTAACAGACAATTGTATAATCAAAGCGCCTTTGCTCCTATAGCAAAAGAGAAACATGCCATTCAGAATCTGAGAACAGGAAAAAATGACATTGAATTGGAGAGCACATGAAAGAAACTATGTCTGTTTTATCACGCTGAGTCTCTCTTGACTTACACTATACTGAAGTATAGATAATAGTACACGTAAATTACAGTAACTTTCATGCTTGGTAAAAATGATTGCCAGCAAATTGCAGTGAAACAGTGCTGTGAAGAGGCACTTTCGTGTGTTTTTGCCTGTACTAAAGAGAACCTGGTACATTTGTTCCTCTGCATCTCAGTGCTGTAGTGGTCGGTACAAAGCTCACAAAAATCTGATAATTTTAGTAGAAAAATCAAGACTGCTGACTGCAAACAATCAGTCTCTGTGGGGAAGTAAAAAATCATTAATGGTGAAAAAGAATATTAGGAATATACAATGATTTAACAATGTACATATGAAAACCTTTTTTCTCTATTTTAGGACTCCTTTTCATGTGCAGACTGATCAATATTGAACAAATCAACAATGGATGGATTTAACAGACTCCCAGCAGCTTCCAACAAAGAACCATTGACCAGTGGCTAGTGTTATAGACCAATAGATGCAGCTCGGTTGTTCACCCAAAATATTTTTAGGACATTCTTATCCATCCAATTTAGCATTCAGCATCAACAAAGCACTCCCTTTATCTTGACCGTGATTTATTCTGCGCATCGACAAATCCGGTGTGTAAAATCAGATGGATTGAACGCGAGTATCAGGTACCTCTGCTGCCTCACTGATGCACTTTTTGCATTCTCCACACCGTTCTCTGCTTCATGCAAATCCTAACAAATGATGTATCTTTCCACAGATGAACTATTCACACCTCCAGGGCTTTCCAATTCGGGGAAAATGCCATAGCTCAGCAAAAAGCAGCTGAGATATGGCTGTAAATAAGAAAGTGATGCAGAAACAGGGAGGAGGGACGAGGGCTGATGGGCAAGCACAACCTTCTCCGTATAAGACAGTTCATTAAACACCTTTCACAGGCAATGTGGCACCATTCCTGGAATGAAAAGCACGATATAAGCTGACGCGGGTCAAGGGGTCAACCTACTATTGAAGTCCGCAGATAAATGCTGAGACAGAGGCAGGTAGTGCACGGCCACACACGAAGCAACCCCGAGGTTATCAGAGTCGCAGACTGCATTTCATTTATCTAGAGACCACTTTATCTCCACTGGAAAACATCTGGTCCTCCACCTTGTTCTGTCCCTTATAGCTTTTTAATGTACACATGAGCTGAAGGAAAATAATGAGAAGGAATACTTAAAGGGGTATAAACACTGTGGAGTGTGAGTAGATTATCTTTTGGAGCACTGGACTATGCCACCAAGATAAGTTGGCTTTGTCCTATTTTTCCATAGCAATCTATAATCTAAAATGTTATATCACCATGAATGTGGTTGTGGGATCATTTAATTTAGGCTGAAATTAAAACAAAAATAAGAGGGTCATCTGTCTTATGGGCTTCTTACAGCATTTGTCATGACACTGTAATTAAATGACTTCTTTCTAATGAGAATCCACACAGCTATAATTTCCAGTGTAGTGAATGTAGCCCTATAGATAAGCAGCCTGCAAGTTTTGATGGACTTTTTGTGGGGCACACCACTGACAGAGAGGCAAATTAATGACCTCCCTGGAGAGTAGGACTGGTGTATGGGGAGGCTTATAAATAGAGCAATGGTATGATGGAAAGTCTGTGATATGTGTATGTGACTCCCACTGATTCCAGACGACCCACTAAAACTGGAAAAAAATGTTTTCTTGGGCTGAAGCAGGTACATAATGTATTGTTTCTCAAAGTCAGTCACATCTCCTTTAATATGTATTTTACCCTGCTCATTGCTTCTAATCTCAGGATGAAGTTGACACATTAACAAAACTGCTGTGATAAAAGTTTGTCGCAAATTTGGTCCATTTCGGTTGAGTTCCCATTGTGACTTACAAGTGTCAGCATGTCCAGACTGGCTTGTCAGTGAACACAGAGCTCACCAGCAACAGCAGTTTACCTACCAGCACTGCAAGTACTACATCACTAAACTTCTAGAACGAAATATCTCATGAAGACGTGCTTATTAATTGACTCTCTAGTGTGATGTGGCCTTAAGGCTGCTGGATGGTTTCATTTTAGCCTGATCTGTTGTTGGTGAAGTGTGAACTGTATCTGACAGTGCTCGGACTCATGCAACAGTACAGCGTACATGCGGTTGGACAGCCAATTGATTTACGTTGTAATACTGTAATATCAGAACACTTAAAACTCCTCTTCAGTATCAAACTCAATTCCAAAAAAGTCTGAAAGAATCCAAACCAAGGCGATCTTTGCATTGTCTGAGGCCCTGCTCTTGTGACAAATCAATATACTTGAGGGTGGAGGACGGAGACAAGGGGACTGGCAGTTAATAGGAAAGTGAAATGCGAGTCTCCTTAAGTACCTCAGTACCCTATGTGCACAACAGGACTGAAGTAGTCCCTGAAGAAAGGTTATCGCATCAACTTTTCTGCGCTGTCTTTGACGAGTAACAGTTCAAGAGCTTTTACTGATATCCTCTAGCCATCATTAACGTGTGTGTGTGTTTCTCATTTATGAGATAGAAACAAAAAATGAAGTGAGGCTTTGATTAGTGTTTTGTAAATGTGTTCAAAGAAGAATTTGTACGGTGAGCTATGTGTCATTTCCCATTTTCTAATATCATAAATACACAGATGAGAATATAAATGCATTTAAGTGACTATTTTGATTGCTAAATAAAGAATTAACTTGAAAAGGCTTCTTTGAAATAATCAGCCCAATTTTCTTTCTTTTGTTTTTTGTTTTGGTGAATTCATTATTTTGCCCTACATTCAGATTCAAGAAAAAGAACATCTTCTGCTGGAGTTGCTAAGTTGTCCTTATCTGAACTAAAATGGCACCACAGAAAATAGTCAAGTTAGAGCAAGAGTCGGTGGTTGATATGAAATAAGTGTCGTTTCTTTCATCTGTGGATGTGGGATGGTAAAAATGGGGTTGTCTTTCTGGTGTGTCTTTATTATTCTGTGGCTATTTTTTTTTCCTTTTGTAGCATCACAAGCAAGATTGTTTTCCACCAAAAAAAAATTACTTTTCGAATCCAACATGCAGAAACAAGCCAGGGACAATTGAGCTCTCGAGCATGTCACAGGGTTTTGTCAGAACTTGGTGGAGCTTGTTTCCCCGCTTACTTTCACAGTTATTGTCTTGGTCTCATCCAAATACAACCAAAGTGGTTTGTACAAAGTCTCTTGCAATCTATCTTACAGCTCACAAATCCTGTAGTGTTAGAGGACAGCGTGGTGTCTGTACCTACAGTCGAATATCTGGAGAGAACAAAAAAAAAAGAAGCTCTAATTAAATCCTTTTTCACTTTGATTAAACTGTGTTCTGTCGGATATTTACTTGCCTAATATTGGGATGGATCAAGGCTGGCATGGAGCACTTGCAAGTCATTAAACATGACCTTTTCTTCAAACCAGAATCAATCACCTCAAAGTCACGGCCCTGCCCTATCAATACTTAAGCCAAATGAAATGTGCCATCCGATATGGAGCCTCTGCAGTTCTTTAAGGATCCCAGCTCTTTACCAAAGTCTTCAGCATTCTGCTATAATGATAAGTAGTAAGAGTTAAGAAGATAAAGCACAGATAGTCCTCCCGTCTCTATTGGTTATGATCTCTAACTCAAAGGTAGATGTGGCCAGCTTAAGAAAGAGCACACATGAAGGAATGCAAAACCCACACCCCAAGCTGCAGAGTGTTGTTTACTCTAACGATTTTAGTTAAGGATACAGATGATTACGTGGTATGGGACCCACACTTGGTAATCACTGCCAGGGAAATGTGAGGAATTGGAGGTAGACTCGCTCTGTTATCTGTAATTTCACAAACAGGGTTATTAACATGAATGTTTTTGTGAAAGCTGAGGCAATCATTGTATTCGGATTACTTTTTTTGCTTTTGACACATTTCCCATCAGTGAGCAGAAATCAGAACCTATAATCCTGCCAGTTTTTTATATCTCGCTGATCCTTTATGAAAGAGACCTTTCTGTGAACCTCCGAACATTTCCCTCTCCTATTCATTCCACACAACTACACTCCAGCTAGTAATATCCCTTGATATGATAATTGACCATTGGTAAACATTATTTATCATGCAGCTGCATTTGGAAATTGCGATTTTAGCAAATCCCTCTCTTAAAAAAAAAAATCTGCTTTCATTGTACGACTTGGTTGAGAAGCATTCAACCTCACCTGCAGTTAAAGGGCCCACTGCATCTGTAAGGTGTGAGGACAATGAAAAGTGTTTCCTGTCTTTCTTTGCATTCCTCTGTTGGAAATAACAACTTCTCTAGGACGCAGTTCCACATAACATAGGATGTCTGTCTGTCAGTCAAGGTAGCTTACAGCTTATCTCAGTGGTGGAAAAAGGAAACGAGAGCCGCATGCCTGGTAAACAGGCTATGGATGGCAGCTTCATAAACATCGGCAGGTTCTTATTTCACAAGGGTGGATGAGAATAAGTATGGTATGTAAGTATGGTATATATTTGTAGTAAATATTACATAATTAACAAAAGCTGCATTTTGTCAAATAGGATTTTAATTGAGATTGGATCAAATCAATCAATTAAGCCAAGCAGAATTTCGGAAGTTTCATATGAAAAATACAGAGTTAAATTGAAATGAAAATGTATTTTTAGTCCTATTCATAAGTATGATTTATGATTTATGATGAGAGAACTAGTCATCATCTGATTCATTCTTGCTGATTGCTTGCCAAGATGTACTGAAATTGAAATTGAAAGAGTTATCTTTAGCAAAGGTTTGGTTCCTTGAACTAGTAATAGATGTTAGTCAGGAAAAAAATCATTTACATTGAGGCTCTTTGTACACTGTACCTATACATGGAAAAAAAAACATTATATAATATACCTGTTTAAATTTCACATGCTAACAGGGTATGTACCCCAGACTTGTCTCTGCCAAGCTTTTCAGCCATTTATATAACATTTGTGTGATGGAACGTATCACTTCTATTTTCACCAGGCTGTTATTTATATACTAGGCGTATAATGTCTTGTACTTTAGGCCTGTCAAGTTTCATTTCATGAAGAGAAGAGTTGTTTCTGAGTGGGCTGAAGAAACTTTTCTCTCTCTCATGACACCTCCTTGATTGATGGAGACCGGCTGACCTACACTTACCCCTTGTCCAGCCAATGGGTTTTCATTATACATCTCCCTCCATCCCAAGACATGTTTTTCAGACATGTGTAGTCAAAGCCAGTCACACGCCGGCTGCTTTGACTGCACAACTGGGGCACACAGTTGCTGAAGTAGAAGGTTTCTGCAGCCGTCCGACCACGCAGACACCCAAACAGCAGCGTTGTTCTGGGACAGCAATCGCCGCGCACCACCTAGTTGTCATCATGGTTCAAATACAAACCTACACAGTGTGTTGAAAACATCTTCAGTGTAAGTACTGCCTTACAAATGGAGGAGCCCATTAATCAATAGACTCCTGTAGCTCTGTTTTCCCTCGGGAGGTAATGTATGTTCGGTGCTGTGGTGCTCAAAGCATTGCACGTATAGCTGTTATTGACAGGAGCCGCCCGTCTGGGTCTTGTCAGCAGACGATGCCGTCCTTGGCAATGTTGTTATCTCAGGACTGGAAAGACCATATGTTCTGTGCATGCTCTGTAATATTGAGCATGTTAAGAGCAGACGCACGGCAACAAGTGTCCTTATTTCGCCTGAGAGCTAAATCTGCATGGCCTCGTATTTAACGTGGAGAAAAAGAATTATTTTCATCAAGCACAGGGAGTAAAGTGGCTTCCTCATGCACTTTTTCAATATAACCTCACAGTGACCTTAACCACTCTGTCTGTTGTGTCTTTGTTTATGGAGTGATGAAGGTAGGTGCGAGGGAGGGATAGAGAGAGAGACAGAGATAGAGAGGGAGAGAGCCAGTCCACTGTAAGTCTGTGGTCAGAGAGATCCCTCTACGGCTACAAAGAGCAATGACATGTTTGATTACATTTATGTTTGATTGAGTTCAGTGCTCCCTTAAGCTAGCTTGGAGAAAATGAGATTTCCCCTCCCAAAATATTACCCTGCATTCTTCTTCCAAGCCATCCATCAAGGCCCTGTACAGTTTACCGCTTTGCCAATTTTACAGATCCCATCAGGCACTCTCTTCCCTTCCTTACCTTCTCTCCCACACATTGCACCGGTCCGACCAAAATAAAACACCGAGCTAATAATCACATTCCTTGAAAGTCGATGAAATCCTTGAAGCAGGCTCACGCTGCGATACCGGCTCTCCTCATGTTCTCGCGCACTGCAGAACAAACACAGCTCTTTAATTATTTACATAGCAACATAAATTTCAGTCGTAATGAGAGGCTGCGCGCGCTTACAGCTCAGCAGAAACGCATGCTGCTGGGTTGCAGTAATACGTTACAGTCTGGTAGCAGCAATGTGTCGCAGCTTGAATATGGCACCCTACCCCCAACAAATGGGAAGAAACATCACATGCCACTCACACTGGCTGTTATCCATCAAAGACATGAGGTAGAAACTGCCAAAACAAATATGAGAGGAGGAGACTAAGATCTTTCATTACATGCTTTTTTTGCTTTATTTACACTTATATTTTGGCTTTTGAACTGCGAGGGGAAGGGAGCAAAGCAAAGAAAGACGACAAACATATATTGCCTTTGATTGCATCAGGCAGTATGTATGCGCTCTCAATCTGTCAACCTTATTGTAGACATCCATCTGTCTCTCATCACATGGCCACAGATTGGAGGGGACTCGTATAAAACCGTGCAGCAAGTGGTAAAAAATAAATCATTGTCTCTCATTCATTATTCCCTGCTTAGGCTGACTGATTCTTTGGTTTAATAAAATCTCACGGTGTTAAATTTGGTACATGTCTGATGTTTACACCCACAAGTACCCATAAGTGGATATCAGCATGCACTCATGTACCTGGTTTAGAGGGAAATGCCAGAAATAACCACAGACAGGACAATCAGCGCTGTGTCATTTTTGGCTTTATCTCAATTTGGCAACATTGTCCTCTCGCAACACAAGAGGGTCTATTGTATTGCTGCTCTCCAGCATCACACACTGTTATGTATTTGGCACCATAATGGGCATTTGAATGATTATGTCCAGGTATAATTCATTGTCCCACATGTGCTTTATCTTATGTTACCATACTGCATGTTTCGACAGCAATCTGTCAAGTTATTTGCTCTCTCTGTCAGACAAAGCGCCATTAATCACAACCCACTTCAATCGTTACCATTATTTTTGAGACCTGATAGGCTAATAATTAAACGTGGAAAGATGAAAAGATTGAAGCTCAGGGGAAAATCTTCTAATCGAATTTTGTCTTTGACGTTGTCACTTGATTTGACCCACAACATCTGTGCGCATGCTGCAGAAGCAGATGTGGGGGAATTCAGACTTTTTTTTTTTTTTTTTTTTTATAAATTTGAATTTGAATTTTGCGAGACGCCTGCTATGAGGTTTTGTGCACTTGCAGTGTTTGTGAATATTACATACGTGCTGCCTAAAGTCATAGGCTTAAACAAAACATCTCTCGAGGGACAGGCTCGTGGCGTGTTGGACTTGTGTCTCTGGACTAGCACATGCTCTCAGCAGTGTTTTCAGTCTCTCACTCGCCTCTATTCTCTCTAGCCTGATCTCTTTCCACCCACAAAGGCGGATGCTGTTGGTTACCTTGACATGAAGGACGCACATAAAAAAACACATTTTTTCTGGGTTATGGCTTTCTGTTGTGTGAGCGACTGCAGGCAGTGTGGAAGTCATTTTGACATTTAGCCTGCCAAAGATTGTCTTCACATGGATGAAAAAAGAGGCCCCAGGAAAAATCTTTGGTCGCGCTCAATATCAAATAAAATCCATGCGATTGTGATCAACAATTATGGCAAAAATGACTGATCGTTGCGCAAACCTAGCAGTACCGCTATGTGTTTGTAAAATACCAAACTTGGGTTCAAAACAAGTGCGAGGATTATGTTGTAACTCAGCATTTTTTCTATCAAATGTACGTATTCCTGATAGACTCCAGCTATTATGATTGCTGACGGTTATCTCTCATGGACCCGTCTTTTCTCTACCGTCTACTGGCGAGTTTCTTGTAGTGTTTTGTGCAGCTCATCTCTCCAGCAGCACAGTTTGGATCCTTTGATCACGTCTCAGCTGAGGCTTCCTGGCTCTCTGCTTGAGATGCTCGCAGATTGCCATCGTACACAAACTCCCTCCGGACTACTTGGGCAGGGGATTTGATTAACTTATCTGTGTGGGGACTGCCACAGTGCAGCAGCAGCCCTGGGTGAGTCCAGACGTGAGCATCACCCGACGTCGGCGAGGAGCGATCGGATGCGGCACACATGCTGACATCTGATGCTCGCTTTCATTTCAAGACTTTTAATTAACCTGGCTTTACACAGAAATAACTCTGACATTTATTCTCAGAAAACCTGTCTAAGTTCAGGGAGAAAACAAAGCCCACACGAATATTATTTTAAAGGAATTGGCTTCAACGTTATAACTCGTCCTATTAATCATACCCAATTCCTGTTCTGTTATTTTACAGTTCTACGGAGGCGAAGTAGTTCACACAAGACAGGCCCGGTAAACAAATGACTCCAAATTACGCAATCTATCAATTCAAGAGGGACCTGCAAATACCAAGCTGTCAGATCCAAATGAAAGCCATTAGTTTGCAGCGATCAGAGACTTTTGAATACCTCCGACATAGAGGACCTGCTGGAGTGCAGTCAGCAGCTATTCTATTAATAACAGCAATGATGGCACCTGTCACAAAGAGGCAGTGATCAAGGTCCTGGAGCTTACAGGTGTTCACTGTAATCTGTTATTCAGTCTGTCTCTCAATGCAGCAGAACATATTAATTCTCATTTTAAGTTGGTGTACTCAGAAATGTCAATTTTCAGGAGAGAGTGCTATATAGAGATATGCATACATAGAAAGGCTTGACATAAACTTTTTTCCCTCATCAGTCAGAGGCTAGTGCTTTTTCAAAGTTACCAGCCACAGTCTTTCTGTGGGGAAAATTAGGTTTATTGTGATTAAACTTGCATATGGAGTGCTACAATTTACCTGAAGAACTAGATTTTTACTCCTTTAAAATGTGAATGATTACTGTAAACACCATATATAATACACATAAATTGTATATCACTGCAGTCATAAAATTTTCAGCTCTGATCAGGTTGTGTGTGAAAATTTTCAACCAAATAAAATTAAACTGAAGCAAGAGAAGAGAAGAAATTTATGAACCACAGCTGCGAATGACACAAAGTAGAGGAAATCTCTGTGGTAGAGAACAAATTAATTTAGTCTAATCAATTCAAATTCACAAAAAGGCCTAAAAACACTTTTACTTCACAGTTACTGTGTAGTTCTGTTTAAGTAGAGTGTCCCTACAGTTCACACAGGCACCTGCATGCACGATTACACTGTGGCTTGTTTCAAAGATGATGTAACTACAGTTCCTACTGTGGCAAGATTATATACATAACCAACCACACTAGTTAATGTTAGCTAGTTATATTTTAGAAAGAATTATGCAAATTATGCTGCAAAAAGGCTACACCAGCAGCTACTGGAAACTTTTAAAGTGGAACGTTTTCTTGCATGTTACTCATGTTGCTGCATGAGCTGATGTCATGGATCAATCAATCAACACACCTTAAATGTCATTATGACAACTGACGTCATGTGATTTAGTGATGACTGGTGATTATTTGCAAGTTTCTAAATTCCTCAAACAGTATTATATGAAAATAGGGATGGAATATTGGATACTGTTAAAATTGGATAGAAGCTTCAGTCCTATTTTTTGTACAGATATATATGAATACCTTCTAGTATTATCCCCATATTTACGCTTTCCACACACACACTGACAAATACATTACAACACTTTGCAATGTCTTTGTCTCCTCACGACTGAATTGTAGTGTGTTATAAACAACTTATTAAGTGTTTATATACTTGTTAAACCGTGAAACTCATACCTCTGATTTGCTACAGATATACCTATACCTTCTTTTTCTGTTTTTCAGAGTGCAAAATCAACTTATTATACCAGCAAGTGTGTGCTGAGTACTGCCAGAATGTCTTAAATCATCTGATTAGAGTTTCACATATAGGAAATTATTTGACTCTGTTTGAGCTTATCTAAATAAGAAGAGCGAACATAAATATTATAGAAGATAAAACAGGGAAGTGAGTCTCTTTTTTTTTTTTAGTTAGCGTTAATTAAAAACTCTGTATGTCAAATCCAAATCTGAATCCCTCAGAGCATCACAGTTTGCACCGACCGCAAAAATAACAATCTACCATCACCCAGAAATCATCCTAACTGTATGTCTCCAATGTCTCCGGGGCTTTGCTGTTCAGTATCCAGTTCACCATTTTGAGCTCCTCGTCTAACTGAGCTCCTATTTTCCATCCACATTGTTTGATTTAATTATGTTATCTATATTTGTCTTGTCTGGATTTTTGTGTGCGCTGCAAAAGATAGACTCTTTGTTAAAGTAGGGCACCTCTCTCATTAGACACTCCCAGAAAAAAAAAAAAAAAAAAACTGCAAGGGGGTTTTGCACTTCATTATCATTCTCACCAACAAGAAAGTACTCTTCTTTTTTCCTAAATGATTAAGCAGGGTCCTCTCTAGCTCAGTGTATTTGACTGCAGCACTTTCACGTCATTGTTTTGGAGCCATTAGTGGAGGAGGAGAAAAAGTGGAGCTAACATTTAAACAAAAATGGTTACCACTTATCCCCATCGTGTTGTTTCTTGCACCGTGTTTTTTTTTTTTTTTTTGCACCCCAAAAGAACAAACACGAGTGACACGAGCTGTAATTACAATACATGACATCCCAATTTGATATGTGGTTACTTATTTAATGAGCAAACTGTTGGCATGAACAAAATAAGCAGAGAGTCCCTCGTGAGTGATTCAGAGACCTAAACAGTTACATTAAGAAAGAAAGACAGAGGCAGGGTGAATTTTAATAAGATGTTAATATTTGAGGATTTAGATGTTGAATGTGTTTCTAATTAAATCGAAGGGAGGGAATGGACTTTTTTTTGTATTATGAGGCAGTTCTGAGTCATTGAATCTTTTGAAGAATAGTGAATTAAAGTTGAAAGAGAAATGCGTGATGACTGTAGCTTCACTTACAAATTAGTCCAACATATATAAAATATATATATAAAAAAGGTAGTATGTTTTTTTTTTAATATTTGGTCAAAAAAAGGAATGTCATTCTGGAAAATACTAATGTTCAACCTGTTTAAGTATGACCGACACTAGCACCACGCTGTGTGTGTGTGCTCTCAAAGTTAGACACATTGCTGCAGTAAAGTTAGGGGAAGGATTAGTGTGTTGCACCGCTGGCCGATCCTGGATGTCCTCTAAAGACTTCTGCCTTTGCGCGGAGCAGTGCTGCGCCACAGGACACAGAGGGAGACGTTCCTGCAGCCAAGGCCTTCCAGTTACTCTATGTGGGACTGATACTTCACACAGCAGCACCCAGGGCTAGAGTGACTGGGTGCTGGATCAAAGCAACACTGTGTCAAAACGGGCTCCAGGACATCCGTCCCCTCAGCCACATATCCCAAGCATAACCGAGCTAATGGGACTTCCCAGACAGAATCGTGTGAGTCTGAAAACCTCTAAATGATGGGAGTAGCAGGGCCACTGCACCGCCGTCTTAAAGGTTTAGATCTCGGCTCTACCAGAAATTTAAGTTCCAGCAACAGCAGCATGCTGAGTTAAAGAATTGCCTGAGTAGCAGTTGCTGTTATCTGAACTTTGGTAATACCCCTGTAACTTTTTTTTACAGCATTTTTTTCCCATCATACTGTGCATCATAAGGTCTCTTACAGCAAGTTTGTAGATAGGAATATCCCTGGGGCGGACAAAATGAAGAGCATGCATTCATTTCCTTTTGATATGTTATCTGTGCGACTATCCGAGTGACAGATCCTGTTGTAAGAGGGTAAGTGCTGCGGATAGAGAAAATTATACACAGTACACAATATTATGTACTGCAGCAAAAAGAGTTCATGTAATTCTGTATAATTTTCTCTTTATTGGGTACATTCCCTTGTGTACAGTAGACATGGCCTTTAAATGTAAAATGACTGCCGTTGCTGTCTGTCTTAGAAACAAGCATCCTCTGGGGAGTTTGGTGAAGGATTACGCTGTTGGACTTTGGTCCACGTTTTAAATTTTTAATGGTTTGATAAGCAAAAGACATCCAGCTACCAAAATGCCTCATTATTTAGAGGTCAGAGGACGATGGCGAGACCTTTGCCATGTGGAAGATTCATCAAGGTCATTAGACACGCAATTGAGAGCTCAGCACAATGTACTGCAAGTGCTTAGAAACGCATTTTATGTCCAAACACTGAACTTTAAAATTCACAACTCATCAGATTTTGAAATATTTCAACACAATGTACCAAAGCTTAAGATTGAGATCACAAAGTGGTCTGTCATATGCCAAGTGTTTGTGGTATGTTGCTGCTGTTCCACTTGCATATGAAAACGACATGTCGCAGGTGTTCCACTGCCACAGATGGAGACTACTTACTGGCATATATACCACTGCCGACTATGTTGGTGCCAGTTTTGTATTTTCCACTAGCAGATGCCACCTTTCACCATGAGATAGCTACTTGTGTGAAACTTGTTGCTAATGCCATAACATTATACTGGAACATAACTGCTCATTGTAGGCAGCTGTCCCAGAACAGTTAAACTAGTAGAGTCATAGCTATTATTGGAGAAAGTTTGATCATTAACATTAGTATGCTGTAGTACTAGTATGCAGAATATTTGGTATACTTTTGCAGTTGAAACACTGTCATATGCGAAAGGACACCACTGACATAAAGTCCTCATGCGCTGATTGAACAGCAGCAAGTCCCCACTTAAAGCCACTAGTAAAAGTGACGCGCCGCTTTTAATCGACATGTGCCACTAAACCAAGAGTGGCATGCCATCAGCCACTTTTCGATCTTGGTGCTGCTGAAACTTTGGTCTATCTCTTCGTGGCCGCGGTCCAAGCTTGTAAAAGGTCCAGCAGAATAATGTGCCGTGTCAGTTTTAATGCAGCCCTTCCCTAGCTGTGAGAGCAAATATCAGACGCAGGTGTAAGCAGACTGAGAATGAGCAAATTGTGAAAGAAGCCCACAGGGAGTTGAATTATTTTGAGATAACACACCCCGATCTAATCCTATAAAATCCATACAAAGTCAGATTCTGATTCTAATTCAAGCATCAACATCACAGGTTATTGTTGACCAGCTAATGACGTACAGTAGAGTTAATAAAGTGTGAGCTAATGTTCCACTCTCAATCTGTTGTACTGCTCATCCAGTACATCAGAACCATTTCTCTATTTTGTGCTCAACATGTTGCATTACTCTGCAGGGAGATGAGTAGCTCAGTTACTGCTAGACTAGCAGGTGCTCGGGCCTGTCGTCACCGCTGACTCAGCCACCCCCCAAAACCCTCAGGGAGCCACGATGTTCGTCTTGATGAGGAGCATTTTGTGCCCTCTGAGAAACTATTAATATGCATTTTTTTTTCTTCCCCAGAAAATGACGCTTCAGAAACGCAGTGTGCTTGCGTTGTATCGCAGCGGTATTCAAGTGGGCTTAAACACTGCGTCATTTCAAGATAGATCTATGAACATGGCTCGAGCGGCCCCCAGATCTCTGCACAGCGCTTTTATGATGAGGATAAACGGGATGTGTGTGGAGCTGATGCTGAGGAATTTGCTGGAGTCAGTGCCAACCGAGATCCCAGTGGAACACACCCAGGACCTTGTTGAATCTGTATCAGGCTGTTTCCGAGGCAACAGTGCGTCTGAGTTTGCCACGTGGGATGCGCACAAAGATATATTAGGTATAATAAAGATAGCTGTCTGGAAGTCTTTTGATCAAAACACTGTCTCCGTGCAGTTATTTTTGCCAACAAACATATTAATTGCGACTCGAAGGAGCTGACAGGTTTGAAATTGACTAAGTTTGCCCAGTGCTGATGGCATGGTGCTACAGTATACAAACACTCCACCAGACACCAGTTTGCATTGCACTGCAGTGTGTTTGCAGTGTGTTGCTGTTGCTGGATGATAAAAGATATGTTGACTAATATTGACTAATGATGTGTGTGTGTGTTCTTCACAGCATATATATATATATATATATATATATATATATATATATATATATATATATATATATATATGTATATATATATATATATGTATATATGTATATATATGTATGTGTGTGTGTATATATATATATATATATATATATATATATATGTAACCCTATATAACTTTTTCACCTTAGATTTGTTTTTAAGTAGTCCTTCCATAGAATAAAAAAAATCCTCATCAAATTAATGGATTTTTTTAAATCTGTTTTAAGGTTACAATATTTAACCAAGGCTAATTTGTTGTTCCACTGCTTTCATGTTTGAGTACACTCGTATGATTATGAGGGTTTCGTTTTTCTTCAGTAAACCGTGGTTTGTTGTTTGATTAATTGATTTAGATGAAGAGATTTACTCCCTCCCAGCTGGTAAATAGTGCACTGGGGAGGGGAAAAACAAACGATAGCTCTGCTGATATTTCCGCTGAAGGGTAGAGAATATAAATCCCTTCCTTGGAATGCATGACCGCGCATTTATTTCAAATCATAACTCAAGACTGCTTACATTTGTTGAGCATTGCCGCGCACTCATCAATAACACTAAGGGGAAACATTAATTTATGGCAATGAGCTGATTATCTGTGTTGGAACAAGTAATAATTGTGTTTTTATACCTGAACCTTCCTCAAACTGCAGAGGGATTTTTCTCGTTTACCTACCGACAATTACTGCATTTAGTATTTGATGCCCTCAGAGGGTTGCAGGTGTTTGAGGAATGCATACACACACACCTCCTCTCTTTATGTCCTATTATTCAAACAGCAGTAAACAATCTTGACACAATGTACTGGGCGTTCACAAATTTCAGATCAGCTATGAGAGACTACTGAAAGCTGGGAAAGCCAAAGCCATTGCTAGTCTCTTATTAGACCCTGTGTGTGGTGGGCAGTGTGCTCATCATGCGTGTCGTCGTAGCAGATGAAAAGTTGGGACAGTAGTCGGAAATGCTGAAATCACTAAAAGTGTGTTCCTGTCAAAAACAAGCAAAATTCTGACAGAAAAATCAGCCAATCCACATCTGCTCTAAAGACCGTTTTCTGGACGTCTCTGCACACTTTGGAGTTTGACAAAGTTTTTTTTTGTTTGTTTCCCCACTGCATTTTTTTTCATTAGCCTACTAGTTCCTACATTTCTGTTGACTTCTCATTCTGAATTTTTATGCTCATCTTTGCCCCAGGTGTGTAAACAGTGATGAAATCGTGTCTAATTTGGTGAAATAAGTTTTGTACCATGCCCCACAGTGTTACACCCTCTGAAATACTAACACCGCCATCTTGAGAGCCTGTGGTGTCTAGCGGGCATTTCTGGTTGAAGTTTTTCTGATGTGTGAAACTTGAACTAAGTAGCCCACAGAGAACTGTGTAAAGGTTTTTTCCCCCCCAAATGATTTTGTACAGTACAAGACAAGAGATCCACGGTTTCTCTTTTCTTTTCGGACAAACGCCCGCAAAAGTTACAACGCTGACACTGACAAGCAGACGTCAGTCAGACGTTAATGAGGGAGGCAATGACATTTTGTTTTCCCTGTTTTTCTGGGCAGCAGTTTGTCACAGCTGAACTCAAGTTTGTGAACACTCATCGCTGAACATTGTGACAAACTTGTCCACTGCTGTTTGAATGATGGGACACAACAAGAGGAGATTTGTGCAAGAAGACAATTAGATTTTGGCACTGTGTCTAAACTAAAAAAAAGATGGGTGGTATTTATTTATTTATTTAATGTATTGCTCCCAAATTCCCAAATTTAAAGGCCAACTCTGATGAATTTTCTATGAAGTGAAATGGCTTTACTTTTCATCAGCTATCCTAGCAGAGGTGGAGCTGCTGGTGGTGATAGATATTAGTTAAGTTATGTGATGGATTGGTGCCAACATTCATGTCCCCCTCAGGACAAATTGCAATAACCTTGGTGACCCCTGACTTTTTACAAGACATCGTTAAATTATAATTTGTCCAATACATTACTTTATGACTAAATACATGCAAAACTAACATTGCCATCAGCCTTACCTGCACTTTGTGTTAATGCTCATTTAGCATCCTAAATTTAAACTTTATCCATGGTAATCATCAGCATACTGTCATTTACCTCAAAGCATCACTGTGCATGAGTATTCCGCGCTGATTAAAAATGCCATAGTATTGTTAGGATTAAACTTCATTCAAACAACAATAATGTGATCCATATTTTGCCTTTTAAATACAAATCTAACCCCAAATAATCTTTATGGCTTATTGCCCTCTTCTTCTTCAAACACTCACAAACACACAATTTAGTTTTACTATGCCACTCCAAGCATGAGACTGCCACCCTAAGCTGATTTTCCTTGAGAGGGAGAACAAAGGAGTAATGATAAAGTAAAGCTAACCAAGTGGCACAGAAAAACAAAAAAGTAAAGAAAAAAAATGAAGCATTACCGGCAACTTTTTTCATCAACGAATCAACTGCTGCTTGTGTTTGCTGCTAACAATATTCACACTGCGTCTCAGCTTAATGAGCCTTACTGAGGCAAACATTAGCTCCACTGCCAATGCAACAGAGATCGTGTGTGCGTGTGTGCATGTGTGTGTGCTGCCATGCCAACAGCTGCCCAGAGCCAAGGGCAGGTATATTTCAGAGTGATGGTAATAAAGAGCTTTCTGAATCCTAGAAACTAACTTTATTGATGTCATCAATCCCTTTTAAGATTTGGCTCTGTGACTAAAACCTTACTGATACTGAAATGTGGTGCCAGATATCTGATATTTTAGAGTTGAAACCAATATGAACTTTTTCTGAACTTTTTCCATTTATAGTAAGAATGTTTTCCTGAGTGATTTGATATGTGCGAATTTATATTATGGCTAACTACTGTAAGGATTATGTTATGTTTATATACAATGGACTACTTAAAGCAGACATATTACTGTCTAGTAGGCTACAACCAAAGAATTGACATGAGGGAACTGGAAAAGAAACTATAATTACGATTTCAGTTCAGAAGAAGTTCAGATCAAATAAACCAGGTGAGTTCTCCATAATTATCCTTGATCTCGTAGAAACAAAACTCCATTTCCTCATTACATAAACATGAGAAACAATTTTGAAGAATCTGGTAAATTGGGATTTAATCATGATAGTTTTGATCAAGATATGTAACACAAATGAAAACAAAGTAGTCACTTCTCATGGGTCAAAGTCAAATGTCATGGAAAGACAATGTTTCTAAATTTCTGTAGTGTCTTTTTTCACTGAGGATATTTTGACGTGGTGTAATAAATAACCTTAATGATGACTGAATTCGATTTATCTCAGTCAGATTCAGAGTCAAGATATTGTGTATGCTGGCACACTCGCCAACTAAGCTAACTAAATATACTCTTATGGTGAAAAACGGTAAACACTGTATGCTAAACATCAGCATAGATAGTCAATAAGACAACTTTATTGATCCCCACAGGGAAATTAAGTTGTCGTAGTAGCCAGGTACATTAAAATACAATCAAAACATTAAAACAAAATACAATAACATACAATAGAATAAGATCAGATCAAACAAAATAAGAAAAGATAGAATAAGAAAAAATAAAATACTGAGGTAGTACAGGATAGACAAAGTGCAGTGGACATTAAATACATGTTTAAACAATAAAAAATACAGTGAGAAGGTGATAAAAATAGATGAGGTGCAAGGAGTCTTGACCAACCTCAGCTGATGACAGCTCAACATGTGAGCAATGCCGTTATGAGCATGTTCTGATGTCAGATTTTTAGTTAGATTTTACTCAGGTGCAGGCTCACTGAGCTGCTAGCACTGCTGTGCATCCTTAGCCTTATTTTAATAGGTCTCTTGAAGGGTTCCCAACTTAATGGAAGTGGAATACTAAATCAGTGAAGTAACCCGTAAAGCGGAGGCAACATCTCTCAAATGTTGTCCTCTAAGTTTCATTTTCCTCTGTACCACTTACTGGCACACATCCTGGGACCACCGTCTATTTTATTTTTTCCTTTTTCCTAAATTCATGAGGGAGCGGCACTGCCAAATAACTTTGAATCAAGATTAGCATTTGAATAGAAAACAAACGTGCGCCCAAATGTCTCCCCTTCCTGGATTTAAAAACATATATTCTGTTTGGTAAGCATGAGAGAGATTTGAATTTATTATATTTCGTCTGTGGATAAGCCCATCTGATTCATCTACAGGGTATCCCGTCCTTTTGATTGTATAAACTCTATCAATCCACATTCAGCCTTGCCGCAGTATAATCCCCATTCACCTCCTCCACCAGTCATTCCTCTGAATCTCTGTGCAATTTCCTCACAAATGAAACCAAAAAACAAAATCCCACTCAGAATATAACTCACACTTTGTCCTAAAACCCCGAAAAACACATTAGCGGAAGCAGAGTGTCCTTAAGTGTATGCCCGCCGACAAATCGAGAAGCACACGGTATTTAAAACAGCATCTATTATTCACGAGACGACAGTAATTTTAGTTTTCTGCTCCAAAACAGACTGCAAGTTTATTAAACCCATAATTAGAACACGGCTAAAGAGCATGCCAAGACATCACATCCTATTAATAATCAAATACTGTGCCTGGATGATGTAGTTCATCTTGTACGAGTGTAAAAACTGTGCTTCCCGTTCACGATGACACACGCAGTCTGTCGGCCGTGGGAACCGCTAGATGCTGGATTGCTGGTGACAGCGACGCCAATGCTAATTAAGGAGCAAATGGCTAATTACGCCCCGATACTTACCTTTATGCTACGAGGGTGTTCAAAGTGTCCAAAGCAAAACATTTCACAATAAAGTAAAGTGGCTTCCTTTCCTCCTTCTGTGAAGTGGCGATGACTGACAGATTGAAGATTATCTAGCAGCTTGAAACAAAGAATAAATGAGAATTTGCTTTTTCATGTATTCATTATGAGTAGTAAAAATGTTAAGGTAAATAGCTCATGAGATGTTGGACCATAGCTGTAGATTTGGGTGAGGGAAAAAAAAAGCCTGGCGTACACTTAACTTCCCACTTGACGCCCCCCTCTTTAAAAGTGTAGTCAGCGGTGGCGTGTTGGTCTGAACGATCAGCAAAGGGAGAGCTTGCGCTGCCGGATTATGAAGACCACCTCATTGACTTTTTTGAATGTGATTGGTGACTGTAGGAGCTAATACTGATCGCCTGATGGAGAGCATGATTGCAGTGTTCTGCCTGAACAAATGCAACGCTCCATTTCACTCAGAAAACGGTCAAATTTGGCAGCAAGGGCCCCACTCTCTGAGACGCTTACCCCCCCCACCCCTGTTGAATTCAAGCAGTTGTGTACTTCTGCTGTGAGCACAATAAAAAAAACAAAAAAAAGGAAAAAAAAGTATAAAACAAAAAAGTGTTCCTTCTCCTGATTTTTTTATTTGTTTTAGAAACACCCAGGAAACAGCCTCAAACAAAAGAACCATCACCCCAACCTCCACGCTCGTAGTTCATACACTGCAAGCCAGCGTGAGGGAACGATGGTGTAATTCTTCACGGATGCTTGCAAATATTTTTTTCCACTTGAGGTACGAGCTGAGCAAGCATGCTTGGACACCGAGATGTTAAAGATTGCAGCAGTATTTTTTTTTTTTTTTTTTTTGAGGAAAAAGTTCTGGACAGCTTCAGCACTTCACACAAAGCTGCAAGTTTGCTCACTCTCAGTTTAAAGTGAAGCCAGGCAGCATTATTGTTTTTAACAGATGGACTTAATTTGTCCTAATACACTCTTGTTCTCATATTAGCCATAAAATATTTTACCTTCCCCTGTGTGTTAATTGTGAAACTAAGCTAAGTTAACCAGCTGCTGTCTGTTGTCTTATATTTACAGATATGATAGTGGTGTCAATCTTCTCATCTCATCTTGGTTTCTGTTAATACTAGCAGTGATGATGGTCTGTGTTTCTGTCTTTCTGCTTCTTCAGTTTACAAAAGGAAGAGGAGTTAAGAAACACAAACTAATGGATTTGGTCTTGAATGCTAACCAGTTTTCACTAAGCTGATGTCTGCAGCTTGTGACCTATAGTGGATGTTTTACTGTTTAACTTACTGTTGTTAGATACGAGCCACCTTCTGATATAGTAGGCAAAGGTTAAATGAGGATCTGGGCACTGCATTGCCCAGTGTTAGGCACAGGAACATCTCAGTGCCCGAAACTGGTTTGGAAGTGAAGATCCTGGGCGTCTAATGAGTTCAAGGGAAAGTGTTCCCCTCTCCGAGCTCCAGTGTTTAAGACCCAGTGCGCGCGTGGCTGGCGGTGGAAGGAACGGGATAATGAGCGCTTTCCCAAGGCCTGAAGCGGGACTTTGTGACTGAGTGAGGCCTTGATACAATGAAAGGCCATTGGCTTAAAGTAATCCGAGTTTGGACTCTCTCTCTGCTTCTTAGCGGGTGTTGCTGCAGACGCTGGCAGCAGCTTAATTAGTTACGGTGGCATGTAGCAGCGTAGCGGCTGTGTGCAGAACCGCAAGCGGCGGGAGTGACATGAAACAGCATGCTGTTAGATTTTAAAGACCGCCTCATTGATTTATCTGGATTGGGCGATTGGTGGCTGTCTGACTTGATGCGAGCATGACTCTTTGGCCTTTTGAGCATCCGGTAGCATCGCATCTGTTTTAAGTCAGGAGTTAATGCCGGTAGTGATTTCCTACATCATTTCTTTCAATAGTGATCCCAGTCAACTACCAAAGCAGGGAGCTGCTGTCTTGTCCTGTTAATTAGTTCAGCATTAATGGTAGCTTTCCATTTGCTTAACTCTAGCTCATATACATAGTGTGCGGAGCCTGGGGATTGTAGCATTTCCATCCTGTTAGGCTTAGCAAGGCCTCCAGTTTATTTATCATGTCAGCAAGGTCTGAAATCCTTTTACCCACGATGGACTCTTTTACTTTGAACATTCATCCTTACAAGTCTGCTAATCTAAGCAACAACATATTCAGGGTTTGCTTTTCTCTCTTCATGTGGTAGTCAGAACAGGCAGGTGTGTGTGTGTGTATGGGATGTATTTCTAATAGGAACAGGAGGAAAAAAATTCTGTTATCAGTTATTTTTTAAATGCAGCGTGTAACTCCTTCTGTACTGCCGGAATCAATATTTTTCAATCAATGTTTTAATAAGCCTATGGCATGTTGTTTGTCTTTTCTTTAAACCCGGGGAATGAAACAACCACCTTCCTTTGTCTATAAGAATGTGCACGGCGGTCAAATTAGCAGAGAAGCAAGAGCACACATGGGGGATGATTATACACAGCATTAGATCTGAGCGGCACCTGCCCACTTTGGATCCAGGGTGTGCTGCGAAGACAAAGCAACGCTTGGCGCACTATGACTAAAGCGGCTTGTAAACAGTGTCATGGCACATTTAAAGCTGCTAT
The DNA here is from genome assembly GCA_023238725.1 of Scortum barcoo. Lineage (NCBI taxonomy): Eukaryota > Metazoa > Chordata > Actinopteri > Centrarchiformes > Terapontidae > Scortum > Scortum barcoo. The sequence continues at coordinate 16,662,602 of CM041549.1, forward strand.
AATCAATATTTCTGTATCACCCACGGAGAATTATCAATGGGCTCTTCAGCTTCCCTCAGCCCCACAGAGCTTTGAGCGTCTTTCTGCTCATTGCTTTGGTTTTAAGGCCCGCAACTTTTCCGTCTTATTCTCTCACAGCTCTCATCGGCATTGTTTCTAGAGGCAGCAGGCAGATGTTTTCACTCCCCCCACCCCCCGCCAAAAAAAAAAGCATTCTTGCGCTACATGATCAACAAAAGCCAGTGAATGAGCAACTGAGCAGTCCATTGGAGCATTTAGCAGCTAAGAAGACAGATATTTCCCCCAGGAGCTGGTGGAGAGCAAACCAAAGCTAAAAGGAGAGTGAACGTCGGACGTCATCAGGTGCCCACAAACGCGACTCTAAACAAATGCTAATGTTGCTCCGTGTCTGCAGGATGTGTAAATAAGCAGCTGTTCACTCACAAGCTTTCATCCTTCAGCTTTCCAAACTTATGTTATTGTTGCGTTTATTCATTACTGTAGGTTTAGGGAGAGTGGATATACAGCCAAAATGCATGCACATGTGGCACAAAACCACACCACAAAACGCAGCTGATTATGAAAAGTGAAAATTGAAACAGATTCTGGAGCTTGAAGCCAGACTGCCTCTCTTTTAACATCATCATTGGCTTAACCTTGATTTGTCGTTGGAATGGCATTTGGCCTTCATTCAGGCATCTAACCTGGGACTCAATGTGGACTCCTTTTTGTGGTTTTGTGTCTCATGTGGACTACAAGCACTTGGACTTGTGTGAGCACCTACAATATCCTATCAGGAGCTGCTGATTTCTACTGTACTCTCTGAGCAGTTACACAGACAGATAAGAAACGCTACGCCACAGCCATTTTCCCTTTTCTCAAACAACTTCATGTTTTGAATGGTTTTGTTCTCATTGGAGCGGATTCCTCTTAAACTGGCACGGATTCCCGGTAATTCAAGCAATACTGGCACAGAGAAAATATTGATGAGGGATGAGAGTTTTCCCCAGCAAAGCCACAGAATGCGAGCTGACAACATCACATATCAGATGAAGCCACGCAACTTTCCGCTGGAGACACGGTTTGCAAGTTATGCATCTCAGGATTTCAGGAAGCATCAATAAGAATAAGATGTCGGTAAGGATCTCATTATTGTTTCATCATTGTTTCATCTTTGCATCTGTTCCTTCCATGTGGTCCCATTTTTAAAATTGATGGCTGAAGGATGATGGCGGTTATCAATGAACGCCTGTGACAGAACTGCACTCTGAAATGCACTCGGGGAAGTGCTGGGAGTCGGGGGGGCGCGCTGTAGTGGATTTTTTTTTTTTTTTTTAACGCAATGCTCTATTTTTCTTGAAGAATTCCGCTGACGTTTTTCTGCAAACAATGAACTTGTTGTACTTACAGGCGAAATCCAGGGCCGGTTTGTAAGCAGCTGGCGAACGTGTGCAGTTAAGGTGCAGAAACAGAAGTGACTCAACGAGGTGTTGAAACTATTCACAGGTCAGCAGGTGTTTTTGTGAATATCACATTCCAACCATCGCAACAAACAAACAAAAAAAAAGCACTATTTCAAGCAGCAAAAGATCTGTTGCATATTTTTCATACAGTTTTAATTAAAATCAATCGCTGACATGTTGATAGGAAGTATATATGATACCTGCCTTGAGTATTTTTTTATTAAATACAGGTACACCTGGCTGCACTTTGTATGCAAAAAAAAAAAAATCCATATTCCTGCAGCCACAAACTGAAGCTAATGTTAAATCCTCCCTGGCCAGCCTGTTACTCCACCATTCTCCCACACCCTCGGGTTTGCCAGTGTTGTTGCACTGAAATTATACTCACACTGGACCGCCATGCCAGGGGGCATATCAGTAACAGTCTAACTCACCAGTGGAATACATAGGCCTCACATGGAGACAAAGAAACTCTAAAATATGCAGTTCTTTCTCGACCATGATATCTCTGGCACCAGCACTCTAATCCATTACCCCAGACGCCTACACTGGAAGGGATCTGTGGATGCTTGATAAACACAAACAGAAACAAAGCCCGAAGACTCTGCCCACATTTACTGTATGTTTTCCCTTCTATTATCACTCAGCGGTTTTGCAAGAGGTGCCGGAATACATCTCACTGTACACCAGCCCTTCTTCTCAACACAGTGTGACACGACCCCGGGAAGCCATTTCACGAGGCCGCGTCCGAGAGTTTCAGGTATTGCAGGTAGCTCCATTGAGTGTGGCGCCCTTTCTCCCCCTTCCTCTCCATCTCTTCAAACTCCCTGGCTTTTGTTCCCCTCTTTTTCATGCCGTTTTATTTCACTCGTCTGTTTCCTGACAAATAATTCCTCAGAGGTGGCCTCAAGCGACAAACAATCAAGGCCCTCCCCGCTCTCCGACGCAGCTGATTATCCGACCACTTTATAATTGGTCAAGAGCCATTCCAGATAGCTAATAAAAGTGGGAGTCGATGATTGCCGTTCTGCTGTGGAGTGTTGGAAAATGAGGTGCAGCGCGTTGGAGTTGGGAAGGAGGAGGCTGAAGTTCCCGGCTAAGGAGCGAACGCTAATTAGATCTGGTCTCCCCCGCGCTCCGGCTGACACGTCTGAGAGTCTCAGTGTTTCGGAATAAATGGGAACAGGTGTTGACTTGAGTGGAACTGAGTGCATCTTTGTGTTGTCCACTCCTCTGCCACCGTTGCTCAAAGCGCTTTCATCCATCAAATTCAGTTTGATGTTACAGTAATTATACAGATGCAGCAGGATCCCCAGAACACTTCCTGTTTGATTAATATGCGCAGCGTAAAATGAGTGTGCACACTACCAAATTACTGCACTTGTCTTCTCAAGCTTTCCATTAACATGATACCTGAAGTCTTATTTCCATTTTACACCGTGTTTAGTATAGATAACTCGAGAAAACCACTTTAAACCACTTTTACTTTAAACTTCGATCACACTTGATGCAAGGGGTTAACGACATTCTCACCGGAGACACCCACCATGTAGGTTTTGAGATGATTATTTCTGTATTCCAGGAGCAGAAAACTTTCAGCCATGAGTAACGCAGTAATCTCATTCCAACTATTCAGCCCGGATTAACGTTGATGACTAGCCTCATTTACTCTGTCGTTAGAACTTCAACATTCAACTTTGTTTGAAATTTCTTTCAGCACTTAAAAATCCTCTATTTTATTTTTCATCTTTTGCGGGGGATTTCGCCTCCCTTGTCAACTACATAATGTGTAACTGGGTGCCATTTCTTACAGGTGGAAAAAGACTTATTGCTGTTGAAGACACTAACTGTATTTCCCATGGGAGGATAACAGGCTCAGATATCTGACTGAGGCTGTTTGCAGCTAATAAGTACAAAATCTTGAGCCAGTGAAGGTTTCTTCCACATATGAGCTGTTTTTTATTTATTTATTTATTTTTGTTTGATTCAAAAGGGACCGTTTACAGTTTAATGCATAAATGTCACCATTCTATGCACTATACCAGATAATAGCTTTGAGCTAGTCCCTTGGCATGTTACAACAACGAAACAGGACAATATCAATCTGTACTGTAGAGTACAAACAAACTGCAAAGTTATATAAAGTTTGAGTTTCCAGGTATCACCCTGCTTGTTAAGCTCAGTGGGAAATGAAAGGAGCTCTGTGTCTTAGTCTCCTTGTTACTCACATTGTGAATGTTTACAATTTGGGAAAAAATGTGGAAGATAGAGAATACATTTTAAGTAACTTCAGTTGTTGACCGGAAATTGTTATTTATTTCTTATACAGTAATAGGAATGGGTTACTTAGCACATTGGTCTTCAGTAAAATACACAGACAAACCCATTTTATCAAGCTACACTGGAGTACTGCAGCTAGTAGTGTCTACAAGCTACTATAATAAGCAACTGCATTGACGAACAGTTTTTAATTGCCAGGGCTGGACTGGGATAATAGTTGAGGCTGGGAATCTTCAGCTCCAGCCAATCCCCACACATTTCTTTGTTTACTGTTTATGCCAGTAACACATCTTTTACTTTACTGCACACAAAACCTGCTTCAAAAAAGTGATTAAAAACAGCCAAGTGTCTTCAGTTTCAAGGATTAGTCGATTGCACCTCCATAATTAAGGCTACAGGAATAAATATTCATTTACATCATTTCTGTGCACTTTTGGAGTGTTTGTTTTACACCTGGCATTTCGTCATCAAGCTGTGGCAGCTCTGCAGCTGGAGGTACTTCCACCTGACAGAAGAGAGTATCAGACTCTTTATTTTCAATATTAATTCCATGCAGACGCATCTCCCACTTTCCTAGATAGCATGATTAAGTGCGGAGGCTTTTTAAGTCTAATTTTCTCACTATTTCATTAATCTACCTACCTGCCCAGGAACTACGGGTGGAAAAATTTCCATTGACAATTTTCTAAAACCTGGTAGATTACTTCCACCCCTGTTTTATATAAGGTTCATGTTCTTTTTGAATTGTTCCTGTTTAAATAGAAATTTTAAAAAAGTTTATGCTATATTTTTAAACACTAACCATGTCCATTTCTCATGACGGTTAACAGCATGACTGCAGCTGTCATTTTGTATTTTTAACACTGGTCGGACACTCCGGGGCAAATCAGCTGGCCGGGCCCCCAGGAACCCTCCCGGTGCTCCCGATCTGGGTCTGCTAATAGCTGTGTTGTAGCTTTATTTGTTAAAAATATAAGGTGAGCAACATTAATCTGCTCCTGCATGCTCCTCCCGTCATTTTTTCAGAAATCTGTCACGTCGAATGGGATCCCTGCTTAATGCCGCGTTGTCATAAGCTCGACAACATTCGCAGCCTCATTTTAATGCAGACATGTGGAGCCCTGGGCGGTGCAAGGGCATGTAATGTATCGTGAGGACTGACAATTGGTTGACTACTCATTTTCTCTTAACATGGCTTTTTTCTTCTGCTGTAGCTAATGATTATACATATTTCCCAGTATGCACATTGTGCCTTTAGCTGTCATTTAAAGCATGGAGAGGTCTGTAATTTTCATCGTAGGTACACTTCAACTGTGAGAGACAGAATCTAAAAAAAAATTCAGAAAATCACATTGATTTTATGATTTTTAAATAACTAATTAGTATTTTATTGCATGAAATAAGTATTTGATCACTCACCTACCAACCAGCAAGAATTCTGGCTCTCACAGACATGTTAGTTTGTCTTTAAGAAGCCCTCCTATCCTCCACTTGTTACCTGTATCAATTGCACCTGTTTGAACTCGTTACCTGTATAAAAGACACCTGTCCACACACTCAATCAATCAGACTCCAACCTCTCCACTATGGGCAAGACCAAAGAGCTGTCTAAGGACACCAGGGACAAAATTGTAGACCTGCACAAGGCTGGGATGGGCTACAGGACAATAGGCAAGCAGCTTGGTGAGAAGGCAACAACTGTTGGTGCAATTAATTAGAAAATGGAAGAAACTCAAGATGACTGTCAGTCTCCCTTGGACTGGGGCTCCATGCAAGGATCTCGCCTCGTGGAGTATCAGTGATCATGAGAAAGGTGAGGGATCAGCCCAGAACTAAACGGGAAGACCTGGTCAATGACCTGAAGAGAGCTGGGACCACAGTCTCTTAGTAACACACTACACCGTCATGGATGGATTAAAATTCTGCAGCGCACGCAAGGTCCCCCTACTCAAGCCAGCACATGTCCAGGCCCATCTGAAACTCCGTGTTGCCCAGCGACAGCCCCTGAAACCTGAAAGATCTAGAGAAGATCTGTGTGGAGGAGTTGGGCCAAAATCCCTGCTGCAGTGTGTGTGCAAACCTGGTCAAGAACTACAGGAAATGTTTGACCTCTATAATTGTAAACGAAAGGTTACTGTACCAAATATTAAGTTCGATTTTTCTATTGTATCAAATACTTATTTCATGCAATAAAATGCAAATTAATTATTTAAAAATCATACAATGTGATTTTCTGGATTTATTTTTTTTAGATTCTGTCTCTCACAGTTGAAGTGTACCTATGATGAAAATTACAGACCTCTCCATTCTTTGAAGTGGGGAAAACTTGCGAAATCAAGCGGTGTGTATCAACTACTTAATTTCCCCACTGTATCTATATAAGGCTAAGTAATACATTATGGAGTGTGTGTAAGAAAATTGATCAGTTCATCCATTATGTGAAATCTGCCTTCAGTTCTGTAGCTCAGTGGCCACCGAGCTCTGGGAAAGCAAAACTCTGTTAAAACATTATTTAAAACAGCATCTGCTGATGAGCTGTGGGTCCCTTTTGTTGTTTGATGGTGTGCTTTCCTTTTTGCTGTCATCAGGGGACCAAATGTGTCAACTGATTGCTGTAATTGACCAGAATGCAATTTAGCCGCAGGCATGGTTTTGAGAAGAGGTGGGAGTCTTGTTTTCTCTGTCTGGACCGGTGGTGGTGGTGTTTAACTTTGGAAATATTTTATTTTTTTGAAAATATTTTTTTTTTTTTTTAAGTGTTTCAGTCTTTCTCTTGTTACTAAATATTTGATCACAGTGATTCAAGTATAAGTGGATTCATTTCTCTTCAAGGTGATCACCTCAGACACATCAAAAGTTATGAGCAATGAACGTCAGCTCTGATATTTTAGATCTCGGTTGCCACTCTCTTTTGAATGTAGCGGCGTAAACAATCCGGTCAGCGAAAAAAGAGACTGACAAATCCACAGCGCCATTGAATAATTCAAAGCACTCTGCTATCCATTCATCCTGCCAGCTTTTAAGGCCTCTGACTGTACTATTGATCTGTGTGCTTTGGCTGTACCCCATCGGATGTGTGTTGAATGACCAAAATCCAATGAACAAGATTGTTGAAAAAAACAGTTAAGCTTTTAAACTAATATTGCAGAAAACCGTCCAAGTGTTAGGGAAGGTTTATATCCCAATGTCAAGTTTCTGGACTCAAACTTATTAACTTATATAGACCGTGTGTTGTCATTCTGTAACTCCAAAATGAATCTAGGGTAAGTTTTATCTGTCCCTTTAATATTATGGGACTTGAGTCCCTTCTGAATATCCCTTAAGTACTTGAAGGCAACTGATTAGTAGCACTTAATTATCTATTACAAAGCTATTAAGACCTCATTCCTAAATAAAAAAAAAGATTTAATGGGGTTATTTCTTTCTTTTCTATGATAGACCATAAAAAATAACTGTTACAAAGTAAAGGATGTTAAAGCAAAGAACTATTTGAATTTGAACTTGTTTCAGCTCTTTCAGGTCAAGTGAGAAGGTTTTACTCAAACACAGCATAAAACAAAACACTTTCAACTTACCGCAAAAGAAAAGAAATGTATTAATAAATGTTTAAACTCATGTTCAGATACTTTGAGGGTTGACACAGTATTATGGATGTCTTGTGTCTGGGGTGGCCTTATCTCTCTCGCTCAAAAAACATCTTAATTGCCGACAAGTAACTGTGCTGAACTGCACAAAAGGTAATGCAAATTCCACTTAATTTGCATAGATTGCTTAATCAAATTAGAACCCGTCCCTCAGAGGCCAATTCAATAGAATCTTTTGGCAGCGGCGTCTCATCTCAGCTGAAAGACTGATGTAAACAAATGGGAAGACGGCCCACTCTCATTGGCTCTACCCATATTACCTGAACCAATAGTCATCCTCTGAATTTTATTTTTTTTTTTTTGCACAAGTTGTGTTCCTTTATACTGAATTACATCAAGGTCGACCTCCACCTACATGCACAACTTCTTCGGGACTCAGGAGAGAAAGAAAGGCACTCCTCTGCACACCCCAATAGTTGGATTTTAAATATTTCATTACTCCCTTTTTCAGCTTAACTTGCAGAAAAGAGAAGTGGGGCGGTGAAAAGCATTGATAGCACATGCAGTGTGCAGCAGTTATGAGACAACAGAGTGGGTTGAGTGAGTGTGCCTGCAGTCTCTCCTGCTCAAAATCAAGCTGTGCCTAGCTGAAGTCTGTGAGCAGTGCAGGCTGATTGCCTGAGTGTTTCAATCTAGTCATTCCTGTGTGTGCTTTGACACTGATGCTAACAGACAGCCAGCTTCTCCATGTGTAAGCAAACCAGGCTTTTCACCTGAGGCAGATCTTTGAAGTTTAGGACCTGCAAATGGAAATAAGAAGAAACATAGGTGTAATACTCTTGATGTGGCTTTTACAAAGACTGACGGCAGCATAAAATATTTAGAACAATAAGTAAATTTGCTGAATATCATAAAACTCTGCGGACTCTTGTCGCACTGCTTCAAAGTTACAGCTGATTAATTATTTTAACAAAACTGTTGCCGTTCCTGGTTAACCCCTGGTAGTCATGCTTTTAGCTGACTTCTGGAGCTTGCCAAATACACTGAGATTGTATTTGATGACATGACATAAACTTAAAACTTGTATGGCTGTTGAGGGCCTCGTGCTACTCTGATATCCATTAAAGCCGCAGATGACTGTCAGGCTCACATACCTCTGGTTCCCCCTCTGAGGCTAAAACACAAAGCTGCGTAATTTGTCCACAGTAGGCTCATATCAAGCCATATACAACACGTTCCCTTTGGCAACAGTGACACACAGTACATTTTATTATAACAATGTTAGAAACTGAAATTAATAGAGCAGGATATCTTTCTGACAAGGTTATTCGCGGTAATCCGAGAGCTCACTGTGGACAGCTTTTTTAGCATTTCCTGCCATGCATAGTTTCCAATCAGTGACCTGAGGTGTGCAGAGGTTTCTTCAGTGACCAGGAGATTGTCTTTGGGAAGATGTTTCAATGCTGCAGGGGCAACAAATGAAATTCCCACTTACCTCCCATTGTTGCTGTCATGAGTGAAGAACAAAAAGGATATTTTGTAATGTGCCTCCCTGTCAAATGCGGTCCATATTACGTATTATGTAACATCACCGGGAAATGTATCCACGCATAAAGCGCATGTGATTAATGCGCAGAGCGTTCGCCAAAACAATTAGTCTGCCACGTCTCATTGTTCACCAATTAAAAATGCTGATGTTAACTTGGCTGCGTTTTACCTAATGGATTCAGGCCCGCTTTGAGAACTATCTGCATGCCATTGTCCCTATAAACACATTACCACCAATTTGGATGACTAGATCTATCTGTGCATGCTTTTAAAACATTTTAAAAAGTTGAGGGAAAAGGCACTCTGCTGCAGCTGCAGAAATCACTGGCAGTGTCAGGATCTGATGCCTCCATTAACTCTAACTAGCTGATTTACTGTGAGACAGTACACAGGCAGGTCATGTATTCACTGAGTCGATGGTAATGGCTTTTACACAAGAGTGTCACTGTCTGCACAGGTAACCTGTTTTAAAGGAGAGACATGCTGTTAGAAGACAAGTGACTGGCTGGGTGCGTTTGTTGTTGAGATAAAAATGAGATAATTCATGTAAACTGTGTTATCCTCCTTATCCAGCCATGACCTCTATCCCGCACAGCTGATCCAACCGTAAGAAAACACACACCGATTACACCGAAAGTTTCCTCAGGGTTCATCCAGAACACTCTAAGCACCATTGAAACTGTGTTTCAATCATTCTGTTTGTGTAATAGCAAGTTTCACACTCACATTGGGCATAATTACCTGCTCTCTTTAATTGAATATAATTATCCAAAGCTTTTCCCCCTTGGCAGCTTAATTACTTAAAGAGAGGAATGTTTTCGGTTATACTGTAAGAGCTATTCCCTTTCATTTACAGGAAATATGTGTCAAAGAAAAAGTTTATGTTCCATTTGCGTGCACCAAAAGCCATATCCTGTGCGCAGTACGGCGGTAAAGGATTTGTATTCACGATCCAATGGACGTACCATTGACAGACTTTATAGAAAGTTTAATCTGCTATGCTCATTCACAGATATTGATTTCTCACACAGAAACTGCACTATCATTTAAATCTAATGACACAACACCTTTGGATGACTTTGGAACGGGTCCATCCACTCACTGTATTCATCCGCATGTCGATACTGTTCAGGTTTTAAGTAATGGTCATGCTCCAGTAGGGGTCAATGGGATCTTGTGGGTTTAGCATCTGTACTGTTGACTTTGCAGTGTCATTGAAACACAAGAGACAGTAAACCTGGGGTCAAAGAAAAGACGGGGTCATAACATAAAGAGTAGTAAATCTTCAGAAAGCCCTGCATGACAAAATAAGGAATGTGGCATTGTTAATGGGATTGAACTGCTGCTCTTTTGGCATTTCATTCACCACGGATCTGCAGCATTGTGAGGCTCACCACACTGTTGAGGCTGTGGATCATGTCTGGGTTTATAGATTTTTAGGGTAGAGATGTCCATCCTGAGATGATATCATGTTTTATGTAGGCACTAAAAGTAGCTTTAGATAGAAAACTGCAGCATCCTTGACAGTGACTCAGGAACCAAACCTGAAGAACCTGCAAAAGTTCTGTGTGGACAAACGGAGGGAGTTAAAAACAGTCGAATATCATGTCGGTGTTCGGAGAATCACTGTACTGTAGATGTGACACACAGTGTCCCAACTGTAGGAAACAGTATTATCTACATAACTGAGACTGCCCCCAGCCATTTTTGTGCCTCTTCTTAATCAAACCTTAACTATAGCTAAGTGAGATGAGAAGAGATTTTATATCTGTGACAGTGATGTGCAGCAGTTTTAAAAGGCACTGGTAAGTGATTTTGTCTTTCAGTAGAAGCATGAGAACAGAAAACACTTATAATTGTAATTAATTGTAATTAATGCTAATTGTGACAGCTTATTTTGTTGGTTAAATTGGGTGACTTGTTGCTATCACTTCACAAATCTGAAAACTATTGTGAGAAACATGTGTTTACATTATGTGCACCTGTACACCTGGCCTATATATTTTAAATGTGGTGTGCAGTAACTGGGCTTTCATGCTATTTCCGCCATATAATTAAATAAATTAGTTTGTTTACCAACATAAATTCATCTCGCCAATCAAGTTCTGCAAAATAGATTCCTCATCCTTCCTTTTTAATCTTTTGAATGTACATTTGTCTGTACTTTTCAAACCATTACAAATCACTGTTGAAAAAAAAGAAATCTGTTTTATAATATGATAACTTTCAATTTATACAAAAAAAAAAACAGCTGTAATAGGTTCAGGGAAAAATCTAGTTTTTGGTTTCAATAAGAGTAGAGTTAAGGTTAGCTAAAATACATGGTGGTTTTGTATTAAAATGGCTACTTCATTAAGGCAACAGGAGCTTCATTGTCATGGTTACAATAATAATAAACATGTGGTCAAGGTCAAAGGACCCACTGAGGTCATGGTTAAAAACAAAAATGGCAGCTCGCTGTTGGAAGCAGCACATGGCTGAACAGCTGTCCCCCATGCTAAAGTCGGATGTTTTGTTGACCCACTGATCCACCCCAACCTCCCCACTACATTGACATTGTCACTTGAACAAGGGCCATTAAATGCGAAACAGTGTCCAAAGTATTAACAGCCACAAACAATATCCAGTTATGCAAGCACTTCTCCATTTTACATTATTTTCATTATTATTACTGAGGCCCATGCTGAATTCCACATATATGCACAAAGTAAGTTAAATAACTTAAAAGTGCAGTACCATCACCTATGATCTATTGCAACCAAGACTAGACAAGATGACCCACAAGATACATTGCATCAGAGTGCAAACTGCATGTTTATCTGTGTAACAAATGGTATTACATGAGACAGATCAGCCGTGACGAATATAAAAGGACCTCGGGATACAAAACACTACTTCAACGTGAAACACAAAATGCTGGTTCCTAAGAACAAGATTTTACAAAAAATCTGTAGCTGAGTGGCCTCATGAGAGATGACTATTATTCTTTTTTATTACCATTTCTATTACTGTTATTGTCAGGACTGCTAAATGCAGTTTGTGGGAAGAGTCTGTTGATGCCATGGGAAGAAAGATTGTACTTAATTTTAATGTTTCAAATTGCTCACAATGTCATACATTTAATACTTATTGACACACAGTGATTTAGGAAATTATCCTCAGAGAATGAGTGAGAGGGCAAAGATGTGTACAGTCTGCTGCTATTATGTAAGCAAAGTAAAAGTAGGGCATGGCAAATAGAAATGTTGGATGCACAAATGGAAACCTTGGGCTAGAAACTGACACATAAGTTGACATATTCATCAAGTTTAATATCAGCACTTCACTGTCGACTTTCTGAGAAATTAATAGCAACATGTTCCAGTTCTGCACTGTGCAAGTTCAAATGCTGAGTTTCGGCCAAGGCAAGGACGAGGTGAGCGTGTCAGGAAATGAGGCATGTTGTCACACCGGCTTCAAGATGCTGGGTCAATATCCAGGACTGTGTATGTAATAGAAGGTATTCAAATCTTGATAGCTCAATGATTGCAGGTTAAAGAAACAAGGTGATGGGGCGGTGACAAACAGACAGCCTGTCTGTGAGGATTTATCGTGTTTTTACCGAGTGTGGAAGCTCCTGAGACGATAATTAGCCTGTAAATGAGAATTGATCCTCCTCTGCCAGCTGTTAATGTGAATGTGTACAAATATTTGGAGAGCACGCATGATTGGCCTCTGTGGTCTGTCTCCATATCTGCAGCCACTGTCATTGGACGCTGTTTTTTTTTTTTAGATAAATGATTTCAAAAATGGCACCTGTTGTAAAGCAATGCAAGTAGTTCCTTTCTTCAGTGGCTGTGCTCCACCTTTGCCCTGCTGTTGATACGGAAGGCTGGAAGAGCTCCAGGTGTACCACAATAGAAGAAAATGGAAAGAAATTCATGAGACTAGTGTGGCCACCTGGTATACAGACATTAGAAATGTATGTCGGAGCATTAGAAATCAAGAACAACGGGGCCTAGATGTTTTCAAACTGTGAATACTCACAGTATGAAGTTGTTTTTCATCGTCTCATATTTGCCTGTTAGCATACATAAATATCAGATGTCATGTAATTCATGCTTTTTTTAATTTGAGCCTATTTTTGCACCCAGCAGTAGTCTGAAAGAGGAAAACAACATTGCAGTTGTATTTGTTGGCATGTCTCAATCAAGACTAAGAGAAATGATGGCTAATCAATGCGCTGGTTGGATGGAACTTTAAACAAAATGCCAAAATATGTCTCAGGAGCATATTTTAAATATACTTCAAGGTATTGGGTGAGATTAGGTTAGTCAATTTCAATGACTTCTGCCAAGTAAATCAATGGAATTCATTTAGACGTTTATTAGCAGAAGTTCACAATACACTGTACTGTCCTCATTAGAGGAAGCTCTAATGAGGACAGCAGTGTTACACCTACCTGCTGAGTTTAGGTAAGTTATGGTTTTCACTGCTGGTGCATTTTTTATTAAAAGACATAAGACTTTCTAATTAAAAATCAGTGAAAGCAAAATGTAGCCAATGCCTAGTGCTTGGTAATTCTTATGTTTTTTAATAGCAAGTATGACTTTCAGCCAAGTTAATAGATTGTAGGCAATACAAGAACCCTTGAATCGAGTGAAAGTTTCAGTGCATCACTACAGTATTACCATCAGCCTGTCGTGGTGGTAAATAACTTTTTATGCTTGCAGTGTGGCTCAAGGGATGGCAGTGTTGGTCTGTTGTTTAATTGTCCAGTCTGAAATATCTCAGTAACTATTGGATGGATTGCCATCAATTTTGGCACTGACATCTGTGTTCCCCAGAGGATGAGTCATACTGAATTTGGTGACATTGGAATCCTGCACCACCAGCAGTTTTAGTGTCATCATTAGGTCAAAATTTGTCATTGGTTCAGTACTCTGGTTTATAACTAAATATTTGCAAAACTGATAACATCCCCATCAGTCTCAGCTGTACTTTTGTTTTTAGTGTTTAGTGATATTAGCAGATGCTAACATGGTAAGCTACGTGTTAAACATGCTAAATATTACATCTGCTAAATATCACTGTAGTACTGTCATTGAGCATGTTAGCATGGCTGTATACTTTTAGTCTTATTTTACCTGTACAGTCACTGTATGGACAATCAGGTCAGTTGAGGATAAAATAGCAAACACTCATGCCATCCAGCATGAGTGCCACAACAACAACAACAGTGTTTGGATCACATCAATTGTGCAGAGTTAAGAAAATGCCAGTTCTTTTCCTTACATTGGCATTAAAACTGTAACATTCATAATGGCTGTCACTTTACAGTATCACAGTACTTAACTCAAAACAAAATCCCAGTGTTTGTATAGAAGAGTATAGAATCAACTTCCCCTAGTCCTATTTGTTTCAAAATTATATCTCAAATGTTCTTTTCTCATGGTAAATCCTGACCGCCTCAGACCAAAAAAGCGAGTCCCTTTGTGTGACACAGCAGTGACTCATGGGAGCCTCCATGTTGTCTCATGTGCTGGAAGGTTGGATGATGTCCAAGCTGCTTAGCCTGAAGGCGGCCAAACTTTCTCTTTGTGTCCCCGCTGCAGGGAAGGCTGGAGATATCGGCTGGCATTAGGCTGACAGAACAATCCCCTAAAGATCTCAGGCAACTTTACAGTGGCCGTATAAATTTTTTATTATATTGACCTTTTACTTGCTCGTATGTTTTATATTTATTAACAGTCAAGAACAGAAGACAGAAACTGCTGTGCTGAAATTAATAAATAACTCGGCTCTCAGTCCATCATTTATTTTTCACCAGCTGACACCGTCACTTTAACTGTTCAAGTTGAAGAAAAATAAAAAATCACTATCCCAAAATCAATATGGAAGCTGTCATGGCACCATTGATTACATCTAATTTAAGTCAGTTTGAGCTACTCGAGATTTTTCTGTTTTCTCTCCCTTGTGTCTTCAAACCTTTGCATAGGGCTGAGTAAATTTTAAGCAGCACAGCCACACACAGCGAGACAGTGATGGATTGGTAGGGTGATAGTGAGATTGGTAGGGTGATAGTGACAGATTATACAGCTCCAAGCCTTTAATCCCACGCTCTTTTCAAGGAAACTATGTATGCTCTGTTTGTCGGATTCTGTTCTGAAGATGCTTTTTTTTTTTCTTTTCTATTTTTTTTAAACTTTTATAGAAAAGTCAGTGGAAGGCACCCAATGCACATCTGAATGTTAAAAGATTGGAGGACTGCAAACACTCTGGTATAGTGACAGCACTGATACAGAGAACATAAGCAAACCCTGTTGATATTTATGTTGTGCTCTTTGTTGGCCCTCTCGGCTTTAAGAATTTCACAGTGATGCTCGGCAGAATGAAATCGTACATTTAAAAAAGAAAAGACATTTTCCCCTCCTGCCAGCATCCCCTCAGTGGGCCTGCTAGTGCACACTAATTAAATGCCAGAAATTAATTTGAGTGAAACCTAACATATCGAGAAAGAGAGAGCGCAGGGGGAGACAGCCACACAGTCGCTTTTTGTCACTCTGCTTGGTGATTACCAGCAGTGGTTTTGGTCACCTGCAGAGGGATTTGCAAACGGCAAGAGAAAGGGGATAAAATACTGCCAAGGATATGAGGCAAGGTTCCGGGCAGCCTTCGCTCACGACTGTCCTGAGAATTGACCGCTCGGGCTTGGATGGGCAAAGTGAGTTGGAACTAATCCTGAACTAAAGGAGCTGCTTCTCTGTAGCCAGCACGTGGTAGATGGGGGGGTGTCTGCAATCTGGGGTCGAGAGACAGCTTCGTGGTTTCGGTCTGCTCACTTGTAAAAGTCAAGTCGAGGGGCGTAGATAAAACCATGGAGGCCCACTGGTCTGTGAGCACACTGAAAACAATTGCTTTGCGCCTGTTTTTTAAGGCATTTATTTGAATCTCTTTCTTGTTTGGTCTTCATGTTGGTTGGACTTTCAGGGTTGTAGAGATTTAGAGAGGGCATGGGTGGGTGGGTTCGAAGGGAATGGGCTGCATGAATGAAGCGATGTAGCGTAGTGTGCACCAAATTACACCGCACAGAATGGGAGTGAGCTTAGTCAGAATCAATTCTCCTGGCCTGTCTCTCCTCGATTACCGCCCAGTTCCAGGGTGTCGAGGCTCTGTGAAGGTGACAGGACACACACTGAGAGCGCACTGTCCAGGTGTGATAAAGCACAAGCAAGTCAGAGTGCAGCATTTAGCTGTTCTACACTCTAAGGATTGTAAACCCCACTGAACCCGATTACTACCAAATGTGCCTTACTTATGTTGCTATTGATTTTAAATGTGTGAACATCTGACCACACTGTAATTTCTTTGAAGGTCAGGTGCTTGAATCTTCAGCAGTGGTGCATTTAGCTGCTAAATATTTCCCTCAGGAGTTGGTGGAGACCAAAACGGAGCTAAAAGAGGAGAGTGAAAGTTGGGCTTACATTTGTGAGGCCACCTGTAACCACGCTTTCAAATTAATGCTATAATATGAAAATAGTGCAGGATGCAGGACTGCAGGATGTGTAAACGGATAACTGTTTGCTAACACATTAACACATAATATGGCACAAACAAAACTAATCTATGCGGTTTTAACATCTCATTACATCTGGATTCTCACATAAATTGTTGTTGCCATTTCAAATTGTCTTCATAATGGATCATTAGCGTCGTTATACGTGGTCATCTTGCAACCTTCAGCCCATCTCTATGGCTTCACAGCAGCCATTTAAATTCAGCGTTTTATTTTAATAGCGCTGAATGTTTTACTCAGGTCTCAGGTGACAGTAACGGAAAGTCATATCTACTTTTATAGCTAAATGAATAGATTGACCATTACCAAGTGAAAGTGAAAAGGAAGTGTGTGCATATTTTTGATAGTTTCTGAAGCTCTCAGCGTATCCTCACTGCAGGCTGATGGGGTAATCCAATAAGAGCCCTGCCCTGAAATGCTGAGAGGGAGGAAGGCACTGTGCCTGAGGGCCTCTGCCTCTGTATCTAATGAGGGAAGAGAGATGCAAGGTCTCTGCTTCACAGGCAGCACAACAGGCAACTAGTTAACCCTCTTCTTTCTGCTCAGACTATACCTCTCTCCCACCTCTGCTCTCCTCCCTCCAGCTGTCACCACCGTTCCAAGCTCACTCCTCCACAGAGGAAAGACTTAGTCCTGCAGACTGACTGTGCCTGGTTGTACCTAATTTAGAGAGCTGCTGTGTGGAAGTTGCCCAAACTACCCCCCTCTTTGTCTGAAAGGTTATGATTGTCTCAGCAAGTCGACTTCAATACCTGAAACAAGTGCGTGCTCCTGCAGTTTCTGGCTGCTGCAGCAATATCCCTCAAGCCAGTCGGTATAAGAGGCACAATCAAAAGCCTGGGGCTTTAATTACACTCAGTCTGTCTTGAGTATCATAAGCAACCAACCACTAATTACCTCAAGTTCTGTTGCACTTTGCTCCTGCTTATATGGCAGTATAAAGATCCAGCTGAGAACAGACCAAGAGCTGGACCCACTGATGGGGGGGTGCAGAGAGGGAGCTTTCAACCCCAATCCCTGGGCGTAAATTACGTAACAATATAGTAAAATATTCATGACACACCATAGGGACGGAATCCTGCCTGCTCTGAAGTGCTGAGCAAACACTTCGCCCTCAGCCACTTTAAGACTGTGTGAGGAGGATAAGGAAAGGCCCAAAAGTAAGGAGCTGGAAAACAATGAAGCCAATTACAGTCAGGAAGCAAATTCTTGCCTCATGAGGATGGCGAGCAGTGCTAACAATGTCAGCTCTGAATTTATGTAGGTGGTGTGTTATGTTTAGGTTTCTTGCATTCATTCAAACAATCTAGAAACTGTATTAATATGTAAAACCTTACTACCATCATCATTATCTTGAGTTAAATTTTAAGCCAGCGGTTCAGGTGAGGAAAAGAAATAGGCTAAAAGGTTCAAAGAAGCCAAGCTTGACTTTTGAAGTCATTAGAGGGAAGCGGTGAGCAGTGAAACCCTCCCTGCCACTCAGGGGAGTCCTGCTTATGGTTTTATGTGACTTTAATGATGGAGAAAAAAGCCGGAACCTGCCAAGCCATGCCACGTGAGAGTACAACCTTAGCTTTACTTATTAGTCAATATCCTTACGGCAAGAAGGGGATTGTATTTAATTGCAGCGGAGTGGGTTTTGATGGATCTCGCTGTATGAAATTCAAATCATCTTTGTTCAATCATATTTTGTGTCATATTTGTGTCATATTTTTGTTGAAAAAGGCAACACTGGAAGCTTATAGTATAGCTTATCGTGAAGTTTTTAAAAGGAAAAATCCATCCTGCAATGTCCTTACGTTCTGTAGCTGACGAATTAATTTGAATGAACCCACTCTCCCTCATCTCCCTCTTGTTCAGTTAACGATTACCTGCATCTCCCACAATGCCTTCGGACAACTGCCAGAAGAATCTGCATAGTTTTGTTCCCAATTCGCTAGGACTTCATGCATTTCTACCAGAGCTGCCAACTTAATGCCGAGCACTCTATAACATCCCTCTTGTTTGCATTTTAATGGTGGTAGAGGCTCTGAATATGTTACGAAGTCCTTGTGTTTGTGAGTGCTTTTTGCAAACAGTGATGCACTGCCTTGCAGCACTGTCATCCTTTAAATAACAAGGTTTTACAGAGAATAAAATGTGATTGACAAATTAATTCTTTGTCCTTTAAAAGCCTAATTCCTCTAATGATTACCTGGACAAAATATTAGGGTAATTATACTACAGTACCCTACAATATACAAAAACAATGCAATAAAGAGAGAATTCAACGATAATGCAACTGTGTAAAGCAGACAGTGGATGGTAGAGATGATGAGCTAAATTAAGCACAGTGGGAGCACTTTATCAACTTGTTTACATTATTAAATTTGTTCACATGGCGATTAAATCCTGAAGAGAAAATTACAGAAAAAAGGGCATAAATTAGAAAGTGACATGCATCTGTTTCTGTGCAATAAATTGTACATGTACAGCATCTACCTTGCTCACATGAATTATCATCTTTTGACTGGTGCATTATTATATTATTAAAAATATTAAACCCAGTATTAGTCTTTTCACCTGGGGCCACAGTGGGCCCCGTATAAATCACATTTCCATGGAGCCTTGTTTCCCAATCAGTGTGATTCATGAAAAATTGTTCCACCTGTCAAGTTAAAAAACAGAAAATAAGTTGATGAAAGGCTTTTAAAGCTTCCCATTTCTCCACAATCCTTGTATAAAATATCTAAAGAACATGGTTTTAAGAAATGTTGCTACCAGTGATGTGACTGGTTTTGCTTTTTATTTGCAATTAATGCCAACTACATATTTAGTGTAGTATCATAGTGAGCAAAGAAAGAAAGATTATGACGGATGAGGAGGAAGCTATGTGACCTGTTTTGACTGTTACAGTATACAATGTTTTCAGTTCAGTGACACAGTGAGGTGTCTGTTTTCTGGAAAGGGGTGATTTTCCGGAAAAGGGGTGAAAAAAATGGTTGCAAACATCTTGAGCCTTAGAAATGCTTGACAACTTGTAAAATCGATTATCACTACGTTACATACTCAAACTGGTGAAACCCTAGTGTAAAGTTGAGTTTTGGAGGTTATATTTTTTTATATATAGATATAAATGTAATAAACAAGAAGCACTACTATGACCAGCCTGCCAGTTTACCATCCATGCTTTATCCTCGGTGTACTGCCTGCCAAAACAACTCTGACACAAGTCTTCCTGATACTTTATGAATCTGAAATGATGCAAGTACTTTCTGGACTGAACACTCTTGTGTTTTTTCCCGGTTAGCCAATGACAGTCCACCATTGGAGGTGGATACATTTGCACATATTCTTTCATCTTAAAACCTACACTTTTTCCATCCTTCCATTTGATTCCACTGCTGATGCAGAGAGTCAGACAGGAGCAGCTCATGGGTATTCTGCAACAGTGCTGTGATATGCAGAAGATGCTCAGCTAATGCCATTCCCTATACCTCTCAGTTTGTACCGTGTCAAGAGCAGACTGAAGATTCTAGGATTGTACCCAGCAATGGTTCAATGGTTGTGTGACCATTCAAGATAACTTCCCTCTATAGGTAAAGAAACTGAGGCACATACTCTCAATTTTCCTGATACTTAAAGTGTCAGCTATCCACTGTCATGAGCAGTTTGGAGAGAGGATGTTTTAGCAACCAGGTTTTGAAATATCCTGTTTTGTGTGTCCCTAAGTGCCCATCGTGCTCAAGGCCCTGTCAAGCTGGCTGTTCAAGCCCACTGGGCAGATACCTTTAAGGCCATTGTCCATCAAAAAAAGGATTCCTGCTTGCTCTCCAGGAGGCTGAATAATGTGTGCACCCTTTGAGTCCATCTAAGCTGTTCAGCCTATCAGAATCCAAGTCGCACTATACTCAAACAAACTCACAAAACTCATTCTTTGCCCATGACCAGCGAGTCTTGGATGGAGCAGCTCAATGCCCTTTAGAGAAGAAAAAAAGGAAAAAACTAAATAATTTGTTCCCACTGCAGGATTTGGCATGGTATCTGGAACACGCAACAACTCAGTGGCAAAATCCTGCCCAAACAGAGGCTTGCCAATTAGCTGTGTGAAGACATCTCACAAGCCTGTGAGTGGACAGGCCCTCCTCTGGCAATTCATGTGCCCCTCACAAGGAGCCTGGCAATATTAACAGCCTTGTTTGGTGGAACATTTGGGGTTGGAGAGTTGTACGGTACCATAAGGTGTGGCAGTCATCCCACGTCTTTGGGCCTCTCTTGATCACAAATCGATTACATTTCACTGTTATTGTACCAGATAGATAGATAGATAGATAGATAGATAGATAGATAGATAGATAGATAGATAGATAGATAGATAGATAGATAGATAGATAGATAGATAGATAGATAGATAGATAGATAGATAGATAGATAGATAGATGACATGACTGATTGATGCATGCTCAATATTGTCATGAGACCTGTGTGTGGATGATTTTTGCTGTGTCTTCTGCAGAGAGGTACGGGGGGAGGCATGGATGGGGTAGTTTATTTCTCAATTCTTTTTTGGTGAAGTAGTTATGTCTCTCTTATTCAGTGTGCACTCTGCGCTGAGAGGAGGCCCACAGGTGTCAAGACTTTGTGGGTGTTGCTGTCTCCCCCAACCTCTGCTTGAACAGAAATGCTGAATGTGGGCTGGTTGCTGTTGTTGGAGTTCTGGGTCCAGAGCACTGAGCTAAGAGCTAACCTATGTTTGTAGGCAGACAACTGCTTGTTTCTACCATTCCTATATGAGACATGTCACCGACCTGCCTTTTATGTAGGGATAATAAGAATGTGCCTTTCCCTGATGGTGGGAGTTGTGTGACAGGTCTGTACTCATGGATGTGGAGCTCTGTAGAGGCTTGTGATGGCTGAATACTGATGCCAGCCTCGTGTCAGGAAGTCCATCCACCACTTTCTAAAAGAGCAGCAGGAACGTAGGACTGTGGCATTTTTTCTGGCCTGACTCGTGACATGTCAATCAGGCTTGTGACGTGGGGTATTGTGCCATTTAGGCGAGAAAGGCGACAGACAGGCGAGACGGTAGTCAATTAGTGTCACAGCACTTGACTTGGGCCTCATCTTCTATGGGGACACACAATGGACCAGGTAATAAGAGGCCATTATATACTTATTGCTCAGCCCCTATAGGGTTAAATAGATTCATACAGATTGACAGAGCACATACAGTACATGTATATTTTTAGGCAGTAGGATCATAAAAGGTCCTTATCTGGGTTCACATAGCAAGAGTTTACTATTAAACCATTGTGTTCTTACTGCTCCTAGTCTGCCATAATTACTGGGACATTACGAAAAGAGCTGTTTAGACACAGCCCTCGTGCTCATTAGTTTAGTTACAGCTCTTGGTTTGGTTTGACATCTCTCTGCAGGTATTACAAAAGTTCTGTCATATATTATTTATGTTTCACTCTCATTTGCACATTATATTTGGGTCTGGTGAGCCAGCACAATGCCGAAGCTCGTTTTACGCACTATATTCAAAAGTAGAGCAGTGAGCTCATGGTGCCATGCATGGCTTCCCCAAATTGATTAGGAGAATGCAACACTAAGGACTCTTGGCAAATTAGTGTCATTAGTGGGGAGAATTATGGTGTAATGATCAGCGCCTAGTTTTCTGGACAGTGGGAAGAAATGTCTGAAACTAATATAACTAACTAAAATAAAAAGGTCAAGGTTCCAGCACAGGCTGGAAAGTGGCCAATGAAACTGAGCGTATGTGTGTCCGTGTTTATTCCGTTAAAGTAAAATATGTTGTTGGGAGTCAGACAATACAGCCGTGCTCTGCAACCATGATAAGATAGATGTTGGCGAAAAAGTAATGCAAAAGGAACAGATGCTTGTGGGAGACACTGACCTTGAAGAGACGCAAAATGTTGGCTACCATGATTGACACGGAGCTGGCAGATGCACCAATCACTCCCACCACTCTCTCCGGTTTAGTTATGATGGGCGGCCCTCCGCTGAGACACTTGACATCAGTTGAGTCCTTCTCAATCAGTGCCTGAACAAATGTCAGCGACTGTTCCAGAGCATGGGTGTCCCGGGAGCAGGTGTCCAGGATGCGCGCCCCCAGTGTGATATTTGGCAGCAGCTCATTGTCATTATTGATACGATCCAGGGCAAATAACATGGCCTCCAGCCTGTGGATCCCTTTCTCCTTCTTCAGCTCCCCGCATGCTTTGCCATCGTTTCCCCGAGCGTGCACCGGGAACAGCCCACCCAGGGATATGTCCCCGTCAATGCGTATCGAGTTGAGGTGCGTGTGGCCCGGCATTTTGGGCTTGGCTGCCGAGGCGATCAAGAAATAACAAGCCAGCAGCAACACCCAGCAGCACAGGACACTTCTGTGGCAGCCAGTCCACGCTCTCTCAAAGCCTCCCTCGCAGAGTCATAATGAAAGGCTAAATCCACATCCAAATACAAATTCAGGTCCTTTGAAAATGAAAGAGGTGTGCACACATACCCACACACACACACAAATACCCACACACACATACAAATGTCCTGAAGGTAAGCCGCAAAATTTTACAGAGCGCAGCCGTCTTCAGAAGCCTCCTCTCATGGTTTCTAGCTCTGACACAAACTCAGTAATACTAATTATGCAGCCTCGCTCTCTTTATCTCTTGCTCTTTCTTCTTTCCCCTTTTGTGTTTCACTCGTTTTTTTTCCTGCACCTGAGAGTGATGGCTACATGCAGCAACTAAACAGTGCGGGGTGAGCCGAGACAGGGAGTCCACAGAGAGCGTTCTCGTAAAGCAAGAACAAAGGTGGAAAGTTTAGCCTCTCTTCTCTGCTTCTCCAGAATCACTCAGGTGCATTTAGCCCTCCTTTCGGTCCTTCAAGTGGGCCAGAAAGTCACAAGGGGACCCAGCGGGCTCCACAGCAGGCTCCTGCAGAAGGAAAGCAGAGGTGTTAGATGCTAAGGAAAAAAACAGAAAGAGCAATTTTGTTTTTTTTTCTTTTGTTTTTTTTAAAGGGAAGAGAAAGATGAAATAGAATCGCATTGATCTGATCAACGATTTCTCCATGTGTTTATGCAGGGGATTTGCCTTGCAGTAGTCTCCACACAAACACACACACACTCATAGTTGAGGTTTTGTCTCTGTTATGGACTCTCCCACAGAGTCCTGCTTAAGTCGGTGGATGGGAGGCAAGCTGCTCTCAGGGCACGCTCTCCATATTTTAATTGACATCATGTTCAGAACTGCAGAGCACATTTGCATTTGTTGGACAGCCGCGAGTTCCAAACTAGTTCACCGGTCCTAAAATTCGAGCAGAGATAATACCTGGAACCGGCACTCGGCGCAGGAAATCTGTTCAGTGTTGCACCCATGCCTCGACTGCTTTCAGAGCGCCGCAATGAATTATTTCTATGTGCCTTGAGCATAACTGATTCGCTGCTGCTTGGCACTGCTCCATGGACTTCATAACCGCACACTGCTCCGCTCATGTAGATCCTCTCCAGAGTGTTTTACCGAAAGGTTATGAAATGTAGTGCTAAATTAAGAGCGTGGGATTCTGATAATCAAAGAAACAATATTCTTCGAGTTATAAACACATCTGCTCTTTGAACATCCGATCCCTCGTTGTCTCTCCTACTGCTTGTATCAACAGTGCTACTCTATATGTATGTGTGTGTGTGTGTGGACATTCTCCCAACACTAGGCTGGCTTCCTCCACAGTGCCAGGCTAATAGAGCGGCGGATCTGGACACAGAGGACACAGAGAGGCCTGCAGCTATCCCCTCTCTCTCTCTCTCTCTCTCTCTCTCTCTCTTGCTCCCTCTCTCAATTGACCATCACACACACACATATCTGTCAGGCTTTACTTCATGCTGCTTTTGTATGCTAACATGCAGCCTCCCACCGTGATGTGGCCTGTAACAGAGGACACAAAGGGCAAAAACTCGTTCAGGATCAGAAAGCTGTGCAACACTGCTTAAGCTGTCAAACCCATCATTGTTTTTTCATTGATTTTTTTGCAATTATTTTAATGGGTGGGGTGGGGGTAGTAACCCTAATGGTTCTTTTTTTTATTTTTTACAACAACATTTTTATATCTAATGTTGAGTTCACATTTGTAGAATTATCAAAGCGGAGAATTGCCGTGACTCATGAATTAAAGACGGCTTTCCCGTCTCCTCGCCATGTATGCGTCTTTGCCTCCCTACTTTCTTTCACTTTGGACTTCATATCAAATAATAAAGATGCCCTGCCTTAACATGACACAGTGGCCTGTCCTGTGCTGCCTCTGCCATCCTGCTGGGAACCAAAAGGAGATATTTATATCATCCTGCACAGATCATCCCCCTAAAACACGGCATCCATAATGGATGAAGGCCCACCAGTCGCTGCAAAACATCTCGTTCTAGGGGAAAGCCTGGAAGAGAGGGAAGATTCGCAGGCTCTGCCTTTTGTAAAAAAACAAAAAAAAAGAAAAGTTGACAACAGACAAAACAAAAAGAAAGGGAAACTGCTGCACATGCTCAGAGGGGTGTCTGGGTAATGATAGTGAAGTGACACCTCCTTTTAGCCACCGCTGAAGGACTTTTCTTTTTTACAAGAGCGCCATGTAGGAGGGAAATTCTCCATGTGTCTGGGTCAGAATGTTTCTCCAGGGCACTCTAAGCTTTACTTTGTAAAGATTTGCGTTTGGGTGGCCTGAAAGTAGCTTTTTAATTTGATGATTGCATTTCTCTTGGGCAGTGGTAATAATGTTGCATGATCATTTTCAGTGAGATCATAATCTAAGTCTGAAAATTAAGGAGCAAAGCTGCAGGCAAGGAATTCGCTTCTTGTTTCACATCAGCTTATCCTTCATCATTGTGATTACAAACTAATAAAACCACAATCAGGATAATTACAGGGCACCATCTTTAGCGCTGGACAATGCTCTGGTAATTGAGTCAGGTCTTATGAATAGGCCTCGACACCTCGGATATGAAGTCCTCCCTGCCTCTCAAGATCTTTTAGGAAGGGGGTGGACAGCAGTGCCCCTTCACTGTCATCACTCTGTGAGACACTGCGTGCACAGTGGCAGCTTTACCAGATGTTTAGTCACAAGGCCCAGATGGGCAGAGTAGATAAACATCAGCTGTCTGCAGAGAGCGGGAGATGGGGGGGAAATTGCAGAATCCACACAGCAACCGTCTCCCCTCACTGTGACGAGAAGGAACTCCAGCTTCCTCTGCACTCGACCACAGTCCCCTGCTGCTGTGTGCGCTGCCACGCTGATGGCTGACAGAGCTGAATAAACTTTTGAATATAGTATTTGCTGGAGTGTGTCTAGAATTTGTGAGAAAAGGATGCCTTTTTTTTTTCTTTTTTGTAAGCGTTTGCCTGCTTTCACACGGTTGAGTGAGTGTGAGCCATTCATCAAAGTGAAATTAATCACTATTAAAATCTGTTTATCTACATTGGGAGGCAGATTAAAAAGATTTTCAACATTAAACAGCCGATAAAGCCATCTTAGCAGTTGCCATCTTGCAAATGTTGAGTTCATTTACCAAGTGTTTTGCACTTTAAATTTGCTTGATGGAGAGTGAAGGTAAACCTGTGGGTGAGCACGGAGTAAGTAGTGACTGATGAATCAAACAAAGCGTCATACTTTATGGCTCCTACCAAATGACAGCTGTGAAGAAAGAGTACTTTAGGGTTTGATTTTTTTGAGACATTTTAAAATCTATCTTGCAAATTGTTTCCAGAGCAATTAGCTGCACTACTTTGGAGTTCTTTTCTTTCTTCTTTTTTGGAATAAAGGCTCTTTTTCAGCAGCATGCCACACTCACACACACATACACTCAGTCCTGACATCTTAATTAAGTGCAATTTACTTAAATTTGTTACAAGCGTGGAAAAAGTTTAATGCCCATTTGGGAGTTGCTCTTGGGGAATTAGTATCGGAGTGCTGGGAAAATATTAAAATGCTAAAACAAAGGGACACGTAAGAGCTGCCTCTGAAACAGTTCAAAGATCGCCAACAGCAATTCTAAATTTTGAATCTGCCTTTGGCTACCCGCCAGCCATCACCAAGGCTGAATGACGAGCAAAGTCCCCCATGGCCAGAGGCAACTCGGCCAATAATTATTAACCAAATAACATTCCAGCTACTTTTTATATAGCATCACGGCCATCTTCAACATCGGGCAACAACAGTAGATAACTTGAATCACTCGGTTAGTGTCTGCTGATATCTGCATCCACAGTGATCTAACAATGTGTAAAGCTCTTCCAAAAACAAAGCCGCGTGAATATTTTCTCTTCAGAAATACCAATCTGTATAGAAAATACTGCCGTTACAAGTGTACTGCTACTACTACAGCCTTTTTATTAAATTATTATTTGATGGTGTCATGTTTTGATGTTTTATTCATCCTCTCTATACTCTGAAGAGCGCCAAAGAAATGCAACAAGACACGCCCCTCGATTTTACATCCTGTCATCCCTGCAAAGCCTCACAATGACAAGCGTCCTGCTAATAGGTCTGTCAGAGTGTAGCTGGGGCCGCCTGACAGTGATGTCCTAATCCGACGGGGAACTGCTGTTTTGGCCGTTATGCTTCAGCAGAGGAGATACTTAGGCCCAAAAGACCAATACGATCACAGTGGAGAATGGAGATAAAGTCCTCTGCACCAAGTGTGTTGCACCTCCTGCGTGTCTGTCTGCTGGAATATAGAAATGATTCTCGGGACTTCAGATCCATTACTCGTATTTCCTTCGTGTTCCCTCTGTGCTTTTTTCACCATGATATGTTTTTTAATCGCGCACTTTGCAAGTTCACCTGCATATGAGGAGGTCTGAAGGGAGTAGAAACAGTATCTTCCCGGTGACTCAGCGCACGGCTATTTTAAAGTAATTGTCATCTCAGCTCGGTTGACTCATTTTAAAAGTCCAGCAATCCATCAAAGGAGGGAGCTGTGACGTTGACTTGCCTCCGTATAGCTTTTCGGTGACATTGACAATTTCTGTGTCATACAAAAGAAACAGGAACTTAATTATTATTGGCGTCAAAATGACGACTGTGAGTATTGTTTTTAAGACAATAAAAGCAGTGGGGGGAAAAAAAACGCCCTCATTGCCAAGGAGAGTAGTGACAGATCCTGGAAAAGTGGTGACTCACTGGCTAGGGTATTTCAGAAGATTACAATTTATTTACACCTCAGTAGAGAATGTAATGTGGTCTACAGAGTGCTGGGATTGTCTTGTAACCGTGTTTGTATGTGTAATTGACATTTGTGGATTCACTGTACGTGCAAATAGTAAATTACATGAACATACATATCACATTAGGAGCTGCTGTGTGTGTGGTGGCAGGGGGGGCTTCAATTTAGCTAGACCAAGGAAACAATATTAATAGTGCACCATGACATCAGGTAAGATGAACGTTTTTTGAGGGATAGCCTGTATGCTGAAACTACATTTCCTCTAATGCTTCGGTAACATTGCCATGGAATCAGTTTGTTAACTTACATTTGTTCACATTTTGGCACACTGCCACGATTAAAAGTGTGCCAAAATAGATGTACAGTAGTTTACTTTGATGCAGAAGGAAACTTAAAAAACGTGACAGTTCTAATGCAAGTTCTGAAGTTACGAGGAAGATCCGATCTTCAAAAGAGCAGAATTAAGGATGTTTATTTGAGGACAGTAGAAATAGTGATGTCCCCTGAAAGCGTACGTCCCACTGACTCTCAAAATACGCGTATCATGTCTGTGTGTTCACATTAACGGCTCAAGAGGCGGAGCACAAATTATGGCACAAATTACAGCAATCGGGCACAAAGGGGTTTAATACCTTAATTGCCTTTCATCTCATGCAGAATATTTGCCTCTCCTTTGCTTCACATTTTGAAAATCCCCCGTGCAAGACCATGGGATGATCTCAGGTGCAGCGTCGTTTTCTTTTAAGAGCAGAGAGTAACCTTGGTGGCAAATGTTACAAAAATCAGCGTGGATGTATCATATTCTGAGTCTGTGTCACATTAATTCAATGTGAAACGTTCCCTGTGTGATGACTCATATTCAAGGTAGCAAAGACAAAAAAACATGGGTACAAGGGCGCAGGGTCATTGAAAGGGTCTGAAAGAAATGGAAAGCAGAAGGGAGTGTGCACAAAGCTTCATTACATGCATTGTAACTCTATACACTGGGCTATCTGCATTCATCCCATCTCCATAACAGACATCAGACACCCACCTCATAGCTAATTCCCTTTTTCTCCATTACCCTCACCCCCGCCCCAACTCTCCAGGACACTGTCCATTAGCCTGCTCCACGAGAGCCGCATGTATCGGGGGCGATTCATATTCGCTCATTAACACTTTCTTCATGCAAAATGCAGATTCCATTAACAAACAGTCTGTGTTACTGCCCTGGGCTAACAGGGAAGATGATTCAAGACTTCTGTGGCGAACGTCAAACAGTGAAAATGCAGAATGGGACAAAACAACTCTTTAAAGAGGTCGTAGAGGCATAATGATGAAATTAAAGATTCACAGGCCCTTTTCTTTTCCGTATATACTGTACATTTCTAATCAAATGGTGTCTTGAAAATGATACCAAATGTGATTCAGGTTAACTCATTACTTAGTTATTACTTATTTATATATAATTGAGCAAATCAATACATGCACACAGATAACAAAAATACTATCTTCTGGGTGTGAACAGCGGTATATAAATATGTTCCTCTCAGCTGGAACCGCTTTATTGCCTCGACAGAGCAGGGTGATTAATTATTAAATTGATTAGTCCCAGAATTGAACTGCTGGTCAGATGCAGATGCAGTAAATGCCTCTTTATACAGATTCCGTGCTAGATGTTGCAATTTTATTTTATTTTTTTCCATTTTACTGTATAGAGTTTCAAACCATGTCGCCTTCCCACTGCACGCATGTAATGTGAATTATTCATGGCTGAAATACTTCAAGGCTCTGTTAACATATGCACAATTATTGGTGGAGGATGTGTAGGTTGAGGAGGAGAGATGTGACCCCGTCCTGGCGTTCCCTTGATTTGTAATTCGAAAGAGATTTTCTGTTTTGAGGGAGAACACGATAAGGAATGTGTGTACGAGAGGCAGCGAAGCAATGAACTAGAGGCACTAGCTAAAGCTTTGTGTGTGTCCCACTTTGCTTGAACTAATTTTTCATGTCGCACCACAGTTTACGATGTCAACAGACAAAAGCACCCTTTGAGCTTTGCCGTTGAGGAGCCGGGCGCAGCAGGCTGCAAGTGCTTGAATCAGAACGTCCTAAATGTGCCAAATGAGACAGACTTAAGGAGTGGACGGCTTGAAGATTCAGCAACATGTATAATGCTTTTTATTTAAAGAGGCACTCAAATAGCAGCTAACCAAAGAGGCTCTTATTTCATTATTGCTATATCATGTCCATAAATGCAGCTGATTGTTAGCTGCAAGTTTGCTTCGTGGTGAACTGTGTCTTAGAAAGAAACCCCAAATATAGATTCAGCAGTCTTAACTGCATTGGTACTACAATGATGGAGATGTTGAACAGGGGACGCTTTCGCAAAATCGCTCCACATGTGGCGTTTCACTCGCTGGGCTTCCCAACCAAGTGAGGATGAATGCAGCTGATCGAACTGATTAATAGTGAAGCCAGATGATGCTGTGACACTTGTGTATTGTGCAGATCAATAAACTGGAGTGTGTATGTACGCATGGGGAAATGACAGAACAACATTTCTTAAATTCAGACACTTTTAGAGGCATATAACCATTCCAAGATGCCCTTTTTATCTTTTAAGTACATGTCAGCTGATGGAGTTCCTACACAAAGGAAATTAGTGGAAATTAGATTGATTTGAGTGTGAAGAAGCAACAAAGCTGACAGGCACATTTCTTTCAAGCTTGATCACCGGAATGAAACAATTCTTGTGTCTGCGGCACAGCGATCAAATGTAGGAAGACTGTGGCAGCTGCCATGCAAAGCGCTCTGTGAAACCAATAAATCCCTCCCGAAGAGCAGCACCGTAATAGTCAAGTAATAGCTGGCTAACAGTGCCGAGCACATTTCAGAGTGTGCAGGGGAGATAGTTTTGTCACAGGAAGCGAATGCTCCAAGTGCACCTCCCTCGGTGGCGACAATAGGGGGGGCAAAGGCGTATTTGTGAGGAATCACATATTTCAAATCACACATTGAGCTTCTAAGTATAGCCCGGGTTTATCTGTGCTCCTGGAGACAGAAGCTATGAATACTGCATCCCTCCGGTTGCTGCCACCCTGTCAAAGAGAGTTTCAATGTTGAGGCATGCTTGAATGGATAAAGTGGAGTTTTATCATGAGAACACCATTCACTTCTCTTTTGCGTTCCTTTACATACCGATGTGGGATGCAGAGGGGAACTGACTGTTCCTGAAGGACTCAAAGGCAACATTATTTGAAAATTAAGTACGAAAGCATTAAAAGCTCTGAAAGCTTTCCTGAAAACTCGCACAGCAGAAGGTGATGTATGACTCTCCACCAGCCAGAGCCCCAGTTTAAAATGAGGTCCAAGTGTTCAATGGGGGAATCAGGGCAAGAGGCAAGAGGTCTGTTTATACTGTCTGCTTCAGCTGTCATTTGTACCTTTTCCTCTGGACCAAGGATTTACTTAAAAGGCCTGATAGAAAAAAAAAACAAGCACACAGAGCTCTTTCAATTCAAAGAGACGCAGCTTTGCATCCTTGCCATGATTTCACTGTTGAACACCTGGACCTCATTTTCACTGGTGCTGTCATTTGTGGGGATAATCATACATCACTTTCTGATACATGGTGTTTGCTGGAAGCATGGGGTTTCGCTCCGAACCCCACCGGCACAATGCTCGCTTTCGTGCCAAAACGGGTGTGGTTTCCGCACCATTTACATTTGGCTCGCAAAATGACACATGCCGTTTGTGACGGCCCAAGACAATGGCAGTTCCGCATAAAGCAAACAATGGCAAGCGCTGGAGACTGGTAAACACATTCATTTCACGTTTCTGAATCCAAATTAGAAATGATTATCCTTGCCAGCATTTGCAAGTTGCCCAAAGATGAATGTGCAGTTCGGCATCAATAGTGGTTGCCTGTAGCTTTATAGACTGTTAAAACATTTCAGTATGTTTGCCAACCTGACATTGATGATATTTACCTGATATTAAATGTAACTCGTTTTCCCCAACAAGTGTTCCCACAGCTTTAGCCACCCCGCCTGCCACTGCTTAATAGTTTTGTTTGATTGTCAGCGAGTGGGGATTCAGAATAGTACCTGCCATTTGTACTCTTAAGTAGCTTTCCCCACTCCTGTCACCACACAGCATGTGGCATGCCAGCAAGGCCTAATGGAGCGCACCCTGAGTGATTTGAATGAGTGTCAGGAGGTCACAGCAGCGGGGCCTTAATAACACGTTTCTCTCCCAGGGCACAGAGCAAAGCACCGACACTCTTGTTCCCTTCGTCCTCTGTGCACGAGCTGAGCACCCTGGTGTATTCATTGCTTTCTTGCCACATTTATCAGTTTTACTGTTTCCTTTTTCACCAGGATCATGGCTTCTAGTGATTTTATTGATTTTTAATGCTCTTGTATATTCATCTTGTCCTTTACTGTTTGTAGAATACCTGCACTCCGTTTTGCTAAGTGGTGTTTTGCGATGTCATCTTTCCTCCAAAACTATCACCCCTTGGGGAAAGTAAAATTAGACACAAAGTTGTAGAGCTGCTCAGTGACAAACACTGAAAAACACAATGACAAAAGAGGTTGAAAAAGAGCAAAGAGACTTGCCATTCTGGAAGCAGATACTATATGCGTTATAATTAGTTCATCTAAGTTTGGGACTGCCAATAAACAACTCTATCTCTTTGAAATTTCCTTCACACACAACAAATTTGCTTCAGATTTGAAATAACCAGTTATACAGCAGGGAACACGTTAGTAACGAGACCGGTTGAAAGGACTCAACATAAACCTAAACTGCACAAGGAAGATGTGGTCTCGGCTGTTCCAACAAGCTTTTCTGGCTACTTTCATCGCGGCCACCTTCTCTGCAAGAAATACATTGTTGAATTTAACCTTAAATTAGCTTCCATCCACACAATATATGGCATATATATATATTAAAAATGGATTCTTTTGGAATCAGGGCGTACTAAAAATAGGTTGTGTATTTCCCCAAATTTGAAACCTCCTTATTTCCTTTGCTCACTGGACAAGATGTTCTGGTGTGGTGTTGTGGTAATCTCACCATCGGTCTCTGCCACACGCTGACTGCGTATCAAAGCAACATCACAGACAGCCCTGGATCTTTCTCGCGCTGTCAAGATCTTTCCTTTTTTGTGGTGTTGTTACTTAGAAAAAAATAGAGAGCAGAGCCCAGCTCCTGTATATGCCAACGCAAATCTCTCCTCTATTTTGCCATTCATCCCTTCTTAGAGGGATCACAAAAAGGGTACAAGCCTTTGGTCTGACATGGATTTAATCCCCAGACTAAATGTGTTTTTGTTTTGTTTTTTTGCTTTTTCATCTTGCCCAGTCAGCTTTAAGAGCGGTTATGAGTATGTCAAGAGGAGTGGAACAGAGTTAAACCTGATAGAGATGTAGCTTTTGGAAGCTTTTCTTTTTTCCCGTTCCAATTCCGTGGCAGAAAGTGTCTTGCAAACCATGAGAGGTACAGTAGAGCTGTGCAGGGAGATGTGTGTGTGTGTGGAAACAGTGTTCATCACCCAACTGTGCAGAGAGCAAACCACAGAAGCAATAAAAAAAAAGCTGTTGTCCGCACTTAGTCTCTGTCGGTGTACGCTTGGCATTCTCCCCTTCCCTTACATTTTTTTGGTCTAATTGATGTTTTCAAAAGATTTTTTCCCCGTGCTCGGTTGAGTTTGAGATTGGTGCAAGGGGTAAAAAAAAAGCCTTTTCATTTACTGTTTTATGAACCCGCCGTTATGAAGCCTTTCAGTGCCATAATTGTGATTAACAGCCATGCAAATGTCCCCTTGATTTTGCAAACACAAACTCTCAATTGACCTCGCATTTTTCGTTCGAAGAGGCATCCGTCACGATACCTGCACTCTCAGAGCAGACCCAAGCACATGGCTTTGTGGCCCTGATTTTTTTGCCACAGGGTCTGTCTGCTGTGACGATCACAAGCCTCTGACCTGTTCTGCTGAAGAGAGGCCGTGTGAGGACTGAGAAGTAACTGCCCTCCGAGTTTTGTAGTCTCCTCTCAGGGAGCCCTTGCCTTGCCTGTGACAGTCTCGAGCTCAGTGATTGAAAGCGTTAATGGCCAAATCTGATGATGGCAGCTGTCTACGACCAGAGAGCCAAAGCCGATGTCGCTTACAATACACACTGTAAAAATTAGCTCTTAATGCAATGATACACCTCGTGCTACTTTTTATTCTGTCTGTGATATATGTTTATTTATATGTATAATAGAACAAAGAGTTGGTCAAATGCGTCTGCTGAACAAAAGCATCAGGTTCGATTCATCACTGACCACAGAAAAAAAAAGCCTGTTACAATAAACAAGTCTGAATTTGAGATGCAGCTCTCCCTCGCGCAATAAACCAGAAAGTATGTCCTCCGTGTCAATACACAGTAACAGTAGATACTCTGGGCACGGCCTTGCGCCTCCTCTGTGGCTTTTAGCAGGAAACATTTGTTCCGGGGCTCTTCCTGTATAGTCTCGCTGCTCTTATCTCCTTGTGTCTGATCATTCTTCTCAAACAGCATTTTCACAGGGATAAAAGAAGGCCCCTTGGGTCCTCTGAAATCTTTCACGAATTCCAGGGTTTTTACAATTGAATACAACCCATTAATTATTCACCCCTCCCTGCTCCATCATGGGCTCCTTAGTCCTCTTTATCTCTCCCCTCAGTCTCTTTCACTGAATTCTCTGCAGCAAATAGTGAGCGAATGCAAACCTTCCTTTGTAGCAGAGCTTAGCCCGAACCGAGCTTTTGTATATGGCCTTTTAAGTGAAGCTCCTGATAATTGTTCCTTTCATCTGTCTTGTTAATTCTTGGATCCAGATGAGGCCATGAATTCTGCTACCACAGCTTCTGCCCCACAACACTACTGCTGGATGATACATCCTCGAAAACTTTTTTTTTTTTTTTGGTAAAACTCTCTCCGTCTGTGTTTCATGTCCCTCTTTGACATTACAGCGAAACTCTCCTCCAAAGCAAAGCCTGTGTTCAAAGATGCTACATATGTTTCGGCAGACCTCTGTGCGATTTCCAGGTCTTGCGTGTGCCTCTGCAGTGAACGATTACAAATTTTTGCTGCGTCTGCTGAACAAAAATTAATGCAGGTTTTGAGAGCCACAAAGCATTCATCATGTTCTGACAGCTTCCCCTGAAGGTGTCATTCACCGACAACGCCAGAGGAAAACAGGGAGGAGCCCAGATTAGCAGGGTCAAACTGAGGTTAGCAAATAGGTGTCAGATAATTTTCTGAAGAAAGCTTTGAAAAAGACTTTCATCCATAAAAAGTCTTGTAAAAAGATTTGTATGAGTGTCTTTGTAAAATATGGGACAGCTATACTGGGTGAGGCCGTGGTGGAGATTAGTAGAGGAGCAAAATTTCTCTCCTAGTGATACACTGATCTTTTGGTTTCAGATGAGAAAAACAAAAGCCGATCACTAAGCCCGTCAGGTGCTGTCTGTGTGGTAGAGCTAGATTCATTTCACAGCAGTTTATTAGTCTAGCTCCGCGCTGAAGTCAACTTTTTTCGGAGATTAGCTGCTAAAGAGTGAGGACACTCAAAACAAGACTCCGGCTTTATGCAGGATTTCTGACTTTGTCTCTCAAACATTTATCTTGTTCTGTCTTTTTCTAGGCTGCGTCGACAGTCAAGCTGAGCTAAATTTTGTGTCCAATTATAAAGATGTGGCAATTGGAAAAAATGTACCTGTAATAAAAAAGAAATATGTTTTTTTATGTTCTAATTTTCTTGAAAATTATTACCGATCATTCTGTGGGAAGGGAGAGGGCAGAACAAGACTGTCAGTAATGATACAGTTTCCATTTTGAGCATCAGTGTTGTTCAGTGAAGCCAAAACATCTCAACCGGATGGATCCAAAATAAGGTTGATGAGGTTCTTTGGATACATTTGGACTTTAAACTACCACCCGCCTTTATGGTGGATCAAAAGATATACATCTGGTCTGCTGCTACTGTAAATCTGTGAAAAAAAGTGTTCAGTATGAAAATGGACTTCTCCTGTATTTTGAGTGAGTGTGTTAGCTGACTAGTACATCTACAATGCTTTTAAAGTTTTATCTGTTGGTCACTGAGCCGCCCGTCTGGAGCTGTTGCCTTTGACTTACTGCTTGTACAACATGTACGAGGTTAACACACAACTTTGCACACAGGTTTTTTTTTTTTTTATGTTCCACTACATGTAACATTTTCTATGATTAAAATCCCAAAAAATAAAATTATAGATAAATGACAATAAAATACAAAAATCATCAGCATTCACAGTAGCAATTGGTGTTGTCAATTGCAGTAAAGTCAAGCAGACAGATCCCCTATGGACAAAAACATTGAGACAGAAATTCAAACATGGGCAGTCTTTAGTTTTCAGTTCATTTAACCTGTATGACCACACAAAGGAAGTATTAACAACATCACTAATTATAGTTTGCTGTTAAATATATCTTCTGGAGTAATACAGCACCGATAAGCCTGCTGTGTGATGTTTATTACGCTGGTCGACGGTTGGTGACAGTAACAAGTCACAAGACGTGACGAAAGGTGGCGAAGAAGAAATTGGATGCAAATAACGAGGTGTGAAAATCTTTGCAAATGTTTCATGAGCAAGGAAATCCATTCAAGACATTTGTTAGGCCTCAAGAATCTAATGCAATCTGATGTGCTTGACTGGAGGTACCTTTACACAGATACAGAATACATGTATGTATACAGGTTTGCACGAGTCAGGAATCTATTTATACTATTTGCGGACACTGCGAAATGCTCAAACACTATATGTAAATGACTGTAGCTACATTCTGGCTTTGTTTCTCAGTTGCTCACCACTTCATTGTCAGTAGCAGGGGGCTGCTTTGCTGTGCCACAGAATCGATAAAGTAGCTGAATAAGCTGCTGCTGGGGGTTTTAGCCTGGGATTATCCATCCCCAGGGGGCCTGAGTCAGTTATGGAGTCCCATAGGTGCCACAGCTAGAGGGAAATGTCAGTCATTCAAGGAGAGGATGAAAGGGCCGCGTTCAAGAAGCAGGTGGGAGGAAAAGGGAATAGGAGCGAGTCAGAAAAGCCTTCAGACTGGCAGTCTATCCCCAGTTGTTCAGGTCGTCCTCCATCCACTCATTACTTCCACCCCTACTTTCATCCATTCACCTTACATTTTGTGGACGCAGCAGTTAACACATAATAGAGTAAAAACCCTCTTTAGGCAGAAAACTCAGGTTGGTTTACATTTTAGAATATATATATATATATATATATATATATATATATATATATATAACCATGTAATTTAATAATATATACAGGGGAACGTGTCGTGAAAAACATGGGTAAACGTTGCTGTGACGGGTCGTCACCACTAGCCTGTCCGGGGCTTTCCAGGTGGATCCGATAACCGTCGTGGACAGGTGCCCGTTTTTTTCTGACCGCACCCCCCAAAGAGAAGTGCTCAACCTGCGTGATTAATGGTGCATCATTTGTTTCCCGAAATGCCAACACAAGGAGCCTGTTTAATGAGCTTCTCAGTAGATGTTGATTAGGCACATGCAATGGGTGTAAAGGCTCAACACATTCAGGGGATTATGGGTTTTTGGGGATTTTTTTGTTTTTTTAGGCTGTTTTTCAAAAGAGAGAGACAAGGGATGACGTGATAGAAAGGTGCAACGCTGATATGCTGAATATAAATATAATTTCTTAAGTTTCAGAAATGAAAGGTTCACCTCATTTTATATATATGCAAATGCTCTGCTTAAAGAATCATTCTTGGACATTTGGGGAAATGTAGATTTCTTGCAAGAAAGATGAATCAGTCCAGACAGCCAATAAGCAATTTTCCAAAATGCAGCTTTAACACACAAAAAAACAATAAAATGCAGCTCAGTGTTTTATATTTAGGACTTTTCATTTTGTGTTAATTTTGATTTTCACATTAAAATAACAATTTACTGTTGATTTTTTACCACTATCCTGTTGAGACCACTTCACCTGGATTTAATATAATAAAACAGCTTTAGACAGAATGCAAAATTATCTCTGTCATTTTTCCTACATGTCAACTGTTGAAAAAAATGACACTTTGAATATTCCTTACTAATTCAACAATAACATTTTAGGAGAGGGGCTTGGGAGGTTGAGGTCAGTCCAGGGAAGCTTTTTGACTTAAGCAAGACTAAGTCTGTGTGTGGAGTTTGTATGTGCTGTTCCTGCATTTATAGCTTTTACCCACAGTTTCCGAAATTCAGATTAAAATGAGATAGACCACAGCATGATGATGTATCTGTAGTCAAACACATGGCCCACGGCAAAGCGGTCGGTTTATCATGGTTTTCCACTGGCCCAATGTCCAACCATGGCAGTAACATTATCAGTAGCAGGCAATGACTAACTATTACAAATTAATAGAAATGTCCAATCTTTTCAATTTTCATTTAATTTGCTTATGTATGTCAGTCATACAGAGCAAGCAATTGGAGCAGCAGCTGCATTTGATCAGATTGAGACTCAACAAACACAACAATATATTTTCATACAGTTCTGGCTTTTACTGTTTCTGCAAGCAGGTTTGTGCATTTCCTGTCCCATTTTAAACTCTCTTTGGTTTTTTTTGCAAGAGAAGTCATTCTTTGTCATTGATGTGGTAATAATGACAGAGCCCACACGGTAAAACTGCCCAGTGAATACAGAATCAGAGATTAAATAGGCAAGAACCTTTAGTACACAGCTCAGAGATGCAAAGTCAAGGGTTGCAGTGGAACAGGAAGATTTTATAATTCAGGGGCCGATTCCACAAAAGCCGACTACTGTGTGCAGGCGCAAACAAACACTAAATGTTTGCCCAGTCAATAGAGATGGGCTTACACACAGATCGCTAATGTAACTCTGCATGTCCACGATGCAGGCGCATAAATCATCAAATCTGGTATTCCTTTTACTCCACCTTCTGTGTCACTTGTAACAAATGAGGTTAGCATCAGATAAAATGTTACAGAGCTCAGGGACTCCGGCTTGAGGCTGCGTCGACAGTCAAGCTGAGCTAAATTTTGTGTCCAACATAAACTGAAAATGATCATTCCTGTCAGTAATGATACAGTTTCCATCATCAACCAAAACAGAGTCAAATCTGTTATTCTGTATTGCTGTAGCTGAACCCCTGTCTCTTGTATTAGTTTTTCTGTACTGTTAGTTCATCTTTACACCCCTAACATATTTGTTTCCCGAGTACATCTCACTGGGTAAATTTTGATTTTGTTGATTTTGTTGAGACACGTGACTAGTAAATTCAGCCACAGCAAATGTCCAACTGCTGACTAACTATTACAAATTAATAGGTTAGAGCTTCGCTGTAACGTTGTGCATTTCCTGTCCCATTTTAAACAAGAGAGAGGTTTGCCTTCAGGGTGTGATGCAGCGTTCTGGTGAAGTTTCTACCAAATGGCATGACTAGTACTGCTGGGTTATTCGCTGTAACGTTGTGCCTTCAGGGTGTGATGTTACATTCCATCTTCAGGGTCTTAGGCTTAAACATTCAGCAGTAAAATCTTTCATTTAAATGAGGAAATTTAAACATGTACCCATCTCTGAGGTAACCTTGGCTGTTTTTGCAATGGTTGCTTGACATGCAGTCAGTTCCTCAAAATTGACCA
Organism: Scortum barcoo; assembly: GCA_023238725.1. NCBI lineage: Eukaryota > Metazoa > Chordata > Actinopteri > Centrarchiformes > Terapontidae > Scortum > Scortum barcoo. The sequence continues at coordinate 16,701,911 of CM041549.1, forward strand.
TAAGCTTCTGTAAGCACTATAAGCCCGAATTCACATTAAGGTCTAACATATCTGTGAGTGCATGAAGTAAAAATGGTGGATAAACGATACAAGCTATATAGTGTTATATAAAGCAACACTATATAGCTTGTATCATAGCCATCCATTTCGGAACTGCTACATTGGATTTTGGCATTTTGGCCGTGCTTCTGTTTTCAAGAATTACACAATTTCCATGCATGGTTAATGCCCAAGGGGTCTGGAAATGGGAGTTAAACCATGGAACATACACTGAGCATCTGCAATTTCAGCTCCCCCTCCACAGAGACCACAACACCTCTCTGAAACATTAATGTTTCATCAGATCCTATCTGCGTTAGCATGTGCTGCAGAGAAGGCTCAGAGAAGGAAACCACATGCAGAGGACAGATTCTCTTGTCAAATGCTGGAGAAGCACCAGGAGCCTAGCGTGGCATGCTATTACATGGCGCACATTATTGACATAGATCCCTGGTTATTAGCATACTGGCATTTGACAGTGGACGTGTGAGGAGCAGAGAGCTCATGTGCCCACGGTGACATTTCTCTGTGGACCTGTCAGATGAACTCTCATAACCCCTTTAGCTTTACTTTTCTCATCTCCAAGAGTGCCGCTGGAGGGAGGGTCAGGTCACACTTCCTCCTTATCTGTCACAGAGACACAGGAGAGGATGGAAATTGGCAAACCAGAGAAGTATTCTCCGGGTTCATGCAAAAACTTTGTCATGGATGCATTGTGCTCTTTTACTAGACGACTTCCAAATGACTTGGGACTTATGTTAGAGATGGAAAAATGCTGCTTTCTGGGCACATCAGCAACAACAAAAGGTGTGACGTGCTCAGGTTTAGCAGGTTGCTCTTTCAAGAGCTCTTCTGTTGTCGACAAAGTGAAAACACAGAGTGTAATTTTTTTAGCTTTTACCAAGTTTCAGCGAGGCTAGAAGCTTTGACCCAGAAAATGAAATATCCACACCCCTGTGAAAGCACTGTCACTGTGTCTTTGGGTGACATCACAGCTTCCGCCAGAGGTGTCAAATGCAAATCAAAATGGTCATGTGCTCTGAAAGGCCAAGAGTGTGGTGGTTTTCGTTTTAACCATCACGACACAGCATTGGTGGTTTCTTTCCCGGGGCAGCATTCGCAGAGCTTTCAACTGATATACCAGTCGTGCCAGCAGTGAAAACTAAAATTAAATCACATAAAGTCCGAGTAAATATAAAAGGTAAAAGTGAAGCCCTTAAGATGCTTGTATTAGTGCGCAATGGTTAGTGAGAAGGAGGACTTTTATTGATCTTTGGATAATTTTAAAGAGATGAGAAAATGGCTGCAGGAATGAACAGAAAAGTGCTCCAAACCCTGAAAGTAACAGCGAGCTATAAAGGTCCTACAGATTAGACTGCACATAGGCGATATTTGTGGTTGATCTTCAACTCATTAGGGATGAGTTTGTGTTTCTCACTCAATAAATCAATGCTATTACACCATTAACACAGTTGCACAGCTTCAATTAATTTCATTACCATAGGATGTGTGCACCTCATGAGCCGATGAAGCGGCATTAATGGATATAATAGACTCCCCTCGAATCACTGATGAGACACGCATCTCCGTCATCAGCGAATGAACAACAGTGAACTTATTTATGTAGGCTCGTCGCTATACTGTAGGTGAGATATCATACAAACAGTCAGAGTCGTGACTCATTTCCACCACCTCCTAACATGGAACCAATTGAAGTGTTATGATAGATATAGTGTAGCCACATGAATAAAGGCTGCAAGTATCAACTTCATCACCATCTCTAAATATTCAATAGAATATTCAAAAGAAAATTTTTCATTTTGAAAGAGTTGGGTTTGTGTGTATCGTACTGGCCTCGTTTTCTTTGTTAATTCATGTGTCTTCCATCCAGATTAGATGCAGAGGCTTTTTAATGCACTTTGGTCTACACTAAGACACTTCTGTCTAAGCCAGATCGCAAATCTGATTGCAGTCTGTCTCGGTTTTTCAAGGCTAGATATCAGCGTAGGCCACACCTCAGTCCAGATTATCCTAAATTTGTTTGGTAATCTGAGGAAGAGTATGTGCACTTAAGCAGTTTATATCCATGGTGACCACAATAATGGTTAACATAGCTGGCTTAAATCTGGGATGGAGAGGAACAACAGCTAATTCTAGTTTAATATCACTTCAGATTTTAATATCACAAGGGACAGACCCTGTGAGTGGGTATCTCTGCAGACTATTTACTGTGGAGTTAAACTTGGAAACATTCAACATAATGTATGCACCTTGAAAAGGCAGAAGCATGTAGACCTTTTTTTAAAACCTACAAATGCCTCTTGAATGCATTTACTGTTAGCTTTTTTTGATATTGGAATATATCCAGTCGGCCCAAACCGCACAAAGGGAAGTGTAAATGGGGTGTTTGATGAGAAGTGTCTGCTGTATGTTATTGTTCATTGTACGTTGGTGCCTCCTCCACACACCTGGGGATGATTGTTCATTCTCTATAAAAGGAGGAGGATACTCTGGTCTTTTGATGAAGGCTTGTTTGCTAAAACGGCTGACACACCAGGGTCATTTGGAGACATTCTTCTTTATTTCACGCTTTTAGAGATTTCTTTATTGTAAGGTACACCTATGTTTTTTTGCCTCCTCCATTTCGAACACGCTTGCCAAAACAATCATCTCTTTAGCTTTGTGGTGCTCGGATATGGATGGCACATTGATGAGATTTGAGAGAAAACCACAAAGATGTTTTGAGGGGTCTAAACCTTCCAGTCTGGGAAATGAAATAGTATACCGGGGCCACCGTACTGAGGTTTTTGCGTGATTTAGGAGTGCCGCTGTCCCATTTCACCAGAGACAAACAAACCTCCTCGCTGAGATAAAAGCTCTCGTCTTTTCGTTGCCCAGAGTCACTCTGAGAACTTTCCTAAATCACTTCTAAGCTGGAGCTACTTGCTGGAAGTTTTTATGCTAAAGAGCTCTCTGCGAAAATGTTCTGAATGTTTGCTAACGCAACCCCAAATGATCTGACTAATTACTTCCTCCTCTCTCCTCATCTCTTCATCCTCTCAGTAAAATCACCAGGTATAATCTGAAAACTCTCTGCCCCTCATGGCACATGGTTTGACATGTCTGGATTAGACCTTTTGTTATCCTGTTTCTAGATGCGGGAATGTTCGTGTGCTCAAATACCAAACTGCTCAAAGTAGAGGAAAGAGGTTCCCTCGAGAGTTGCGTTGGAAGAGTCAACACCGCTGCTTTGCATTTTGAACATCATGCTATGCCTTCTCACGGCATGCCGCGTCTCAAAGTGTGCACTACTGAGGAGCTCTGTTGCTTTATTATTTGATATTTCCTATGGGGTCCACTGTATGATGATCAAAGATGGAGACAACCTTGAAATGGCTCACTCAATTTACACATAGAGGGTATCAATGAGAGAAAGTAGGGTGAAATAGAAAGAGGGGGGTAGAAAAAGAGTACAGATAGAGAGAGGAGGGGCAGGAAGTGGGGAATAGGGTGAGTTGTGTCGAAGTAGTGGGAGGAGGATTCACGACGTCAGACCCCATACTGACACCTAATTAAAGCTGTTAGGCTTTTATTTAGCACTTTTGAGTTCTATTATGAGAGACTCTGCAGCATGTCGTGTTTTTTGCTTTGGACCCAGTTTAAAAGGCTCGTCTGTCATCCCTCCTTGTTAAAACAGAGACACACACATCACAGACACGTTCCACATCCTAGCAACATTATCTCAAGGATCCAATTTGGAGTCTCTCTTACCTTTTTAAATGAGGGTTAATTTGCGCATATTGACAGAATTTTAAAAAATTGTGTGTTCTCGCTGTTTTACTCAATCAGATCTCTGAATGGAGCTGCGGCGTTTACTGTGGCTCTCCATACAGGAAATGGATTGTAAAAGCTTTAAATCCTTAACTTCAACTAGTATTTTTCTAGTAAACTTGATAAGAAATAAAAATTTGTAGTGTGAAGTGCTCAGGTTGTCTCACTCATTGACATCTTTTAAATCACTTTTAAAAACGTCTGAGACATGAAGACATTTAGACACAGGTATAATGGACATAAAAGTTCCTGCATTACGGAAAGAACACATGCGATAATTGGCACCTGGTGCACGAGAGGGGAGAGTTGATAAGCATATCGAGATGAGGCAAAAAAAAGTATTTCCAGTTGCATCACTCACGGATTTCTTGCCTTTGAAGTCTTAATTAACACTCACCCACCTCCCACAATGACTCCTCTAATACACTCTCCCATCATTTCATTTCATCATTTATTAGAGAGGTCTGACACATTCTGACTCTTTTATAAAGTCTGACAGTGCACAAGCACCGACTGGCAAGATCAATTCTTATTTGCTCACATGCTGTACATTACGCTATTAATTTATTCATCCATGCAGTTGGCATAAATGAAAATTGAAAATGTAAGGAGGGAGACAGCTGGGCCGATTATTACCGAAGTTGAGTATGTAATCTCTTTTGCCCCCATTACAGAGCCAGGGGGAAAAAAAATCATTTTTACAGACTGATCTGACATGAGAAAAATCTACCCAGCTACATAAAATCGGCTTAAATTCATTGTGTATTAAACTGACTTTATTTTACTTTGATCATGTGAAATGAGGCTTCAGTGAAAAATATGTAGCAGTGATCCTAATCAGCTGAGCACGATGTGCATTTAATTTGTGATTTCGAAGTGGCTCAGGTGCTGAATTACCATTGCAATTGCGTGATGGGGTGCATGTCAGACAGGGGTCTACATCATCATTAAAACTAAATACTATAAAACACAGAGATCTGTGAATATCAGGGAGTTAGTGAGGAGTTAGACCTACATTTTCCTTCAGAGCAGCCTCAGTCCTCTGTATGCCTTCATACCTCCGCGCAGCTGTGTGCTGTGGGATGCTAAACCTTCCTCCAAGAAAGAAAGCCTCCAGCTAGAGATGGAGGCAAACTTTCTGCTTTGCACTCAAGAACATAAAGGTTTCATGCAGGTGTGTTTGTGGAGTTCGTGGAAGCAGTTTGACTTCATGGAGGTGCTCCTGAATTTGTTTTGCAGCGCATACGGTGACAGTGCCGTCATAGATTACTTGAGCATTGTGACGAGAGAGTGTGCCCAGCATTAATCCCACTTGGTGTTATGAAAAAGCCTCATAATCCACGGCGGTTGTGCTATGATGCTAAATAGTCGATCTGACTAAATGGCTGCCCACACCATCACTGATCCAGCGCCATTTTCAACATTCGCCAACATTCTGTGCATTGCGGTTGAAGATCATAGTTATTAGTGTTTTTCCAACTGTTAAATGATCCCAGTTTTGTTTCTCATTCAACATGTCATCCATTCAACATTAGCTCAAAACACGACACTGTTTGTTTACACTGGATGCTTAGAGTTGTGTTATTTAGGCCACAGTTTTTGTAGGCTTCATAAACTTTCCTGTTGATTCAGCTGCAGGCAGCTCCTCTTTCTCGGTGTTGCAGTTTCTTCACGTTTGTCTTTTTTACCCTGATCAGCTGAGGCACCTGCCCCAGCCACAATATTAGTTTTGAACACTCTGTCGCTTTTCATTAGAAAGACAAACTTCCATTTGAACGTGGACCAAATCAAACATTTGATCCTCCAGCAAGGAGTAGTACAAAGCTATCAATGCGGCTATCTTTCCTGTATTCACGTCACTATCTTTCTTCTATTCATTAATGCAAAATCAAAAATAGCGAGCTGTAATTCTGACAGTCTGAGAAGTGAATGAATGGAAAAACTTTAATTCTAATTAGAAAACAGCTACTTGCTAACCGCTGCTGAATTACGTGATACTTTGAATTTTGCTGAAATCAAAATGATTAAAAAACTGGACGCCCTATTCTGTAGCTTGGAATATGAACTATCTAACCTCTTTGCAACTTTTTTTTTTCATATCTCTTTAATAATTTGTATTAAAGCAGACTAATTTGACTCCTCTGTATAGCTGTCCTTGAAGTTCAGATTTATTTACTTCAAAGATAAAACACATTTTTTATGTTATAACATTTCAGACTTTTCAGACCACCTGTAGCAGTCCCTCAGTCATATATAGGGCATTTAGTGAGAACAACTGACAAATGCTGGATATCCTGAGCTGAACCCCGCAAAACTATTATTGTATTAGATTGGAGCTGTATTTGGGAAGACATGAAGTTCTGAAAATGAAACGTGATAAAAAATTCAGAAAGGTTAGATGTGCTAATCTATGCAGTATCGACTCCGCTCTCACCGAGACTAAATGTTGAAATGAGTGACAGCTACAGTATTTCCAAACTCCCTTTTTTCGCTTACTTGTTTCACAGTTACACAGTGAATAAATGACTGCATCCGCTGTTGCTATAAATGGAGCAAATGTATAACAGGAGAGTAAGGGAGAGACAGAAAGAGAGCGAGACAGGCAGGGGGACAGATCAGCATCCTCTGTCTTTCGGCTTTTTAACCAGCAAATAGCTGCACCTCTGTGGCATGAAAAGCCCGGATCAATCCATTAAACTGGCAGTTGGGTGAACTCTGTGCAGCCCTGAGAGCTTCAAAGCAAAAGATATATCCTGGTGCTCCCGCGAGGCTCCTGAAGCGGAGAACTGCTGCTCATAACTTTAAGCAAGTCGGGTATGTTTTGGACATCCCAAATACAAACAGGACCTTCGATTAATAAATGTAAGCGGATAACTGGGTGAATCTGAGTGAGGTTTAAAACAGTGAAGACTCAACAAAGCATCACTCTGCAGAAAAATTCTCTCTCTTACATGAAAACTGTGCAATCAATCTTCTAAACGGGCATGATCACTTTGTCGGCGTCAGATCTCCTGACATGAATTTGCAACACATTTTGAAGGAAAGAAAGCAACATAATGGTTTTGGAGGGATTTCTTTTCCCTTTTTTTTTTTTTAAAAGGCAACATCAGGGGCCTGCCTGGAAACTGAACATGACATGATACCCTGAAGAGCGCTCGCGGTTGAGGGTTTAACTGCCCTGCCATTTTTAATCACCGCAGACGGCGCGGGTGGAGACAGGCGACAGACTAGCTCGGGCTCGCGTTGCCCTGTCACCGCTCCCAGCCAACCCATTCAAGATGACAGGTGTCACTGTGCCAGGCTGATATGTTTCCTCACCAAAAAAAAAAAAAAAAAAACGCAAATACTAAGACTAGCCTGACCGCCCACAGGAATATACTGAACTCACTTCTGCGGGCTCTTCATCATAAAGGTCAGCAGAGGCGCAGGATATACGAGCACTTCCTTTGAATCCTTAAATACCTCTTCGACCTGTGGCGTGGTGTGTTGTAGTTCTTTTATCCAAATAAAAGCCTCCCAACTACAGTATCTCTTCCGAACCCGTATCCACCCGTGATCATTCAATCTCATGTAAAGCTTTTGGGATTTAGAGAGCAGGCATTTACACTCTCTGCCTCGTCCTTATAACCCTAGGTTCTCTTTCTTAGCACTCACTCAGAGAAGAGAGCGGGGTCCCCTGTGTCAGCACAACCCCTGGTGACAAGCCTCATTACATAACCCCTGGCAGAAGCTGAAATATGCAGCAAATCCACAATAGCAAAGGAGCAGATACCGCCACGCTGAAAGATGGCCTTTGATATGTCGGGAAAGACATACGATATTTATAAATTAAAACATCCAGTGAGATAAGGTTTATAACTGCCAGAGATGCGACATACAGGGGTTGCATCATTTATGCTATATTCTGAGTGCTCTTGATCTGCTTTTTGTCTCCCGTGAATGTCTCATTTAATGCTTAACGTCAGCCTGCAAATGCAGATTAGCCTGTTGGCTAAATTTGCCACATTTACATCACATTGATGTTAACCTTTAAACAAGCAAGAACACAGAAACAGTGAAGAAAAGTTATGTCATTTTTTTTTACAAAATATGAATAAATGAATGAATGAAATTGACATCAGTGTCAATCTGTGAACATTTACATAAACAATTTTGGATGAAACTATAAAAAAAAGTATTATCAATAAAGGAAGCAGAAAACTATGAAACTTAAGTAAGAGATTTTACATTGATCTACTGTAAATGTTGGACCACAATGTCAAGCCTCACTTTGCATTTACACATTTAAACACGATCGAGCTCTGTCCAGTGAAGCACTTCCTTCCTGCATCAACGTTTCTGTGAACTGTAAACAGATACAGATTTCTCCTCCAAATAACAAATTTTCACTTGTTTTTTCTAACTATGTATCCTTCCAATCTGTAAACCTACAGCTATATATATCCAGTTTAGTGTGCTCCCTCCTCTGCCTCATTATTAAAGTCATTAGTGGCTCTAGTGATGATGCTGCTGCACATAATGTCCTCACTATGGCTCGCTGCGTAAAGTTCATTCCTCTCTCTCCCTCCCTCCATCCCTCATCTCTGAATCTGATCAGCCACCAGGAGACGAAACAGCCACCTCCTCCTCTGTTTTACCCTGTTGCCTGATGGTATTGATAGAAATTCCTTGAAAAGTTTCAGATACTGATGATCTGGTGATCAATTATTTGTATTATTTTTTTTTTTTATTATTTGTTGATTTACAGCTGAATCTTGCTAAATAACCACTCAAATGGATAATAAAATGTAGAGCTTCAATTAGGTTTATTTTTATTTTCAGCTTTTTTTCTTTTCTTTTCTTTTTTTTTCAATTAATGGTTTAGTCTGTAAAATGTGAAAAAACTAATGAAAAAATCCAGTCTATCACAGTTTCCAGGAGCCCAACAAAACATCTTTAAATGTGTTGTTTTGTCTGACCAGCAGTCCAGGACCTAAAGAGAGGCAGTTTATAATGATAAAAACAACAAATTCTCACATTTAAAAAGGTGGCTGGTGTTTTGTCTTGACAAATCACTGAAATTATTCATCGGTTACTAGAATGGTTACAGTTTTTTAACTCGAATAGTGTGTGATGAAATTAAAAAGGTGTAAGATCATGAAAGTAAGATCATAAACAGATTCATATTCCAATTCAAGCTTGCATTGATTTGTCAGAACAACGTCTCTTCAGCGGGTTGTAATGCTGCTCCAAGAACATCAACACGTTTTCACTGAATGACGACATATTGAATTTAACTCTATATACGTGTGGGCACGTGAATATAGTATTCGTGCCAGCTGTTTTACGTTTAACGTGTCCTGTCCTTGATCAATGCACAAATTAAGAAAAGTAAGCAAAGTTAAAGGAGACTCAACTGATTTCACAGGTCTTGAGGAGGACTGCTGCCTATGTGGAGAGATACAGCTCCAGTCTTATAAACCGCCTCAAGTGATGTCATGTAAGTCGGCATCGGTGGGGGTCAAGGACTACAGGTTTCTTTAGGCTAACAGCTCGAGGCTACATTACCCGCTACCATCATAACACACCCAAATTTCCGACCAAACTGTTGTTTTTTTATTCTCCATCATGAGTGCAATGTCAAGTCAGCAGAGTACTCTTTTAAATTATACTGCCAGTTTTGTGCTTTTTTTAGACGCATGACATACAAAAGACAGATCCAGCATGCAGATAATGGACTGAGCTTTAGGTTATGATTTGAACAATTAGCACCCTTTTCATTCGAGAGCAAGACAAAAATATTGGTTCCTTGTGTGTTAATTAGCACGGCCGCCTTGAAGGACCGGGGCTGTTAAATCAAGTTAATTATCAGCCGGTGCTCCATGAAGGAGAAGAATGACAAAAGAACGAGGAGGCGCGGCCAGTAACCTTGGCGCTCGATGAGGCTGCAACCGAGTGTGGATCAACAGGCGGGTTAAGCGCGTTGCCGTTTCGCCACCACCCCCGAGGCCTTGAACTGGTAAACAAACACCCACAGACGACAGATAATGTTCGTCTTCTGTTTTGCTTTTCTCCGGCACCACACCTGTACATTAGCCCCGAAGTCGCCGCTCCTATCTGCACAATAGAAAGCACCATCGCAGAGCTGCATCTCGAGTAAGTGAACGCTCGCTCAAAAGGTCAGGCAAAAATAATGGATCTTTCTCCTTTCAGAAAGCAGCCTCTTGTCTACAGAGAGCCCTAGATATTAGGAAAAACACAGTTTATCGTGCGCCCTCCCTTAATGGCAGTGAGAGTTTTTACCCGCGCTGTCTATTAGCGCGTTCATAATAGTAACGTGACAAGCACAAGAGAGTAAAACAGGAAACGGATGAGATAAATATAACAGTGGGAGTTTTCATTTGCATGGATTGTGACCTTTAAATTGAGTTTTAAGGATTTTTACGCAAAAAAAAATCCTCAGATATTTCTTCAGTTCCATTATGGCTGTAATTTATCGCCTGGCGGAGCTGGCGAGTTATGTGTACGGTCCTCCCGGGGCTCGCTCTGCTGCTGTTATCTTTCAAAGAACAGTGAGTGTTATTACCCTTGCAGATGAGACAAAAAAAAATAATAATGACCCAAATCCAGGAAAGACCTTTTTGATAGCAAAGGAACAAAGCGAGGAGAGGAGAGGAAGGGAGATGGTGCCATGCTTTTTCCATTCTGCAGCCGGGAACTCGCGGAGGAAGTGTCGGTCTGTCAGAGGCTGGATATTATCTTCTACATTGAGACGCATCGGACGATCATGGTTCCCTGTCACCAGTAGTCCTTGGTGTTGATTAAGGCTTTTCAACCTCCACTGGGCTTTGCTGTGGGCCACCCGCTACTTTGTCTTGTGACATGCGTAATTTCCTCCTCACAGTCTCCCCATCTTGATAGTGGAGCTAATAGAAACTCTCTCCAGATCCGCTTCTAATGAAGACAGATCCTCAGATGGCCAAGCAGTCTCATTTATATCAGCGGCCTATCAACTTGTTTTAAGTAGATTAGGCATGTTCTGTGAGACAAGCAAAAGGGGAGGTGGGGGGAGGGGGGAGGCGGGCTGCAAGTGTATAAAAATAATTTACAAAGGGATTTAACAGAGCATTATTTTCCTTTAAGCCATACGATAGCGCGGCTGAAAGTTTGCTTGATCTCTAGGCAATGAGGAGATGAGAGGACTGTCAGCGGAGATTGAAGATGTGATCAGATTGTTGTAGATATTCAGTGAGGGTTGTCTGGCTGAGCAGATTGTTTCAGGGTGGCTGGGTAGTTTAGTGGATAGCGGGGGCCGCAGCTAACCATTTTTTTCATTATTGATGAATCTCCTATTTCCGTGCTTCATCTGTAAAGTGTCAGGAAATAGCTTGAAACTCTTAAAATGTTTCCTCAAGCTCAAAGTCACGCGTCGAAATGTCTTCTTTTGTCCGACCAACATTCAAAAAGCCAAAGAGACACAGTTTGTGGTGTTATGAAAAAGAATAAAACAGCGAATGATCATATTTTGGAAGCTGAAGTGGGCTTTTAATTTTGCTTTGACAACGACTCAGTCGGTTATCAGACAGTTGCTGATTCATTTTCTATCAATTGATGAGCTGTTGAGTTGTTTCAGCTCTACTGAACATACATAGTGGCTATTTTTTTTTTTTTTTTTAAATGAGCAGTCTACTTACATTCAGATATGAACTGTACTTATGCATCATTCCAAATCAAACTAAGTGCACAATTGAGCTTTTTCGCTGCTTTCATTCTGTTTAATTTGGACCACTCTGAGACTCGGTGCGCCGCAAAAGCAGGATGATAAAATCCTGAAATCAGCCGTGTAATAGCAGCTCACAGGGGCTATAGAGTGTAGGCGGTTGATGTAACAATAAATTAAACAAAACATACAGGGAAAATCCTACAGGGGTTGCCTCTGAGCTCGCCATGGTGTCTTCTGAGATTGTATGTTTTCATTACTTCAGCAGCTGACCTCGACCAGACTGGCGTTAGCCTCTAATGATCCTGTGCATTCCACTCAATAAGCTCGAGGGAACAGACTACTGTCTCTGGCAGAGCCTCTGGTTTATGGGATTTGTTAACGAATATTGGCATTAATAATTCAGCTCGGTTCTCTAATAGGTAAATATTTGGGTGTAGTAATTGCAGAGTGTCTTCACTGGTAATTTTGTTGTTGCTAGCGGTATTGTGTTTGTGTGGAACGCAAGCGTGCCGTTATGAATGAAGAAACTGGAGCTCATGATGTTTATATTGCCGGTTATTTGTTGCCCAAAGATTGAAGTGATCATCTCTAGAAAGCAGTCAATATAATGCTATGACGACAGAGGAGTTTTATGTATTTTACTTGTTTTTGTTAGGGCTGCAAATATAATTATTATTTGCATTAGAAATTGATCTGCATTATTTTCTTGCTTCATCTTTTAATTGTTTAGTCTATGAATTGTCAGACAAAGAGAGGAATAACTGCTCATCATGATTTGTCAGAGCTCCAAGTTGCTTGTTTTGTCCAATGATGCAGTGAAACAGTGAAAATCTTTATGTTTGACAGACTGAAACCATGAGAGTGTTTGGCATTTTTGCTTGACAATTGACTTTAAAAATATTTGATCGATTATCAATACAATTCATTCTCTGCTGATTAACTGATGGATTCATCAATGCTTCATTCTGGTCTCGTTTTTATGGTTCTGCATTTGCAAAAAGAATGTCTACAAGGTAAATGAATATTGAATGCTTGATAGAACATGTTGTCAGTGTGTGGAGGGTCAACCTCCAGCTCTTTGCCATAAATGTTGATCTATTATCGGGGACGATATGGAAAGCGTTTGACTTGATTCAGGCGTTCATGAAGACGCTCTTTAATTTGGTTTGCAGGGCGTACAGTTCCCGTATTTTAGCCTTATTATCTTGGAATACTGGAAGATCGTGACGTATTACTATTGCTTAAAGAGATACGCACTCCTGTGTTTAACCACTGATAAGAAAACAGAGCTTATTCTTTTACTTAACAAAATGTTAATCTATAAATTAAAAGCAGGAATAAGCAGCTTAACACATTCTGGTGATTTACTGTATAGGTTCAGGATGAAATATGATAATACTGCAACAATAATTGGGTTTATTTTCAGTTTCTACTTAAAATACTCAAATCCTGGTTAAGTACAGCTATGTAAAAATACTGCACTGCAAAGTCCTTAGAACAGAAGCATTATTAGGAATATATACTTGTAATATCATATCTAAAAGCACTAACTACACATAAAAATAACTAATAAATGATATCTGACATTATTAGATTTTAAAGACTGAGTCATCAATATGTATGCAGTTTTAACTTCACACTGTTCGGTCCAGTGATTCAGACCTAATAGTCAGCCCCCACAGGATCACAAGATTTATCTGAGGGTTCGTGAGATGATTAACAGGGTGAAAACAAACTTCTACCACATAAATTTCTATGTACTGTGGGACTTTTCTTTAATCTGTGCTTTCAGTGAAATGATGCATTGTCTTCCCTCTTTGGGCCTTGAACAGTTACTTAATGACATATTTACATGACATATTTATTTAAATGGCATAATCTGAGTTTTAACCTGTCATGGACAAAGGACTCCAACCAGAAAGTGTTTTTTTGGGAGGGGTCGCAAGCTAAAAGGGCTTGAAACCACTGGTTTAAACTTCGAGACACACTTTCTTTTTTAAGCTTATACTGATCCTCCTTAATCTGAAAAGTAATAGCTGCCAAATAAATATAGTTTTGTAAAAAGTGCTGCAACATTTTGAAATGGGGAAGAGTAGAAGTATAAAGTGCGATCAACATATATGTACAAAAATCCAGTAGTGAGGGAAAACAGGTGCAATTTCTGAGGTTTAGAAGCAATCACATTCACCAAGAGTACCATTTTCTCGATCCTTTAAAATTGACTTAACATTCATATAAGGAGGTTCAGCCTCATTAAAGCAACTTAATATTTATTAAATTCTAAATTGGGGCTTGCAAACTCTTATTTTTGGCTCCCCAAGTCATCGCACTGGATGATCCAAGTAGCTGGAAAGCTGTAATTTATTTTCTCCCTTGTGGGCAAATACAGTGGTCTAAATTCCAATAAACATCTAAGCTCTGCCATTACGTGCAGCCCCACCAATCTGTTGGCGGAGATTATTGCAGAATTCAACCCTGTGGTCATTTATGTGGAGTGCAACTTTAGAAGAAGTGTGTTGTGTGTCGGACTCGGTGGATGCTGAGCCCTGCAAACACATTAACATCAAAGAAAACTAAGCAATGTGAGTAGATTAAACGTCAGCCACTGATCTTTAGTTATCATGCTGCCTCAATTTGTACAGCGGGAAGGCCACCATGCAAGGCAGAAAATTACACAGGAAGTAATCTTAAACTCCACAGAAAAAAAAAAAATCCATAAAATGAAAAATCATGATGTGACTTCCTGATGAAGCTTCACCGGCGACTCCCTTCTTCCTCATAATTGAAACAATGCTGCAGGATAGCAGAAGTCAATGGCACATAATGCATAACGGTGCGGTGAATGTATGAGGTTTAATAGATCGTGAAAATGGCAGTCTGATGACAGAGATGGAGCATTTCATTAGAAAGCCTGAATCGAGTGTGTACGGGTGGCTGCTGTTGCACTCTAATACACTGTGATGAAAGACCGGCTGTTAGAGTGCCCACGCGGTACACCTGGAAGGATGGCCTTTTGTTCACATGATACCCTTAATTAGAGATTCGGAGAGCTGCTGCTATTATGGATCCAGTTTTAAGTTGGTAAAATACTTAGACTTGTTAAGCTACTACTCTAAAAATCTCTCTGCCTCTCGTATTTTATTAACGGGGAGCGAAGTGCAAATCATCAAAGTAGCCATTCTATTGAAATAGCTAATTGTCACAGTTCAGGTAAAGGGGCAAACTGGGAGAGGATCCAAATGAAGATGCTCAGGCACTTCACTGGAATTGATGATTGGTTGAAAACAGGGGTAATGCTTGGCAACAAAAATACAATGCGAGCGGGCAAACAAAATCTGACAAAGTAAATGCAGGAAGGTGAACCGTAGATGGAACAAAGACTTTCTCACTTCTGATCTCCCCCTAAGCCCTGAGCACTGACCCGTCACAGACTTCATCTGACGTCACCTGAGACAACGATCTAAGGGCGCCATGTAGTAAAACAATACAGTTGGGCATGTCAGCATATTTAAAACCTCTATCATGTCACTATAAGATCAACAACCTAATATGCATAGTTTTGGTTTATGTTTGGTACATAAAAGGGGCTGGAAAGTTCCAGCGTGAGGCCTAAGGAGGAGAGAGTCAGCATTTAAAAACTGATAAAAATTCATGGCAAAACCGACTCACTGGGCCACACAAACCTCTCGCCTGAAGTTCGACATCGCCGAACTTCAACGCACAAATTTGTCCCCTTGACGAATAGCAAGTCGCTTTGACAGTGTTTATCTTTGAGAGCCAGACAGTGTCGGACCAAGTTTTATTTGTCCTCCTCTGTCGCACCATAAACTGCCTCACAAAAGAGGACCTCGCTGTTTGCAGTGAGACAGGACTGAAAGTTAGAACAAATATGTCTTTGGGATGATCTGTGTGAACTTACTGTCCCGTTGGCGACCAATCTAGCGAGCCTCGCCGTTATTTTTAAATGCAATGATGGTGGAGTAAACAGCCCAGTAGAGAGAGAGTAGAAAAACCAAGCAAAGTGCAGACATGTTCCCAGTCACCATGCGGATGTACTTTGCTGTGCCATTTTCGAGTTTAAGTCTAAAGAGGAAGAGGGGGCAGGTGTAGCCATGACACCAAAGTGTAACAGAATAAAATTACGGATTAAAATTACTCAAGCATCCAGTCTTTTCCTGGTGTGCCTGAACGTAATCGAGCACTTCAAGCTACCTAAGCAGGCTTGATAAAGGACTCAAACAGAGAAGGATTCAATAAAAAGCTAAATCAAACTTAATCATATTCAGTTTAACATATATGTCAACAAGACTGCAGCAGCTGTCACTACCAAGTGATCCAGGTTCAAATATTTGCCTTTCATCTGGCATTTACCATAAAAAGGCCATATATTCTTATCTGAACAGCCTACAGTATGTTGGTGGTACAAGTAGAGCTAAATCTAGTGGAACGTCCCAATATATCAAATGCGCTCCATGCCATGTACTAATATTTCTCTACATGGATAAGACATCCAGAGAGTAACAGCCTAAGGCATTGTAGCAGTGCCACTGTGTTTGTGCGTGTCAGTGTGCGTGCGTGCGTGCGTGTGCCCGTGCTTTGCTTCACGCCGCCAAGTTATGAAGCAGCCAGGATCTAGAATAGTGTTTGTATTGACTGAGGAAAGTCTACAGAGCCCCCATTACAGCCACGTTGTAAACAAAGACAGGACACACTGTGTAAGTCAGACGGGGGGAGTCCAAGGTATCTGGAATCGTGAAACAAATATGGCTCACAGCACCTCATTGAAGATGCTGCCCACGTCCGTCGCCGTTCACACAGCACATCTGTAGCAAATACCACAACTCAATGGCGGATTCACTGAAGCAAAGTTCTGGCGGAGAGCTAGTTTTAAACACTGGAGTATTATATATATTTTTTTTTAAATTCCCTACAGTAAGATAATTAGTTCAGTTCTTTAGTTTCAAATGTATTCAGGAATGTGCTGAATGAAAGTTATACATGCACATGACTGAAGCAAAGTAACGTGCACAAATTGGATTCCTTTTTTTTTATGACAACATTATAAGGAAACGCTTTTAATGACGTCGCAAAATGTTATCCATTTCCAAATATCCATTTTCTCAAACTAAGCAGGGTTAACATTTTACAATTATGTTTACGCAACTCAGAGTACTTGTTTAAAGGATAATCGTGACATCTTGGGAAATACACTTATTTCCTTTTTTGCTGAGACTTACATAAGAGGACTACTTAACGTACAGACACATGAGTGGTGTCAATCTGATCTGGAAAGGGAATAAGAGTATTTTACACAATGTTAAACTTTTCTTTTAAGGTTAGCAAAGGATTGTGCTCTTGGTTAAACGTTTTCGAAAGTCTACAATTAGAAAGGATCTGTTTACTTTTCAACAATATTTTATGACCTTCTTAATTAAATCTAACCACATGCAAGGCCCATCTGCCTCCCTGCAGTGTGTAAACATTTCAATTACTCCCTCCATCCTTCATTGTTTTTTCTGTTTACAGGAGATAGGGCAGCCCGCTCCATCCGTCTGCATGTTTGCAGTGTGAGTAACTGTTTTTAATTCCCCACTTACAGGTGTCAGACAAAGCGGGGACTGGTAGACACGGTATCCCATATCGCTGCCTCTGCATTAGTAATCAGGACTTGGAGTAAATACAGACATCTCATTACTGGTGAGCTGAAGTGTGGTACCGAGGAAGGGCAAGGGCAGTGACAAGGATTCTCTGAGTAATGGGCTCTAACAGATCAGCACACCATTAAGTGGACCTGCAGTGCACATAGTAGGCCTGCAGGCCCATTATGAAGCAAAACACAACCAAGTGAGACAACTGAAGCCTCTAATGGCAGTCTCCCTTTACAATTTAATGTTGTTAAACGCAACTCGGTGGATGTTGTTGAGGAGTGCGATATAATTGCGATGCTCGCTATTGAAAAAGAGCGTAGGAGATATTGAGAAAAACATTACCCTGCCAGTTTTTTTTTTTGTTCATTTATTTCTTTTTTTGTGCATTTTTTTAATTGATTGTACATCTTATTGTACCTGCGCTAATTTATGCCAGCTAATCAACGGTGACCTGAGGTAACTCATGCACTCCTGCAAAGTCAATATGCTAATGCGTTTGCTGAGAAACACTGACATTGCGCTTCCTCACATTTGTCCCGGGCTTCCTCTCATGCTTCGTTCATATTCGATTGTGGAGGTTGTGGACCTGGGCAAAACGAGGAGAGCATAGGATCGCAATTAATCATGTCCAGCGTCTGCCAACAGTAATACCTATATTGGTCTTTGAACCAGTGTAGGTTATAGGATGAACGCTTTCTGCATCCATCTTTCTTTAAGGCACTGGCAGGCTAATAAGAAAATTGGATCTGAATGGTGGATCTATAAGCATTCACTGTGGAGAAGAATGGCAGCGAAATAAGATTACCACCCCGGTTCACAATGTTTGTGCGAGATTTGCTCTGCTTTTGCAGCCTGTCACATCATAAACGCTGACCAAATTTAGAATATATAGTTTTAAACAGCGTGTGACTTTATGTGGAATTACAATTTTTCGAAATCTCTGCTCTGAACTCACCCATCCGATCCAACTGCACACATAATTGAATACTTCCATGTGGCCCTTTCTTTGGAGCCAACCACTGTGGCACACAAATTGTAATCAAGGCCAAGAGTAGTGCACAGAGAGCTGGGTGGCTGTTGACTGCAGGATTTAGGAACTCGGCTGTGCCTCCCCACTGCTGCTGGCAAGAGATTTCTGCCAGGCTCTGGTGTGCAGAACAAGAAGTAATCTGGAGTGGTCTGTTGCAGCTAAAAGGAACTGGGCCTCAAGTCATGCATCACAGGAGGAGTGGGGATCATTTTTCCCACTCATTTCTACGATTTTCTGCTGTGGACCTATGTAGAACATTTATTCTGAATACCAGATGTTATTGATAGTTGTCTTTCTGTTCCTTACACCATTCAATGGACGCCATTTAATATGAATATATTGTTTTTAAGGCATTTGGGGAAGTTAGCTAGAGCTAAATCTCTATATGCTCATACATATTCATGAGTAAGTGGGCAGATCTTAACATTGAAAAAGAAAGCACAACACTGACAAAGAAAGCAACTGACACAACTGACACATTGTGAATATTAATGACAAATGCAGAAGTGGGCCCCTTCTGACATGAACCCTTGTATTTCTTAAGAGGCCAAATAATGTGTGAAACGGGAGTATTCCTATATGTGACTATATGTTGTATGACCAGAAGCAGCACAACCTTTACATTTATAGGAAATGTATGCCAATGGTAATGGTAATATGGTAAATTATACCGTATTACTTCACTACTATCAGTTACTGCTACCACTATATTAGTTTAATGTGATGAAAGTCCAAAACACCACTGTGGTTTTTTGTGTTTCTTTTGTAAGCAAATGAAATAATGCAAATGACCTAAAGACGTCACACAAAAACTGCATGACTCAGGTTGCTATGGCAACACATTAACCACAGTTATGTTGGTGACAATAAAACAAAAACTAAAGGAAAACAGCTATAAATGGTGAATTAGTGGAGCTTCAGCAACCTGAGACTGAAACACAGCGGAGGAGCCTCGCCACATTTAACCCAACAGGTCATTAGAGGAAAAGCGAGTTTACTTCCTGCTCAGTGCCGAGCGCAGAGTGCAGAGCATGAACACAAGCTTGAAAAAGAGCTTAATTTAATAGATTACACCGCCACCAAACAACACGTGCAGAGACTGGACCATTGGTCCTTTCACCAACTTTAACCCAAACTGCGATCTTTCCTCTTATGCCCAAAACTAACCAAACAATAACCGTCACGTCAGCAGGGATTTGCAACAGTTTCTGGAGGCACTGACAAATGAAGTTTGACAAGACAACTTATTTATATATTAAGTTATACAAGTTTCCCACAATTTATTTTGTTGTTTTATTTGAAGGACCTTTTGCAGTTACCTAATGAACAGCAAACTGTATGTAACTGCGTGTGTGCGTATTTAAGCCTCAAGGGAAGGAGATGGATACGTTCATTTTGTGATGCCAACAACAATATTGTCCCAAAGCTGCAGCTTTAAAAGTAAAATATGTGTAATTTATATTGCTGTTGGTTAATTAATGTAACATATGCTCTCGGTGCCAATTGCCGTGTACCGTAATAAATCCTTTTAACTGGACTTGGTTTGTTTTGTGTTGGCTGACATACATACAAACATCCTTTATTATTGTCACACAGACTGCATTGTTTATTTGTTTGTTTAGGAACCCAAATCACAATATTCTGTAAAATTACATTTCAATCCAGTGCTGTTCAGAGCTGCGCCACTGAACCAGGAAATGAATGTAAACGAATGAATTAACATAAAGCGAGGCGCTCAACAGTTGTCAATGTCATTCGCAGCATCTGATGGCAAAATCGCCAGCACAATTAAAACCTATTTAGTAAGAATTTCATGATTTTGAGCTTCCTGTGGCTTTATCTTTACCTGGATAAGTGAACCAACCCAGCAAAAATAGGAGCCAGCCAAGATTTCAGCTATGCATCAGAGAGATAAAGGTGCTTATTCACTGTCTTATTTAAATATTTATTACTAGTTCGTTATCTCACTTACATGACTCTGTGGGTTTGATTAACACATTACACTGTCTGACTCAGAGCAGATGTATTAGTGATATGGATCCATTATGCTCTTGACTCATTTGAATGAACTCTGTTCTGTCAGGAAAGGTGGGGGTGCCGTTATTTGAAATGCGAGGAGTCGAAGGCGGTTTTGCTGAGGACAGCATGTAACCTTCGCCAGGAACAACGATTAATTCGAACACCTTGTCAGACGCGCCTCCGTTATGAGGAACACTCTCGCCCAAGATGGAGGGATTATTTGCTCTGTTGTTTGTGTTGTAAATCTTGTAAATTAACCAGAGTGCTAGTGGATGTCATCTCTGATTAGTGTCAACAGGCCTCTAATGAAGACGTTCAACCTGTAGGCGGGTTTGCAGCTCTCACGCACTGACTCCGTGATAAGAGAGTTTACTTGCAGCGTGGGGGGGTGGGGGGTGGGTTTTAACACAAGAGCATCTGGAGTTTAAAAAAACAAACAACTTCCAGAGTCCAAAGCCTGCGATAAAACTATTTTACCAAAAAGACACACATGGCAGAAGTGACTAAGCCTTATGAAACGGATAGCTTGTTAAAGGATCACGGGGAAGAAGAATCAGCAGTTTGGAAAATGGGATTGTGTCGAGAGCGCGAGGAATGGATCTGCAGTTGTTTTGGAGCTCATCAGGCTGCGGTCGGCACAGCGAGGCCACACAGACCCTCCGCCCCCACCACCCCGACGAGCAGATGGACAGACAGGAGGAGGAAGAAGCAAAGGAGATGATCCAGACTGGTGGACACTCCACATTCGAGAAGCAGTGATAAGGAACAACAGAGGGATGGATATCTGAGGCTGCTCTAACACGCTGCCTGCCTGTCTATCTGTCTTCCTGCCCGTCCGTCCGTCTGTCTGTCTGTCCCCTGCCCCGCTGGATGCCTGTTAGTTTCAGCTCTGACGTATGCTCTCGCTTTCAGCTTGGTCTGAAAGGAAAAAGGAAGAGAAGCCGACAGCAAAGAATAATTCATCCCGGCATCGTGCCTATAATGTCACACTAACTCTCAGCAGTGTGGAAAACAAATTGCAAAAGATGGAAGGAAATGACAGTAAACATATCCTGGATGATTTTCTGGGTATAAGGGGAACATTATCAGGTCCGGAACAGATTACAGTACAAGGAAACTCAAGGTCTAAATCTAAAGGTTAAAAGTAACCGGCTTTGTGCTGACAGTCAGTCTCTTGCTCTGTTTGCTGGAGCCCCTCCAAGCTTTGCATTTTAATGAGATGTTTTTTTGTTTCTAAGAGAAAGTTGTTAATGAGGAGAAATACCAAATAATGTCTTGTGCCATTAGAAACTTACATAATACCGCAGGTACACTCTTGAATGTGTGGGTATCTCCTTAAAACAGTAGATGTTTTTCAGGGGTTTTTTTTGATGATGCAAGGGGGTGGGGGTGGGGTACGGCTGTCAACAATAAATTCAGCTGTAATTGTTTCGTTCCCTGAAGTGGGCCTCTGGTGAAGCATTTCCTCCCAAGCTGCCTACAAAGACCACTTTCGATTGGCAGACCCCAGGCTGAACTATGGCCCCAACCCTAACCTCAATAACTAAAAACCACCCACAGTCCTTAAATTGGTGGATCCCGTCGAAGGTGGGGCACGGCTTTGGCAAATTCTTCCGCAGATCGCGTCTTTCAGGAAATTCGGAGATGGCTCTGTTTCCCTTCTCAGCTGCGATTCTGCCGAAAAGCACCTTGATATGCTGTTTTTTTTCAGAGAAGCAGCACCGCCAAGTAGTAACTGCAGGGCTAGATGGAGCTTTGCATAAATAAAGGAGGAAAATCCAGTAAAAAGCAGGATAATGAAGTACAAATATGCTGTGATGAAGGCCACCGAGCCAAAACATGGAGAAATAAGGGAGGCTTATTTGCAGTTTTGGATCAAAGTAAAAGAGCTGTAACTTATCTAGATTTTGGATTAGCAGGTAGAGACAGTGCTGCTTGACAAATTTAAACACCCTGATCTCTGAAACTCCTGTTTGTGCTACCCATAAACTGGTGACTCATAAGAGATCTATAATTCGCAGGACTTCATACCAGAATTAATTAGTCTGCACATACAAAGCTACACGTGCAAAGCTACGGCGAAGAGCTTGAAAAAACTAAGACACACATAGCGTGACTGCTAATGGAGATCCAGACAGTGTGATGTTGCTGAGAGGGTTCAGACTTGGTGGATAATTAATGCTGCATAGATGTTCTCTGACTGTGAGGATGAATGCAGGAATGACCAAAGGAAAAGGAAAAAGTATTTATTGCAGCCTCAGATTGGTATTTCAAAGCACTGCAAAGATCCTTTTTTTTTTTTGGCTGTTTGGGTTTTTGTGTTTTTTTCCAGAAAACAAAATGAAACGGTTGAAATGAATTTTTTCTGTGGCTCAGTGAAACGTTTCTGTGTGAGCACAGCTGTTTTGCAGGAGAGTTTGGGGAGCAACTGATCGATTCTTAAAGACCAGCAATGTAAGAGTCTAAAGTCTTTTGCATTGCACCTTTTGCTGCTATCCAGGTTTCACTTTATGTTTGAATTGAATTTAAAATTCTGAACGTGAAGCTCAGTGAATTAGTCACACAATGTTATCACACACTGCGATTAATAAGAAAATGACAAGTGGAAATCCCTCGCACCTCTCTCATAGATCTTAAAATATGATGCCTCATATCATCCCACTGTGCCTGTGCCAGCTGACTCTTTCTCTCTTTGCAAATCCAAAGGAAAACAATTGCAGTCCCATCACACTGATCCCAACATCCTCCCATAAACAAACCGGTTCCCTGACTCATTTCCACACACTGAAGCGTTCAACAGCCTGCAAGCAGCAGAGAAATGAGCAGCAGTGAATTCATGCATTCTCTGACAGTGATGCATCCTCAAGTGAGGCGTCACCAAACCATATGACCACCGTCATGTCTCACTTGGAAAATGATTAAATGCATAGATGGA
Organism: Scortum barcoo; assembly: GCA_023238725.1. NCBI lineage: Eukaryota > Metazoa > Chordata > Actinopteri > Centrarchiformes > Terapontidae > Scortum > Scortum barcoo. Next base: position 16,725,115 of record CM041549.1, read on the forward strand.
TCTGGATTTACAGGCTGTATAGAAAGTCGGGGTGGGGGTGGGGGGGCGCACAGATTCCAGTGAGCCTCAGGAATGGCCCCTCACATCCATTCAGTTAATTGATTGAGTTAAAATGAAAAATAAAAAATAAACACCGTTTGTGTTTATCTGCGCATTGATCAGAGCTACACACTCCTCGGGTTTGGTGGTGTGTGTGTGTGTGTGAGGGAACAACAGCAAGCCAAGTGGAGCGGAAAGAGAAGAAAAAGAGGGAGAGGGGCTCCCATAGAAACAGCTGATGAAGGACTTCATTGTATAGTCAAGTTTCCACCACCACCACCCCTCTTCCAACAACCATCACCACCATCACCACCTCCACCCTTCATCCAGCTCCTCATCCCTGCTCCAGAAAACAAACAAATAAAAGAGCCTCTCAGTTAAAGGTGATTCATCTGTTGAGTCTGTTGTGATTAAAGAGGGACCAGCAGCCCCCCCAAAGCGAGAAAATAGACCCTCCGACAACACGCGCAAGTATGTGTGTGTGTGTGTGTGTGGGGGGGGTGTAACAGGGGTTGGAGAAGACCAGCACATACGACCTTTAATGGTTCACACGCAGCTTTTTAAAGCCCACCGACGTCGCAGACAGCCCCATCGCACGTGTGTGTGTGTGTGTGTGTGTGTGCGCGCTGCATACTCTCACACGCACAGGAGAGAGAGAGAGAGAGAGAGAGAGAGAGAGAGAGCGCTCTTACCTGTAAAAACCCCACCTTCAGCCTGTGGTTTAAAGTGAGGCCACAAAAAAAAAAAAAAAAAAAAAGAAAAGCGGAGAAAAAATCAACTTCTGCTTCCAGTTTGTTTGTCTGTTTTTTTCATTTTCTTCTTCTCCTTCCTGCGTCTTTGTTTGGCTCCGCTCGCCTCCCGTTTGGACGCGCTGAAGGCGAAGAGACGCCACGAGGATGAAATTCTTCTTTACGCAAAAAAAAAGAAAAAAAGAGAAAAAAAGACAGATGTGAAGGGAGGAGGAAGGAGAGAGAGAGAGAGGGGGGTGGATTAGGAAGTGTTGCGGATGCGGTGTTTTACTCTCAGACTCTCCAGGTTGGATCAAATCTCCTGCTTCTCGATCAACTCCGGCGCTGTCCAGGAGCGGGTGGTGCTGAATGAGGACTCCAGGGGTTGCAGAGATTTCCCACTTTTCTCTCTCTCTCTCTCTCTCTTTTTTTTTTATTCCTTCCTTCTTCTTCTTCCTCCTCCTCCTCTTCTTCTTCCTCTTCTCCTGCTTCTCCCGTCTTGACTGACTGCACAAGCCCTCCCTCCCACCGCGCAAGATTGGAAATGATCTCTCTCACCCCCTCCTCCTCTCTCTCTCTCTCTCTCTCTCTCTCTTTTCTTTTTAAACGCTACAGATTAGCCTCCTCACCAAGCTTTTCTCTGACACACTGCTGCTGCTTCCCCAACAACAACAACAACAAAATAAAATGAAATAAAATAAAAGATGGAGAGATGACATCGGAATCAGCTGCATTTAAATGAAAAAAAAAACCCAAAAAAGATCGATAAATGAACCCACAGGTCGAGTCTTGTGATTTGGTTTGGGATTAGATAAAGAAAATAAAATATAAAGATGGGTGGTGCTTTTCTGTTTCTACAGGTTTTTTCTGGATGGTTTGTGGACTGACATGATTTCTTTTTTTTTTTCTTTTTGGTCAGGTCGTTTTCAGGAGTTTTTGTCACATGACAGAGGATGAAGGAGCTGAGACATTTCCTTCCCCCTCCTCTTCCTCCACTTCCTCTTCACTGTAGTCCAGGGAGATCACAGAAAGAAAGAGGTTGATGCGTAAAAATAAGAAAAAAAACTACTGGATCTCCTGGATGTATTTGCCCTGTGTGGATCAATTATACCAAACGCACGCCACATATCTGCCTCAAAGGGCTGTTTTAACAGTGTGTGTGAGTGTGTGTGTGTCCTTTTTATGGGCTGGGATGCTGTTAGAGGAGGTTTGGGGATTCACTGAGTTAAACAAAGCGTGCAGGGTGGAGGAAGAAGAAGGAGGAAGAAGAAGGAGGGAGAAGAGGTCCAGGTCCTCTGCTCCACAGCAAACGACACAAGAGTTTTGAATTTCATTCTTAAGGCGCCGACTAGCGCATCTTTGGGTCCACTGCCGCCGTCCTGTAAGCCTGTGTGTGTGTGTGTGTGCGCGCACTCGAGGAGTCTTTAAAGTTCTGCAGGAGAGATTGCATGCAACACACACACACACGCACACACTCCTCACTCTCGACGTTTATGTACTGTTCGCAGTCCAATGATTACCTCGGATCATCCCTCGGGTAATTTGGTGGAATCGCTTCTCTTTATATGTTTATCATTACCGAGCTGATTGCACTTATTGATTCATCAGACTAATCAGCTGCACCGCGCCCGGCCGGTGGAATGAATGAATGAATGAAGGAATGAAGGAAGGAGGCTGATCCAGATGTTTTCTGCATCTCGAAACACCAAGAAGTGTTTTTTTTTTTTTTTTTTTTTTTTCTTTTTTTTTTTTTTTTTAGCACACATTTAGCACACACATTTTGACATTTACAAGCACGTGTGTGTGTGCGTGTGTTTTATTTTATAAAGTGTAGTCATTGTTAGAAATGGTTTCATCATCATTTACTGATGTTTTATAGATTAATTAAATCATTAATTATTAAGAACATCGTTCTAGTTGCCCCCTCCAGGATGTCACTTGCCTTGTCTTTTTTTTTTTTCAGCACTTAATCAGTGAGACCCTTCCCATGGCTGACAGAGCTTTTGGGAAAGAGCTGCAGGACATCTGGACCCAAATCCATTCATTAACAACGTTATCAACTGCAGCCTTGATGGATTACAGAATAACAAAAGTACAGTAGTCCAATAATTTAATAACATTTATAATTGAAGATGAAAGAGGGAAATCTGTGAGTCTTTATTTATGGCTTAATTAACATCTGCGATTGTTAAAAGTGATGTTTCATTAAAAATAACAACAGTTTCCCTTTCATTGTGACTTACTAACTTTTATGACCGCAGACTTGATGGATCATTGTTTTTTCAATAATGCCACTGCAGAAGAGTTTGGCAAGCTGTTCAACACTTAAGATGGTGGGAATGTAAGACTGTAAGGGCAAAATATTTATGAGAGGAGATGGTTTTATTACATGTCGAAGTTAGAAAGTTCACTGTTGTTTGTTGTTTGAACAGAGACTCTGTTGCATCAGCGGGTCCTGTTTAGATAAAATATTTGGTAGTGGCTTAAGTTCTATCAAGTTTCTCACTTATTAATAAGTCATCTACGGTTTAATGCTAGTAAGTTATTAATAAAGGGTAACAGCTTTTTTAATAATCCATCAATTCTGCAGTTACAGCTGTAACTGGAGGAGCTTCCCCAACCTGAGCTGTTTTCATTAGTGGCTCTATAGTGATCTATAAAGTATTAGTAAGTGATGAATTAACCATTAAAGCAGCAGTCGGTAACTTATTTAAAAATAAGTTTTAGTCATGTTCACTAGAGCTGTCACTATGTCCTGACAGCATATCTCCACCCACTGCCTGTAAGGCCATTTGATAAGAATCTATCACACCTGGGTCAAAACAACCAATCAGAGCAGAGCATCTGACAGAGCTTCAGTCACTGCTCCCGCTCCACCACGCATGAGTTAACTCAGGGTGGACGTAACGGCAGAAAAACCACAACTGAATGACTGAGGAATGCAAAAACAACAGTTTACACAAAAGGTAAGTAAACAGAAGAAGAGCAATGACAGAAAGCGAGTTAAAAATAAAGAATTAGACCGAGCGACACTGTTGGGAGCGGCTTTGGTGGTGAACTACTGCTGGAAGGGAGCTGGAGCATAAACTCACTCTAATTTTTAAAATAAGAGCACTCTCTCCTCATCTTACCAACTGTCACTTTAATAAAGCTTAATAAAGTCACTGCAGCCTGCAAACCCTCCATAATGGGTGCCATGTTACAAAGTGGTGCCAGCGTACTAAAGGTCACTGTCAGGATGCATTGTGCTTTATCTTAAAAGATACAGGGTGCATCTTGCAAAAAGCACAGGGTGTGTGTGTGTTGCGATGATGCACAGCAATTTGTAACAATCAGCAGGTATGAGAGATCAAACAGCTGCAGGTGGCTGACAGCTGTCGACACGCTGTACTCACTTCCTTCCCAGTTTTCACCCACACTGTAAGCCTTTGTGCATTGATGTTGCCTTAATGTACAAGATGAATGAAGTTTGGTTCTGGTGGAGAATTCAGATGCTGTTTTCGGCTTTGGTTTTTACCTCCTCTCCAAGTAAACAGTGGCATGTCCAGATATTTTTTTTTGACTAGGATGGCTTAAGTGAGGCACCGACTTGTGACCTGAAGTACATGCACATTCTCACACACATTAGAAGAGCTTTAATTTGCCATTTCTGTCTGCACTGCTCATTACAGTCTCTTATAGTCTCTTTCTTACATGTATTTAAAATTTTAATTTTTAACGCCTGGATGGCACCATACTAAGAGTAACAGTATAGTGTACCAACAACATTGATATAAATAAGCCAGTGTGGACAACATATTGTGCAAAACTCCTAAAAGAAAATATACTACAGTAAAATGCCCCAGAAGTCCAAGATACATCTCTTAATTACAACCAGTCCTGACATTAAATAGTTGAATGTGCCCGGTCTTTTGTAGGCTTAAAAGTACTTTAATAAAGTTTAAAATAAAAAAAGTCTGTTTTCTGTTACAGTTGTATGTACTGGTGGAAAAAAAATGTGAAAAACAACTTTGGATGGCCTCATGTTTTTTTTTTCTATGCTTGTTACTGCAAAATTCATGAGAAACTGTCAAATATGAAAAGGGTGTCAGCAGTTCCTTTTCTAAATCATTGAAGCAGCTTGTCCTGCTCACAAGGCAGCATAGTTATGCTATGATTGTGCTGGGATATAATTATTTCATGCTCATGTTGCTCGTGCCATACTACAGCACTGATCCAAACTCTCAGAGATAAAAACCACAAATTCACGACTCAATTACAATACGCCCAAAGAACAAATGCCCAGATTCTTAATTATGCAAGCTGTTACATCTGAGCTTCAGTATGTAATTTTTTTTTCTCACCCCTTGACTGGAACAATTACAGGCTAAATGCATTTGTTGTTTCCCCCGAGAGCGTTCTCACTTTGGAAAATAATGAATAACACAATCAGAAATTGAGACTGGAAGGCACAATGGTGTTTATCGGAGCAAAGTTTTATGAATTTCAAAACAAAATGAGAAACCAACCTCAGTGGTCCACAGTCTTAATTACTGAATTGATGAGGGCCAAGGCACAGATTAAAAATAATCCGGGTGGTAATAAAAGTCTACCTGTTTTTGTTTTTTTTTTATCTTAGTAGGTCACATGAGCTTTGGGGGTCCATGGATTATTCTGGTCTCCCCTAACCACGATCCGTCCAGACTGGGTGAGCGGCAGGCTTTGATTAGCCCTCCTCCAGCGCTGCAGCGATAGACTTCAGGACCCAAAGAGTGATTGAGTTCCAGCGAATGCAGAGTCACGCCCTCGTTTAAAAGCCAAATAGCAAATAAATTAAAACGAACTGTCCTCTGGTATGTCTTTGGAATAAAGCAAGTCATTACCGAGTTGGGGTGTAACGTTTGCTCACAGTGGCTGGGAGCTCTTACGGGGCAGATGGGATGCCGTTATTTGTAGGTATTCAGTATTCCTGCTTATATTTATGGCTTATCTACCTCTTGTTAGGCCAGTGATGTAGTGCAGTGCTGAGGGGACCGGGCTAACAGGGCTCCTGAAGAAAAGCACGGAAAGAGCTTCAACTCAGCAACAGTATATTCAAAGCACGAGTCAAAGATTTAAATTTTCACAAACTCAAACAACTGTGCTCTTTAAGATTAATAAATCAGAGGGAGCCACTCGTCATATTTTAATGATCAGTTGTGAGTTTAGGCTCCCAGTCTACATGTTACAGGGAGTAAAACCACACCATTGTAGGCAAATTGTGATGCAGGTGTCCTGAATAAAAATATATACAGTTCAAATAATTAAAAGAAGCAGCTTGTTGTTTGACAACATTTACAGTGTATTTTTATTATGTTGCTGGAGTAGGCGAGAAATGTTTCGTATTTTTCTTTAACACGTCCTACATCAACATATACAGATGTACATCTCGTCTCCGTGCTGTCTTTAGATGTGTGTTTTCACACGTAGGCTACCGCTGTTGCATGGAAGGGTGAAAGTGACACATTTAAGGCTGAAAAACCCATCCTTAACCCATATGAACCCAGACCCCTTTCTCCTTCAAGGAAAATTATGGGGGACATATCACAGACTAAATAGTTGTTGTGGGAACACAAAATCACATGACCTGTCACATGACCCACCAGGATGTTCAGTAGGGGTCACTTAGGGACAGGTTAAAATCAAGGATAAAGCTATATAAGGAACTTTCCAGGTCATTTAAAGTGACTTGTGACACCTGTGTCACCGTGGGTTCTTATGGGTTAAATCCAGTAAATCACTTTGTAAACAAAGCTGGCAGTTAGGCAACACTTTGCTAACAGCAGATGAAAGTGTCCATCTGTGATTGCACCTTACTGTAATCACAGATGGATCAGAAATGTGCCACGCGTTACATAATCCAAAAACATCAACAAAAAAATTAATGAGACGCCGCAGTAATGAAAGCTGAGCGGCGGTGTTTATCTGTCCCGTGCACACACACACACACACACACACAAAGAGTCGTCCATACTTTGGGTGAGGGGGTGATGGGGGTCTGTGTCAGGAGCCAGGTTGGGACAGGCGGCTTGAGCCTCGGGACCAGGGCAGCAGAGTTCTGGGCATCGGGCCATGGATCTGTCTGGCCCGCTGTCCTGCCTGGCAACACTGCAGCTCTCCACAGATGTAAATGTAAATGCAGGTGGCCTTCATGGCATTAAAGCATTACTTAACAGTACAGTAGCCTCTTTGGTCTCATAGACATAGACTTTTATTGCTGCTGATGTGTGCGTTTGTGTACTTCATTCTACCACAGCACTTTTTTCTTTTAAGTTTATTGTTTCAGCATGAACAATTGACATTTTCTTTTATTATCCTCCCTTTTTTGGGAGCACTTATTGACAAAATCCAGCAGAGTAACAAGCTGCAAGGTGCAAAAGCCATTCGGCCTTTACTAATAATGCATAGTCTCACCATCAAAATGGATTTCTATCAAGTGCAGCATTAGAGATGTTTGTCCAACCTTTGGAGCTGGCAGCAAATAGTGCTTGAGGCCTGTTTATTCTGTGCAGCTTTGGGCTGTTCAAGATTAAAGTTGACAATCATGAGATGACTGTGGTGAAATCTCATCAGTGTTTTAAACTTACAAGCTGTCAGTACAGCAGCAGTGGACACACACTTCCAGGGCAGACCATGGGCTCAGACTATCAACTGCACATAGTCCTCATGCAATATAATGTACCACTACCAGCTCACTCTGCCACCTACTGGTGAGAGCAATAACTTTAACTGTAACTTTGAAAAGAAAATGTAATATAATGCTGAACAAATCTTAAATTAAAGGAAGTGGGCAGGTATAAAAAAAAAAATCTTTTTGCAAATGAGACAAGTCCCCAGATGGCCAATTTAGAGCTTCAGTGACTTAAGACAGAAAAAACAGGACATAAAGTTGTCGTCACACAGTTTTTGACCCAGATTGCAAACAAAAATGTTATTAGATCCATTTGTCACAGTGAGACGTTCAGTGAACCTGCATATTGTTGTTATCACACAGTCAAAAAAGCCCCTATTCCTTCTTTCATTTGTGCTATAACCTTTTATCATAACCTGGCATGATTATTTATCAGTTTTACACTGCTGCAGATTTTTGTCCTGAAATATTTTGCGTTAGTAACAATATAATTTTCATCAACACTGGCTCTCAACACCGGTTTATATATGGTTTATTTATCAAAGCATGCGACATTTAATTTGTGGTTCCCTTCTCTCACCCAGCTTGCAATAAAGCATGTTAAGTCAAATTTCTTTGTATTGCCATTCATCACAAGTACAGTATGTCTCAAAGGGCTGTACAGCAATCGAGCCCACCGATCAATCACAGGAAAGCATTGAATAAAACAGTAATGCAGAAAACTTAACCAGTACAAATCACAAGACACACACAAAAAAAAAACATGTAGAAAAGACATAACAAGTGAGGAAAGTGGGAATAACTCCTGAGATGGACCGTGTGCAGTGTTTTAACGCCTTTAAATGCACAGCATAAGACAAATGCACACAATTTACCTTTGCTAAATATACAGTTCTGCATGTTGGCAGAGTTTCTGGCAGCGAGACATATTTCACTTTGGACAGATGGTCATGTTTTTTGCTTCCACAGTACTGTTTATTTTGTACTAGAGGATTCGTAGTATTGTTTTATTAAAGAATACTTACTGATATACTGATCATGTTTCCATGAAAGGCTGCTGTATTCAGTTCATCTGCTTTAATGTGACACTACAGAGGTAAAATCATTCAAACTAGAGCTGGAACGATTACTGAATGTGCAGATTGGCAGTTGATCAGCAGAATCAGAATACTTTATTTATACCCGGGAAGAAATTTGGAATAATTGATGCCCAACTATTTTGACATTGATTTATCGCTTGAGTCATTTTTCAAGCAAAAATTACAAACATTTTTGCTAGTTCCAACTTCTAAAATGTTTGTTTTCTGCTTTGGATGATTGGAAATGTATTTTCTTTGAATTTACGGTCTGTCAGACAAAACCAGCAAATGGAATATGCTGGTTTGATGTCTGAGGGGTCACAGGTATTTTTGTTTTCCAATTCTGTGGCATTTTATTGACAAAAAAATCAACTCAACTAGATCTGCAGAATAAATCAAATTAAAGAATAAATGCTATTCACAGCATTATACAGAAGATCATAGATTTGAAGTTTTGTTGGTTTAGCTACGCTCTCAAATGAAAGAGAATCACTAAGCAGTGATCAAAAAATTACATTTGAATATTTATTGTATAAAGTAAATATTCAAACATCTGTCACAGATCGCAACATTTAAGACTTTATGATAAGGAAAAGCCTTTAGATTTATACTCTTAATTGTAAATTTGCAAAATAGCAGCAAATTTGTGATGAAATGTTCATTTCATCATGAGAGAGACAGAAAATGACACTCTGCTCTCCTCTGATAAATAAGTTTCTTGTAAATATGTTAAGTCAGTCAGGCTATTATTCTTTCCCCTCACTGTGAGTGTTGCTGGACACCTCTGCAGCGAGCTAAACACACCAAAAGAACAGCAGAAGAAAGCAGGTGGCAACTGAAACGGAAAATAATGGAGAAAACACAATGAATTCAATGCTGCGGACTGTGAGTCAGAAAACAAGTAATGACATACCATAAACAACTGTTTAACCAAAGAAAACTGGAAATCACAAAAGTATAGACTGTGAAATGAATCACTTTGTCCCTCGTGCCAAGAGGAAATCACCAGTAAAGGAATCAACTTTTATTCCCCATAGGGAGAAATTAATCCAGTCAATTAATCCAGTTGCTGGACACCTCTGCAGCGAGCTAAACACACCAAAAGAACAGCAGAAGAAAGCAGGTGGCAACTGAAACGGAAAATAATGGAGAAAACACAATGAATTCAATGCTGCGGACTGTGAGTCAGAAAACAAGTAATGACATACCATAAACAACTGTTTAACCAAAGAAAACTGGATTCACAAAAGTATAGACTGTGAAATGAATCACTTTGTCCCTCGTGCCAAGAGGAAATCACCAGTAAAGGAATCAACTTTTATTCCCCATAGGGAGAAATTAATCCAGTCAACATACACAAAAACATACATATTACTGTTCACAGGAGTAATAATAAAAAGAGTAAAATACACAGTTATCAAAACAGTTAGAAATTAATATTTCATAGAAAGTTGTATTAAAAACACATTAGACAGGTACTGGAGTGATTAGATTGGTCAGCAGTAATCTAACTATAAAATTACAAAACTGAGGCAGCTATGATAAAAGAAGTACCTACAGAGGATGATTCAACAAGAGTAGATAAAAGATACCTGTCAACATTTGCTGAGTGTGTGAGTTAAACTGCAACTGCTATGGACCTGCGTTGCTACTAGCAACAAAAATGCCCAACTCAGACCGGCTGCTATTAGGATAATAATAAATCCTGATATGGTGTCGACCTCACACAAGTGATGAGACATGAAATCTGAGCAACAATGACCTAAATGAATAAACTAAAATGGTTCATCTCTCTCAAACAGACCAAATGGCTTTGAGGCCGAAGTGCAAAGGATAGTGGGCTTTAACATGGAGAAGCTCCTTCACTTTTAATTTATACATTTGTGTAATTTTGGGATCCGAGTTTTAAGCCTGAAATTTGCTTTGCTCCTTCGTCACACACCCGCCCCTTCACTTCTGCAGAGCGGCTGATTCCAACTGTTTTAATGCATTTTAATGTACTAATACAGCTACTTGGCCTCAAGAAAATAAATAATGATAAACCTTGGATGAAATTATTCACTTCTCACATTCAGGTCGGGTCTGTGCATCATGCAAAACTTTGCAAGGATCCTGGTGAAACATTGATGAGCAGCCTGGAAACCCCAAAGAAAAACAAAAAAACACATACGGTCACGGTGTCCAGGAATATCAGACGTTTTCAGGCTTTTATAAAGGTTACCAGTGACAACGGTGACAGTGATGAAGTCATCATTTCCTTTTCTCTAACTAAAGGATGACTCCCAAATAAGATTTTGGGAAACACATTTGTTCACGTTCTTGCCTAAAGTTAGATGAGAAGATTGACGCCACTCTATCTCTCTATTAAGCATTAGGCTACAGCCAGTTAGCTCAGCATAAAGACTGGAAACGGGGGGAAACAACTAGCCCAGCCCCGTCTTAAGCACCTTCTCCACAGTGATTTGCACATCCAAACCACTTGTTTCTATTGTATATTTCTATTTAGTTTAAAATGTTATTTTTGTTGTAAATTTTATATTTTAGGTTTATATTTTATTACTTTGGCATTATCATTATTTTCTACATCTATTTTTTGCTTGTATGTATTTTTCTTTCTAAATATTTTCTAGGGAGCCTGTGACTTCAGAAATTCATCCATCCATGTAATTGTTTTGCACATGATGATCAAGTCTAGAATCTTGAATCACGATCCACCTACCAGCACTTTTAAAGCTCACAGATTTACACGCTCTATCTTGTTTGTTTAATTCATTCAAAATCTGAAGTGTCAAAGAGAGGGGCCGCTTGTTTCGAGGCTTTATTCTAAAAAAAAAAAAAAAGCGAAAAAACTTTCCATTTTATTTGAAAATAAATGATCACTTCTGCCCTCAGAGATGTGCCTTTTTGCCTCCCTCGCCTTTATTCATTGCCACGGTTTATCTAGGATGAAAGTGTTGCCCACCATACATTGTGTGAATGTAATCCAATTCACAGAAAATGTTTGCAGCCCTAGCCAAGCGCCATTGTTATACGTTGAGACACCCTATCTGGGAGAAGCCACCAAACCGCCTCTACAATCACAGCGTTGCAGGATAAGTCATGTTTGGTTTTTAATCCTCAGAAGCAGCTGCAGTCAGAACACAGGCGCAATGCATTTTATAGCAGATGAACCTGTATCGTGTGGGAGAGGAAGCAGCCTCAGATGAACCCACAAAAATATTTACACATGAAAATTATGTTTATTCAACAGGATTATCAATGGCCAGCTACAGGGGGGGAAAAACCTTTGAGGTTATATTAACAAAATACACAAAGATTTAGCTTCTGTCAGAATGCAAATGTATGTGCGTGTAGCACCCCATAATCGTGCACAGATGTACCTTCGTGGTCACAAAGGAAATTTTTAAATAGAGTTATGGCTTGGTCTGAGGACGCAAAAAAAAAAGTACATTGAGCATTCCAGCTTATCTTAATTACTTTTGCATGTGATATTCCTCCCACAGTCCATCAAAACTAAAACTGCCTTTACAGTTAAAGTGTTAAGAATAACTCGGTTTGTGAGGATTAAAAGCAGCTAAAAAAAAAACACGTTTGGTAGGCGCCAGATAAACCTGCAAACTGTGTGAGACAGAAACCTGCAAGATATGAAAAGAAAAAAAAAAACTCCTCTGATCTTTGGCTCAAAGGATTTAAAGATGGCCGTAACTGACTATCACCTGAACTTAGTGAGGGTGAGCGTCCGCATGTGTGTCCTCACAAGGTGCGAAACAACACAGATGAATAATGTATGAGATGGTGAAAAGCCTTACGACGCGGATTTGTGTCCAGCGGGCACTTCAGGTGGGCATCTGCTCGCGTGTTTCATCAGGTCGTTTTTAATGTGGTATGTTTGTGTGTGCTTCAGTTTGGATTTTAGCATCCGTGTCCACCTCAAGAGAGCTTCAAAACAACACAAAAACTAAGAAGAAATGGAGCTGCCGGAGAGAGCGTGCCGTCACTAAAGTTTAAAAGTTGGATGGTACCATTAAATATGATTTAGTAAAGTGTTTTTAAAATGGGATGCAGTCTATTAATTTGCGAAGTCTTGAATGAATGAATAATAATGAATAATACATTCTTTCTTTTACTTCTTTTTGAAGTATCAAACAGTAAATTCCTTCCTAGAACTCTCTCAGATCACCATATGTCTCGATATTTTGATATTTAGACTGATGGATTTATTATGCGCGTGTTTTGTTTGAGGCTACTGTGTGTGGTTTCAAACGGTAATTAGCCCAGCTGTTCTTTCGTCTCACGTAAATAGAGGCTGGAATACATCTCCACGTTCAGCAACTTGTGTTTGGTATTAAGCGTAAATTGTTTGGGAAAAAAAAAAAGAAATCGGCTTCGATACCAGTTTCATTAAAGGATGAGGAGTAATGTAGCATCGGCTGAGTGTCATTAAGTGATTGTATTGTGCATTTTATTAGGCACACCTACACAATTTAATGCAGTCAGTGCAACAGCTCTGCTATAAAGTCTACTTTTACAAAGGTTGTAATGTTCAGTTTTTGTTGACATTGTGTGAAATGTATGTAATGTATGTAAATGCAATGATATTTTTTAGCAATAAGGTCACAGTTAAAAGCGTTGTTGGACTGGACTACATTAATCTGAGAGGTGAACATTAGAAACGCCTCTGAATATAATGCAGTCCAGTACAACAGCGCTTTTAACGTTTGTCTACACCTCAAATAATAACTTGCCACTAAAGACCCAGGTCTGTAATATGTGTATCAATTAAGCTCATATATCTAGTTATCCAAATGATTTAGATAAACAATTTGATGTATTCTGTAATTATAATCCAAGTATATCACTAAATATTTCAAAATAGTTCAACACGAAGAATAGAAACAGGATGAAGGAACCTCTACAAAACAAATTGTTGTTTTTAGACTTACGTTTTTGAGTATAAAATAAAGAGAAATAGAGATAATATGTGAATTAATGAGTTTTAGTGGTGCTGGTGTGTGGATTTTGTGACCTTTGGACCGAGCCAATAATACAGAGATGAGGGTGATATTGATCTTCTCATCTAACTCTCTGCAAATAATAAGTTCAGCCCACAAAATGTCTTTTTTGCCTTTTTTTAAAACTTTTTTTTGGCCACTTTGGCACATCACAACATTGACTTTATCATCATCATGTCATGTGTCTGTCCACACACTGAAAGTATGTGTAATATTAATTTTACTATTAGCTCTGGGAAATATTTCTCTAATTGTGACTCTCTCACATCGGTGTTGGACTTGTAGTGTACAGTGGGTTTATTAGAGCATCTTCGCCAAAAACAGCTTCCTGCTATGGCTGAAAATGATGTTGATGAGAGCAGGAAGAGTGAACCAAAACACAAAATTCACAGTGCAGATCAAATCAAATAAATATGTTCTATTTTTAACATCATTAAATATCATTTCTATTTTTAAATGCCTGGTTGTTTGTTGTGACTTACTTGCTGTATCTGCTCTGCCAGTCTAATGAAAATGAAGTCTGACTTCTACCAAACCATCTGGATGGCACAAACAAACCCTGCATATCCCCAAGAAATGCCTTCATTGTAAATCTTGTTTTTAACTTTGAAACTGGATGTAACCTTTAAACAGAAGTAGGCTGGAAATGTCACATGTCCACGTTTACCTTCCCCTGTTGCTGTGACAAAAAAAAGGAACTCATGGTGGAAATAGAAAAGGATAGTTTGCTGTCTTGAGATTGGTAAAGAATGAGCAGTGGCTTGCCAGTCTTTCTCCCATTGACCAAACCCTCCTCCAAATACTTCTCTCCTTTCCTCTATTCTCATTTGTTACATCCTCTGTGACCTTTCTATTGGATGTGGCAGCAGTCAAACGTCAGCGTGTGAGCATATCACTAGATAGAGGGATGGAGGTCATTACCAGCAGTAGTCTCAGAGAGGGCTTTAATCCCCCAGAAAGCCGAGGCCAGAGCGCAGCCCACTGGAGTTGGCTTAATTACTGGCCGAGCCTAATTGGCTCCTTGTATGGGCTGTGATGAAAGCAGGATGTGACACTTAAGGCTAGACTTCCTCTGCTGTCTGCCCTTTGTGTCTGTCCCATTAACCTTTCCCTTCCACCTTCTCCTCTGCTTTTTTATGTTCAATTAAAGGCACTATTTAAATGAGCCGCAGCGGTAAGAATAAGAGCTTTGTCATGGGCTTAATAATTGTGCCCTAAATGAGTATTACAGGCCGGCCTTGACAGCTAAGAGGCGAAGATTTTCTGTGCTGATCATTTGATTTGGTTGATTTATCCTTAAGTCTGAAATTGTTGCGCATGATTTATGCACGCGTGAAATGTGTGCGTGCTTGTTTGCGGGTGTGTGAGGGTTTCTACCACTTTCGAGTGTGGGCCCGCGCATTGGATGGAGATTTAATTAGTTGCTGCGTATCAGCAAAATGGTAAAAAAAAAAAAAACTTCCAATAATAACATTGCACATTGAAAGGGAACAATACTTCAAAAAAAAGTAAAGCCGCACTCAGTGTTTGCCCTTTGGGATATTGTGAGCTTTGGTGTGTATTGTCAGTGCCGTGTAATTAATCATACCACCTAACTGCGTTCACAGGGTCCCCTTTGGTTAATTGGACTGCAGCTGCAGAATGGACTAGGTGATGATTTATTCAGCAGGCAGGTGGAACGGTGTCCTGCAAACCCCCCCACTCCCAGGTACCAAGGATGGATGGCTCACTCCTGCACTGGGCTGCTCCCCGCGCTCCTCCATCTCTCAGGCCGATCGACTCCGGGGGCACATTTACAAGACGGGCATCGGGGAGACAAAATGAGAGGAGGAGAGATACAGTGGAATCAATTCTCCCTCTTTACTCCACATTCAAGTCATATACTGGTAAAAGCAGGGCTACAGATAAGGATATTGACCATGTGTAGAAAGTTTAACAAGTGAACTTCCTCACAGCGCCTGTTGGCAAGCGAAAACAAACACCAGGGCCAGCCAAAGGTGATGCCCCCTCAGACATTTTTCTGCCCTCCCCACTTCAAGCTTCTTTCTTTCATTTACTGGCTGTGCTGTGAAGGCAGACCAGCGGTAACTATATCATTTCAGACTTATTGGCAAGCCGGGCCACTGTGCCAGGCCTTGTTACGCTGTTTTATCTGAGGTTAGAATTATTTGGCCCCGCCGAGAGGAGTAAAGAGTGTGTGGTTAAAACAAAGACGTCCTTTGGTGGTGGAGTAACCAACTGTGAAGAGTCTTAATTGAATCGTTTAGTAAACCAAAAGCAATAGCCAATAGCACTTCACATTAAGTTTTAAACACTCGAGCTCATTTTAAATCCAATTTAGAGTGTAAAGGTGCGGTATTCCCTTAGATGAGAGTTAAGTGTGTAATTATCGTTCCTATGATGTCAGGCATCTATCATATACTGTAATGTGTTTAGGCCAGTACTACAGTTTAACACCAGATTACATTGTTTTCATTCATTTCCGTGTTCAAGCACGTGTGACATTTCACAGATACTCAGTCAGGATCAGAGTGTGGACCCTATAATCCACAGAAGCAGGTCCCATACATCAACATTAGAATTACCCCCTTCTCTTGCTGTAGTTTGTTTCTGTGCTGCTGGCGTACCATTACCCTGAGATAACCACACTTTAATAGTTAATGCAGCAGTGGGGCCCCCTCTGCATTACAAATGGGGCCATCCGTCTCACCTAGACCCCCGCGGGTGGCAGCTCCACAGTCCATCTTCAGCAACTCTAATCATTCATCAATAGGCAGCCATCTGACACCCGCTTACACAGGATACCGAACACTGCGATGTGGTCAAGGCCAGAGACGGACATCCTGGTGTCAGAGAGGGGATCTGTCAGCTGATATTACTCCAGACACCACAATGGGACTTCCCAGTTACAACAGCTGGACTGCAGGCTCCAAGCACAACGCACTTACCTAAAAGCTGCCCTGCATCTCTCTTCCAGCCTGTCTAGACACTAAAAAAGGACAAAGAAGTTGATGTGCCATTTACCAGACGATTGCATCATGTGGTTTAAAGGGGGGCTCTGCCGATTTTGCACATCAAAGTATGTTTCTTGGGGAGAACTGCTGCATGTGTGAAAAAAAAAGTTGCAGAAAGCCTTTTGTGGCTCCATGGGGAGATACACCAAGTCTGATAAATTGCCACTTGAGTCAGCGTCGGTTGAGTCTGAAGAGTACAAGGCCGAAAATGAAAAAGATCTGGGGAATGCGTGGCGTTAGAAAGAAGAGAGTTTGCCAGACGTCTGTAGCCCGTTCCTCGTCTGTGCTCAAGGTTACATTAGCAGCTACTGGCATAACACACCCAAATCCCCCACTGGACTGTTAGTGTTCAACTACTGAAAACAGTTGTATAATGTAATCTGTGGCTTTGGAATATCTTTCTGAAGTCTAAAATAAATAACCAATTGTGTAATCACTGAAGGACATCATTGAGTTGCATTATGGCAAGTCTAGGATCAATGGTTTTGGAGGTTAAACCTTTCTAAAGACAAACAGTCAGGATATTTCTCTGCTGCTTTGATTTTGAACATTCATTTTTTTAATCTGTCTCTTGTGAGTCTCCAAACTTTCTGGCAGTAAATTACTAAATCTCTTGAGTGCCTCTTTAAATGTAAGTGTGGTTTGTCGGAAACAAGGCAAGCTGAAAGCTGAATTTCCTTTTACCCAAGTTTTTTGCGATATTCTTAAAATGTCATTGTCTGGCCACTATTTGTTCTTCCAAATTCTGTTTACTCTGGTCGAGAGACAAGAGTGCCCTCTTTCCAATTTGCCTGACAGGGAAATGCCAGTCAAAATGCAATCAATAAGACAAATGCTGAAGTGACTCAGCTCTGCAGCTGAGCCTAGCACCTGTTTTGTAGGGGAGTTTGTAAACCTTTTATTCCCCAACTGTAAAGCCCAGCTCTTATTTGCTGTTGTGGTCATCACATCAGCACTCTGCCGAGAGAATCTGCTCTCCGCTCCCAGTGGAAATAAAAAACAGTGATAAAACTGTGCACAGATCGCCTCCATAAGTAACTGGCACAGATGCAGCCCAGGCCAGCCGCCTTCTCCAGGGACTGCAGCTGCCGCATGGGGGATGTGACAGGCCCAAAATGGGCAGGCGGGGCCCCTTCCCTTTTGATCAATCAGGTAAGACAGAGGGGGGCAGTGTGAATTCTAAAACTCCAGATGCACCGTCACCAAGGTGACTCTCATCTATTACCCCTCCCAACTGCTCTGAACACACTCATCCGTCAGAGTGACTGAGCTCCTTTGCTTTCTCTACTTAAGTTGGATTTAGACCTGACACAGGTCAGTTGAATTAAGTAGTAACTTAATTCAACTGCCTCTGATTGTCATTTCTAGAGGGCAGGCTTTAAATCACGCTACAGAGTGTGGACTCAATGAAAAAAGGGGAGCTACCTGCAAAACTGTGTTCCTTTAATAGCCTTAATTCTATATTAACACTTTTTGAAATTCCTGGGGCTCTTAACGGATAGTTTTGATTGGGTGGATCATCCTGCCACAATGATTTCTACATGACCTGCTGTATCGATTCACGTTCACTGCATTGTCTTTATTTCACAGTGACAGCAGACTTGCTGCTCCTCAGATTCAGGTGAGGAATTGGAGCTGAACGGATTTCCTCAGGGTAAGACTACCCTCTGCTGGACACGATCGCCTGTGTGCTCAGCTGCCAGGAGAGCTGGGGTGTGTTCATGTGCAGGGGCGGCGAGCATCAACTCAACAACACTTAACCAGAGATGCACGTCTCCTGAGAAGATCTGTTCAAAGTGGAACGAGGAGAAGAGGTGCTTCTTGTTCTACTTGTGGTTTTTCCCCCGTGGCACATAAGAGGCCGTAAGAAAGGTTTTAACCCAAACTATTTTCTCACTCCACATCCACACAAGTGCTATTCATGTACGAGGATCGCCACAAGATGGTGTTATTTCTCAAAGATGTCACACTGTGTTGGCCTCAGTGTTGTTTTGCAAATCTGATCTGTGTCTGCCACCTATTGGTGAAAGACAGCAGACTGGCCGGCATTAACCCTGACTGCAGATACTTACTCCGCATCTACAGGTACATGAACAATTTAACACTAACATTTCTAAAACAAGACAGATTTAGGGATTGATTTTCACAGTAACAAAAGATGTCAAACTGGTGTACAGGATTTAAAAAACACACATATATACAGTATACTACAGGCCAAAAGTTTGGAAGCAAAGGCCAATACAGGCCAAACATTTGGAAGCAACTTCAGGTTTCTGCTTCACAATGCCTTTCTTAAAAACCAGCATGAGTTATATGTATTTTGGGATGGGATGTATTTACTGCATGATCAGACTTTGCTTTCATTGATATGCACCATTTTCCTCAATTTACCTTTAAGGTATACATTGATGTTACCTAGACAAAAAAGAAGAGGAAGGTGTTCTTCAAAAGATGGTTTGGCCCCCTCAGTCTCCAGACCTCTTCTCCAATTGAGCTTGTGTGGGATGAATTGGATCGATCAGTCAGAAGCGCAAAGAATTCCTGGCACATACCTTAAAAAACTTGTGGAACGAATGCCTCGTATATGCCATATGCTGTTGTTAAAGTTTTGAAGAAAGCAAAGCAAAGTCTAAGCAAGAAAAACTCAAATACCTGATAATTATAGTAAAAATGTCTTCTGATAAGTTACTCTTTATATAATAATCATGTTTATTTTGTTGCAAAGTATACCAATGAAACTATGATCTTTTTTTTTGTACAAATTTGATCTTGCTTCCAGAACTCAAACTTTGGCCTGTAGTGTATATATATATATGTTTTTAAATCTGTTGCAGTAAAGATGTGTCATCGTGTAATTGCTGTCAGCTTGAGGAGTGCTGCACTGTGGCTGACCCTGACTGACCTCTGACCTCTCCGTGGTCAGAATGTGTCTTACATTTTGAATACACCTTGAAGTGCAAAACCTCCACTGATTTCTTCTTTCTCTTGGGATTGGACGATGAATAAAAATGATTTAAGGTTACAAGTCTGTCTGAGCCACTGATTCTAACAGAACAGATACAAAAAAAATGTAATGAATGAAAATAAAACATAAAAATATAGACCTATTGGCATGTTAAGGCTGTGGATGCCAAAGGAAGTTGCAAATATGGCACTGTTTTCACCCTGAGAAATTACACAAGCTTGAGTCACAGTATGACTGATGCACCCGCTGGATCCAAAAAAGAAAAAAAAATCTCAGGATGTGGAAGTGAAACTATTTGAAAAAAAAAGGGGGGGAGGGGGGTTGACTCAGCGACCGAGAGAGGTGAAATTTGGGTGGTGTGAGAGGAGCGCCCATTATTCCCCGCTTACAGGAGGATCGCGTAAATACAGCGCCGCGTTCCCTCTAAACAAGCAGCACGCGCTACTTCCTGTGTTTGTGTGAGTCAGATACTACTCACGAGCGCACTGAATCAGCCGCCCCCTCCATCCATCCCACCCCCGTCCACCCCCTCCATCCATCCCATCCCATCCTCCGCCCACTAACCTCCATCCGCCCCCTCGCAGGACTATAAAACACACCCACACACACATGTTCCCATCTCTGACCACCTTGCCTTTCAACTGCTCCCACACTTTTTCCTCTCTCTCTCTCTCTCTCCCCAATGGATTTTCTCACTCTCTTTCTTTTCTCCTTTTTTTCCCCTCCATCTCCTCAAGAGGGAGGATGTGAGTGGCGTGTGTGTGTGTGTGTGTGTGTGTTAGTCATGTTAGGCAGAGAGGGGAAACCCAGGCGCAGGCAGGAATAGGATGTTTTGTCCACATCTGTTAGTGGGTTTGGCAGCGGCGGGTCTTTTGCGGTTTTACGCAGCGCCTAAAAATGGATCCTCGCTCAGAATGGGCCTGGAGAGAGAGAGAGAGAGAGAGAGAGAGCACACTGTGGAGAGTGGTGGGGGTCAGATCAGCATATAGGGGGAGGAAGAGAGGGGCGGGACAAAAAAGGGCAGGAGGACATAGGTTGAGGGAAGGAAAGGGGGGAGGGGAAGCATGACTAAGGTGGGCCAAGACCCCCCACTTACCCACCTCCACTCCCCATCCTCCACCCTCCCCCACCCTCCATCCCCTCTGATGGTTAATAGGATTCTGTCTGCCCCGAGCTGAAGAGGGCATCCGATGTGGGAGTGTCTGCAGATTTGATTTGCAATTCAATTTCAAAGTGACTCACTCTGGCCTGTTCTGTGTTGTTTCTTTTTTTTTTTTTTTTCTCAAGCCACAGGTTAAGATCTGGTCATTCCTGTTCAGAAAACACGTGTTCATCATCATGAGTCTGTGACAAAAAGGGAGTGATCCTGATTCAGCAGATCTGCAGTCCATGTTAATTTCACAATCCTGATATAAATATTTAAAAAAAAAAAAAAACTTATTTCTAAGAATCAGTGCCAAATGGAGGGACTACTATGAGTTGGGGGGGGGGGTAACTGGTTGATTGAAAGCTTTGTGGAAACATTGAATTAACTTTACCAAGATCTTTCCTCGATTTAGCTTTTTTGTTAATTTTCTGAGCGTGACATAGATAAAAGTGTTGGAATGGCCCCGTCCCATCTCTGCACAGCGATGATGGGTCAGCTCTTTGCAGCATTTGCTTGTCAGAGGATCTGTGAAATAAAGCAAATGAAAACATATAAAGAGAATGAGTTTTTTTTTTTAAATAGTGATGCTCTCGTATTTATAGATGCGTGAAACTTTACTGTCAGTTTCCATTTTTGCGACCGGCTACTTTGCTCCAATTTAAAAAAAAAAAAAAAAAAAAAGGTGACATTTGTTCTGCATCATGTCTGATCAGTCACGTTATCCAGTCCCCTCGTCGGTCTCCAGGTGGTGCCAGTGGTCGAGAGGGACACATTCCTCACACACACACACACACACAAGTGGAGCTATTTCACTGTCTCCATCCACATACTGAGGGGCTGGGTATATGGCAGAGATGTGTGAGGGTGTGTGGGGGATGGGGCTGGAGTCGTTGTGGAAGATAGAGAGGAAGGAAGTGAATAGAGTGAGAAATGGGGAGGGGTGGGTGGGTGGATTGTGAGGGGGGGGGCTGGTGGTGGCATGCAAGGCAAGCACATGCTGAGCAGAACATAAGACTCATTGAGAAAAAGTGCTCTCTCCATTCATGCCCTAACCAATCGCCTTTCTCGACACACTCCCACTCCTCTCATGGTGCACGTACACTACAGTGACATCTCTCTGCTATCTGCAGATGACAAAGGTCTCAGGAGGGGGGGGGGGTGACAAGATAATTCACAGCATTTGTTGGGTCAAGTTATTTGAGACGCCTCCTGAAATACGCCCTGATGACTGCAAACGTTTCAGACACTCTTGGGTCACACTACTCTCTCGGTGTCTGATTTCAGTTGCAGAGTAGAGGACCCATCAGCTCCAGGTGGGCACTTCATTTACATCTAAAACCCCTCGTGTGAAAGTGCCGGTAGGTGGTTTGATCAGAGTTTGGAGCGTCTCTACACCACCTCACCTTGTCTCCTCTGTATCCACCACGCCCCTGCAATAGACATCACGTGTTCTGTTTCAAATGCAAAATGGTCAAATCGACACCGTCTGGGTGCAACACGGAGGGTCCACCTATACCTGCATGAATGGAAGCAGCAGTAGACCAGAAATAACTTTATACTGGTATATGATGTGTGAGGTGAGGAAATTAGGTGGCTTTTTTTGTGAACCTGAATCAACTTTTTACTGAGATAATGTGCGTCACTGCAGCTGAAATCACATCCAGTGTTACTGCCTGCTCTCCAGAGGCGTCGGATATGAAACCACTGCGCAGAAATTTCAAGCGAACAATCAAAGTGGAAATCTTGATTTTCTTTGTTATTTTTCCCACGAAACTGCTTGAACTTTACCCTGTCCTGTCAGCCTTTGGAGTGATTAAAATTTCAGCCAAAATGTTCTATTTTCACAAGGCAGTATCTGTCACAGAGGACCTTTTAAAGAAGAGTTTAGCTTTTTACTTTTACTCATCTCGGAAAACCTCAGTGCGATTAAAAATCTGTTCCAAGAGTGTCCCAGCAGAAGAGAGGCAGTAGAAATGGTGAAATAACATACAATGGATGGACAATATCAAATATGACACAAATCAGAATTAGTCAGAGTCCCTCACTGGGGGACGAAACACCATTAAAGGGTCACAAGATAATTATAAGGCGTTGTGAGACAATGGATAGGACAGGAAAGCCAATATTAGAAAAAAAGATCTTTTTTTCTGAAATCTCTCTAATCCTATATTTAGATTTATGAAAATAACTTAAACAATCCTTCATTGGTTGGCTTTGTTGGTTGACTCATCCTCAGGTGCAATTTTTTACCTGGTTCTAGTAGGTACTGTTAAAAATTAGTCCTGCATACAAAGAGCTTAATTGGCCACACCTTTAAAAAAAATAAATTAAAAAGATTTGGTGGCTGTAAACCAACAATGCGTTTACAGATGGAGAGAATACTTTTTGTTTTTAAATGTAACACTTCATAAAGCAGTTCTGCTCATTGATGAAGTTGATGTACTTGATTCATGATCCCTGCAGTTTTTGGTTTATATTCACATGGTTGTGCTGATTGTAATTTGCTTTGGATGAAAGCATCAGCTAAATAAATGTCATGAGAAAAAAGTATACTGAAGTATACTACAAAATAGTTCAAGTTAAATACCAGTAAACCACTTTGCTTTAGTAAGAAGCTGCAGCAGTCTTTCAAAAACCACGCCTATACTTGTTTTACCCACAGTTTGAGTTGCACATTGGTATTTACCTGCCTTTGTAGCTTGGAATGAAGTTAGACACATTTGTTGTCACGCTAAGATCTACGAAACAGAAGAGTGGAGAAATGTAACTGTGTACGTTTCTCAAATACTGCACGTAAATACAGCTTTGAGAGTTTTAACACCAGGGAAATATACACTACATTCACGTGACACTTTTACAAAGGAGGATAGTAGATATAAAATATATGGTTAGCTTAATTAATATGTTTTGTCTTAGATTAACTTAAAAAAAGTCTACATGAATAAATAATTATTAATAATCCAATAATATAAAATTCTGCATTAAACTAAGTTTTGAAATGCATTTTCCTGACTTAAATCCACTAATCCACTTACAAACAATTTTTTTTTTTTTTTTGAGGGGAGGAGGCACTTTGGCATCATGGTGTTGCCACTTTTACTCCAGCAAATGGTCTGAGCAGTCCCTCAGGAGAAGAATGTTTTAAGGGTTGTGGTGGTGGTGGTAGTGGTTTAGGGGGGGGGGATAACAAGAGATGCCTCTCTGAGCTCGTGTTTACATTGGGGGAGGTCAGAGTTCACTCGCCATAACTGTGGAGACTCCTCCATGTGAGCGAGCGCCAACACCAGACATGCACACTCCCCTCATCACCACCAACATTTAAAAAAAAATATATATATATATATATATATATATATATATATATATATATATATATTAGAAAGAAACTTCTTAAGCATGCTTTTTCTTGGAGAATGGGAGGAGAAGGAAAGGGGAGGGGGCTTTTGTGATCAAACCCAGTGAATATGAAGGATCCATGAGGAGGAGGAGGAGGTAGTGAAGGAGGAGGAGGAGGAGGAGGAGGAGGAGGCTGGAGGAGTGTTGGTGGCCCATTTGTTATCATTTGTCATCTCCGCCCTCCAGTGTTTCAGCTCCCATGAGGGCGGCTCTTTAAATTGCCCCAAAACTGCTCCTGGCTGGCGCCTTTTCCCCCCACTCTCTCTCTCTCTCTCTCCTCTCTCCTTTTCTTTCCCTCTCTTTCTCTCTCTCTCTCTCTCTTATCTGAAGGACACAAGACGCGCTCTGCTATTTATAGGACGTCGGAGGAACCAAAACTTCTCAACCTGCAGGTAAATAAAAATAAAAAAAATTAAACCATTTTTTTTCTCTCTCTCTCTTTAAATCTCTCCTCTTCCTTTCCAATTCATAACTGTTTTTTCTTTTTCTTTTTTTTTTTAACGCGGCATGAGCTGGGATTTGGAGGGGGCGGGCTGTGCGCGCTGTCTGACGAATAAAAGCTGTAGCCTATAGATCGGCGCAAAGGCTTTTTTTAACCGGGTACAACCAGCCAGGCTTAAAGGGAAACCTGTTCTTTTTTTTTTTCCTTCCTCGGTGCGTCTTAAATTTAGAAAGCGAGAGGTTGTAGCCGAGCCGACACATTCATACATATACACATATATATATAAACAGAGGTGAGTGCAGGGATGGGGTGGTGGGGAGGGAAACACATTAAAAAAAAAAGAGAGAGAGACGCACAGATACGCGCAAACGCATCGCGGCGGTGAAACTTGTCCGCGCTGCACGCTCCGTGTCCGCTCCGGCCGAGGGGAGGCTGCACGCCGTCTTTGTGTCGCTCCGGCCCGGGAGCTGTCGGCCGAGGAGAGACGAACCCGCTCAACCTCGCTCGGTGCCGTTCTCTCTCTCTCTCTGTTGTTTAAAATGCTCATGCAGGCTCGGCTCAGGCTGCAGAAACCGAGCAACTGCCATTGTGTGTGTGTGTGTGTGTGTGTATATGTATGTATGTAATCTATGCATGCATGCATGCGTGTTAGTGTGTGTCGGCGGATCTCTCTCCCGGCGTGCAGACATGCTGTGTGTGAGGGGGAGAGAGGGGGAGATCGCTCCGTGCAAGGCCCCGATCGGTGGCCTCTTTAAAACGCGGCCGGTGCGGGGAAGTAGGAAAGGAAAAGGAAGGAAGCTCGGTAGCCTCCTTTTTTTTTCCAAATTTTTTTTATTTTATTTTTTTTTTGCATGTTCCTGCGGCCTGCAGAGCCCCCCTCTCTTCCTCTCTCTGATATATCACTCGAGCCGGTCCGGTGTCAATCCCTTCGGCCGCGTAATGGTGCGCGCAGGAGACCGAAATAGAGGCTGAAATAAAGGCGGATTAATTGGTTGAGTTAGACGCGTTGCCGGTGCGCGCAGTTAGAGCCCGGTCATTTGTGTTTAGGGAGGGAGGGTGGGTGTGTGTGTGTGTGTGTGTGTGTGGTGAGGGTTCTGTTGTTGTTTTTTTGCGGTCAGCGAGTTTAATAGCGCTGGTATTTTCTGTGCTGCATGCGTGTGTCTGTGTGAAATCGACGCTTCGTCTTTGCATCAAGCCTGACCGGTGTTTTTTTTTTTTCTTATTATTCCCAGCAGGTTTAGGAAGATAAAGAAGCCAACATGAGCGACAAGGGGACAGTCTCGCCGAAAGAGAAGGAGGCGACGGAGAAGAGGGGGCGTGGAAGACCCCGCAAGCAGCCCCAGGTAAAGACCTCTGACGTAAGTAGTTCCCCGTTTGTGTGTATATGTGTTTGTATACCATAAGGGGGGGGGGGGGTTTGCATGCACATCACTGATCCAGAGCAGGAATATGCATGAAGAGGGTGTGTGTGTGTGTAAAAGAAGAGGAAGCAGGTAAACATCTGCTGTGCTTGATGCTCAGATGGGACATCGCAGCAGGTGGGGTGGTGTGTGGCTGGTGGGAGGGTGGGGGGGGGATGCTTAAAGCCCTCCAAGTGGATGAAGAGCCCCTGTGACCATCCGCTAACCCATCTTTTTGTTTGTTGTTTGTAATCGATGTAAACGTAGTCTCACAGTTTCACAACAAACTTCCCGTGTGTCTCACAAGGGGGTAACCCAGCACCTTTAAACTGTTTTTAACCT
This sequence comes from Scortum barcoo, assembly GCA_023238725.1. Classification (NCBI taxonomy): domain Eukaryota; kingdom Metazoa; phylum Chordata; class Actinopteri; order Centrarchiformes; family Terapontidae; genus Scortum; species Scortum barcoo. The sequence continues at coordinate 16,751,328 of CM041549.1, forward strand.
CCTCCTCCTTTACACCCACCTCCCCTCCCCATCATGACACACCTATGGATGACATGGCGGGGTGGGAGCGCAGAGTGGCTCATACAGCTGTCAGTCAGCGCCGGGTCTCTTTTTAGTATTGAGTTGCCTGGTTGCCAAGGGTTGCGGTTGTAAACATGCTAGACATGCAACAGGAGGCGCGCCCGCCATGACGCGGCCCACAACCGCACTGACAGGGTATCTCGCTCTGGAGTTTACCTCCCAGCGCTGATGGTAATCCCCTAAATGTTTGCTCGTATGTTTTCCCCTCCTCCTCCTCCTCCTCCCCCCACCAACAGTTCTGCTCCTCCTCCGGCGTGGTTTGTTTTCATTCTGGCTTCTGAGCGGCGTGCTTTTCAGTGAAGCTTTAGTGAAGCGTTTGTGAAGCAGCGTGCATGCTTTGTCGCCGTGAGTTTGTTTGCATGTGGGACCGTGGCGACCAGTGGCTCTGACCGCCACATGTCAGTCTTTTAAAGCACATGTCTGCCACCCTGACCTTGAAAAGTGAACATATGTCTGCACGTTGTATACTGCACAAAGCCCAGCTCCTCCTGAAGTGTCCTAAAGATATTAACCCTGTTCATATTGAAATACATTATATGAATGCTAACTTTTATTTCTTGATCGTCTTGACCGCCAGGAACCAAGTGGGTCCCCTACTCCAAAGAGGCCCAGAGGACGGCCGAAGGGCAGCAAAAACAAGACAACTGGCAAGGGCAAAGTAAGTCAATGCTGTCCGCTGTCATGTTTATTTTTTTGCATGATGAGTAATGATTTCAGCAACACGAGCACGGAGCGGCGCCCGTGCCAAGCAAGGCGATGCAGCGTTCGTTGGTCCCATCTTGTCTCTTTTTACCTCTAACCTGCCTTTTCCTTTTGGCTGATGAACATTTTAACGGTAGCTAACCTCATCCTCTTAAAAGGACGTTCTGCTGTTACTTGTGATATATTGGCTGGCTGCAATTTAGCTGCTTCCCCCTCCTGGTGTCAGAAATAGCCATAGCTGGCTAGGGTTTCCCATTGTAAAGACCTTGGTTTACTGCCTTACTTTTTTTTTTTTTTTTTTTTTTTTTGAGTGATGCTCACTCTGTACTTCCTGTCCTCCAGCTTCCTGCAGCTTGTCATGCACAGTGCGGTGCAGGTGCAGAGGCCGCAAGACTGTTTCCAAGCTGACACTAAAGCACCCCTCCGCCCCCACCCAGCACACAGCCCTAGTTCTTCTCTGCCTGGCGTCTCCATAGCAACAACTGATTTTCTCCCTCGCCCCAACCCTCCAGCTCCCCCGTGCGCTCTGTCTTCGCTGCTATGTATGGGAAAGGGAGCGAGCGGGAGGGAGAGAGAAGGGAGAGGGGAAGGAGGGAGGGTAGAGCAGAGCAGAGCGCGCATACATGTATGATATAGGTTTAGCAGCGAGGGCCGAGCTGCAGAGGGTTTGTGTCTCCGCTCAGTTCCACCAGCTGTCTCTGAGCCTCAGACCAGGTGGCCAGCGAACTGGAGTGCCCTGTGTGCAGTTCCTGTCGGCCTTCCAGATAATAGCCAATGAACCCAATGCCCCCTTTCCATCTGTCTCAATCCAGAGGCACTACTGCCACCTGCAGGCAGCTTCAGGCAGAGCTCTGTGGAGATACGGCTTGTTGATACCACAGGTTTTTGCACTGATTTTTTTTCTCTTTTCTTTTTTTTCCTCCCCTGCTCCAAAAATCTCTGCTTTAACTGAGCAAATTAGCAGGTCACAGAGCCACGGAGGTTACAACAAAAGTGTGTTGTCCTGCCCCACCTGTGGTTGCACTTTTTTTTTTTTTTCTTTTAAACCCCTGTACCCTTTTCTTGTTTTTTTTTTTTTTTTTCCTCACAGAAGGCGACAGCAGCCCCATCTGCAGGGGGGAAACGCAGGGGAAGACCCAAGAAGGAGGTAAGAGACAAACAGTGTAACATCGGTGCTTGTTCCTCTTCCCCAATTGAATTACGATTGGTATGACTGTCTGCAGAGCAAAATTGCATTTTCCTAATTTCCCCCGGCCCGCCCCCTTCCTCTCAGACAAGTCATTTTTACTCATCGCAACTATTTTGGTTCAACAGCTTCTGGGTCACAAAAGACCTCTACCTGGTTGTGTTTTTGTTATATTTTGTTTTATTCTTAAAATCTCAACCTGCATGACAATTTCCCCCTTCACCCAAACGTTGGGTAACCTTTTTTTCCCCTCTCTTTTCTGCGTACGGCAGGTCAAAAAAGCACTACTTTTTTTTTTTTTTTAATCCAGGAAGAAATTGCGGTCTTGTAGTAACATACTGTCATGTGCATGAGTGGTTAGGGCGTACTCTGGACGAAGTCTGGATTGAATTAGTCACAGAATGGAATGACCCAAAGTTACCCTCCTAACTATCCCTCTCATTTTTATGAATGAACATGTTTGGGCTGTAGTGAGTGTGAGGAGGAAAAGGCAAGGAAAAAAAAAAAGCAGGATGCCTCATTGTGACTCACCACTCTCTTATGAATCACTTTTCACTACAGATGGCTCACCCTTCCCCTGGGTGTTCTTCATTCTGCAGTGGTTTATCAAAGAGATTTATAATAACATTTTTACTTTTTTTTTTTTTTTCTTCATGCTGGTGCTCAGGACTATGAAAAGTGAAAACAGTCACGTTGAGACATGAATCACAGGCAGCTATTGTTGCTGAATGTTGATGGCACTTGAGAGGCATTTTCCTCGTGGGTGTAGTCAAGGCCTGACTTTTCTCCCCCCACCACCACCACCCCCCACCCCTCTTCTCCCTCTCTCCTCTTGTCACAGGAGAAGGAAGAAAAGGCGTCCCAGGAATCATCCGAGGAGGAAGAGGAAGAGGACCAGTAATCCACAACGCATGCTACCTCACTCAACATACTGACTTACTGTTAACCAGAACTGGGCTGTATCTCCGACACCAGTGCCACCACATGACCACTGTTTTCACGACAAAAGCCCTCTTTTGCCAAAAAAAAGAGGAGGGCTAACACAGTACAAATATCATGCAAACAGCACTGGATAGAACGATGGACCTTGCTCAATGCATAGATCTAAGAATTACATGAAAGGTAACAGCCCTTTTCTCTACATGTCATGTTATCACAAGTCTTTTATACTGGACAAAAGAGCGCTCCATGGAGCCCGGACGTTTTCCGTTTTTTTTTTTTTTCCTTCTTCCCCGAAAGATGGTTTGTAGGACAATTTTCTCTGCTTAATGTTACTTATCTGTTTGTACCCGCATCTGAGATGGTAGGGCATATAGATTTTTCTCCATGTTTTGTACTGGACAAAGGTGAATTTTTACCTATACTTGCTGGGCTTTTTCCATACTTTTTTTTTTTTTTTTTTTTTTTTTTTTTTTTGTGAGGTGGTTAACCTATCCTTTGCATCGTATTATAGATGGAGTTGAGCTTCAGCGTTTAGGGTGAGAATAGGTAACTGATGGTATGTTTTTTTTTTTTTTTCTCCACTTCTAACTTGTATAACTGATTTCACCTCCTTTTTCTGACCAGTAGAGAGCAGAGTCACATTTACCACCTTTACCCCGCCCACCCCCTCATGTAGCAGATTAACGCTCGTCAAACTTCCTTCGCGGTCCTCGTCGCGTAGTTTGGGGAAGGATGTAAAGTGTATCGTTAGTAAATCGGAATAGTCTGATCGGACTTACTGTCGTGTTTCTTCGGGTTACATACCATTTAAGAAGAAAAGAAACAAAACAAAATGACAAAAAAAAACATGAGTGTGCTGCTTTTCATGTTCTAATAAAACTCAAATCTCTTTTGGTATATTGTGTGTTTTTAAGGATAGGGGTTGGCAGGAGTTCTAGGCTGAGAGCATCAGTGTCGTTTCTTCAGGGAGCTTTTTACAAAATGCCGCTACATTGGCGTCTTTGTCTTCACACGGTCCTCAGTTTCCAAGCGCTCACTCAATCACTTAAGGCGAATTGCAATTGGTCAAACAAGGAGTTTGATTGTAACAGAGGATAGTTGGTGGCTTTACTATCCAACAGGGCTGTAAGTTTCTAATTTTTTTTTTTTCTTTCTTTCTTTCACATTCCATCTAGCTCTCACTGCTTCACCTAGCTCGGTCCTTCTGTCATCACTTAGTACAGTAATATACTTTCTCAGTCTTTTGAAGATGTGTGTTGTATGCTGTCTGCTACAGGAAAAAAAAAACATGTTTGTGTATTTCTAAGTGTCAGGGAACCCGCAGTCACAGTCCACTTAACTGGGTTTTTCCACACACCTAAGCTGCTACGACCTCAGTTACGAAACCCGGAAAACTGCAAACAGGCGATACAAGGCCTGGAGTTTCATACCTCACTCAACAGCTTACTTTACCATATAATTGCATTAACTGGTTTTCTGTTGTTTTTAAATGTAACCTCTGGCATGAGTTGGAAAGATGTCGATATTACAAAGTTTGTTTTTTTGTTTTTGTTTTTTTTTTTTAACCTGACTGTAATGAGGTATCTTAAGATATCCAAGTTTGCGATTGTGTGTGTGCGTACACAGCACGTCTTGGCTCGTTCATAACCGGAGCTTGCAGACAGGTTGTTTATTAAAAAAAATGTGTGAAGCAAGTCAGGGAGACCTGTCAGCTTGACAACTTGTGTTCGCTGACTGTGGTAGATTAGCAGGTGTGTTTTTATCCTTTTTAAAGAAAAAAAACTCTTCTGGTGCACTGAAATATTGGTTCAGATTTTCATGGACAAATGTTTGTGTGTTTGTGATAGACTGGGCGCTCTTTCCACTTAACCGTTCTGTCGGCCACAGTGTGTTTGGCACTACCGCACACAGCCACCCATACGCCATACACATCCAACGGTCATTTCATGTCTTTCTCCATCATCCTCCAACTGCTCCTCGACAAAATCGTTGTCATTTTTACATACCAACAATATCTTGCATCCGTTCATTTATATACTGTAAACTCGATAGGATGGGATCATTCTTTTTAATGTACACCGTATATAAATGTACAATGTCTATATTTCTATGGTGCCCTACAACAATTTGTATCAGAAATGGTCAATAAAGAGAATTTTCTTTGTCATTTTGCTTCAGTTTTTCCACCCAAAGTCTCAAACATGTTTTACATGCATTGTAATTTAAGAGTTCATACAAAGGTTTGGAAGTTGTGGAAGTTGTTTTCAAGGCCAGTAATGTGCATCAGTTCAAATGTACCTCTTGAAAAATGCATGATGTGGTGATTCATATCGACGATCATTTGTGTAGACCTTAAATCTTTTACTACAGAAATGAAACTGTCCTGTTATTTCCTGAGGACCAGAGCTAGACTGAATAACATGGGTGCAGAGATGAAAAGAAGTGTGTTCTTCTTTTTCGTTCCCTTCCCTGTCTGGCATACATGCAAGGTAGCAAGCCATTGTACTTACTGTACCTAAAAGCAACATGCAAGGCTGTTGTTTTAATTCTGTAAACTGCCTGGAAATCTTGAATTTTACTCTTTAAGGATGTAAAAATCCTGTGATTACAGCATGCGCATACCTCTGCTATTTAGGCTATAAATGGCAATTATAACACAAAGGCAAAGTTGTATTTCTTTTATTTACATGTTCAATCATCGATTCTCTCTCAAAGCCACAAACTGGTACAACAGTCTGAAGGCAAAACTTTAAGTCTGCTGCCAAATTCGTATTTACATCAGTAGTTCTTTGACTTTTCCAGTGCAAGCCTTCAATGAAATGTTTCGCCAGTGCAAAATCAATGTCATGATTTAAATTGTGACCACACTTACAGCGGTGTTAGACATAATGAAAACCTCTCTAGAAAATGACCAGTGTGAGATGTAAAGATGACTGGGGAGCACCGAGGAATATGTTCTTGGGTAGAGACATTTTGAGGTCCAGAAAAACACTAAACATCTATGTAAAAGCTTATTGTGAAGCACCTGTAGATGTCATACCCGATAACATCAAGGTTAGGCATTATCTATTCACAACCAATACAATACTTGTTCCCTCTTGAAGAAGAGTCCAACAGTTGTATTGTATTTGGTTTACATTCAAAAATGCAAGGCAAATAAAGGTCAGGAAAGGTTACAATTCATCAAGAGGGAAAAAAAAAAAAAAAAACGCGAGGTTTCCTGAGTGCTTCATACAGTCAGACCTATGGCATTCGTCTGAGCAGACTCGAGGTAAATTTGTGCTGGTGCCATGCCTCGCAGACGGGACATATTTAGGGCACTAGTCACGACTTTTGGGGGATGAGCGGAGGTTGGTGTTATTCAAATATCTGGCTTTTCATGCCATTGATAAGAGTCATAGGATTTGGCCCAAAAAAAGAAAAAAAAAAACACACATAAAAGATCTGGGGCAGCTTGTTAAATTCAGAAAAGAAATTAAAACCAAAGGACAGTGTGAAACTGAATTAAAACCCAACTCATTTTAACAGCTATTTCTATCTTCATCAATGTGAAAATTTGATTTTAAAACTCTTATTTTTGGAAGTGGTATTCCAGGATTTCATGTCAACAAATGTGACTGTTAAACTAAAACGCATCAAAGAATCTATATTTGTTTTCAAAGCACCGCAAACAGCCTCCACACAGCACAACCTATCCAGGCAATGATCACAGCGGGAGTGAATATTTAGATCTAATGCACACAACCCCTAAAAATCACTGTCAGTACAAATGCCTGATGCAACCCACCGGAACATAACTGCTTGCCACAGGTAGCCCACAACAACATTGTGAATGTAAACAACACGGTAAATCTTCAGTAACCTGTATCTTTAGATAAAGCTCACCGTTCTTACCTCTGGAGTCGTGTCACTGAATACCACAGTAAAACGTCTGAATAAATAATTTCAAATAAATAAGTTTAAGGTACTGTGTGTTAGGCACACACGATTGGCATCAGATAACGGCAAACGGTAGCAAAGAAAAACAAAATAGAGGAAGTCTTGTGCAAGACTCCGCAAACAACTGATCTCTGCGGCTGGAGGTTGCTCAGTGCCGTGGTTCATTGCCATCATGCATTGACATCTTTGGTCAGAAGTGGCCGTCGCTGTTGGTAACTTCTGGCCCAGCCTTGTATAACCTGAGGGTATAAAATGCAAGCAGTTCAGTTTAGCAGTCAAGGAGTAGACAGAATGTTTATTATGTGATTTGGGTGAACTGACCCTTAAAAAAGACTTAATAATAGCCTCTTACATATAGCATAACAATACAGAACTTGATACAATTGGTTCTCACTCATTTCGCATTTTCACAGTGGAGTAAAACTTAATGAGAAACTTGGTCAATGTCGCCGCCTAGTGTTTCATGTGACTCAGTGCACGATTTCTGACTGGAATGACCCAGGCCAATAATATACTTTCTTTACATTTTTCTGGACATGACTATTTATTTATATTCTGCCTACTTCTAAACTTGTGTATTTGTACCACCAGAATTATCAGATGAGCTTCAAAGGGATTTGAGACATTTTTGGTTTAACCCTCAGATAACACATGCACACACTAATATAGATTCAGTTTTCAAGAACTACAAATGTTTGAAACATTTGTTTAGCAAAACTTGCCACCACCTGCTCCTGCGAGGGATTTGCAAACAGAATGCCTTCTGCAACATTTGTACTATACTACTACTACTACTACTAGTAGTAAACTTTATTGCTGTGTGCCAGAGGAAGTGACTAACCAATTGAGGAACTGTGGTGGTGTTGAGAGTGAGTGGTGCAACCATGAATAACCACAGTTAAAAAGAACTACACGGGGACAAAAAGCAACAAACTTAACACAAACCAATGGTCCTACTTGCAGGTGAAAAAGTCCCACAGGGCACAAAACTCTCAAAAATACTGAAAAGCCGACGGTGCACCATACCCTCGTGTCCTCCTCCCTCCACAACATTTCCTGCTCGGCCTCGTTGAGCTCCTCCGACGGGTCGTACGTGTAGACCGGCAACAGCTGATGCCGGAGCCTGTCGATTCTGAGAGACGACACACAGAGGGGAAAATCAAACAGATTGATGGATCAAACAGAGGCACAGAGGTGACGGCATTAGGGTTTATCAGAAAAGCACTGTGCCACGAAATCAATACACACACACGTGCAAAGTCTCACCTCCTTCTCTTACGGATATACATGACCTGTAGGAGATAAAACAGAGCATTACATGAGCAGGCCTCTCACCCCTGACGGTGCCTTTAACATGCTGTTACAGTTACCAGACTTTTTTTTTTTTTAAAGAGCTGAGTGTGCATTGACCTGCCAACAAACCAAACCACTCACCACAGCTGCAGCTACCCCAATGATGGTGATGAGGAGAAAAGGCACCAGCACGTAGCCGACCGCCGCATCCCCATCAGTGGTGTCAGGGGGCTGAGTGGTGCTGTTCATTGCATATGTTCAGGAACCAAAAAAACAAAAAAAAACAAAAACTGCTTCTTGTTGTGCAGTAGTGGTGATGATGGTGATGGTGGGAGGGGCGACCTTTCACAAGCAGCAAAGCCCCTCCGGATGGCGGACGCGGTGCAGAGGCTCTCTCCTCAGGCTGCCCCCTTGTTGTTCCGGCCTCATCCTCGCCGTTCATGTGACTCCCACATGGTGTCTCCCTAATCAGCGGCAAATCTGAGAGAAACAGCGGAATGAGAGGCATCTGAGCAGGCACACACAAACAAGCAGGCGTATCAGGGAGGCGTGTGAGATCACATGTCTGCAGATAAGATAAGATAAGACACCCGAAGGAGCTACCGGATAAAATGCAAGCTTGATGAATCTGCAAAGCTTTAAAAAATAAAAGCAACAAGCAGTATAATATAAACCGAGAAAGCTGCTTATCTCGTCAGGTGGTTTGCTAATGCGACCGAACCAGGCCCTTCTCCACATAAATTAAACTATATCTTCCTGTGTCTGTAAAGTTTTTTTTTATTTTAAAGCTTCAAGCGGAGACAAACCTGTCAGGGATAAACACAGCTAGCGTCCCCCGTTAGCTGCTCCGGTACATGACACCGCTGACACAAGTTGTTTTACTGTCCGGAGAACCGAGACGAGCCACGACAAAGATGTTCGTCTTGTGTTTTCATAAATTAAATCCTCACCCAGGGTTTTTCGGGCAGGCACAGCCCCTCTGTCCGGTGTCGGTGTTTGTTTCGGGACTCAGGCTTTTTTTTTTTTTACCGTTAGCAGCGACAACAGACACACTTCCTGTCCTTCAGAATAAAAGCACACGATAAAGTATGATAAATGCGGTCATGTGGTGCGTTTGGTGTCACCGGAGCGTTTTGTTTCCATGTCTTTTCTGCACCACAACATTTTTTTTTTACTGCTGAGGTCGACCGCCACAGTTTTCTAATCTTTATCTGTTTTGACTGCGGGGTGAAGACTTTAATCACATGGTAAGAAGCACTGACACCAACATGGAGGAATCTCTACAATGAGGCTCATTTGTAAGGCTAAGTGCGTTTGCAGGCCACATTGAATGCAACTTTATGCTGCATCTGAAGGTTGTGCAGAAGAGATACAAAACACTTAAAGTTGTAGTTTGCAACTCTAAATAAATAAATAGGGTGTGAATAGCGAGAATTTATGCTTTTTCAGGCCTGACCACAAGATACCAAGCAAACCACTTTTAAAATGCTTAGTTCAGGCTACTCACAATTGAAGACACAAAGCCCATTATTGACCACGTCCCATAATAATAATTATCAACTGGATTTAACAGAGTTGTATTTTGTTAGATGTTCGCAGGTGTGAGACATTTAACTCCAGTATATGTATAGCCTCCAATTACCAACAACTCCACCTCCCTACCTGATGAGCTCAACCAATTTTACTGCCGCTTTGAGACTCACAACAGGGAGACAGAGAGGACATGTGCACACACCTTGGACAGGCATGACCCCTCACTGTCTGTCTCATCGGCTGATGTGCACAGAGCCTTCAGGAGAGTGATCCCACAAAAGGCAGCCGGCCCAGATAACATCCCCAGGCGGGTCCTCAGGGTATGTGCTTCTGAGCTAGCTGATGTCTGCACCTCCATCTTTAACCTGTCATTCACTCACGCAGGCCATAGTCTCAACCTGCTTTAAATCCACCACCATCATCCCAGTCACCACACTGAATGACTGCATTCAGTCTGTTTATGGACTACAGTTCAGTATTTAATACAGTCATCCCCCACAAATTCATGACCAAACTGTTTCCCCTGGGCTTCAACTTCACTCTCTGCGACTGGCTACTGGACTTTCTCACTGGCAGTCTGTCAGGATTGGAAGGCCTGGTGTCCGGCAGAATAACAGTGAACACTGGTACCCCCCAGGGATGTGTTGAGGTGGCCAGTCTAGTAGAATGGCGCGACCGCAGCAACCTCTCTCTAACCACGGACAAGACCAAGGAGATGGTCCTAGGACATGAGGAGGGAGAGGAGGCAGGAGGGAGGAGGCACACCAACCTCTGATGATCAGGGAGCCAACCTCTGATGATCAGGGAGTGGAGTGTGTCAGCAGCTTCAAGTTCCTTGGCGTCCACATCTGCATAATGTGATGACCTCACCTGGACACTCAACATCACTCAGCTGGTCAAGAAGGCTCATCAGTGGCTGTACTTCCTGAGGAGACTGAGGAAGTTTGGATGTCTCAGAGGACTCAGAGGACATTCTACACCGCCATCATCGAGAGCATCCTGACCAGCTGCATCACAGTGTGGTACGGGAACAGCACTGCTGCAGACTGCAAACGCCTACAGAGAGTGGTGAGAACGGCAGAGAGGATCGTCCAGGGCGCCGCTGCCCTCTCTGCAGGACATCTACCACTGCAGAGTCCACAGGAGAGCCTGCAGCATCATCAGAGACTCCTCCCCAGCACACACTCTTCAGTCTTGCAGGAGTCTCTGGCAGGAGGTACAGGAGTGTGAGGAGCAGGACCTCCAGGCTGAAGGACAGTTTTTATCCACAAGCCATAAGGCTCCTCAAGATGCAGTCCACTACCCCTGCCCCCTTTCCCCGACATTTAAAGTCCTCAGTTGTATCAAATAGATGTTAAATCTAATTGCAGGTGTGAAAATGTATAAAGGTCACTGTTAATAAAGTGTGGATAAAGTACAGGTTAAAATACATTTGAATAAGTACTTAAATACTAAGCACCAGAGTTAGTAGATCACTAATAGTAGAAACAAGCCATTTTTGACAGAAAGAGTTAACACACAGACTTGACATTGACATCTGAAGGAAAACACACATAAAGACTAGAGGGACATCACAGGAAGGACCGGAAATAATATTCATATAGGAGTTTAATAGCCAACCCAATTAAATTTTAAACAGAGGTTGAACTAAGTCTGAGAGTGAGTTTCACAGACTTCACTCGTTGTCATCTTCAGGCACATGGAAGCAGCAGAAAAACATAATTTTCATGTTGGGGTTGCATTCTTGCATTGCTTTGTTCTTTTTGTTTTTCTTGGGCTCGTTGACTTCTGCAAATTAAAAGCATAGTCAGTGCTTATGTCCACTTAGAAGGTGTTGCTGTAAATGGAGAGTGGCAGGACGTGACAATGCAGACAAGTATAGGTGAATATTTCCTACCACATGGGTGCAAGAAAGCCTGCTTGGGAGCTTCACCGCGGCAAGGTTTTGCAGGAACTGGTGCAGTGACTTTACAGACCACGTCTGGCCTTTTTGTGACACCATCAGTGATGGAGCACAGCATGAGACCATTTTCAGTATCACCAGTTGTGCCACTGAGAGGTTCTTGTGCGAGCCCTTTGTCGTCCTTAGCCTTGTTCTGCACAGCCTGGGGACTACACAAACACACAGATTCAGTCATTGATGGTGCATTCAAGATCAAAAGAGTAATTAATGCCTGTCCAGATTAAAGGGAAACAGTGACCTTCTTCTTGAAGCACAAAGCTGTGGATCTAATGAACAACCAGCTGTTACCTGTTCTTATATCATCAAAACGATCAAAACAGTAAAGTTGCTGGCCAGAGAGTACTTTAGCTATGAAACTGATCACTAATTTGATGTTGCCCAACTCTGTGTGACTTTTCTTAGACTTTTATCTGAGAGATTAGTGGTGAGGTCAGAGAAAACTATCTCACCTAGTGGCACCGCTCTGTTTGGTGACTGTGTCTATCTGCATGGTCTTCTCAGCAGGCTGAACGAAGATATGAACATGTGGCAGCCTTTTGGAAAATCTGCAGCAGGGTTCACACGTATGAGAGGTTCCACAAGTTAGCGGTATTCAGTGAGCAAATAGAGCCCCACTATTTCAAACTGATCTTTTCTTTCTATCACACAGTCACCTACCCACCAGCCTTGGTATCTGCACTGCCTTGTGTTTTGCTGACCGCTTGACTGGTTTCAATGGCTCTCCTTAAATTTCAACCGAAGGATAAATGTACACTTTTATACTCAAATTATGCACCGCACACATTACATCTACTGGTAAAGTAATGCACAGGCAGTTATCTGATGCCACAGATCATCCAGTCGTACTCACTTAGAGCTGCTGCAGGTCTCGGTTATGAATGGATGAGTCAGGATCTGACTCGGGGTGATCCTGTGTTTGGGATCCAGCTGAAGCATGTCCTTCAGCAGATCAACACAAGCAGCCCTGTCATCAGCCTCTGCTGTGTTCTGTTTGTGCCATTTCAACTAAATTGAGGGGGAAAAAAGGTTATATTTACATTTTAGATTAAATCAATGTGCATTTACTCCTTTTTTTGTGGGCTCCTCTGCAGGCAGCATCTGCTTGACAACCTACTGTTTTTAGGTCATCCAGAGAGGAAAGTCTGCATCTCCTGGTGTCCGTCGGCTCGATGCCTGTTTCAGCATGATACTCCGCTGGTGTCTGAAAGGAGATGAAATCTACTTGAGGCAAGAGTAAACTCTTTTGTACTCATGCCTGATTATCACATAGAGGATAATTCATGTTTGGCTTGTGAAGTCAAATAAGGCTTTGGTACCGTACTTTGAGCGTCCATTGCATGAAGACGAGGTATTTGCTGCGGCCATTATAGTACGACCCTGTGTACATCCCGCCATTCAGAAGCCTTTTAGGAGGCTCACCCAGGAGGTCGATGATAAAACGGAGCTGGAGACAAAACACCTCTTTATTGACCACTCTGAGTTTTTAGCATGAATATGTGGTCGGCAAGGTCATGTAGTCTGTCTGACAATCGGTTGGTCCCCACTTTTGTCCAGACATCAAAAAAAGCAAAAATATAAAATACAAATATCTCAACTACTCGATGGGCTGCTGACACCCACACTTCCCAAACTATGAATCCTATTGACTTTGGTGATCCTCTGATGTTTCTTTTCACTCACAGCACAACTGTGCCTAACTACAGTCTCAGAGTCACTAGCTGTGGGGTCATTATCTTGTTAGCACTTTGTTTGGTGCAGCTGCTCTCAGAGAGCCCAAAGTACTAAAAATGCCTCCTAAGTACAAAACAATATTACTACATATATTAAGAACAATATAGAAACAGACAAGCAAGAGTACTGACCACGTCATATTCACACTTCCCTGGGAAAAGTGCAAAGCCAAGGAGCATCTCTGCCACCACTGAGCCAAGAGCCCAAACGTCGATGGCCTCAGTAAATTGTTGGCCCAGAATTACTTCAGGAGACCTGAATGTGGGAGAACAGAAATACAAAGAATGAATACTGTCACGATAAAAGTTGTAAAAATACAACAAAAAAAAAACTTGGACGCACAGCAGCAGTACAAGGATTTCATAGGAATGTGGGCGCTTGAATTCAACTATTCCTCTCACATGTATAAGAATCTTTTCACCTTAGACTCTGCTCAACGAGGCTTGGTGTGATGTTTTTTTTTCACTGTGGTTTTTAAAAAAGCTAAAATATGATACCAGGTTTTCTTATTTTAGCTAAATGGGACATGCTATCGTTATGCAGAGTAACATTTTAACTTCATCATTTAAACTATGACAGTATGACAATAATTTGCTAATAGGCGACAGCTCCAACTCTGTGGTTTTTAAGGAGCGCAAATAGCACAAAGAACAATTAAAACAAATCTATATTGGGAAATACGTTCGTAATTTAAATCTTGTTTAAAGGAAAGTGATACAGAAGTGAAAAAAATAGCATGAACATTCTTGCAGAGTCGTGTTTTTCCAATAGCCATAACTGACAGAAAAAGTGAAACCAAGCAGTTTTAATAGAAAGGTCTAAATGTCCCACCTATGCCAAAGAGGCTGGACCTCTTTTCCTGGCCTGGCTTCTGATGTCTGAATACTTAGGCCAAAGTCAATGATTTTCACTCTGAATGGCTGTTTCTGATGGTCAACCAGCATGATGTTGTCCATTTTCAAATCTGTATGGATCAGGCCTATGTCCTTCAGGGCATTCAAAGCTGTGGCCACCTGCAGGGAATATCAGTCACACAATATAAAGGATGTACGAGATGGGGAAAACCGATCATCGTTCTATTTTCAACCTGGTACTGTGTCCTTACATCTTTAATGATGATCCTTATGCCATTTAAAGGCAGAGGCTTACGTTTTGTCCGGCACATGTAATCATAGAGGCTCATATCTAGCACTTCAAACACCACAAAAGTCTGGTCGTTCCTGTGGAACCATTCATGGCATCTGACGATGTTGTACTTGTCTGGGTCCAAACATCTGAGCTTTTCCAATATGAGCACCTGGAGATAAATGAACGTTTGAAATAGTCCTCAACAGTGCATGCGATCATGCATATTCATAGTGGTTCTGTCAAATGTTTGTAGTAAAAATGTATCTTAGAGTCCTGAAAAAATAGCTCACCTCTGTCGCCTTGCGGTGCTTGGAGTGTCGTCTTTTTAAGACCTTCAGTGCCACAGTCTCCGCAGTGTCCTGTTTAAAACATTTGAAGACATTTCCGTAGCGCCCATGCCCCAGCTCTTTCAATACCTTGTAGTTTTCTGGGATAGCATATTTACCAGGAATTTCTGCAAAGTCTGAAAGCAAAGCATGAGTATGTTATTTCTAAATACTGTATAGCAAATTTACAATTTAACATGGCAATTTAACATCTTAGTGTTTTAGTGCATTGGTACACACATTAACTTAAATAAAGTGTAAGTGAGACCTGCTTTATAGGTCTGTTTAAGATGCACAAACATGTAATATCTCACATGTATTCCCACACCTGACTACCCATGATGGACTTAATTCAATGTTTTCCAGCCTCAATAAGCATTTTTTTATTGCCCTGTCTTAATGATCTTAAGTAGGTTACCCAGTGTCTGTGCAGACAAAACATCTGATACCTGGTTCTGATAAAGCTCTGACATGAATGAATGTTTTGTATGAATTAAGCTATAATTCAGTATCTGGCTGCAGTAACCAGCCAGCCAAATGTGGTCCAGTTTTCCCAAGTAGCCCCCCTGCTGTTCCTTCTCCCATGACTTCAGGCTTTAATTATAAATATACACACAGATACTTGCCTTTCCATTTATGGTTGCGACAGATTAATTTGACCAAAAAATATAAAATATAAAGAGAGAACAAAATTGTGGCTTTACCTGAAGACTGTCCCATGTTGTCCAGTTGGTTTATTCAGTTATTTGGGTTTTTTTTTTTTTTGGTTTGGTTCACAACTTGTGTTCAGAGTACAATGACACTTTTCTCACACTGTTCTGTGATATTACCACAGAACATCCTTATGATGTCAGAATCTAATCTGTGCACGAATAATCTGAATTCCAATCAGAAGATCACAATGGAACTATCGATAATGTATTAAAAGATACAATTAAACATGAGTTATCATTCAAACAATAAAGTAAATACATTTCTATACTAGGGTATAAATGTCCTGGTATTTTACTGTATTGCTCTCTATGAAGAACTTCCTCTGTTCTTTCAATTCGTTTTGGAAGTAGATTTGTCTTCTTTTTTTTTTGCTCTATCTGATGGCAGTAATCACTTTGCAGGTTAAGATTTTACATATAAAATATTAAATAAACAATGGTGAGACCCTAACCCTAACCCCTAAAATGTATTTAGAGTATGAAAAGTAAAAGTAGTCACTCTGCAGTAAAATATGTACGACATTGTTTGATTTTAAATATACATCATAAATATACATTAATGTTTATGCTGCTTTTTCCCGTTGCATGTGGTCTATGTGGGACTAGTTTAAACTGCTTTATATTGTTAATAATAATTGTATTTATAGAGTACTTCTCTAAAAACTCAAAGACACTTTATAAAGGTATAAAAACAATAAATGCATGACAACACTAAAACAATAGATTACAGATTAAAAGCAGTTCTGAAAAGGTTCTGAAAAGTGTTTTGAATACGGTCGAATCGGTGCAGTCTCTGATGTGTTTGGGGAGAGAGTTCAAGAGGGAGGGGGCAGCTATGGAGATTTATATGTTGCCCCAGGTCCGGTGCTTGGGAGAGGTGTTTGGAGGCTGCACGAAGGAGTGTGATGGTAGAGCAGGTCAGTGAAGTAAGAGGCGTCTGGGTTATGGAGGGCTTTGTGAGTGAGGAGGAGGATTTTGAATTGGATGCCTTGTGGGATGGGGATACAGTGGAGGTTCTGGAGGACCGGGGTGATGTGGTCTCAGGAGCGGGTGTCGGTGAGCAGGCAGGCAGCAGAGTTTTGAATGTACTGAAGTTTGTTTAGGAGTTTGGATGGTGTGCCATAGAGGATGCTGTTGCAGTAATCGATTCTGGATGTGAAGGCAAGGATTAGGGTTTCGGTAGCAGAGAAGGAGAGTGATTGGCGGAGGCAAGCTATGTTTTTAAGTTGGAAAAGGGTTTTTTGTTTTCAGTTTTGGTGGTTTGGTTTATATGTTGTTGACAGGAGAGGTTGCCGTCGAAAATGACGCCAAGGTTGCGGGTGTGCGAGGAGGGAGACTGGGTGGTGTTGTCGATGAGCCCTGAGTGGTTTTGGTGAGGGATAGAGGACCAATAATGATGATGTCTGATTTATCGCAGTTGAGTTTGAGGAAGTTGTTTTGCATCCAGGATTTAATATCCTGGATTGTGGGGTAGTGTAGTCCAGTGGTTCCCAACTTAGGGGCCGGCCCCTTTCAGAAAAACTTCAGAAAGTACAACATTTCCCCCTTAAATCGAGCAGAGTATAAAGTAGCATCAAACAGAAAAATATGCAAGTATAGTATAAGTATAAGTACATTAAAACTGTAATGAAGTAGAGTGCTTGAGTTCTTCCTGTCATGTCATTTTTCCCCCACATTTCATTGTTCATCTTTTCTTTTATTCCGTTGCTTCTTTCTGTCCTTTTTCTTTTAAACTGATCTAAAATCCTGAAAATATTCAAAAAGATACATATCATCTCCAAATGTGAGTTTACACTAAGAGTATACAAGACTTTTACCAGATGAGTGGTTTCTGATATTGACACTTAATGATTAAAGTATTCCTCAATGATAATGGTTTCATGACTATATGAGGTTTATATAGAAAGAGCAATATACAGTGAAGTGATAAAATCAGCCACAATTTCCAAGCTTCTTTGTACTATTCTGTTGCATTTTTCATCCTTTTTTCTTTCATGATGTGACATTATGAAGAGGCAGTTTTGAGGCAAATCTATCTATCTAACTACCAAACGGACTAACAACCTCATAACGAAATACATAAATAAAAACATACACTGGAAGGATTCAACAGAATTGCACCCAAATACCAATGTTTGACACATTTGACTATTTTGACAGCAGGATTTGACATACAGGATTTTCAATACATCATACTGTATTTCAGTAAAAATGAAAAGCTTAACACGATGACCAGCGTTGATCAAATGATCAGTCAGCATTATAGACAGGAGGCATCAATCAGTTGTCCTGAACCAAAATGTTTAAATAGGTACAAATCTTTGTATACATAGTAGGTCACATATATATACACAACACTTTTCATACTATTAGAGCGAGAGAAAACAAAATGCCTCATAGCATCATCGCTGTGTTGAAAGCAGGTTCACTTATACTTTTGCACTGTCTGTCTGTTGCCACCAGATGTCACTAAACACCTGAGTGAACAAGAAGAGGACATAGTTCAAGCAGGATGTGTGTGTATTTACTTAAACTGCCTTATATGTTTAGTTTGAGTGCTATAATGTAAGCTTGTGACATTATCAGCTGCACTTAATCAGTAGAACGGTATAAACCATATATAACTCACACTGGATCCCCAAAGGATTGCAGCCTCAGACTCCTTCCTCACAATGATTTATTTTTACCAACACTCAAAGAAAATTTGATTAGTGCA
This sequence comes from Scortum barcoo, assembly GCA_023238725.1. NCBI lineage: Eukaryota > Metazoa > Chordata > Actinopteri > Centrarchiformes > Terapontidae > Scortum > Scortum barcoo. The sequence goes on from CM041549.1 coordinate 16,769,581, forward strand.
GAAAATCTGTCGAGAGCAAAGAGCAAAGAGAGTTGCTGTTTTCTGGAAAGGCCTGTTAGACTTGAGCACAGATTTGGATTAAATCATCTGCATGCAATTATTTAATGGTTCATGTAGGTCAGGGGTAAAGGTTGGGCATGATGCAGCAGAGACAGTCTCTGGGCATTTGTGCATAAAAGGAGAAAGAGGTCATGTGTGTGACTGCAAGGTTTCGCGCATGGCTGATTGTGAAGAGTCGTGCAGTCGTGCAGTCGTGCAGCCGTGCGCGACTGCTGCGATCAAATAAACAGCCTGTATTGATGGTTTCATTATGTCATGGGCATAAAGGTTCTGCTCCTCTGAGTCAGGCCCCAAAAATTGCATCCAGTTGATCTGCCGCTTCGAGGCCTTTGCTCCTCCGGCATCCACATCTCTGCAGAACAAACACCTCCTCTCTTCACCCTGTTTGTGTTAGATGTTGAGTGGCTTTGGCAGGGCACTTTGCTCCACAGAGAGTTGAAAGGACCAAAAAAAACCAAAAAGAACAAGAATATTTGCCCTGATTTGTTGATATCTAACTTCAGTGCTTTCATTGCATGTCTCTTTGCAGGGAACTACATAATTAGCACATTGCATCTGTCAGACTGCTGGCAGAAACATCAGACATGCTGTAATTTCTTTACGTATAACAGCCAGGAAGTCCTTGAGGGAAAAAAAGAGAAAAATGAAATAAGTATGATTCATTTTATACTCAAAATGTATCTTGTTGACCTGTTTTAAAGGGGTTTGGGGATGCAAGGATTAAACACCATTAACTATATTTTGTGATTTTTGTGTTTTAGGTGTGTTTTAGTGAAATTCTCACACTGATTAAACAACCTAACACCATTTCTTGTGTATTTTAGCAAGATGACAGACAAAAATTTGCAAATTGATTACAGTTCCTACATACTTCCAAAAAAAGGTGACAGAAATGCAGAGATTACAAGATTTCAGTGCAACACTCCTGTCAGGCCTCACTGCATGTTTCCTAACACGTGCCCAATGACATGTTACGCGTATGTAAATCGCTGATGGAGGGGCCCATATAAAATCTCACCTAGGGCGCCACATTAGGTAGGGCCGGCTCTGGAGCAGACCTTCCTTGTGCACTTGAAACAGTGGATGGGGAGATTCAGTAGGCCTGTTTGGCAGCCAAAGGACAAAAAACGCCCCATCTCCCTCCCCTGCAGTGTAGGGCAATGTGGGCGACAAGGAAAAAAAAAAAAAAAAAGAGAGAGAAAAACGCCCCCCTCTCACCATCCGCGCTCCTCATTGGTTGAGAAGTGGAAGTCACATTCAGGGGCTCTCCCCATTAGAAATCCTAAACACCAACTGGGATATTATTTAAAAGAAATCCTCTGCCATCTGTAAAGAAAAGAAAAACATTTGCCACAAGTTAAAATACAAATAAAATAAATCTTTGATGCTCATGAAACCTTTTAAAAAAAATGCAAATGGACCAAAATGGGCATCTGGCAAAGCTCCATCCAGAGTCTTGCGGCTAATTCTGGGAGGGGAATTTGAAAAAAAAAAAAAAAATCCTGTTTCCAACTTGCATTATTTCAGTCGACCCCCCCCCCCTTCCCTCATCTCACGAAGCCTATTTCTGACGTCCATTGACAGGAAATCGCTGGGCCACCCCCCCCTCCCGACGCGCGCCTGTGCCGTGGCGCTGGAGCTCCCCCTTGCTGCGCGCATCGTGATCTGGCGGATGCGGAGTGTTTTGCGGAGAGCGCAGGGTCACCTTCTGTCAGCTGCGAGGGGGGGAAATACCGAAGAAACTGCAGCACGGGCTGTCGGGTAGCGGTGCACCTCCGGTAAGTCATCCTGTGTGAGTGTGTGTGTGTGTGTGTGTGCGCGCTCCGTGCTGCTGCTCCACATTGCTGCACTGGGAAAGAGAAGAAGCAGAGCATCCTTGTTTCTCTCTCTCTCTCTCTCTCTCTCTCTCTCTCTCTCTCCTCCTTTCGACGCGGGGATAAAGGAATCTCGCATCCTCTCCCCTCATTCCGGATGATGCCTCAGCCCCCGTCTCGCAGCTTCGTTTACATTTTACATTTTGCAGAAGCACAGCTGAGGCAGTATTTGAATTGTGCATGCGTCATTTTATGTGCCGTGCCGCCGCTCGCCAAGGGTGAAGAGGAGCATCTTGCATCATCTTGGATTACTATTGCAGGGAAGGGGGAGACTGTAGCATTAAGGTGCTTTGGTTTGGCTTTTTTTGCACAGTGTCCCTTTCATCCTTTTTGTGTGTGTTTTTTATTATTTTTTTAAAATGACAGCACGATTGAAAGGGGAATGGGGGGGGGGGGGGGTTTTGGTTTTCGTGCGCAGCTGCTCCTCTTGCCCTTCGAAATGTCTGGATGAGCCAAATTTGACCTGAGCGTCCAACATTGTAGCGCCGCGTAAATGTTTTTAGTGTGCCTTTAGATCAGGCAGCGCTGCGGATGGAGATGGTGGTCAAGGCTGGGAGGAGGGATTGCCATTTTTTTTACGCTCCCTTTCCCGTGCGCAAAAAAAACACAGGAAAAAAAAACAAAAAAACGGGTAAACAATACGAGCTGTGGCGGCCCGGGTGTGCGTGAAGAAGGAGAGAGAGGAGAGAGAGAGGGAGAGAGGGAGGGGTGGTGGATGAGTGCAAACACAGCAGATAGGAGTCGAGCATCTGTGTGTGTTTGTGTTGTTGCTGCTGTTGTTGTTTATCTGAGGATTTCTCGGTGAAAATGGACGCGAGTGTTTAATGAGAGCTCTCCGATCTGACGTTATGTAATTGGTTGACACAGCGCAGCGAGGAGCCGTCTCTGGCGTCATTGTTTTCTCTCTCTCTCTCTGACAAACCGAGCGGAGGAGGAGCATCCTGTTTTTTTTTTTTTTTTCTACACGGGATTAGGCGCATGTGCTCTCTTAATCATTCATCAAATTTGCCCCCCCCCCCCGGGTCCGAACCGGAGGAGCAGGGCCCGCTTTGCGCTCGGATGCTGCGCGTAATAAAGAAAAGATAAATCTTCCATCCAGCTGCGGCCGCACAGAGGCACGCACAGCTGATGTAAAATGGCTGTTATGTGTATGTATATATGCATGCATGCATGTGTTAAGCTGTGTCAGCCCCCCTCCTCCCCCTGCAGCCCGCCTGTGTCTGACTTCTGACGGACCAACGTGGAGCTGTCCGCGGTGCTGAACTCGGCTCTTTGCGCCCCGGAGTGCGCGTCTGTCAGCAGTCAAGGTGCCCCCCCCAAGAGAGGCTGACACGAGGCTGCAAAGAGGAGATGATGATACTGTCATAGGGTGGGAGGAGGGGGGGTGGAGTGGAGGTGTGTGTGTGTGTGTGGGGGGGTAATCAAATTGTACTGCGGGTAGGAGAGTTTAAAGAGTGCTTGCTTTTTATTAGCAGACTCCTGGCTCTCCATGGAGGAGACAAAGTGCATCAACACCAGGCCCTACATATTTGAGCCTAACTCCATTTTTTACATGCCATGGGATTTTCTGTCTTATGATTCTATCTATCTATCTATCTATCTATCTATCTATCTATCTATCTATCTATCTATCTATCTATCTATCAGTTTGTCTGTGTACCTGTAGCAGTGGTTCCCGTCCTCTGTGGCTTGTGGCCCCTTAAAATGACTCAATACGTGGTTGTCAGCACTAAGACAACACGATTTTGGATTTCCTGTGTTTCATTCATCAGTTTTACCTGTCTAAATAGAGGGGGAAAAAAGTTTTAAACAGGGCAAAAAATTGGAGGAGAAAGACGGTTGTATGAAAATAAGCAGAAGTTTGTGCACTCCACATGGTTTATTTTCTTTATTCTTATCTGTTTAGTCACCTTGCAACGCTTCAGATCTACCCACAGGTTGGGAGCCACTCATCTGTAGCGGCCTCTTCAGGCCTAAATCGCGGCCTAGTTAGTGAATCTGGGTGTCAAACCTGAACTGAAACGTGTCTGTAGCACCGCATGTTAAAGACCGTCAAGCACCGAAAACTAGCATTGAATATCAGGGCAGATTTATAGACTTATTTAATTTTTTTTTACCAAATAGTCACTGATTTAAATTTAAAATGTTGCCAGTTTTAGGCGGTTTTACCTGGGTGAATGACTTAATATAGCTGCATGTGTTTGTGCGTCATTTCAGATTTAACAAGGTCTGCTTCTTTTGGTGAACAGGTGTGGAAGAAACATGTTCAAAGCTCTCAAAGTAGGCATTGAAAAAAGTTTGTTTTGGTATCAGTACTGTAAATCTATTGGAAATGTAGAAAATGTTCAAATATCCCGCCTGACTGATGAGCCTCACAGAGCAGATTTCACCTAAGAAGATCTATTTTATTCATAACAGCTCTGCCTCTCTCAGCAGGTGCATTTGTTGCTGTCTGAGTCTGTGTGTGCTCCTCTGTGTCCTTGAGAGGCACGGAGCTATTAATTAAGTCACAAACTACTCTTCCTCTCCCTTTGAGGCTGTGTGTTTATTGTCTAAAGCCACAATTATGCCCTCTCTAACTTCCTGTCGTGCTTGCAGCTCGTCTGCGGTGCTGCTCATTTTGTGCCTCCACGCTCCACTTGCTCTGTTTTTTTGTTTGTCTTTTTTTGACTGCGGCGAGGCAGCATCCTCCTGCTCAGGAATTTAATTACGATTTGTGCTTGATCTGTGGTTATTTTAAACCATTAACAGGAAAGCGCAGTTGTGACATGAATGTTATCTACCACAGAGGACGCAGTGGTCACGTATAGCAAGCTTAACCCGGGAAGTGAAAATGTAATAGTTCCAGGTAGTTTTGCTAAATGGTTTTAGGTAGTTTTTAATCCTCTTCATTTTTTTTTCCTTTTTGTCCATGTCCACTATTAACTCACAAAGGATTAACAGGAGCGCGGGATTTGTGGGCAGCGCTGCAGTTCAAACTATTGTCATTTGCTTGTTTGTTCTTCTGTTTAATGTGAGATATCAAAAATAGGTGCAGTACTTCTGACAAGTGAGGGTTGCTTTGTTCTGATGGCGTTACATGCCGGTTAAAACTATAATTAATTTTACTGAACACACAACAGACTTGATTTTTTTTTTCCCTCCCACACACACACTTGGGTTTTTATGTTTCTTCAAGACAACTTGAGGGATGGTAGAGGAATTGGTGCAGAATACTGATACAGGCAAGTCACTTTTTCATGCAAACCTACACCCAAGCAGTCCACAGTAGGTTTGGGATGGATTCGATTCTTGGTGGTGTCTCCCTCATTGTATCTCATGTGGAAAAAAAATGTGCTGTCAGTGACCTTTGTGTTGTCATGTTACACCGTCGGCCTTCGTGTTGTGCGGGTGGTCCTGAGACGCAGTGCATGAGGGAGAGAGGACAATGTGGTGCTGGCTGATGAAAGGGTTAAAGGCTGCTGTTGCTCTGCGAAAAAGAGGAGATAGTGGTGTCTGACAAGGTGTGAAAAAAGAGGCAACCTAAGAACAGAGGAGTCTGAAGGGCAGCTGGAGTGTCATTTCTCTCAGCACAGAGGAGAACACACACGGGGGGAGACTCCATCGGTGGTGGAGATGATGGAAAAGCATCCACGCTTGCCTTTAACGGCACGAAAAGAATCAAATTTCATTTGATTTGCTTCCATGTGTGTGTGTTTTTTTTTGTTTGTTTTTTTTACACCTTTAATAATGCTTTTTTATTACCTGGTGCTTTCCGTGCAGCGTCACCACACAACATGCCAGTGTTGTGCCTCCTCTGAATCATAACCATGGAGCTGTGGATCAACCTGAGGCAGAGCACTGACTTAGTGCGTGTCATGATATTTTTTTGGGGGGCAATTCAAAATGGAGTCCTGGTGTGCCTATCGGGGGGGTGCCGTGTTTCAGCAGGCTGTGTTTGTGATGGCTGAACGTACCTGTGAGCACAGCAGTTTCAGCTCATTGCTTTGAACACTAGAGGGTGTGTTCCTCATGGGCATATTCAGAGACGGAGTGGCAGGCAGGGGGAGGCAGATGAGTTAATGCTGCCTTCTGGACTAGGCAGTAAAGCAGCTCATCAGTTCACCATGGTACCTGGTGTGTGTGTGTGTGTGTGTCACTAGGACTAAATTTCTTGATAAGAAACTGGAACTGCAACCAACAATTATTTAACCAATTAATCATTTGCTCTGTTGATAAATTGGTTAAAAAAAAAAAAATGCCAGTGATGTCATCAGATGTGTCATTTTGTCTGACCAACAGTCTAAAACCCGAAGGTAATTAATTTTTTAAATCATAAGTTGAAGAAAACAAGCAAATATTCAATAAAACATTCATTTTTAGTTGACTGATTAATCGAGTAATTGAGTAATCAATTAATCAAACTGCACCTAGCTGATAAATGATTGACATGCTGGGATTCCTTCACTGGGAGGCTGCTGATCTCTGTATATCAAAAATATGAGCAGTCAGATGGAAAAACACCGGTGGCATGTAGAGTTAGCATGACTCAGCATTTTAACATGAATCAGTGCCAGAATCTGTTGGACGTGGGTCCCACGGTGCCCACATCTCAGGCGGCTTCATTTGATAAATCCATCCTTCATCTAAACTGCCGCTCAGGAGGTGCATCTCTTAGATAAATTAATTAAAAATACAGATTTTCTTTTAAAATTAAGCGCAGAAAGGAGAATAACAGGTGGCCATACTCTTATTATGCTTTTGAAGAAGGATTAATCTGAACTGAAGTCATTATAGCCTCACTGACATCCCACACTTTGTGTCAAGGTATTAAAGAGATGACAAGATGGCCGAATGATGCATCATCTTTAGGCCAGACCTGCAATTAGTGATTCTTTTCACTTCCGATTAATTTGCCAGTTATTTAAAAAAATAAAGTTGTCCCAAAGTGACACCTTCAATCTGCTTGTTATTTCCTTCAAACAGTCTAAAACTTAAAGATAATCTGTTTACGATGATATAAAACAGAGAAAAGCAGCTAATTGTCTTACAGTCACATAATTGTGTACGTTTACCGACAGTCCTTGTGTTTCAGATTGTATCAAAGCATGTATTTTTGCAATGAGAAAGTCTCTGTTTCTTTTCCTTTTACATTCATTGTATGTAAAACATTCAACATTTCAAACCAGGACCAGCGATGGATTCATTCATGTAGTAAAAGAGCACTCTGATCGTCACTGGATGACCCCAGCAGCGGTACACACAAACATCTCTGAAACAACCAGGATATCAGGGAGTCACAGGGTGGATTTAAACATAGCTGCTGAAATTACAACTTAAAAATGCAGATGGTAATTGCGAGTAAAAAAGTAGCTCCAATTGATCACAGTAATTGCACACCAATTTTAAGCTTTAATGTCATCACTTACTTGACACGTTTTCATCATTTTGGTGAGATTCAGTGCTCCTGCCGTTCTCGTGTTGGAGTACATAATATTGCTAGCTCTATCTCATGCTCTTCCCTAATACTAGCTATATTGCTGTTTTCTGGTTTTGTCGTGTGGGTGAGCAGTATGTGTTGAATTTTGTGCTCTGTGTGGGCTGCATACCGTTAAAATGTGGTGTCTGTGTGTATGTTAGTGACAGTGGAAAGGTTACACTCTTTAAAATGAAATATTATTTGCTCATCTTATATCAGTGTGATATGTTGTCTGCTGCCACATATTGTTAAAAAAATAACACCAAAATCATCCTCCATTCGCTTAGACCATATAGGATATAGTGAACTTTCACTGTATATGAATAACCGACTTTATCATTGACTGGTTTATAGGCTCAGGTTATTAAATCCTCTATTTCCCACAGTGTTAGGGTTTAGTAATCTCCCCTTGATTGTGATAGTTCGAAATGAAACTCAGCTAATCTCTTAATATCTTTGCCTCTGTAAAGATAATTGGTGTTTTGACGCGTTCTTTCAAACGTGTTGAGCTTATTTCCATTTGTATTCCCATTAAGGGCAATTTGGCAGCATTTAAAAACTTAATGTTACTCAATGCTCAAAGCACTGCCCCCCTGTCATCCCATATTTTTCTTTTTCGTACAGGTGAGCTCCTGCAGGGGACCGACGGCTCTCTCTGAGGTTTATGGAAACCTGACTTCCCATTGGTGGAGAAGGTGAGTTGTCCCCCTTTCGTGCCATCTCCCCTCTGAAATCTTCCCCTTTTTGCATAACCTGAAGCTTCACAGATTCATTTAACAGGCTTTGAACGCCTCTTAAGGACCATTTTGTTTAATTTATAATGCTAAACACACCACTTGGGGTAATTAATAGCCCTTTGTCAATGCTGTTAATATTTCATGAGGGTGTTCCAGTCTGTCAGTGGGCGAACTGGAGGGCAGGTCAATTTGGTCTCTTATTTGAGACTTTTTCATTGAGTTGGCCTCTCTGTGTATGATTCTTTACTGCATGATTAAAATTACATATAGGATTACAGCGCTACTGTGAGGTTGCATTTCAGCTTTCTAGCATTAGTCGATAGTATCCACTGACCTGCAGTCTCTTTGTGCAGCAATAACATTTTGATTCTCTTGGTAATTTGTGTAAATTTTTCTTTTTCGGAGACATTATCTCCGAAGTGACTTTTATTGCCTAGCTAAGAGTAGCTCCCGCTTTCTCACCGGGAAGAATGATAGCCCAGGAGTGATTATTGATTTCCGGGTTTGATGTCTTTGTTTTGTGTGCGTGCACTGTGACAGAACCACGCTGCAGCAGGGAGGTTAAGCAGCTGTTTGATGAGCTCAGGCTGTTGTTTTGTACACGCGAGAAGGCTCATCGGAACATGCCGGCCCAGTTCAGTAAGGCCTTCTCCAGGGATGCTGTGCAGTTTGGACTGGGAGAGGAAGTTGGGTCAGAAGAATATAGCCTGTTTGTGTTATTTTGTGCTCTCTGTCCATCAAAAACAACATCACCTTTCCTCACAAATACACTACTGAGATCATGGCGCATTTTACATTTTCAGAAATGTCTCTGTTCTTACTTTTTCTCATGTTTTTTAAGATAACCACAAAAGGGTAAGTCAGATCAGGATAATTTTAGTTTGCAATTCCAAATAAGTATAAAAATGTTGATTCTGCATTTTCCAAATATCAAAATGGCATTTTTTAAAGTTGCGAGCAGGATTTTCCTAAAAACATACAAAAATACCTACAAAAATAATAACTTATTCATCCTTGATGACCCACGAGAAGTGTGTGGCGGTGTCTGTATCTGCAGACACCCTGCCCCCTGCCTGTATTTTCTCATTTTGTTAGATGTTTCTGAGCATCAACCTTTGGGCAGCGGATGCGTAGCTCCTAGCTAATCACAGCGGGCAGGATGTGAGGTGCGTGTCTCCATAAAAACTTAGCAGCCAGTTGCCAAATCGTAAGCACGCTGGGCCGCCAGAAGTGTGAGCGCTGTGAGCCGGGGGAGGAAAGAACATAAATGTTGTGTTTAGAAACAGAACCCGACAAATCCTGCTTGTTTAACGCTAATAATGGGAAAATATATCACACTAATACAGTATATATCTGTAATAATACAGTTACATAAAACAACTTTATTGAGTTAAAGGCAGCAGAATTTATTTTTTATAATCTCCAGCTGTGGTTGCAGCAGAGCCAGTAATGATGCTCAAAGAGAAAGTAATCAAATAAAACCGTTTTATTGAATTTGCGTGCTATCTGCACTCAGCCACACTTAGCTGCGTGGCCTATAAAAAATGTGGAAAGTAGGATAGTGATATTCTACTTTCTTAAAGTCAGATTTAGAGACGATCACTGCTCGCCCCTCCTGCCAGCTGGGGAGGTCGCCCAGGCTTAGTGGCTTGTTTATGCCTTCAGGCTGGTTTGCCAATTCTAACATGGAAACATTTACACCAGACCTGTTTATTTTTTCTCTTCCTACTTCATTTAACAACCACCAGCACTACTTTGGCTCACAACTCGGCACGTCCGTCACTCTCCCGCCAAGCCAAACTGGCTTGTCGAGACTGCTTCAAATAAATACAACAGGTGTTTGCCAATTGGAAGTATGATATAGATCCACATAAAAGTCACACTCATGTTTTTTAATGAGCCACTGCTTGCTGCTTTTTCACTGTATGATCAGGGTTTTGCTTTCGAGCGTTTGCTGTGAGTTATCAGCATGTCCCGGTCCAGCTGCAAGTCCAAGCCGTTGATTTTTGCTACTCCAATGTGATTTGAGTTTCAGTCTCCAGCTCTGTCACTGGGCACACGGTGGAATCAGTCGGCCACTCCACCTACACGGCCTCTGGGTATTAGAGGCGGGTATAAATAGGGATGTAAGATGATTATAGTCTGGACGTTCAGCTGAGGTATCTCTGGGCAAACTTGTTGCCTGTATTCTTCTCTACTCTCTCACTTTTCTCATGATCATATTTAATGTATCAAGGAGATGTTCATTGCATTTAACGCTGTGCCACACACCATTTTACTTCTTTTTATATGGTGACCTGTAGCTGCATTTTGAGGGAGATGGCCTGTTGCGATGTTGGAGGTCTGCATGTAACGAACATGAGATTTCCCATTCATAGGTTTGTTAAGCCGCTCCAGCCTTGTGGCTCTGTGGTCAGTTGGTTCATTCATAAAATTCATTCACAGTTGGCAGAGGATGAAAGTTACGGACTTTGGTGATCTTCTGACTTTTCTCCCAGCCCCACCATGAGGTTGACATTTGTGGGATTCAGTAAAATTACTTTGAGACTATTGAATGGATTGCCATGAAGTTGGGTACAAACATTGATGCACCCCCTCAAGATGATTTATGACATTGTGATCCACTGTCTCTTGTTCCATGAAGTCAACATATCAATTTGCCCGATGACCTAATATCTGCAAAAATAATGACATTCCCATCAGTCACAGCTGTATTTTGTGTTCAGTGCTAATTAGCAAATGCCGGCATGTTTACACGTTAAGACAAGGTGGTGATGGTGGATTCAAGGACTTCAGAATCGGTATGCAAGCATTTCATTCATCAGTCACATGTGTAACATGTATTTTAGAAAAAGAACCAAAGGATGATACTAACAGGCCTTGGAGCTGTTTTAAAAAAAATGAAATTAGACTTCTGCTGTTAGTAGGACGGGTATTTGAAATGTATTTATTTTTAACATGAAAATTTTTTGTTTGTTTCAGATATTTTGAGATGCATATCCCTTTTAGTCAAATTAATCAGAAGCACTCTCTGCTTTTCAATAACTCCACCTCCCACTCTCTGCATTCCTTAAAAAATAATCATATGCGCACATGTATGGGCGGTGCATTTGAAGGCAGCCCATCAGTATTCAGCGCAGCATCAGGCAGTTAAACGGTAAGAAGGCGGAAAGCTGGTGTGTTTGAAGAGCAACACCACCAGACTGACTATTGCCTTTGCTCATTTACTCCCTCCCTTCCCCTGCTCCCTCCGTCTGAGCGGACATCGGGAAAAGCTGGACTGGAACCAGAGCCTCCATCCTCTCCACTCCATATGCCGTCCACTGCTGCATGTCTGCGGTTCATTTCTTCATCACCACCCATCACAATATGTCTGTCTCCCCCTTCTCTGCTACTCTCTGCCTCTCTTGTCCGCCTCTCTCGGCCCTCCCCCAGCCGTTTTTCCCCCCCTGTCTTCACCACACTGTCACCAGGAGGCTTGTGGCAAGAGGCTTGATAGTTACATAACCACTGCAGCAGCGCCCAGGACACTATGTTAAATCACAACTCAGTCACAAGTGTGTGTGTGTGTGTGTGTGTGTTCATAGGTGCTTCTTCCAGTCTCTCTGTCTGTCCCTCTTGTTGTTTCCAGCAGTCTGCGATCGTTCACTGTTTATCTGCTTTTGAAGAAGGATCTTTGATATATATCTTCAGAAACTGCCGTCTGGCATGGATTGTTCAGTAGAATAGTTATGTTTAACTGCCTTTCCACTTCCCACTAAATTCATATTACTCAGAAAAAGAAAGTCTCCTGGGTAATTTTACAATTTAACAGTTAATTTTTCAGCAGTCTTATTTATGCTTTATTTCTGAGAAATCATATTTTTTCCAATCAAATCAGTTGGGTATGTTGAGTGTATATAAACAACACAGTCCACAGCAATGCTAGTGGCTTTGAAACCTCAGTATGCTAACATGCTCACAATGACAAGATGCTGATGTTTAGCAGATATAATGTTCACCATGTTAACAATCCTAGTTTAGCTTGCCAACAATTGCTAATCAGCCCTAAACACAAAGTTGAAAATTGAAATATTAACCTATTGATGGCACGAGATGAAAAATACGGCAACAAATTTATCACAGTTCATCAAGAAGGAAAGATTCTGTAGAAAACGTCTTGGCAATCCATCCAATAGTTGGTGAGACATTTCACTCAAAACCACGACTATCAACCTGATGGTGCACTAGAGGAAAAGTAAACCAATGTCAAAATGATTCATCCTCTCAGGACCATGAATGTTGAGATATTTGAGTCTGGACCACATTGGTGGGCTGATCTACCAGTTCACATTGACATCCCTTGAGCCACGAGCATTGCTAAAAAGAGCATGAGCAAGATACCAGTCAGAGGCCACATTGGCTGAACTGATCTAAAATGTCTTTCACAATTTTTAAGAAGCTAAAACTGCAAGTTCACCCTTCATTAGCAGCGCAGGCAGACAGAATTTAAGGCTCTGTGATTGGCTGTTTCTCACAGAAATCCTACTTAGGATTTGTAACTCTGTCACGATGTGTTTGTTTACTCTGCCTTGCATCCTCTATTAGATGGAAATGCACCAGCAGCCAGTAACTTCATCTAAGCAGATATTAAATATAAATGAAACTTTTTTGACACCTCCATCTTCACTGTTCTCTAATAACTTTTCAGCTTTAATAGGCAGTAAATAGTCTAGTTCTCTCTTTCACCATGATGTGAACACTTGTAGGCCTGATTGGGCTGTTAGTTGCATTTCCATCTGACAGCTGTTTTGGAAACGTTGTCGAATTTATCCTGTGAGCTGAAATAAACTTGAAAAGGGCTGTGCAGTTACGGAGTCACGCTTCAAGTAATGTCTGCACAGTACCCAGTTTGTAATAATAGTTGTGAACGAGCTCGGAGAGACAACGAGTCTTGCCGTCATGACTGTGGCTCTTTGATTGATCTGGCTAAGGGGCTCATTAAATTCTCAGCAGATGTTTTTCAGCCTCTCGCTGCTAGTTAAAGCAGGTATGACTACGATTAAATTACATACCTACATTGTAGCTCAAAAGCATTGTTATATTGAACTTCAGAGGAGCATAATAACCTCACTTAAAGACTCACTTCAGTTTGAGCTCAGTATTTTTGTTTTTTCGCTCGGTGTGAGATACCTCCACGACTATTGGATGGGTTGGTACAAAATTTGGTGCGTTCATGGGCCCCAGAGGATAAAAAAATACTGATTTTGTGTTGAGGTCATCCAACTTTTGTTTTTTAGTGGAGTGCCTCAACAATTATTGGAAGTATTTCTATCTCAGTAATGACTTTGGTGGTCCTCTAACCTTTAATATTAGTGCCATTGTTAAGAGTGTCCAATTGCCCAATCGAGGTATGATAGCACACAAGTAATGGTCTCAAGTTTAATTTGTTTGTGCTAATTATCAAATATTAACAACCAACATATATAAATATTAACAAATAAGAAGTCTGTTTGTAGGTAAAGCTGTTTTATTTTTACGATTTTATATTTTAAATTTAAGAAAGCCCACCAGTACCCACCCAATTCATCGAAATGTGTGCAGTTAGTGCTTCTTTCTTATTAGTTTTACTGAGTTTCATTCATACAGTATTATTATTTTGTCCTGGAAACTACATGCCCAGATGTCCTGGTGGAGACGAGATTTGTCCCTTTTCTTTCTTGTTGTAAGAAGATATTTTTTGTCTTTTCTGAGAGCCATTTAGTGATTCATTGGGCACTTTAAGAGACATTATTGCGATATGTTATTTTAATCATTTGCTAAATAAGAAAAAGCTTCACTACACGTTAATTTGAGGTGTAACTTTAATTTCAGTCTTCACTGTGCAGACCTAGTCCTTGTTAACATTCAGGTGGAAACTCTAAAAGCCCATCTCATAGTGCCAGTTACCTCATATGTCTCCTGACATTGGATAGTCCTTGTACCTGATAGTTGGAGATTGAACCAGTACAGACTGTTTTATGTGCTGGGTGGCATGGTTTGTCAGAACCCACCCTGCTCAGTCCATATGACCTATAGCTGACCGTGACCCCTGACCTCCCTGAGGGGTGAGGAGGAAGAGGAAGAGATTGTGTCCCTCCAGAAATCGATGAAGTGTCATATTAACGTCACTGGTGCTGATTTACATCCTGATGAAGTGTTGTGTGGGCTGTTGTTCTGGGAGCTAAGTAGTAACACACCTGTCTGACGCACACAGTTACACAAAATATAGATATTGATGAAAAATGGGCAACAAGAAAGGACCCACCCCAAACACACACACACACACACACACACACAATGAACACACAATGACGCAGACATCTGATTCTATTGCTGCAACCCGGAGCACCTCTGGAGATCCGATAGCTGAGTCATCCTGCGCTTGTTTGCTTGAAATCATGAACCCACACAGCTGGGCCTCCCTGTGGACCGCGTTGCTACGTTAACAATATCTGGCAGTTGTAATCAAATAGAGACATCACAAATCTGAACGAAACGTGTGTTCGAACAGTGGCTGTTCTGTTGCTGTGAAGATATTCCTTTGCAGAGTATGTTACGAGTTTGTTGTTGGACACAGATAGGAGGTGATATCTTGCAACAGGTTATAAGATCTCAGTGGCATCAGGGCGAAGCAGAGCCCCAACGTCATCTATTCATTTATATAGCGGTGAAATGTTAGAAAAGGTGGTCAAGTGCTGCACTTAAGAACATTTTTCAGGTACTTGTAACTTTACTAGTATCTACTTGATATCTAAGAGCACAATGTTGTACTTCTTACTCCACTACATTTATTTGCTTTTGCAGATCAAAATAGCTCAAAAACATATGAATTACTATACTTGTTATAAATACTATGCTTCTGAGCAGTACATTAATCAAAATGATCCTTCTTCTTTATTGCTTTCCTTTTTTTCTCCAGAACTACTACTATTACTACTTTTACTCTTAATACTTACTTTAAAAATACATTTTTTTACATTGTGGTGCTGCGAGCATGGCTGTAGACTGTTGTTGTTTACATGTATTGAATTACCACATGGGTGGTATGTTAAATAAATAAATAAAATAATAAAATCGGTCTGCATATTCAGCTCTTTCTGTGGCGTTCATCTTTTGGCTAGGCCAGTAGTTAGCTGATAGAGAAGAGGGAAGGTGAGGGCTGGGTTTTTTTTTTCCCTCCTAAATTCTGTTGCAGAATCCCCCGTCTGGATCAACACGTCAGTTCAGATTTGACTCTCCTGCTCCATGCCCCAGCGAGCAGCGAAGAGAGTCCACTGCACTGCACGTTCAGCTGATAAACACAACACAAAACCACCCTCACCCTCCACCCTCACTGACTTTTCTTCACTTCTCCTCCATCTCCATCTCTCCTGCTCTGCCTCTTTTAAATTTTTCTTCTGAATGAGTCTCTTCGGTGCTCTCTCTTTTGGGTCAGCACGCACCCTCTTGTGTACATTGGGGCATGCGCACACTCAAGGACGTCCCGCCATCCGTGGGCTGCTGGATGGACAGCTGACACCGTGTCTCAGAAACCAGCCGTCTGTAGCATCGGTCACATGGCCCGGCTTAATGACTGCCTCGGCTGTTATTACGGCATGTGTGTGTGTGTGTGTGTGTGTTGAAGTCTGCACAAGGCGCCTCTGTCTCCTGGCAACATCCAACATGCCTGCTTATTCTGTGCTGCGCCCGCGAGATGAATCACATCTCTGTCCTGATGCATTCGGCCGCCACTCTGGGCCCCATGGCTCTCCCTATCCCGCTCAGTCTGGCTGTCTGACCACCTCCGCGCTACATCCTAATCCCACCGCGCTCCTCGCCTCCCTCACCTCTCTCCTGTCACGTCCCCCCGCCGCCTCCATCTCAATCTTCATCTCCCCTCCTCTCCTCTTCCCTGAAATGAAAGGCCTCCCTCTGTCTCTCCCCTTGGGTGTCCTTTTTACTCGGTCGGTACAAGAGGAAGGCATGCTGCGCTTATCAAACAGAATCCACAGACAGCAAGAACGCACCGTAAACCAGCTGTATATCAGATCATCAGCTGAGGGCTTTTAGAGTCACTTCTTGTTACAAAATGTTAAAAATAGTTTGACATTAGTTCATTTCAAGTGCAGCCATAGTTTTTTTTTTTTTTTGCAGTAGAGATGAAGAATGGCCTCTTTGAATCGCTGTTGTCTAGTCAGTCAGGACACAGCGAGCTCGGTCGTGTGCTGGAGTAAAGTTAGTTCATCTCCCTCAAATCTCCTTACTGTAACAAGCTTACGTGATTGTTGTGGTTCCCATTCAGGGCTTGGAAAGGCTTGTCAACACTGGACCTTCTGACCGTGTTAGGAACACGCGTCTCTCCTGGATCAGGGGTGCTCTTTAACTCTGTTAAAAGTCCATCGGGGTACCTGCAGCATTTAGCCACATCACGATGCAGTCACAGGTGTGCTGCACCACATCTGCCAGCAGTGCACTTTGTGGTGAAATTGATATTACACTTCCTCATCCATCATGCACAGAGGCAAACCATATGCCATCCTGTCAGTGTGTAATATCTCAATCCCAGTTTCATATCCAACCACGCTCTCTCTCTCCACTTTTTGCCCCCCCCAACCCATCTCACTCGTCCTATCCCCTTCTTTGCACTTCTTCCCAGCTAGCACCCTCCCCCTCTAAAGCTATTCAAGTGGCACACTGCAGGATTATCCCTCAGCCTCTGAGACATGCTGGTTTGGTCAGACTTATCGTCCTCTCTGGGTTCACTTTGGCCACAGAGGTCAAAGCCGCAAAAATAACATTTGCAATAAATCCATAAACACCTAGAGGGGAACTGTTTGGACTACATTTTTAAGGAGTAAATATTGTGATTTTGTTTTTTGTTTTGTTTTTTCCTTTTTTTTTTTTTTTTTCAATGATGGAGTCGACTCTGGTAAGTGACTGTGCAGGAGCAAGAGTGTTGTTGCTTTCATTCAAAAGTTTGAATTGTAGTATTTTTGTCAGCCTCAGACAGCCATACCGCCTCTGCAATCACAACACACTCCGAGAAGACTTTAAATCACAAAAGGGATCGCTTTGACAGGCTCAAGTGTTTTGGTCAGCGAGTGGGTTGTCAACGGTTTTAGACTGACAGATCAAAATGGATAAATGTGTTCTGTACGGACCAGCTGTTTTTTTCATATCTTTTCTATTTCTGCAATATTTCAAGTGCTTTTGCTTTTTTATTTTTTATTTTTTTTTTTTTTTGCATTGGTATACGAGCATATTTCATGATCCTCTTTCATTTTATATCAAAACCTGGGTGATATTGCAAACAGCGCTCCATTTTCACTATGACTTCCTCACCAGTCAATACACAAAGGAAAGGGAGGTGTGCTCAGTCATTGAGGTGGATTGACCTTAATAACTGTGCTTTAAGCCCCTCTCAATAATGCATACCACACCCGCCGCCCCACCAACCCTCAGCCACCTCAATGGACCGAAACTTTTCCGTGAAGCGTTCTCTCTCTGTGTTGTGTAGCCCAGTGAGCTAAGGCTGATGACATCTATGAGTGGATGTCAGCCCATTTTCCTCTGCTCTTTGAGAATTAGAAAAGACCATCTTGTTTGTCAATTGAGGCGAACGCGTTGAAGGCCGTCTGGGAATTATCGCTTTAATCCAGATGCTTTCTAAACATCATCAAGTGTCATGTCGGTTTTAAGTGTGCGAGCGTCGGTTCAACTAAGCTTGTTTTTGTTGAGAGGTTGGATTGGATTTTGGCATTGCTCTGGAGCTTAACTAGCTTTGACGACACTAGGTGTTGTAGTCACAGAGGCACAAGCTAATTGGAGGACTCGACTGATGGTCGGGTAGCCGGCCCAATGGCGTCCATTCGTTGCAGAGATTAAGACACGCTACTTTAGGGCTGCTTATCTGCATGGGGCCTTATTGCTTCACAGAGTTGAGATTTTATACAGCTTTCAGGGTATTTTCTTTGCCCAAAAATGTATTTAAATAAATATAAAGAGTATTTTCCCAATAAGGTGTGGATTTGACCTTGATTTTATCTTAAAACTGCTGCTGTTTTTATAATCACGTCTGTATTTACTGAGAGGAGAGCCTCAGACTAATCTCACCAAGTGAAAACAGTGTTGTCAGGAAAAGCAAATTTGCTTTTTGTTGTTGTGAGTTTTTCATATTGAGTAAATGCATACAGAATTTACACAGGTCCTTAAAAAGTAGGAGCCCATTTGTTAAACTTATATTTGCCTTTCATTACAAGTTGATCCTATTAAAAGCATATTATTGGT
This sequence comes from Scortum barcoo, assembly GCA_023238725.1. Classification (NCBI taxonomy): domain Eukaryota; kingdom Metazoa; phylum Chordata; class Actinopteri; order Centrarchiformes; family Terapontidae; genus Scortum; species Scortum barcoo. The sequence goes on from CM041549.1 coordinate 16,787,997, forward strand.
CCCTTTGGTTAAATATGTACAGATACAGAGGAATACCAAAACACATGCTCACCACATCCAAACAGCCAAAAAACTGTGAGATCAACTGATGCATTTGCAAACGAAGGTTGACCTTTAAAGGAATAATTTGCTTATTGGCTTTCTTGCCGGGAGTTAGATTAGAACATGTTACTTTGAACAAAGCCAGAAGAGCTGCTTCCTCTGTTTCCAGTGTTTGTGCTGAGCTAAGCTAACTGGTTGCAGCGTCATATTTACCATACGGACACAATGGTGGTGTCTATCACCTGATCAAATTCCCTGGAGAAAAACAAATCATTTTCCAAAATGTTGAACTCCTTATTTTAATAGATACTGTTTATCTGCTGGACAGGAAGTAGAGTTGGGTACTGTTGGGGGGAGTCCATTTCCATGGCATCAGCATGGTAACTGGATGTCTCTTCGTTGTCATTCAAGTATGGATTCTTGAATGTGTTGGCCAGGTTGGGAGGGTGGCCTCCTTAGTGTTGGATTGATAGAAAGGGGTCGTGTCCCGATTTTAAGAGAGGAGGTTACTGAGGGTGTATCCCAACTGAGGTGGAGTCACACATTCTGTGGAAGTGCAAGATGGCTCACGGGGGGTGGGCCTTAACAAGATTTAAAGGACGAGGTTGTGGTGATGGTCAATAAACTGAGGGTAGGTTGTCTCTGAGTCAGACACTGAAGGTAAATTTGCCAAATCACAGAGCAGTTCTTTGGTATTTCGTGTTGTGCACCCATGTTTCAATGCCACAGGCCGGCGCGCCGGCTTGGCTAAATCAGTTGATGTTCTGTCGAAGCACTGACTGAGCGGGGATAGATTGAATGTTCTGCAGCCGAAACCAGAACCAATAACACTGGGTACAAATGTTCCCCTGATAACTTTTTGATGAGCGGACCCCCTTGTGAAAACACAGACTGAGTCGCGGGAGCTGCTGCTAAAAATACAATCCCTTCATGAGCTGACCTTGTAGTTTCAGGCCCCTTATTTTTCTCACAAGGACAGCTATGTTGTTGTGTCGTGTATGAGGAAAGTGAGGTCACGGTAGTTCAAACTGAGCCTAACGCAGGAAGTCATTTTTCATGACTCATTCCAGGGGATGAAGGATGTTGCGGGAATTAATTCACGCATGACTGCAGAAGGAAGTCGAAGGATGAAGCACGCTGGTAATATTTGAGCGAAATATTCCTTGTGATGCAGCAGACTGCAGAGTGCAGACTCAGCTTATAATCTGAAACGGCCACGAGTCATCCTTCATCTGCATTGACCTCTGTCTGACACGCTTAACTAACACTTAGTTTAGACTGTGCATAATAAGAATCAATCCTTATTCCTCCAGAAGCATCTTACAAAACGCTTTGTCATTTTAATTCAAAACTATAATAGAGTTTTACACTGTCGGACCATGTGCAGAATGAGATATTAACCACAATCAGCTGCATTTAATTGTTAAGACCAAGAAGGCATTGTCAGAGCAGAAACATTATCAGACTCGTTATTATTAGGCACATGCGATGTATGGCGTTGCCATATTGGTAGTTGCAGTGCAATGAAGAGCTCTCTGTCAAGGGGAGGCCATTAGTCATGTGAGCAAAATGGATTAGGCTTCGAACACAGCTCAATACCAATATAGTGTCTCGCAGTCTCTTCTGTTTTTACCATGGTGGTAAGATATCGACCAGACGTAAAAAAAATAAATATATATCACCTGATAAAGCAGGAGGAAATCCAGCAGGAACTCTACTCTGTCGGGTTTAAAGAGTAATAGGTGATTAAAACCACATCATTAAAAGACATTTATAGGTTTTAAAAATAGGTGTGCTTCCACTCTGGTTCGAGGTTGCAATTGTGCATCTTTTTTTTTTTTACACCTTAAATTTAATCAAACAATAAATTTAATGGACAACTTAGAAGAAAGTTGGAAAATTTGTTCGCGGGCTTACTGATGCAAAACACCTAAACGTTAAATAAAGATTTCACATATATGGCACACAAAACCTACTATAAACACTCCCGAAATAGCAAAAAGAGACAGGGGGTGCATTCTTGGCTGCTTTTCGCATGTGTACTTTGTATGTATGTGTGTGTGTGTCGCTCAGATGTGATGTGTCAAAGAATGAGTGTTTGCACAGTGGAAGGATCCAGGGTCAGATGTGTGCGATGCTCCACTCTCTCTCCGGTGTCTTTTCTAGGACATGCCAATGTAAGATGCCCCTTCTCGTTCCTCAGGGCACGGGCGCTGCATACATGGCGAAGGAAACTATTTTTATCTCATTATTATAAACGTCTCAAATAGAAAGCCTCACGCTGAAAGGTTCCCTCCAGTTGCCAGGGAAAATTGCGACGTTGCTACCGCGGCCCTGCTCCACTTCTGATGTGTGTGCTTGTTTACTCCATCGCTTTGCTTCTGCATTTGTGTGATGTAACGTTACTGTGTCTCACGCTGTTGTCCTTCTCCTCCTTGTCTCTTCCAGTGCATGAGGAACCCAGCTCTGCTGCAGAGGACAGGTTTAGTCATTAGAGTGCTTTGCCACATCCAGGAAAATGTCTGGCTCCTACGATGAAAGTGCAGGTGCTGACGACACCATGGACAGCTTCTGGGAGGTACAGAGACACGTCACACCCGTTCTTATGGCTTCACAACACTGCAGCTCCAGCCTTTGCCCTCCCTTTGCCTTGTACTGATCTGGCTTCTGAAGCAGAACAAGTGAAACCATGAAAATGAGATTAATGCTGTTAGTCTCAGAAGGCGTAGGAGCGCTGTTTGACGCCCACTGAGGATCAAGGCAGAGGGTCACTTCTCCTGATGGTGGTTATGCACGTTTGAAGCATTAAAAAACACAGAAAAATATAATTGAGCCTGACATTTTGGGAAATATGCTCACTTGATTTCTTGCCGGGAGTTAGATTAAAAAAAAATCGATACCACTCTCAAATCTGCTTTTTGCTAAGCTAAACAGCTGCTGAAAGAAAATACAATAAAGTTTTTTATTTATTTATCTTTTTATATTTTCAGCATTTGTTTTTGTATGCATTTGTCTCCAGCAGACAAGAAGACAGGCTATGAAAAAATACACTAGTGCATCTTCACAGAAAATGAGAAAATGCATGAATTATGTATGCAGTGTAAACGAGCTTCCATCATTTACTTAAACTATTTGGACATAAACTACTTGGGTGAATGAGACAGATGCGTTCTTTCCATCTGCTGCGGACTCCTCTTCAACACAACTGATTCTTATTCAACAGACTGTTGCAGTTCACTGTCAGGAAGCGTATTGTAAATCATTTTTTTCAAATCAGATTGTGTCATCACAGGACACATCACGACAAATATAAACGTCGTGCAAGTTCTGCCCATCCTCACTTGTGCTGACATGCCGAGTGTGTATGTGTGTGTGTGTGTGTACGCACTTTTTTACTCCACACCAAATTAGCGTTAATGAATTCCCTCAGTACAGAGTCTTCTTTGTATCATGGCTCTCAGCCATGGAGAGACAGACAAAGAGCCTCAGTCATCAGCCGCTCTGAGGCTGCCTTTCACCACATGCACCTGCCTATAGCATCTGTATACTAGCAACACAGCTCTGGTCAGTTCATGGTTGAATAAATACAAAAAAACCCACTTAATTTTCAGGGTTTGTCATGAGATGTTGATATTCGATACAACTGGGCCGAGAGATACAATCAACCTTAATAAAACCATGAATGCATCACCACACTGTTGAACCACAGAGCAAATACAAGAGCTCAAATGTGTTTTCACATGGAGAACAGGTCCACCTGCGTGTTGCTGTTGGTGTGACTTGGCAATCTGTCGCACAGGCCAAAACTCACACCGTCACACACCTGTCTCGCTGCCTCCCTGCAGCTCTCTCATCTCAAACAGTAAACCACACATGCATGCTCGTGTCAGGACCAATCAGAGTGCAGCCCCGCAGTCCACGTGCGCACGAGACAGCTTCTCCACGAGCTGCGTGATGATGTATAGGGCTGCATGCATTTGCAGCGTATATGCATGCCAAGTCGGTGGTTTCTATGTATTTCTGTCCTCACCTCGTCATCTTTCTCTGAGAATCTGTCTGCCTGCATTACACCACTCAAGAGGATTAAGGCAGTCACAGTTAGTGCACACACACGCTGATGCACACACACACGCTGATGCACACACATACACGCACAAACACAAGCAAGCCATGTCATTGCATAACTACACATGCACAGGCACGAGCAACCCCCCCCCCGCCCCCCCATCCTCCTTTGACAACCCTCCCTTCATCATGCACCATGAGCTCACGCCCCCTGCAGGCACTGAAGAGGCGGAGCCACACAGCTTGGCCTTGCTTTTTTAAGGCGGCCTCGCTTAAGGTGGCAAGATCTAAAAGACAGGGCAGTAAAATAATTATGACAGAAAATGACTCTGATACTGGGGCGTTTGACTGAGTAAGAAAACAAAATAATGTAGCTTTGATACCTTAATTCAGAAAATGAATGTGGTTGAAGCTTTTTTTTGTGCATGAGTAGTACAAAATATGAAATATTGCAATCTTATATTAATTAATGTGGACAGAAGCTTCACACTATGTCGAAACTGGGCAGCCAAAATCCCTGCTGAATGTCATGCATCGTGAGGTATAAAGGGGCAAGAGCCGGTGGCCAACAAATGCAAATAAGTCAAGTCAATTTAGCCTAATATCACAAATCATAATTTGCCTGAAGGGGCTTTAAAATCTGCACAACATATGACCTCCTCTGTCCTTACACCCCAGACTCAAATGAGGAAAAACTCAAAAGATCCTTTTAACAGGGGGGGAAAAGGGGAAGAAACCATCAGGAAGAGCAGCAGGATGGAGAATAAAAATAATGTCTGTGTTACAGTAAACGCTGCCATTTGTAAACGTCCATCTTACTGCTCTGCGACAGATTTTGAGGAATCTTGAACATGTCCTTGTTAGTTTTATTTCATTTGTGTATTCTTGACAAAAACACACACAAAATGATTAATAAATAAATAATAAATGAATATAAAATATGTCATATAACTCTATTTTAAATTGACAGTATTGAAATATTGTTTATAGTTTTGTTTCATATGCCCAATAATCTTTTAAACTAAACCTCACTAGCTTTGTATTTGCATGAATGAATTATAAAATCTGCAAATATCTGTTTTTTTTGCCTTTCTATTCTTAAGGTCACATCTTTCCTTATTCTTAATCATGCATTATATTATAGATTTGATTTTTATATATAAAAATCCTTTGTATATTTTGAAATAGCCCTCTGTGATATATATAAAGACAGATTTGTTTCCGGGTTCCCTCAACCTGTTTGTCTCTCTGTTCTCAGGTGGGGAACTACAAACGTGCTGTCAAGAGATTTGATGACGGCCATCGGCTCTGCAATGACCTCATGGGCTGCCTGCAGGAACGTGCCAAGATAGAAAAAGCCTACGGCGATCAGCTAACTGCGTGGTCCAAGAGATGGAGGCAGCTCATTGAAAAAGGTCAGCATTTGGGATTGGCTCGAAAAAAATCAACAGCTTGACGAAAGAAAGCGCTTTACACTGTCTTTCAATCCGCCGAAGCTCCGTTTACACAGTTTAATCCAGCTCATTTTGCATCGACCCCACAGGCCCACAGTACGGCTCTGTGGAGAGAGCCTGGTTGGCCGTGATGACAGAGGCGGAGAAGGTGAGTGAGCTGCACCAAGAGGTGAAGAACGGCCTGGTGAACGACGACGTGGAGAAGGTGAAGAACTGGCAGAAGGAGGCCTATCACAAGCAAATGATCGGAGGCTTCAAAGAGGCCAAGGAGGCAGAGGAGGGCTTCAAGAAGGCTCAGAAGCCATGGGCCAAAAAGCTCAAAGAGGTGAGTCAGATAGAAACTGACACAAATCATCGTCATGTTTCATCCAAGTTGTTTTCATTTCGCGAGTGTAAGACATAGATGAGCTGCTCTCCGCGTCTTTCTGGCTCGCGCCTTGTGTTTGTGCTCAGGCTGGTTTGTGTCCAGCTGTGGCATGTGTCCTCTGTCATCTATCCACTGTTTAAAAATGTAACACCAGACCTTCTGCTGGGCTTTGAAGTAGTTTTTAAACCTTTATAAACCTGCCTTTTTATTAATGCAGATAGAATTCACATCATCTCTATAAAACTGGACATTTAAAGCAGTTATGACTAATATTTTTATACTCACAATACATAAAAGCTTGATAGTGAGCTCACCACCCAGCTGTCTGGCCCACAGCTGTACTGTTTTTGTTCAAAATACTGGACTTTCTATTAAATAAGGACAATACCATCCAGAAAAAAGCCCAACCCAAGTGACCAAAAATGAAAATGATCCTTTGTAGTATATCGTAGTTGACAACAGAAACTGCAGGTGTCATGCCTCTTGGCCAAGCTGCAGCCAAGCTCCAAGAGTTGAACAGACAACGATGTTATGTAGCCTGAACGGCAGCATCATATTCACCAGGCAGTCAGAGTAACGACTCCTAATGAATGGCAATGTTGCTTCGTAACTGCCTGATTTGTAAATGAGCGACTGTTTTTTTATATCAGATTAATCAGAACATGACAACGCGTGACATGATATGTCAGTGGTGTGTTCACAACTTGTTTCCGCTGCCCTCGAGCGGATAAAAGTTTCTGAGTTTGAACACGTCTCTGAACAGCAGAGAGGTGCGCCGTGCTAATGATTCATCTAGAGGCCAATCCTGGAGCCTCTCCATGACACCGTCTATGGCTGCACCCATGATGGTTTCACTGGCACGTCTCTGGATTCGCAGCTCTGAGACCTGCATTTAAATCCAACTCATTTGCATGCGATGTTTCAAACAAAAAAAATCCTACGAGGCAACAGAGTCCGTCACTAATTAATTGTCAGTGGACCATGTCTTGATTTCCAGCTTGGGGAGGCACTTTGAAGATACCGAGTTCACTGCCTAAAACCATTGCTGTATAGCATCAAGTTCAAGGCTGAATTTTCCCTTTATTTGGCTCTTTTGAAGGGCTGCTTGGGTCCGTTGGTTTGCTCCTGGCTCTGTATGGTGTGGAAGGACATAGACCCTATAAGACTCAGTTGACTGACTGACTGAACGAAATTACAAAATTACACACATACAGATTTGGCCGTCCTCCACAAAACATGGCTTTGGTCCTGCGAGTAAGGACATGATAATATTTATGTATTTAATTATACTGGGTGCATTAAAATTGAGTAACCTGTCTAAACAATGTCATCCCTACGATGAGATGAGTAAGTGTGACCCCCTTGTGTTTCTCTGGTTGAACTGGATCGTGTTTTTGAGATACTGACATTGCCTGCATTTGGACGTACAGATGGAGGCAGCTAAGAAGGGATACCACATGGCCTGCAAGGAGGAGAAGCTGGCTGCAGCCCGAGAGGCCAACGGCAAGACAGAGGCTTCTGTCACGCCAGACCAACAGAAGAAACTCCACGAGAAAGTGGACAAATGCAAACAGGATACGCAGAAGGTGAGAATGAGGCCAGAAAGACACGCAAAAACATGAAAAGTCTTGTTGAAGGCACACAATCAGACACATGTAAAACATGCTTATCCTCTGATGTGCACCCACAACACGTTGCAGTGACACATTTGTACAGAAGTGTACATTGGTGAGTGGGTGTAAGATGTGTTTCTGTGCAAACAGACCACAAAGTATCATCTTGGCTTATCTTGCTCATTCAGGCTCTTTCTCACTGTTGCTTTATATCAGTAAGTTGGCAGGATTTTAAATGGCTTTTGATCACAGTGATGGATCAGGCTTTTGACATATTCTTATTCAAACGAATGGTTTAAGATGTTACATTGTAATAGATGTCGGCACTGTGAAGGAACATTTTTTTAATGTGATATTTTTCAGTTAAAGGAAAAGATGTAATTTTACAACATTGTAACTGCACATAAACATACAGTAAAACCCTTTAAAGATGAGAAGTTCTAAAGGCCGTTTAAGTTTTATTTGAGCACATGAATTTGGGATCAGTTAAGTTACAGATCCAGAACAATCCAGCTATTAAAACCAAACAGTGTTGGTTCTTTCTTCATGGTCGATATTTTATTTATTTTATTATTTTATTTTTTTTCACCAACACTTCAGTGAGTTTATTTTCCGTTTTTCTGTCTCAGGCTAAAGAAAAGTATGAGAAGTCTCTGGAGGAGCTCAACAAGTGCACCCCGCAGTACATGGAGAGCATGGAGCAGGTGTTCGACCAGTGCCAGCAGCACGAAGTCAAGAGGCTGACTTTCCTCAAGGAGGCCTTGCTGGACATCAAACGCCATCTTAACCTCACCGAGAACCAAAGGTAGGCCCAGCTGCAGGAGCCCGTTTTATTCAGGTTTCACAGAGCTGCAGGTTTAGGATGCTGTTTTCTCTGATGCACGATTCATAGTGGTGCCTTACGCAACATGGGTAAAGATTTCTTTGATCATTATTGCATTATTGTACCTTTTTACTTTTAATCAGGAATCAGCACATTGCAAACCAATTTCTAATACATTAGTCTGATTTATTGTGTCACGTTCAGCCCAGTTGACTTCAAAATGATTAATCTCAACACACTTCTCGACCGGGCGTGCGTTTCTCATTAGCGTTCAGACTCACCGCGCTAATAAATTGATGATTCAGCCAACGACGTTTCTGCCAAGCTGAATTTTGTTCGGAGTGGGAACGCTTGTCACATTCTGGGCTGTTTTTAACCTGCATGGAACAACAGAGCCGGGATCCACAGCAAAGTGATTTTCAGGTTTTTAACCGAACCTGCCTTCGGTCGCTGCAGATGATTCTAGTCACTGTTCGGAGGATCACGTTGTAATTCATCTTGATTGGTTTCATCCTTCATGTTGGATTTGATTCATTTCAGCCGTCATCTCCTCACCTGTGTTGACTTGAATGGGTGGTGTTTTGGGGAGGAAAATATTTGATAGCTTAGTTTGAAGGGAAACTGATTTTGGGGGTATTCATAGTTCACCACATAAATTAAGACTAGAATTATAATTTTATGCAGTTTTCATTTTATGCATCACTGAGTTCAGTGCTCTTTCCTCCCCAACAACGAAATATTTTTTGGTATAGGAATGCTGTGTTTGTATGAGCCTGTACTAAAAACACAAATTAACATTCAGAAACTGACTCGTTTTACAGTATGTGTGTATTTTATCTATCCGGTGAGGCCACAGTACAAGTGTAGTCAAGCTTTAGTTTCTTTTAATAAACATACTGACATCAATCTGTTTTCCCACTCTCTCACCACACACCTGTCACACTTCCCCTCAAGAAAGGCAGTTCATTCTCTGAGATTCCTGAGATATTGTTTTGGCTTGAATTTAAAAATGCACCACTTAAGTATGCTTAAATATTAATCCAGGATCACTGCATAAAACTGCAGAGAAGCATTTGCTCCACCGCTAGACATCAAAATATACATATAATCGCCTTTTACGAAGAACATACCCTCATCTTTCCAAAATGCGTCAGTCCAACACAGCATCCATTTAGGTAATGTCACAAATCACTTGGATGATCTTATGCTTCGTGTGCCTGTATGTAGAAAAAATATGTTCTTACTGCATTAACACATGAAGCCTAGCCAGCCAGGTTTATCCTGTATTTTAGGAAAAACGACAAGGTGAATGTGTCCCTTTTTAATCTGCTACACATGCAGAGATTTGGGAAAACTGCGGCGACATAAATAATAATATCCTTGTCAGGGATTAGTAGGATTATTGAGACCAAATACTTCAGCTGTTAAGGGCCTCAGCATCTGTGGAAAACTAGGGGAGACACTTCAGTCTCATCATGACCCGATGCTGGATCCATCTCAACCCAGATTTTGAACCACACTGTGGGTCCTGCAGCCAAATTGGCAGCACCCCCGGGTCTCTTCTGGCACTTTCATTGTCACTGTTTGTTCCATTTTCCTCTCCTTCAGCTATGCCACAATATACAGAGAACTGGAGCGCACAATCCTGAGCGCAAACACACAAGAGGACCTGAAGTGGTTCAGCAACAACCACGGCCCCGGGATGCATATGAACTGGCCTGCGTTTGAGGTGCAGCACCTTAACACTTTGCAAAATAAGAAACCTCCCTTCTTCATTAATTGATTTTCCTTATTCTGCCTTCATATCTTGTTTTTTCTTTTGTTTTTCACTCGTTCATCTCCAGGAATACAACCCAGACCAGGCCAGTGCTCCTCCAAAGAAGAAAAAACCAGACGGAGCCCCACCCACTCCGAGCACTGACCATGTGGCTCCACCTGGTGATCGTAGCAGGTTAGTTCAAGGAATGTGTTGTTTACAGTCACATCAATCACTGTTTCAATCAGGAAATTGTGTATGGTGGCAAATGTCATCATTACAGTGACAAATATTTATTTCTGTCAGGTTTAAATTCCTAAAGTGTAAGACCCTGGATACCGATATTGGTGTTTTTAGTCAACAAATCTCATGAAACAACCAAAATCAACCCCAAACCCCGAATCCTGCCCTGTTTGTGGCACTTATTCCCGAGCCCATTGGTTCTTACCAAACCACCATATCATTTATCTTTAATAGTGGGTCACAACTGTATACTTTTGTTTTTAAAAAGTCATCTCCCAAAACAGGTGGACACTGTAGAGTTTAGTAAATGTTATTTAAACCGAAGTAAAGAGTACATTTGTTGGGGACTGTTTGCATTTTTTGCTAGTACTCTATTCAAAGTGTCAGGATGGTGAATGAGGGCTCAATTTAAAACTGCAGCGCCCATGTTCATCCTAACGTAGGAACATGTCTCGACAGTGTGAGTGCACCAGTGAGGCTTCTTGATGTGTTTTTAATAGATGAATAAGCTACACAGAGAGCGCTTGTTAGTAGAATTGTTTCATGGTTCCTTTTGACCTTTTCATGCGATTTGCTGATGATTAGAAAGATGTGATTCGAAAAACGCTATTAGTGTTTTAAGTTTGGGGGTCATTTGGCATCAAATCTCACCCTGCATTTTCTGGATCCCCCCAGCGTGAGCAGCTACGATAAAAACCAAGCTTACTCGACTGAGTGGTCCGATGATGAACAGCCCACTGCGTACTCTGGCAACGAAAACGGTGGGAACGGGAATTCATTCGAAGATGATTCCAGCACCGGAAAAGGTGTCCGCGTCCGTGCTCTCTATGATTATGAAGGCCAGGAACAGGATGAGCTCACCTTCAAAGCAGGTAATTATGGGTGAACAGATATACACAGGATATATGATTATGTTGAAGCTTTCTAGCGTGTTTACTCATTAATTTATGAACTTATTAATGTGTACAAAGGGTTTTTATGATAAGATGACAGTCTGCCGCATCACACAGGTGGTCAAAAATCACCACCTCTGTCCTGATTTCTATTCTAAAGCGCCCTTCATCTATGGTAGATAGCAGTGATTAGTCAATAATAGCCACATGGAAAACAAATTACAGGCACTTGCCACCAATTAACACAAGCTCTTTGGGAAATGGGGTGCAAAAGTGCTTTAGAGCTCCAAACAGTGACATGACTAACAATTTAACGACAAGCTTCACACAGAAAAATAAGTATTGAAGAAGCCACAGCTGTGCATCCTCGCCTTGATTCCCCCACTGCACATGAAGATCCCATTTTTAGACACAGTTTGAGATAAGGTGTTAAATAATCTTAAGGAACACCTAGCAATGACTGAAGGGCTCTTTAAAGACTTCTTATACCTGCTTGCATATGTTATGAGAGTTTGTGTGTTCTTTAAAAAAAAAAAAAGTGCCTGTGGTGTTACTCACCAAAACAGGTCTAACAAATGTGCAGAACGCAAAGCAAGTTTGTTAAATAATTTGAAAGCTGCATTATTTGCATCAGTGTTTACTCACAATCAGTTGAATGGTGTAAATTGTTCACAGGACTTATCCCGTCACACGTGCTTGTAGTCTTGCATGCGTGTCCTCTTGTGCATTCATGTGAACAAACAAAATAGGGACCCATTTATAAAAACATTGTCCTAAATCGCTCCTGTTAATGCTGGTTATGGTCAGAGGTAATACAGGCCTGAAACATTCAGTCAAAGAGTATTATGTTCATGTTATGTATGATTTTTCAGATTGAGCATGTTTAAGCCAAGAACAAAAATGGGAATTATTATTACCTAACCATTCATAATATGAAGTAATTGAACAGTTAAAGGAATACTTCACAACAAAAGTTGGAGTTTTTGACAAAAGGTGACATGTCAAACACTTTCTTTGTGACCTTTGGAGGTGCGGCTAAGTGAATAGTTTTTACTTTTGGTGAGAGCCAGGGTAGCAGTTTCCAGTCTTTATGCTAAGCTAAGATAACTGGCTGGCATGAAAGTCTTTTCATCTAACCCCTAAGATGTCAAACAATTTCTTTAACAGAGAATATAAAATAAATAACCACATCATTGAAAAAATATTTTTGTCATCAAATTTTACTGGGAGCGGGAGGGCGAGGAGACTCGTGAACTCCGTATTTCTGAGATACCGACTTGAGAGCATTAATCAACAGAGATGTGGAGCTTTTTTAACAGATGTCTTCATCCTCAGATTTAGATTTACATTCACTATTTGTACATAATGTGGACTGCATGGTGATTTAATGAGCGGTCTCCCCTTTCACAGGTGATGAACTGACCAAGACTGAGGACGAAGACGAGCAAGGCTGGTGTAGAGGTCGTTTGGACAACGGCCGAGAGGGACTGTACCCGGCCAATTATGTCGAGCCAATCTAATCACATTACTGGACAAGGACACGCCATTGGAGGCAGCTTGAACTGTCCCATCCAATTGCACCGCACATAGCCAGAGACTTAAGAGCAACACATCCCTTGCCCAACAGATGCGCCAAGCAGTCTTGCCTAAATAAAAACTTAGTAACCTAAAAGACAATATATCAGTATAATATATTTTATCCAGCATTTGGGGTGGGTGGACTTACACATTTAAAAACAGGAGCAGCAGTTATTCCAGTATATACACACTCAACTGTAACATCAAAACAGTGCAGGAACACATTGCTTCTCTGTGTAGCTGTATTTAACCTATAATGCAGCTTATTTAAACTTGCAGTGTACTGCAGTCTGTTCTCTTGTGAAAATGGGAAGATAATATAATCAGTTATACCCATTTAACAAAGACGAGCTTCTTTAACCTGCATTGTGTATATACAGTGTGATGCCATTTTTGTGTAGCATTTCTAATGCTGTGTGTGGTCAGTCGTCATTCTTACATTGGGAATGCTGTGTAGTGTTAAGTACCACAGACAGTATCCTCTATTTTTTTTTTTTTTTTTTTTGTTTTTTTCAGTTTTGTTTTGTTTTGTTTTTTTTTTTGTTTTTTTCTTTGTGATTTGTCCAGGTCCAACCTCTTTTCCAGTGTGTGCAGTGCTATGTGTTTTTAACTGTATCTGAACTTGCATAGCAGCATGTGCTATGCAACAACTCGCATTCCCTGAATCCTGCGGCCTTGTTCAGGCTACAACTTGATGCAACACTTCAACTACAAATGCAGAGCTCACTTTACAGCATCACACGCTTCTGTTTTCACAAAAGGAAGCTTGTTCATGAACTGACTTTATGTTTGTTTGTTTCTTTTAACATAATCTTCCTTTTTCTCTCTCTCTCTCTCTCTCTCTTACCATCACAAATCCGTTGACAATATCATCTCCATGCCAATCCATGGAGATGATATACAGATTCTGCAGAAGCTTTCATTCTTGGTTCAGTGATTCAGGTCTCATCTTAATCCGCCACTGCTAACAAGAAACGCGAGCGATACATTCCCTCAGAGCAAAGTCGGATCAAGTCATCTTCTTGAGGTTGCCACTGCAGTATAATGGGAGGGCTTTGAACAATGCCTGTGCCAGGCACTTTTCTTCCAGAGTGAGGGGCCAATGGAGGTATGTCAGGGCGTTACTGTGCTACAGACGGTTGTCTGAAGATCGAAGCCTCTCCAGGACATGAATGTACTAGTCTTTGGGCTTTAGAGAGGGCATGTTGTCTAAACATGGGTCTCCACTGTCATTTAAAGCCCTATCTAGCAAAAAGCACTAGTTATGTGGCCCGATTTCACTGCTGAGCCAAAGAATGACCTAATACCATCAACTATCTGTTTTCTCACCATGCAATAACTTCACATATCACATATAAAACAGCTTCAGATCAACTTGTAGCTGCCTCCCAGTCCACCCAAACTTCATTTGTCTGCAAAACACTGCACAACGACACAGGGAATACATTTGTCACCAGTACCGCACCTCATGTAAGATGACTCTTACGCAGTGCGTTACGTGGTTATTTTTAAATCTTTAACTTGCTCCATAGAAATGAAATTTATAGCAAGAATTGCATTTACCAGATGTCGATTAGTGAGTTATCTTGCTACGAGTTGCACCTAAATCTCTGATTAGATGGGAGAGATGCTTTTTATAACTTAGTTGTCCTGAAGTTTTTAAATTTCACCGGACCAACAGCAGTCAGATGTGTTTAGCTCTGTGTCTGGAACAGGATTTGACAGGTTTGGGTCTCACACATGAGGAGAAACACATCACCAGCTCACAAGTTGTGTCTTAGAGTAAAGCTGTCCAGCATAGCAAAAAGGACTCCTATCATCAAACTGTCCCACATTTCTTGATGCGCATACGCACACACCCACACACTCACATACAAACACACACGCATCTAACACAAAATATACACAATACACGCAAGTTCAAACACGTAATCCACATTACCAGGTTAATATTTTGGGGGAAAACATCTTCATCATCAAGTGTGTATGAGTTGTGTAAATGTAACAGAAAAAAAATGTAACAAAAAAAATGCAAGTGATTGACTATTAAGACAAAATGTAGTGTTATACATGTAAATGTGTTTCATTAAAATAACAGCAATGGAAAACATATTAAGTAATAGGTACCATATCGTATGAATTTCATTGCAATGGAATTGTCAGTGTATCATAAAAGCGTGATGTTATCCCACGCTGTCAGATTTGTATATGATGATGTAATTTAAAGATTATATTCTATTGTAACTGTACAACTGTGTTGAGTTGAAAATGAGACCTAACCATGTTGAGGCAGTAAAAAGGTGTACATGTAAATGCTTTTTTATGTTGATGATCTCTTCCTTATGCACACAGGGGACAGCAGCTCACGTTGTGGAAACCCTATATTAGCGGTCTAGAAGATGTATGTTCATAGTTAGTGATGTACTTTTATCTCCTAACTGGTGTAGTGCCTGTTCATCTTGATGTAACAAGAAGTTCATTTAAATATGCATAAAGATGATTATGATCACAGCTAATAATGACGATAGTGATGAAAAACCCAAATCAAAGTTGTTGTGATGGTGTCAATATTGCGATATTGGTTTGAAAGGGAAACAAGTTTGTTGAAAAAAAAAAAGTTAGTGTCCGTGTGTTCTTTTAATTGACTGCACGTGCGATTTTGACAAATTTATTTGACTATCCCCTATTTTTACGTTAAAATGAGACAAAATGTTGTAAGTTATTGCTTTATTTTAGATTCTTAACGTAAACCCAAAGACAGAAATGTAGGACCGTGCATCACAGCAGGTTTAATAAAATATTAACTTACTTTGGCATTGCTCTGCAACTTCTAAATATTCTTGACACTTAGATGAGAATAACAAGAAGTGTCACTGTTAGGAAAGAAATTTGAAAGGAATAGTTCATTTTATAAAATGCACTAATTTGCTTTATTGCTGAGTACATCTCTGTGTGTTAGATATGAGCGCCGCTACACGTTTCTAGTCTTTATGCTAAGCTAAGCTAGCCGACTGCTGGCTCCAGCTACATATTTAACTTGCAGACATTAGAGTGGCACCAATCTTCTCATCTAACTCTTGGCAAGAAAGCAAATAAATGTATCATCTCATCATCACACCGGAAAATTAAAATGAGATAGACTAATAAAATAAAAACCCAGTTTTAAGGATAATAATGTAGATTGATACTATGATAGGCAGGAGTGCATAGTTGGGTAGGCAGTCTTTACAATTAAAATTAAACGTCAAATACAACAGGCTTCTGAGTTCACTACTACTGTATGTCCAGCATATCCTCAGTTGCTCCTCGGCTCATTGTCTTCATACGGGGTTGACGAACTGGTAGACCAGTCTGCGTGACACATCCGGCTTTCGAATGATGCCTTTCTTGTAGTACTGCCGTATAGAGCGACTCAGTTTGTCATAGTTCATGGCCGGGCGGTTCTTCCTGATGCCCCATAGCCTGGCCACATGGGCAGAGTCTTCTATTTTGAAAATCCCTTCAGACAAAAAGAAAGGAAAGTTGACTCAGTCTGGATTCTGATGTGAACAAGAAAAGTCTGAAAGCTGACATCAGAATGCTAACGTGATATTGCATCACAGTAATAATACTAAAATGCTGATATAAGCAGGTGTAATGTTTATCATGTTCATCATTTTGGTTTAGCGTATATAAGAAGTTATAATTGAGCAATATTACAGTTGTCCATTAAGATTGTTCTCAATATAATGGTCTTTTCTGAAGTCTTGAGACTGCAAAATAGTCTTAAACTGGAAAAAAAAGACATATACTGCAGTTAGCCCAAATTACACCTCAGCAGACTGATTTTGGTTCTATATTTGCCCATTTTAATGTCCCAATGGTATTGGATGTTACTCTCAATCTGCCAAGACCTAATCAAAAGTTAAGTGATTAATGGAGGTTAATGGACCTTTTCCCAGCAGACAGTCACAGAAAGAAAAGCAGAGATGTTACTACTACATTAATGAGGTCCCAGTTAGCCAATGTGCACAATACCAGGAGCCTGAAACCAGAACTTCAGATAAGATAAACTTTATTAATCCCACTTTGGGGAAATTCATTTGATAAAACCTGTGCTTTTTCTACAGTGACACTTCAAAATGTCTTCAGTGAAAAAGGCCTATTATATGAAGAGACCTGCATTAACAAAGAGTCACCATACAGCGTACCTTTCTCTTTGTTAAGCCAGCGGATGCAGCGGCTGTAGTTATGGGGCTTGAGGAGCAGCTCTCGGAGGAACTGCCACAGGTGGATGGGCTGGTTGGGGTAGTTGCACATCACATCTGACCAGGAATCGTTATCAGCTGCTGCCACAGGAGAGATTTTCAGAAACCCGCTGTCACGTTTGTGTCACTTCACCTTGTTTTACATCAGTGAAGCCATTCCTGCTGTAGTAGAGTAACCAAGAACTCACCAGATTTGCTGTCGTCTGGTGGGCAGGGCTCCTTCATTGCTGCAGCTAAAGAAACAGAAAGGGGGAAAAAAACCCACAATTTTACAGCAGTTTACAGCACACGCAATTTCTAAGGACGCGTCTTAAATGTGCTTTTGGCCACGCTGCATTTGCTTGCACAATCGTCCTTTCCCAATTTGCCGCGATCAGAGTTGATGTAGGCTCATTTCCTTCTGTTCCCCTCGTTCTTACTAGATCTCCAGATGTCCAGGTGAGCGTACAGCGTGTCTCCAAACTGCGTGGAGCGTTGTCTGAAGTCTGCTTCGGTCATGGAGCACAGATCCCTCCCGGTCAGCCCCTGAAACATTGTGCTGACCTGTGGCAGCCTGTACAGGTGCTCGGTCCACAGCAGCCACTTCTGAACGTGCATGCAGCTCCAGTCCAAGGGGTCTAAAGACGACAGACACAGTGAAAACAAGGGATACCTAATGTGCTACCAGACCTTAAAAGATAACAAGTCTAAACAGATATTTCCCTTTCACCAATACAAGCACCAGTTCAATAGGCCGCTAACAGATATGTGCTTGGATGAAGTTGTTATTTTACACTGAATTTTTATATTGTTGATGATAATTATTCTCCACCGCCCACTGTCTCTCAGATTATTGTGGGTTCACATTTGTCTGATGTTACACATAAAGGTCAGTTTGCTCGTCACCGGGAGTACAACTCAGCCTGTGAAAACATTTGTGTAATGTCCTCTGTGGCTCAGGAAGTCATCAGAGGTTATCTCAGCTTGGAGAGTAAAAATGTATGTGGAAAAGATTCTTCTTCTGTGGTTCTCCTGACTTTATTTGAGTGATCTAATTTTAGGCTCAAAAGCTACACAACTTGAATATAAGGCCTGTTTTACATTTTACACTTGGCATAGAGTTTGACAGTTGTGGGCATACACCAGGCAATATACCAGGCAGGTAGGGTCAAATGAAAGGATGCTGTTAGTTGCATTCTGCAGCTCTGCTGCTTTCATTCTGACCATTTTCAATCTACTGAATGGATAATGTAACATTAAAATTGCTCACTCTTTTAAATAATGACTATGGTACAGTGTGTCTTCTCTCTGTGTCAGGCAAAAAACACTGTAACAAAAGCAAATAATCAAGCTTGCAGGGCACAATTTTAAGTCTCAAGATAAAGACTCAGTTCATAAGAAGTGAAGACGATCATCTGTCAACAGAAAAGTTTGCACAAGGTGGGCAGGGCTTCGGATGCTCACCACGTATCAGTGGTGTCAGTGTGGATGTTGACGTGAGAGCAAACAAATATTTGATGGCATTTGAAGGTCGGTACTGTTAGGCTACAAAGTGTGCAATTACCTTCCTTAGAAGATTTTTCTATTCAAATGTCTCTCTTTGATAATAATATGACATTAACCTGTTGTTTTCTGTCCTACCTGGCACAATGTTGAGCAGTTTGCAAGCCGTGTCGACATCCTTCAGCACTTCTCCCACCACCATGGTCTGGACCTGCTCCAGGCAGCGCTCCTCCGCCTGACCCTCCATCTCAGAGGGGGGATCCTGGGCTTGGCCGGGCTTGACCGGGCTCAGCTCCGCGGCCCTGGATGGAGGAACAGGAGGAGCCGGGGCCTCTGTCATCCTCAGCACCCAGGGGTTCTCCTCCATGGCGAGTCTGTCATAGCAGGGGAGGTAGACCCCCGGCCAGCTGAGCTCAGGCAGCCCAAACAAGCTGCGGGCCGGTTTGATGTCCTCCGCCTGGTCCAGCCAGGCCATCCTGGTGTCAGTGTGGGGGTGACCGACGTAGAGAGGCGAGTGTGCAGCGCAGCCCGTGTGTTCAAAGCCCGGACTCCCCATGCTCAGGTTTGTTTAACGCTGGAAGAAGACAGCACATCACTTCCATAAATTGTTGTCATCTGTGCCACAGCTTCACACCCTACGTGACATTTTCAACAAAGACACTGACTTGTGAGACAGAGTTGCATTGATGCTAAGTCACTTACACTGTACCAATATTTAAACAGAAGCAATACTTAAGTAAACATGACATTTATTGTGTGGTATTTTCTTAGCTGGACTTACTTTGAATCTGTCATTTCAGCTCAGCTAACTGGAGCCTTTGTGACGGCTGAATTCACTGAAGACATTGTTCAGTGTGTTGTAGCGTAACTAAAAATCTCATTTTTTTAACCCAGAACCTGTAAGATTTCAGATTCTCTCATAAATCTATATGTTCTGAAATATTCAGGTCAAACAAGGTCTGCCTTGTGCAAAATATGACCTCATCTGCCATTATTTACGACATCATTCAACAATATCACAGAGCAATCTACTCCACCTTTGAGATACTTAGATACAAATAAAGAAAGAAGATCAAAGCCTCGTTTGAAACTCTGCTACTACTGGTTTAAAAAATGAACGTGTTCTGTCAGTTTTACCCTAATTTCTAAATGTATATATTGTTGGCTGCTTTCACAGTGTAACACCCAGTGCCTTTTTGGAAATAACAAGCACATCAGGTCATCAAGATAGATCACAAATTAATTGCAAAAGAAAGCTTGATAGAATACAAGCATAAAGGGTGGGACACATATAATATGTGGATAAAGGTAGCTGGAGCGTATTCATCATGCTATGAGTAAGAGAACAGCTCACCAGGCTGGGAGTGGTGCTGTGTGCCAATATCTCATTTGACAAAATTTCAATGTTTCAATTCAAAGTGATTAAAGTAAAATACGCATATGCATAATCACATCATGCACATCATAAATAATGCTTTTTATCCACTGCTGCTCTGAACAAAATAGAATAAATGTGGCATTACAAAAGACAAAAAAACAAGACTGAAACAAAAATAGGGTCAGCAGTCTTTCTTAATCAGATGTAAAGAGGAAAATGCTCTGCACTGTGTTCACATTGAACACGTCATGCCTAATGTTCACCAGCTACCTTCTGGTAAACATTTAGTGTGAAGTGGCTGTGCAAATAGCAGAAAACAAGAAGACTGATCAGGTGACCTGCCCTCGGTCCAAAAAAACATCTCCAAAACAATGGCACATGGTGCGATAAGAAACAAGGCAACTCTCAAAAGCAACAAAACGCAGCTATAAATAACGGATAACTGATAAAATTGTTGAAGTACGTCTGCAGGAGAAAAGAGGAGGCTGATCATCTCCTGAAGTGTGATAAATTTTCTGTAATGATGAGATTACCAAGTCAGGCTCACCACAAATTTAACAAAGAGGACATAGAGGAACACTTCTCTGACTACGTGAGCAAGGCCTGTTTAGACACATGGTCCTTGTCTCTACTATCATTTACTTGCCCCCAGCAGTTTAAATGTTTTGCAGCGGTTAAAAAAAAAACAATAAAGAAAGAAAGAAAAAACTTGCTCTTCTAGATTATTCTTTCTGCATGGAACAAAAGTCTGTCTGTGTGTCCTGCGCTGGCCAAGATGAAAGTAGCACGTTCACGCTCAGTCTGTCATTTGTAGAGTTATACCGGGTGCTGTGTTCTGCACCTCGTTAGATAACGGCCGGGCTGATATGAGAGGCATTTAGTTGACATGAAAAGCTGTGGTCATTCATCGCGGCCTGCATTCCACTGTTCTTTGGATAAAAGGAGGGGCATCTGATAACACACCTTTAAGGGCTGCTCTGTGGCCTTTCAGCAAATCTCTATGCATAACATTAACGGAGTAAGTCAGCTTGACCATTTTGTCGACTGTCTTTTCTGGGATCAGTGCCGTTTATCCAATTAAAAATACGGACATCATCGTAAAAGGACATAGACAAACAACTGGAATAAAAGTCTGTTTTATGATGAGAGGTGAGCTTTTATTTAGAGGTGATTACTGTCTGCGCCTTGGTTTGAAACACATCACTTTTATTAATATGTGATGCTTTCAGTAGTCTAATCATTATAAAGACAGCAAATTCATTATTTTAATCATTATCAGTCGGAGCTCTGGTAGGAAAAGTGATATTTGAGGTAATAGTAGTAGTAGCATTTATGGCAGGGTGGTATAGTGATTTAAACTGGAGGAAATAGTGGGAGCAGAAATATATTAATACATTAATAACAGTAGTACACTTATAGTGATAGTGGGGTTGTACCTGTAATGGCTGAAGAAATGGCTGTAAGAGTTCCTAAAGTTACCACACATATTGCCTGTTTATTTATAGTGACCTATGATAACCTATAAAAACAAACATGTAATCATTTCATTAAATATGTGCCAATCTAAAATTAAACCAGCAGTTAAAACAAAACCTGGCTCCAGCATCAAAGTGCAGCTTACACATTATTGTATAATTATCAATAAATACAATAGAACGTGATATGATGTAATATAATATGTGTATGTTTAACTGAAAGAAAATATTAAAAGGACTTAAATACTTTTGCACAAGTGTCACTAAAAGCATTAACGGTGACAGTGTGACACTCGGCCTTGACAGCAGCTCAGTGGAACTCAGCCATCATTTATTTTTACATCTTCTTACACCTGTGCTTTTACTATTGTGAAAACAGGCTTTAATGGTATTTATTTTAATCAATGTGCATTTATGAAGGAAGTAAATAGCATGAACCGGTGTAACACAATGCAGCAGTCATAGCCAAAGCTCATTTTCAAGACCCGTCTCTAGATGGGCCCTAAAAATACACATTAAACTCCACATTAAAAAACACACAAAACAGCACAGTGACGCAGTAAAATTACTGTAAAACTCAATGACGAGCACCAGATTCGTTCATGACTGTTCCCACTTTAAAAAACGATTTCAGCTTGAGTTTAAAGTGATCCAAGTCATGAACAATTTTAAGCTCCGCTTTCTTATCCTACAAGAATAAAAAGCACTCTTCCCTCAAATTTTGACCACCTTCATCGATGAAAGGTACCTGAATACTTCCTCCAGTACTGGTAATGGGAGTGGTAGCAGATAGTATAATGTGGTAGTAATGTCATACTTTTAGAAGTATTTTGAGCCTCCTTATGAACTGTGATCTTACCTTGTCAGTGTTTGACGAGAGTGGATTCAGTAGTAGCCTCTCCTCAGCTCTGCCTGGCTCCTGAACTGCTCCTCTGTCTTAAGATCAACTGTGGATGAACGTCCTGTGGAGACTCCTCAGGCCTCAGGTGAGGATGTGCTGTGTGTGGTCACTAAGAGCTGGACCCCTCGTTTCCACAGAGACACCTTCACTGACTCCTGGCCTCAGCTCAGCAGAGTTTGACTTATTTGGGACACGGTGGCTTGGTGACATATCAATTCTGAGAGTAAGGGTGTGTCCCAGTGAGGGAGGTTGCTCAAAGTGCCTACTTAATAATGACTTGGGGCAGTATTGGCATGGAGAGTTCCTTAGGTAAACAAAGCCAAACTGCCTGGGGGGGAGAAGCTGTGCGGAGAGCAGCTTTTGAGTGTTTTTTTTGCGGTTGTTTCAAGAGTGGCAGTTCTTGATATTCAAACTTTGTGGACATTAGCCAGTGAAGCCAGAGCATTAGTGATATCCAATTTTGATCTAATCTAATCTAATCTGACCCGCTGAGGTAATTGTGTAAGCGTTCACCGTTCTGTTTGCGAGGTGAGGAGTAAGTCATTTTGGGAGAAATCATATACGGCCCAGTGCAAACACAGACACACTTGAGCTCACAGCAGCAGAGAAAAAAAAAAGTTCAATCACACTTCATCGAGGCAGGTGTTACACTTGACAAAATACTCACTGTTAGAGGTACAGTTGTACCTCTGTTGCAGGATTAGCACAGTGTTTGCATATAGTAGTAGTAGGTGAAAGTTCATTTCCAAGTCACATGTGGACCTTTTTGGGGGCTACAACTATAGGGCACAATGATTAGATGGAAGTGGGCTAACTTTTGTCGAGGTGAAGTGACAGACAAGTGGGTGTCAGGATCTTGCGCGCTGTTATTTAATATCAGTGAGCAGGAGTTTGTGTGTATTGTAGGCTTGGTTTCAGCTTGAACTGACATGACACCAGGAGGGCTGGCTGTGCGAGGACACTGCAGAGCAGAGCTCCGGCCATAACATCCATGAAATACCAATAAATCGTCATCATCAGGTGTCTGGAAAGGTGGGCAAACTCTTTACGGAAAAAAGTCGAATAACTGGAACACAGAACGAGTGTGTGTGCAAGTCATAGAGAGAGAGAGAGAGGGTAAGAAGAGGAACTAAGTGTGCAAATGTTTGCTTAAACTAAACATTGATGTTAGTGTGGTTGTGTTGAAATATTCTGAAGAGCTGTGCCTGTGTATCCACCCACATAAATCATCTTTAAATGCCCTCTTAAAGATTGTAGAATTAAAGCTTTTGCAGTCAAGAATGCTCACTACCTTACTTTACCTGTACCTTATGTCCTGCCATAAACAGGAACTATATCGGCTTACTTATGTTAAGTCAGGAGGGCCTTTACAGGGACACACTCAGCAGCTAATCTCACGTTTACTGTACTGGCTTAACATTTCTCTTTTTGCGCCTTGCTGTAAGACATTCAACCACAACAAATGTCAAGTGAGTGTTGCACCCTCAGATCAGCCTGCTGCGCATCCACTGGCCACGATCTGTTTCAGGTTTCTGTCAAATAAACAAATATATTCATATTTTAACACCAGAAGCCAGTGCGTTCTTCTTGCTTATTTTTCAGTGTCTGTGTGTATTTATCTTTGGGCCACTACTAAAAATGATGAGCAATAGCAGGCAGCACAGCACATTAATGTGTTTGATAAAATGATGCATTTAAATGATGCAGCGGTGTCTTGTTATGTGCTTTTTGTGTTGATTTAAATGGCTTTATCCTTAAAAGCCCTGTACAGTTATCAGCCAGTTATTCACATCAGTGTCCAAGATTTGGTAAAATCCCTGCATGTCAGTGATCTTAAATCATTTTCACTTAAAATGCAATTACATCATTTATGGAGTCAACAACTGGTGATTTGATGGACTTACTAGGGAGCTCATTGTGGTTAAAAAGTGTAAAAACAAAATGAAATCTAACCATAATTCACTATGTGGACAGCATGGAAGAATTACATGAGGACATTTAAATCTGTGTAAAATCGTGTGATCCCTGCTGCACAAGTAACACAACATAAAGGACAATATTTTGGTTTTCAGTGATAATTTAATCATACAAACATTCATCAAACACACGGTGGGGGGGGGGGAGCTTTCATCTGTTTGCACTTCCTCACTCTCATAAATGTGCTGTTGTATGAGTCTTAATGCCAACTGATTCATCCCACAATCTGGCCAGTGGAAACTTCAGAGAGATATCACACTAAGAACAGGGGAGACATTCACGTTAACATTTTGCACAATGTACTGTCAAACAGCAAAGGACCCCATAGAAGCACGTGACATGTTGTAGTATTTGTTGGCTGGTATTGTCATGTTGCCAGAGCTCGGTAACCCCGGGGTCTGCACCTGACTAGGTGGTCTAACACGCCGGCTGTGGATGACAGATAAAATCACAGAGTTGATAAACCCCTCAGAACTTAACTGTACTAGCGGAGGAGGAAGGCGTGCCTGGGCTTTGTCGCAGAGATCAGTGCATAGATCAGCCAGTTAGTGCAAGTAAAGATGCAGTGACTCATTTTTTACTGGTCTGTGCCCGATAATGAAAGTTTTTGTTTTTTTTAAATGTGCTTAAGAAGCTTATCCGTCATAAGCGAGAAAATGTGGAACATTACAGGCATCAGTTTAACAAGAGGTCAGGAAAATTCAATAACAATAATTACACAGATGAAACTGTCAGTTCAATGCAAATATACGACACTGAATCTTTGGATAAAATTAATATGTCTCCAAAAACTTAATCCTTCTACATTCATTGAATACATTCAACTTAATGCGATAAAAGCAAGTCCGAGACAGCTTTAAAGGAAAATTCAGATCAGGGTGACGAGAGACATGTGTGTTTTCATAATGTGAAGTTGTGTCATTTCATATGGCTTGAATTCAATATCTTGAGCTGAACTAAACAAATGGAAAAATCTCAAATACTGCATTCTTACTATTAATATCCTGCTAATATCCTTTTAATATTTTATAGATGTGTATATGCAACGTGCCGCTGATGACTCTATTTAATATATGGGAGGAAACCATCACTAGAGCTTTGCTGTAAGTAAGCGTTAATCTCATCTTCCATCTGTTAGAAGAGTGTCTGACTCCCTCCAGTGGAAAAAAAACAGAATTGCATCTCAAACTGCAGTTGCTATGACGGCATATAAATGATTGCCCAAAATGCACGAGCTGATGTGTTAAGAAAATTATGGGATTTTCAACGAGTTCAGGCATAATTGTCTTTATAAAGTGTGTTTTTAAAATTAAGAGAAAAATTAGGCAAATGCTAATATCTAGTGGTTTGTTTCAGAGATGCTCAAATTATCATTAACCAGTCCAGACACCCAATCAATACACCGGAGAGTCAGAGCAGAAACTGGAGAATCAGTTGGCAAAATTAATGGCTTTTCCTCCAAAGTCTCTCTTTCAGGTTGCACTATGCACACACATATACATGCAATTTCACAAATACACACTCCTGTCATCATATTTCATTTGCACTCTGACAACTACAAAAAAAAATCTGAAAAGAAAAAAAATCACTCAAATGACTCATAGCACTCATTTTTAACTTAGCATTCACACGCGCATACAGTGGGTTGTAGGATGATGGTTGAGCTGCACGTCGGGAGCGCTGGCCTCTGGTTTCTCAAAGTGTAGCTGAACTTTGCATAAAGTGTTTTTGAATCTCCACACTCTCCACCAGCTACTGATAAAGCCTCTTCTCTCTCTTTTATTGGTGTGACAGACTCCAGAGGTACGGTTTAGTGCTGCTTTCACTGTGACAAGTCCCATGATTTAAGAGTGCCCAAAAGGATAGGGCTCCTGTATACCCTGTAAGGAGGGGAAATGATTAAAAACAAAAATAGATACATAGAAAAATTGGCTAAATGAGACAAAACAAGGAGTTAGCATTGCTGGCTACACCTGTTTCAAAGTAAACTGTGAGACTTTTATGGCCTAGCAGCTGCAGGCATCAAACATACATTTACGTAAGTGTGAAATTAGTTCAGAATTGCTGCTTGAACAGCAGAATTAGAGCGAAAGTTCAGAATTAGATCTTATTTTGAAAATTAGGGCGAGTTTATGTTCCAGGTCACTTCCCCTCTGCGCACCAGCTCGCCTCCAAAGGCCCTATCCACAGCGCCCCTCGGTCTAATTAGGGCCCGAGCACTGAAGGGCACCGATGGCGCTGCGAGGCCTTATTGAATTTCAAAAGTTTATTCATTTTTTCCTCCTCGTTATTCTTCCCCCCAATGAATCGCCTTTTTGACAGCCTAAAGGTGCTCAAAAAGTCACGAAACTTTGCATACCCCCCACAGTTGGGCGTAAAATTAGATATTTTAGGGGTCCCAAGCACAGGCGTCCAAACATGGCTCAACGGCGCCACCTACGTACCAGTTTTCAGAGGGTCCCCCATAGACATGGTTTGACGTATGTGTATGAAATTTGGAGGGGTTATCTAACATGCCACGACACACAAAAAAGCCTCTTGGAGCCATGGTCCAACTAAAACAGGAAGTTTGCCATTTTGAATCAAAAGTCCAATTTTGGCATGATTTTGGCCATTTCCATGGCCTCGTACTAAAACAAACTCCTCCTAGAGATTTGATCAGATCGTCTTCAAATTTGGACTGTATGATCTAGAGACATGGGCGATGTTAAATTGCAAAGAAGCTTTTAACTTTTCATCAGAAGGATGTGGCTGTGGCGGCGTGGCGAATTTCGGTCTCTCACCTCAAAAGAGGAAGTTGATGTCATTAGCAGGTCTCACACTTTAATTAACTCCTCCTATAGGTTTGGTCAGATTAGCTTCAAATTTAAACTGTAGAATCCAAAGACACGAGTGACACTAAATTGCAATGCTTTCTAGTTCTCGTCGAACTACATATTTGTGGGGGCGTGGCAAAGTCTGATGTTTCGCCATGAAACAGGAAGCAGCTGCTGATGGGCTAGCGATGCTCAGAAATTCACAAAATTTGGCAAATTCATCAAAAGTGGGAAAATCTCACAAGAAATTCAAAAGAGCAGCCCCCAGTAAACGTTTCACATACATGTTTGAACTTCACAGTCCATAGGCCACTAAGGCTCACGTGTTTCCCGCCCGGTGTCGCTGGGTGCCCCGATGTCATGCCGCTCCCCCCCCCCGACGGGCGCTTAGGTGCAAGGGCCCGTCCAATGCTGCTTGCAGCTTTAATTATCTCTTTTAAACTTGATTTTCTTCATTCCTCTTTTTCTGTTTACTTATCTATCGGTCGTGTAAACTGTTGTTTTCTTATTGCTTGGTTGTTTTGGTTGTTTATCCGCCGTTAAGCCGCTCAGAGTTAGCTCATGTGCAGTGTAGTAGAGAGCCTGTGTGAGGAGCAGTGATTAAAGCTCCTACAGATACCCTATTCTGACTGGTTGTTTTTGACCCAGGTGTGGTGGATTCTTTTCAAATGGCCTTAGAGGCAGCAGATGAAGCTGGAGGAGTCTGATTTTTATCACAGACTCACAGGACACAGTTCATTTTAGCAAATATGACAAAACATTTTTAAATAAGTTACCTACTTCTACTTTAAAGCCAGTTTTGACTATACTTAGACATTTTAGGTGTTGCCATGCTAGCAGTAACAATATCTGTATAGCTGTAGTTTGTGTTTTGTGCTAATTAGCAAATGGTAGTGTCGTAAAAGCCTAAACTGCCATAGTAAACATGGTGAATATTACCTGAAAAACACCATCATTTTACCCTTAAGCTAAGTACAACCTCACAGAACCTCCAGTGTGGCTGCAGACTCTTGTTTTGCAAGATTTGGGGTTACTTTCAACTCATTTTAAACGTGCATCCACACTTGAGAAGTATCTTTATATTCAGCTTTTTATTTACAGATAAGATGTACTTGTTTTTGTTACAGAAGGCTTTCAGGTTTTGAAGTCGCTCTGTCATTTTGATGATGATGATGAAGAATCTCGTTGCCCTTCCACGTGTCTTACCTGGTTATAAGAGACTACTGATAGATTGCTTTGTAGACTGTTTGCTACTATATCCACAGAGTTGTGTGAAAGTCCATTCTGATCTTGCTGTAGCTCGTTGGGGCTCCCCTGCCAGCGTTCCTCTGCGACCCTGCGACTGCCGGCGTCATGGAGACTGTTGTTGTTGTTGCTGTTGGGGCACTTGCTCTTCTCCGGCGAGGCGAAAGGGTTGTAGTCTCCTTCCAGGCTGCGGTGAGGCTGGGTGTTGAACTCGGCTTGGAAAGAGGAGAGCTGCTGCGTGACGCCGAGGAGGCCTCCGACCTCCACACTCAGGATCACCCAAATGACATCTGTTAAAAGAAGCAAACGGTGTGTTATAATATACAGAGCAACAAAGACTGTCCTACTGTACCTACATCTTATAAGGTTAAAACAACTGAAACTACCTTGCATTAACCTACCAAAATATTATATTAACCAGCAGTCTGAATATTCGCCTATGAAAAAATTCAATCATGAAAAATGAAGCTGGACTACACACAAAGATTTTGTGCTCCAGGTCGGCTATTCTTTTCTTCTCTTAAAACCTCCAGGAGATTGATGGTGTTAAGTAAGTAATTATCACCACGAACACCTAAATGAAATATTAAGGCCAAGTATAATTTTTAATTGAGTATCCCTCTGCTGCTTAATTTGTAAGTCTTCAGGGACTTCCTGTTGGGATCCATCATGCATGTTGAACTTGCAGCAGGACATAAATCAATTAAATGAATGGCTCTTAATTTAATTTGTGTGTGCTCATAGAACGGCCCTCCAGTCTTATAATACTTTTTTACTGAAGGAAAGAGCATAAGAAATTAGACAGCACTTTATCTTCACTAACGTGTTGCCTACAACTGCCGACTACAGTGCTTGCCTGTGTATTTGAATGTAGGCTCAGTTCACAACAAACTATCTATTTGAAGAGGACTAACCTTCAGGGCAGAGAGAATCATTACAATCAGAGAATACAGTATAAGATGATAAGTAGTAAGTATGACAGCACCATAGTGGGGATGAGTAATGTTGATGATAAATGGCAAATGGTGGCAAATTTGGCAAACACAAACCACAACATGGGCTCAACTTGCTGTTTAATGGAGCAGAAATGTGTCGATAATTACATTTTAAAAAGACTTCACTCTAATTAGAAGCATTCACAAATATGATCTGAGCATGACTGATTATTTTTAAGCCCAAGGTGACATCTTTAAATAGCTATTTGTCTGATCAAACCTCCGGAAAGATGTCGAGTTTACATTTATGTTTAACAGAAAAAATAAAAACTCCTCACATTTGAGAAGCTGGTACCAACGAATGTTTGCATTTTTGCTAGAAAAATAAAATAAAATATTTTTTTCTTTTTGTTGATCAACTACCTGATTTGCTGATTACTCATTTCGGTGCTCCTGAGCATATGTGCTGAAAAGCATCAGACCGCATCTGTTTTACGTCCTTACCTCCGTAGTACAGTCCGGTAGCTGTGCACATTCTCCACTGGCCCTGGTACATGCCAGGAGACACGGGGCTCTGCATCTGCACGCTAACATCCGCCATTTCCTGAGGGTCTAGAGACCGCACCATCACCATGTTTACATGACCAAACTGATCTCCTCCGACATACTTCAGGCAAACCCCGGGAGGCCACGACTCTGAACCTGGAAGGTACACAGACAATTATGCTGAGGTCGGCACCACAGGCGAGTGTATGAATATTTCATTCTAAAATCTGCTCTTCTATTATGTTATTATTATCATTATTATTATTATTATTATTATTATCATTATTATTATTATTGTTCCAGCAGACTTACCTGTGTTCTGTATCCTCCAGGTCTTCGTGAAAGGTGTGTCCGGTGGAACTGATTCTCCCTCACCAATCGTCACATCCCTCACAAAGGACATGACCGGTGCGCTGATATTGGGACTCTCAAAGTCATAGTAAGCTCCGATGGCTGCTTGTAAATTCCTGGAACAACAGAAGGCGGACACCCAGGTGATGAGTACAGATATAAACTGGAGTGTGACATGATTTGCACTGATATGAATGAACTTAAAATCCTGTCTCCCTTTCCCAACTGGCCTCTGCTCCACAAATACATGCTGAGGTTTATTATAACATTTTCATGAAGTAAACATAATAACTTGGTTAGAATTAAATAACATCATATCTAGGTCTGCAACAATGGCTTATTTTCATTATTCATTTATCTACTGATTATTTTCTTGATTAATAAATTCCTGATTTGGCCTATTAATGTCCAAAACTATAATTTATAAAAAATATATATGTTGCAATGTCCTCAAGGCCAACCCTTTGAAATAACTTATAGTATATTCAACTCCAAATCAGAAAAGACAAACGATATCAATGAATAATTTCAGCCCTAAAGATATCCCATGATTCTTAACCAATGGCATACTGCCAAAGCACCATGGATGCAGTAATTATTGAATCCTAACAAAATAATCAGTTTTTATTCTTTCGTTTCATGGTAAAATGATGTTTAACTTGGATCCACATGAGAGTACCCTGACAAAACCCTGAAAAAATACAGTATGTTATATATTATTCCCCAAGAGATCAAGATATCACTTTGTACTAAAATCTAAAAGACGTGATTTTGAGGCATTTTAGTGTGCAGCAGTGCACTGCCAATGGGTGCTTCCCTGTGTCACGCTGGTCATCCATAAACCAGCAGTTTTTATTTTTAGAAAGCTCGTTGCAGAGGAGCTATTACACGGAGCTATTATCACGTGACACTACTACAGCCTGCACTGCCCACAGACCCCCTTATATCTATCTGCATGGACTCAATGCTGCAAGTCTGCGCAGAAACATTTATATTTATATTTATATAAGGGAAGATCTCGCAATGACCTTACTTTTTTTTTTATCTTTTTCACTTGTTTGTCACATAAGAGTCACACTTTGAGAAAAACAAAACAAAAAAAGCAATGCACTTGCAGTTTGCATGAAGTACAGAGTGTTTTCAGTGGGTGAAAAATGCCTGCTGAGACATTTGGTCCTCGCAGGGTGAGGTAAAGATTGATAAGACTTGCACAACAGTGAGCTTTGAGCTCCGTGGTGCGGTTACGTAATGGGCAGTAGCGACGTGGTCAAGGAGAGTCAGACATTACTCACGTTTGATCGCCTCGGCTGTCAAAAACATAAAAATCACGGCTGTCTAACACATTCCCTCACACAGATTAACACTATAAGCTCCTAAAACACTGAGAGAAAGTAGTTAAAAACTTTTTAAATGATATAAGTTCAGCTCAGGAGAAGGACGAGCTACCTGGCTGTTACCTTAACTTAGCGTAAAGTGGTCACCAACTCCTGACAGCTAACCACGAAAATACACATAAAAATGTACTTAAATGTAGTTTCATTCAATTGTGACACCCTCTGGGATACCACAACGTATGACAAATAGTATTCATTTATCTTGGGGGCATTTTATCAGGTTTCAACACCCGCTAATCTCCCTGACAGGCAATCAAAAGTCGGAGACGCGGTGACTCAGCTAACGCTACTTTACGTTACTACAGCGTCGTTAGCCGTGAACACCCACAATGGAGGATAACACGTCCTATTATTGTCTTTCTTTGTTATTTACCCTCTAAGTGACTACATTTACACAGCGAGGGAGCCGACTGGAGCTCCGTATCTAGCGTCTATTATCGGACACGGAGCAGCAGCGGCAGGCCGGAGGAGTCACCGGGCTCACCAGTTGGTCATGTCCAGGAAGAAGGCGCATCCGGCGGGGTTGAGCTGGAAGCCGAGCAGCCTCTGAAACTCCGATATCAGGATGTCCTTGTCCGTCGTGCCCATGCAGCTGAACTTCTGCATGAGCTCCTGGTCGAGGTCCAGGTCCAGGTCCATGCCCTCCATCGCGGTGTAGCCCGGGCAGAGACGGGGGGGCTTTGCTCCTAATTTAGTCCGAGGCCTCGGCCTGTCATAACAAAACTCAACAACAGAGCCCAGTGCGCATGTCACACGGTGGAGCTGCGAGCCTGCACCTGTGGGCTGCTGGAGGACAGAAAGTCTACAGATACACCACAAATACACTCACACCAGGTGTATACTTACATATGACTGCCACGGGACTATGTAATTAATCATAACACTGGGTAATTTAAGTACTGAGTTGTGCTAAATGTGCAAATGTTTGATTAAACACTGGGAAAATCACTGTATGAGAAGAAATTTGTACTTTCATGTTGTTTCCTCAGCTATACTGTATTTCTACAAGGGAAAATGAGCAGTGAGATTTATGCTGTACATAGCCAGATTAACCTGTTTCAGGGGCTAGGGGCCAATGGTTTGTTGTTAGATCCCTGCTCCTGTCAAACACAGTGCATACAACACATTTTAGATGGCAGCTTTGCTGTTTGGCACCCAGAGACCCAGAAACCAACCTGTGCTCATGTACTGGGATACAAACACAATATAACATAACACACATTTTGACAGAGTGTTCAAAAGACAAAAGAAAAAAACAAATGAATGCATGTTTTTTTTTTCACTACTGTTGATATTATTAGTTGGTGTGTGAGGATAAACAGCTGGTGGCCATCTCAAAGGATGGAAACCCAGAGGTGGAAGTGCTGAGATCTTTTACTTAAGTAGAAGGACTAATACCATGATTTGGTACCATGATGTAATTTAAATAAAAGTGCATTAGTATTTTAACCAAAGTGTATTTAAACTGTAAAAACAAAACTACGACACAAAATGAATCTGATGGGTTGTGAGATGAATTATGGGAGAAGAAAGAAGAAAAACAAAGTTCTATTAACATTTTGGACTCTTCTCAAATATTTGATATTCAGTGAAATATTGAATGATTTGATCTCTCTGGGATTTCAACAATTATTCAAACCACTGGAAAAGTTTAGACGGGGAAAAATCAACAACTCAGACGCTGGGGCCAAACTAGACCAGCTACTAGTTAAATCTGTCACAAATAGTATTTTATAAACTTTAAACATTTTAAAGTAAGAAAGTAAAATACAGAATAAAACCCTTACTCATGCTAAAGTACAATACTTTATTGAAAGTAATTGATTGATTGAAATATGCTATTTATGTTTCTTTCGTGTATAAATTTGAAATAATATAAAATATATCTTCAAAATACATAATCAGACAAATGATGGCTGAATCCGATTTAGCTGCTTCAGTTGTCACACTATCATGACTTGAATAGAAAAGGGCATTATTAATGTTAATAGTAAAACCTGTGCTGTTCCTATTATGATAAGTACAAATATCTCCTGTCATAAAAGCACACTATCCTCAGATATTAAACTAGAATTGACTATACGCAAAATACACTTATTTAAAAAAATAATAACTATAATACTACTATTATTACTATTACTGGTAGTAATAATAGTAATCATCATTATCATCAATCAAGTAAAAATGACTAAAAGTTCAAGATAGAGGAACAGAATATAGTACATAAAATATAATATAAAACTAAAACAAATAAAATTATTAAACAGAATATAGATAGAAATATAGTACAAATACAAATAGAAGAGGAAAGATAATTCTTTTGAAAGAAATATAATATAATAGAAATGTAATACTGTTGGCCAGTGGGGCAAATATTATAAGGTGCAATTAAAAGGAGTCTAAAAGTCTGACTGCGTGGGAGATGAAGCTGTTTTTTGGTCTGTGTCTCTAATCATAATACATGGCCATAAATAAGTAATTGAATAAAGTCAGGAACAGTTTGCGGCAGCCATCATTTTCACTTTATTGTCACTTTAACTCAACACTCGGTGTGATTGGTGGGACTGTCCGCACTGACGCCCCCCTGTGCTCCCCCCGACGTCCAGCAGGTGGTGTCGTCGTGCCGCTTTAGCCGCTGTGTCGTCCTGCTGGAGTGTGTATCTGTATGTATATATGTTTTTATGCGAGGCGGCGGCGACGGTGGTGGCGGTGGCTAAAAAGATGCCCCCAGCTCGGCTTGTGTTTAACATAGAGGTACCGAAAAGCTAGTTTGTTTTCTATTAGCGGGCGACGCGACGGCGAGCGGAGATGGCCGCGATCATCAAGAAGCAGATCCTGAAGCATTTGTCAAGGTAAGGTGTCATGTTTTGGCTTTGTGTTAGCCGGCTAGCACCGGCTGGATGGAGGGCTTTAACGGTACCGCCTAAGACACCCCGGTTAGCCGGGACAGCCACCCCGCAGCACATGAAGTGACATTGATTTTTCACGTTGGTCGCCACCCCTGCATAACAAGACGGGGACCGTGAACGCACCAGAGCAGCCCAACATGAAGCAGAGCAACACTTTTTTTTCTAAAGAGTCTGCAATGTGTGTTTGTAATGCTGCTATATGCTGCAGATTGTATTAAAACCAAGGTAGGTTAGATTCAGTGGGCCTAATGCTCCCCTTTACTGGTGATTTTTTAATGGTACTTAGTGGTCTGAGGCCCTAAATGTCACAATCACTTTACAATGGAGATGTAAAAAAAAAATAGGCTGTATATGAAGGAGCATCTTTCTTATTGAAGTCATTATAAGGTGTCACTGAGGTTGCCCTGTTCATTCAGAGCCTTCCCCGAAAAAGAGAGAAAAACACTTTTCTTCACAGGGACACTTAAAGAGGAAGTGTTTTAGGTTTTGCATCCTAAAAACAGGTATAATCTTTGCTCACAAGGTGCACCGGGGAACTTATCGGGGGCTTTTCCCTCTTTAGCCATGACTCTATGGGAAGATTGAGCCTGTTCAGGTGTAAATGACTGAATGGATGTTATCAGCTGAGGTTTGCTGCTCACAATACTCAGTAATGTTTGGGGATTTTTTTTTTCATCAAATGCTGTATTCCGGTCACCTTCAGCATCCTCACCACAGCCGACTGCAGCTTTTTTTCTTTTTCTCCACACCTGGTCTTGCTTCCTCTCCTCTGCATGTGATGCTGCAGCTCAAGAGAGGGTTAGGCTGATTGTTTTTTTTTTTTTAAATATGTGCCAAAGTGTGTGTCTGTGTCTGTCAGTTTGACACTGCTGACAGCTGTTGCGAAATGAATTTGGGCGGTAGAGCAGTGCTGAAATATGTTTTGTTTTTTTTGGCCCTCTTGCCACAGCTGGATGAGGTAAAAACAAGGTCAAAGTTGATCATCAGTTGATCAGAGCAGAGGGACTCATGTTTTCCTCCCCTCTGTTGAATTAAAATAGTTATTTGCAGCAGATAGGACACCAAAATGCTGGTGGACATGCAAACATGTTAGTGTTGTCAATCTTAGACAGGAAGTGGGCTTCGTCATCGAATCACCTCTTCAGTTATCTTTCATCCTGCTATCAGAAAATAGCTCAAAATAGTTTGAAATTATCATTATATCATTCTGTGTTTTATTTCCTCCATGTTTCCCCATGAGTGTCTGACTCAGTGTAGCAGTATTCATGTAACAGTTTGGTTATTTTAACCTGCAGTGTGTTCCTGTCAGTGTCTTGTACTTTTATGTTTAATTTCACGATTACTGTATGTTTTGCTCTTTAGTGAAACTGAAGCTTACAAAAAAATGAGCCTTCCTTGATCACTGGGGGATTTGCTTGATTTAAATGGACCAGTTCAAGGTCGATTCTTGTGCGTCAATCTTGTCTTGGTATCGTTTAATATTAAAACCAAACAGTTGTGTTTGTGGCGGAGTTTGCACAATGGCTTTTTTCTTGCCTTTGATAAGCTCTGGAATTTCTGTACTCTTTAAACCACGCTAATCTCAGTTATTAACCTACTGTATTGCTAGTTTTATAAAATAATAGCACCACTGTGCAGTATTCTTTGCTGCGATGTAGGTCTCAGTTGTGAATATGCATGAATCACTTGTTTATCTTCGGCCAATCCAAAAGAATCCAAATGCACATTATTCAGTCAAGCCACGGCTGTTTCGTGTTTTCGGACACGTGAACCAGCTCCACACGCCAAGCCTGACTCATTAAGGGCCCTTGAAGAGTGTAGGAGTTCATATGAAATGTTCACTTTAGGAGAGCAACGATCCAGGTTTTGTCCACAACAGACGAAGTCGTTTGTTGCTCAGTGTAAAAGGGATGTTTAAGCTCTGACTGGCTTATCAGGCTGAGCAGGCACAGGCGCTACAGGCGCTGATGTAGCGGGCTGATGTATTCGCCCTAACAGTGACAGTGTGATGACATTCACATGTCATCACATTAGTGTAATTAATATAATTAACCGAACTGCGAGCCACACTCTCTACTTCTCTTGCCTGACATTTACTCTGCTTTTCCAACACTATCCGATGCTGGTCGATGTCTGAAAATGTCATAGGGATTTGTCAGAGCAGCGTTCAGTCATGTGGTGAAATTAAAATACTTAACAAATTGATTTGTTCTGATTGCTGCTGCATTCACGCTGTGTGGGGTTGCGGCCTATTCCTGGCAGTTGGAGCCCGCTACTTCAGCGCCTCTCTGAGAATTTAACCATGGGGAGTGCGGCTGTTTGAATCCAGCAAGGAGGCTGCTACGGCTCCTCGGGATGACTAACTCAGCTGCGCCGCTTCAGAAACATTTTGGCAGAGCTGCATAAGTGAATTTAGTGTATTTCTGTCTCCTAGATCATCACTGACGTATCTTAGTGATGTCAGGTGTTTCCCTGATTAAAGTTATACAAACCTCCACCAGATTTAAGCCACAAACTATTCACCTAAAGACCTTTTATTTGAACTTCTTAAACTTTATTCCTCTCCTTAGGTTCACCAAGAATCTGTCCCCGGACAAGATCAATCTAAGCACACTGAAAGGGGAAGGGCAGCTCTCCAACCTCGAGCTCGATGAAGAAGTTTTGCAGAACATGCTGGACCTACCCACCTGGCTGGCTGTCACACGGGTCTACTGCAACAAAGCCGCCATCAGGGTACGTTATCGACCAGTCAAACCTGATTTGTGCAGCTGGTCTGATCCGCTCCCTTTTTCTAAGGCGACTTTTGAAACACAGAGCTGGTACAGACAAACTACATCATTCATGTCGTTTTGGGTTTTGTCTTGTAGTTTGTTTTCAAGGTAGACAAAGGTTCTCTCTTGATTAAGCTCAGTTTTGCTTGCACTTTGAGGAAATGAACAGTGTCAGTACTACAGAGATAAGCACTGCTCGAGGCACCACTGGGAACATTATGATCCTTCAGACCAGCACTGGTTTTTGATAATAGAGAGGCGAGCCATGATTCAGAGGGACACAAAGGGCTAGAGGCGAGAGTGATCCTGAGATATAGTGGCTGGTGTGCATTGAGCTGTCAGGACGGTTGGTTTGAGCCCACAGATAATCCCAACAACACTACACGTTTAAGACAGTTTGTGTATAATTCAAAAGTCATATTCATGTTGTTGTTACTGAAGTGTATTTTGCATATTGCACACATATTTTAACCTCTTGGACCTCAATTTCTCCTCAAATTACCTTTATAAAATGTAGATTGAAAGTTGAAAGCAAATATTTTCCACATTTTACATCTTAATCAGTATGATTCGACTTGTTTTATACACGTTTCCTTGTGATTCGGTCTGACTTATTTTGTAATAGGGTACCTGTATCATATCGGTGAGGTTTGTGACCAGCCAACAGAGAGACTGCTGACTCTGAGTGAAAACCTCTCCCCTGCAACAGTTAGCTGGCAGTCACTCGCTCTCTTGGGTCACAGCTGTTTTCAGAAATGCCCCAGGCTAACCTCGTTTGAAGGAAAAAAAGCAAAAAAAAAAAAGCTCCAATATGAAGGCCAAAATATCTTGAACTGTGATATTAGTTCATACAAGTTCCCTTTTGTTGTTAGACATCCAGTGGTAATGCTGATTTCTTTGGTAAGCTGATGTTTTGAGAAGTTTAAAATCCTTTTTTTTTCTTCTTTTTTTTTTGCGTTCAACACAGTGCTGAAACCATTTAGCCATATATATAGATGCACATATCTATCCAAGGATTGCTGTGAAACGTTCTCGGTCCCCAGAGGATGAATCCTTGTGACTTTGGTTGACCCCTGACTAGTTTGCCTAATACTTTGTTTTTTGACCAAATACTTGAAAAACTACATTTCATTGTTCTCAGGTGTATTTTCATTTATGGGCTACTTAGCATCTGGTAGCATGCTGACATGTAAAACTAAATGAATAAACATGTTAAACCTTATACCTGCTAAATATAAAACATGCTACATTGTCATTGTGAGCATGTTAGCATGCCAACGTTAGCATTTAGCTCAGAGCACCTGTGTGTCCATTAACTGCTTAACAACCTTAAGCTGCTGATGTGGCTGTAGACACTTCATCTTGTTGTTAATCTTTATTTACATCTGTGTTTTGTATAAGTGGTAAAAAGTCATTTGCATGCTTGCAGCTGCAAAAACTTTGTGGTGCCAAGAAACATTATCACATTTCTTCACTGTTAATCCTTTCAGAACAGCATGGATGTTTTAATTTGAAAACTCATGTTTATATGCTGACTTGTTTATTTTGCCCTTTGGCCTTATTTATAATCATTTTTAACACTTTTTAAATCGCAACAATAATAATTGGGACAAATTTTTTTTTTATGTAGTATTTCCTTTTTTGTTTCTTAATCCTCCTTTTTTTTATTTATGAATTCACACTTTATTACTTCTCATTTCCTCTTGTTTTAATTCATGTGGTACATGCCAATAATAAACTAGCTGAAGTTGGTATTTTAATTTGTTGAGCAGAACGGCAGGATGACTGCAGATATTACAGCGTGGCAGTCACTGTTGTAGCAGCTGTGTGACGTTGTAGGAGCCCGATGTCCACGGTGCCCTTGTGCCCAGTGAGTGATAAACAGAGCAGAGCGCTGTGAGTGTTTGTGACTGACTCTGCGGACCTTGCCGTTCTGTCTTTTTAGATACAATGGACAAAGTTGAAAACAAGCCCCATCTGCCTGGTAAGAATTTCTTCCTTTTTTTTTTTCTTTTTTTTCTCCAGAGTTCTGGCACATTTCTGCAACACTGAGCTTCTCCCTTCATGTTTTCATCTAAAAATAACCTAACTTTGGCGTAACTTTGGCGTGACTTTAGCAGTTCCCGGCACAGTCATTGTACTGCTTTGTGATACTGCTCCATAGGTTGTGCTCTCTTCCCTGTTATCATTAGCAAATGTTAGGCTACCTCTCTATTTATCCTTGCTCAATTGTATGCAGAGTATCACCGTTTTCTCTTTTGTGCAGTTCTTGGATAAGGTCGAGGTGGAAATGAGGACATGCGAGGAGCCACGTCCACCTAATGGCCCCTCTCCTATAGCTATCACAGCAGGCCAGAGGTAAACCTGCATAGCTGACATGCCTGATGTTAAATACTCTACAACATGTCATGTCTTGTGTGCAGTGAACATTAACCTCGCTCGTGTTTACATTGTGTTTTTCGCAGCGAGTACGGCTTCGCGGAGAAAGTGGTGGAGGGCATGTCCGTCAGGATCAACTCCATCACCATTAAGGTGCAGGCTCGTGCCTTCCACGCCTCCTTCGAGCTCTGGCAGCTACAAGGCAACAGCCTCAACCCCAAATGGCAGCGCAGTGACCTCCGCTACACCCGCGTCACCGACCCGAAGAGAGGAGAGGTGCAGTGCAGCAAATGTTTTTTTTTTTACCCCCCCCCCCTCACCCAGCTGTAGCACCGCTCTGTCTAGGAGTTGTATGTAACACCTGTCTGAATACAGGGTTTTACCAGAAACGGTTTGTGCTCATTGGGCCTGCAGGAAATCATTTAAGCAAGCCACAATGTTTGTTTTTTATTAGCTGCAGGGACTACAGTGAGATGGCTTTCAGAATGAGATCTCGTAATCCACTTAAAAGGAAATGTGTCCCATCCCACCTTGCCACACTGATACCAATCATCCCATATATATCTGAACATGGTGTGTTTTTTATCTCATAGTGCTTTTGTGTTTGACCATAGCGGGATGCTTTGATGTGTTTCATTCAGGTGTTGACATTCAAAGAAATTAACTGGCAGAGTCTACGAATCGAGGCAGATGCCATTGAGAGTGACGACCAGGACCTCGGCAACACGCCATTACGTCTCATCACCAACCAGGGTCGCATTCGCATCGCTCTGAAACGCAGAGTAAGACTGCTCTGTCATGGAATTGGTTAAAGATCACAAATGTGAACCTCATTTAAATTGCAAATAAGTCAAGTTTAATTCTTCATTGTTCCGTCCAGATAAAGGACTGTAATGTGCTGGCATCCAAGCTGCTTTTCATTCTGGACGATCTGTTGTGGGTGCTGACGGACTCTCAGCTCAAAGCCATCATCCATTACGCCAAATCTCTCAGCGAGGCCATGGAGAAGTCTGCCCAGCAGAGGAAGAGCAGGACTGCTGAATCCCTACAGGTGCTGCCTCCATACTGTTCATGAATGTTTGAAGAAAAATCTGAAGAATTATGATGTTATATGCTGAAGTGTTTTAACTACAAACTTCACAAGTTTAAATGGAAATTTAGGGCATGGCAAATTTATACATGCAAATAAAGCATAAAAATGTAAGAAATAAAACTATACGGAAATCTTTTTACATGTGAAGTCACTGTTGTGCCTTTAAAAAGTCTCTATTGTATATTCATTCAGTATCCGTTCGTGACTGCACAAATAGAACTTTGAACGCAAAAAAG
This sequence comes from Scortum barcoo, assembly GCA_023238725.1. NCBI lineage: Eukaryota > Metazoa > Chordata > Actinopteri > Centrarchiformes > Terapontidae > Scortum > Scortum barcoo. The sequence continues at coordinate 16,828,966 of CM041549.1, forward strand.
ACTATTTCTGCACGTTTCTATATTTTATAGGTCAAATAGTCTCTTCTTCCCTATGATGTTCATTTTGCATCGTATTAATTCTGTAAAATCAACTTGGTAATTCAGATGTTGTCACCTCATCTGTGTTTTAGACCGCTCCTCCGTCACCTGGCATCCACAGCCTGTGGACCGAGCCCCCAACCAATCCTGCTGGCACCCCCAGCAACGTGAGTCAATACTTCGATCTTTATGATGTCAAGGAGTCCTCTTACCACACCTTCATATCCCGCCTGGACCTGCACATATGCAATGACAGTTCTTCAGTGGATGAAGGTCAGTTGGAAATAACACAAAAACGATTGACATGTCTTTGTTGTCTTGTCACTTGAGTATATTTATGCTGTTTTACTCAAGCATTTAGTCAAGATTGTTTGCTCAAAAGGACTCCTCAAATTACAGTTAACTGCTCAGCATTTGAAGATAATTGCTGTAAAGCTGTTTTTTTACAGCTGTCATGTGATGTTACACAGATGAGCCTCCCCCACCGGGCTTACAAGGTGCCATGCAGCTGACATTCAGGAAGCTGGGTTTTGACTACTACCCCATCCACAGACCCGGTGAGTGTGATGACTAGTCCTTTCACTGACTGTAATTTTACTGCAGTTTTACCCAGAGGCTCTGTCCTGCCCCCACTGTGACCACAGCGTCCATTCAGGACTAGCTGTTAGGAGGATTACTATTGAAGCAGACTAATGGGCTGGGGGAAGTGTGCCCAGCACCATTATTCTTTGTGAAATTCCTCAAGTGGAGAATGTGAAGCAGCAGAGTCGCCTCTGGAGCTGATTATGGTCAATTAAACATAGTTTAAAAAAAAACTTTTCTTTTGCTGTATTGTGTGATTAAGAATTACAGTGTTTGAGGTGAATTTTAACAGAAGAAGAAAGATGATAGAAACAAGAAAGATGTATATAAGAAAGATGTACAGTATATAACAACACAGTACAACTTTATATGCATTAAGTATATATAACCACACATTCAAGAATTGTGACTCCCAGTAAACTACATGATACAGAAGACAAGTTTATAGGTTGATACAGCTAAACAAATATAAGCAAAACATGTAACTGTTAAATACAAACAATAACTAGACTACAAACTCTGTATATACAGGTCACATTGTGCAGTGTACAGCTGCGTCAGGCTTTCTTCAGAGGAAAGTTTTAATCTGACAATGTTTGCTGAATCATAACTGCCTCTTTGCTGCTGCTTAATAATACAGCTGATGGATGTCGACACTGGGAGCGCCACAGCGGAGCCATGGAGGCTCAGGCCCAGTGGGCTGGGAAACTACTGCAGGAGTACCAGCGGAGGGCCGAGGCTTCTGGGTTCCCTGGGCCACATACTGAGGCTCCCCAGCCAACAAAGGACTCCCCTGCAAAGGCAGCTCAAGGTACGAGCACAGAATAATGTAAAGGTTTGCCCCATTAAAAGAAATCTATTTCTGCTAAACACAGATACCAAACAACAGGGACACAATAAGACACAAACAAAACCTGTGTAATCAAATGAACACCAATAATTGTTTGCCTATACTACCAGATAACAACAATGAAACTATGCCCTCATCTCCCCATCCCCAAACCGTATTCTGTAAAAATATTTCTGAACATCAGTACCATGATCTAACTAGGAAGCAGACTTGGTCTTCCTTTTAAAATGAGTCATTTCTGCTGGTCACAAGGTGTTTTCTCTCCCATGTATGTACTTCAGATGGACAGTCTAGTCCCAAGCTGAGCCCCTCGGACAAAGAGCAGGCGTCCACCAGGAACTCTGTCAGCGCTCCACCGGGGTCATCACTGAAGAGGCTGCGATCCAGCTGCGTGGTGATCAGGATGGATGACGTGGACATTCACCAGGCAAGCTTTCATCATCAACTGATTTGATTTTCCTGCCCTAACAGGAGCCAATAAAAGGACTGAGGGAGCTCTGTTTCTCAGTGGAAGCTGTCAGGCAGTAGCTCCGACAAGGCCTGACGTCGGCTGGCATTTAGGAGGCTTTAGCAGTGACAAAGCATCACAGATTTTAGACTTATTTGTAATGACTGTAGTTAGTCACAGTGGAGTTTCTACAAGTAAAATCTAATCACACAATCTAGTAAGATAATCTGCTTATCTACAGTGGATCATGCAACAGGGATGATATCAACAAGTTCCTTATTGTGGTTTTATCGTGGTGAAACAACAAAGTCTATTTATTTACTGACCACAGGCGTTATCAAGATGGAGCCTGAGCGAGGTGACTTTTCTTAAACATGCTTGGATATCAGTGATCATTTTTAAGAAAAAAAAAAAGTTGTGTATATTACTGGCTGTTCTGCACAACTGTAGCTCCACGGGTGTCATGTGCTGCAGTGTGCTCATCTCTTAAATAAGCAGCCCTGTAGGTATCTTCCTGACAGGCCTTCCAGGGGGAACAAAAGTCTCTTTCAGACCAGCTATATGATCTTTTTTATCAGACTGCCGATTTGTTACATTGATGTGATGGTGTATGAATGTTTGCTATCAAATTGCCACTCTGGGGAACTGTAACAGTAGAAGATATATCCTTGTGTAATAATGGCTGTACTTATAACCAAAGCTTTGTAATCATCCCTGAAATTGTAAGTGAAATAAGAAATCCCATGTCATTTCACTTGGCTGCTCTGGTGCCTTTTAATCTGAGGCTGAGAAACTCCCTGCTACTTTGAATTACTCTCTCAGGATGATTGTGCATTTTCACTTTGGACATTTCACACTTTTTCCAGGGCTATTTTAGGTCTAAGATACTTGTAGTTCCTCATTTGGTAGAACAAGAAACACCCTGGGGAAATTCTGTACATATCTTGGTCCCCTCCCTTCGATTTATGGCAGGAAGTCGCTGATGTTCAGGCTCAGGCGGTTTAGTTTTGTTATATTTAACACACTTGTCCTTTTGAGTTCCTTTTCTTTGTTCGTTACTCTGTTGTGAAGCAGATCAATTAAAAAAAAAAAAAAGCAGAGATGCATGTATTTTTACCGGTGTTTTTTACCTCTGTGCCTCAACATTCAGGTGTCGACAAGAGGCCGTCAGAACAAGAAGACCCAATCTTTATTATCCTGCAACCGCAAAACTCTGTGCCTGCCGGACAACGTACCAGCAGTTCACCTGCAGTTTACTGAGTACTACTTTCCTGACAACCCCAGTTTATCAGGTACCATCCATCTATATTTAACCACATGTGTTATTATCTTTTAGCTTATTATCTTTTTGCTTATATTTCACGTTTAGATTTGTACGAGCAATGTCTGTCTGCTCTGTGTGCTCTAACATTTCTTTGGAAAGATTTAGCGGCAAAACTGGACTTTTTGTTAATTGCTTGTTTATTTTGATGGTGTTTGTGTACTTATTGCCATAGTTACATATGAATACATACGAATATCCTGTATCGCTGTCTCTCTCCCTTTTTTCCCCCCTCTTCCAGTACCCACCTCAAACCTGTATGCCCAGCTGAATGGCCTCCAGCTCTGTGTAGATCCGGCCAGCGTGCTGTGGATCAATCTGTTCTCCAGGGGTCTGCTGCACACCCTGGACCAGGTCAAAGCTTTCTACCATTTGCAAGACAGCAGCAAGGCTGAAGAGCACGTTGACATCCGCATGGATGCAACTCAGCTCAAAGTGAGTACAGTTTTTACATATTAGTGTTTTTACTTTTTTCTTAGATTTGAAATATTTATATAGCTAATTTTTGTCTTTTCTGCAGCTGATAATCCCCTTGGATTCTTCCATACTGGACCACCCAGAACGTCCACATTCCCTCTCTGTTACTGTACCACAGATGGCTCTCAGCAACACCCGCCACTGCCCTCATGGCTCCAGAGCTGATCTCAGCGGCACGTACGACAAGTTCGCCAGCTGCCCTTTCTTCCAGCGCACACCTCCCTGCCCTTACCCCAGAGACCAGAGTGCCTTTTACCCCTTCCCGTCCACCTTCCTGCAGCACTCTCAAGAGACGGAGCCCCAACCTCTGGACAGAAAGCAGCTCCGATCTCAGGATGTCTGGTCTCTCAGTCTGTCCCGTGTGACCCTTGGTTTTGACGGAGCTCGGCGATTCCCCAAAGGCAGAACACAACCTTTCGTCGAGCCCTTTGCGATGTCAATGTGGATGTGTCAGCCCTCCGCCTTTAAAGATGCGTCACCATCTTCCTCCTCCTCCAGTCCCAGCAGAGCCCGCCAGCTTTCCTCAGAGCAGGAAGAGGCCCCGCTTGCCTCTGTCCACTTCTTGGCCCATGTCATCACTCCAGTCAAGATGTGGCTCAACCACTACCAGTACGTAGCTCTGCTGAGGATGAAGGATGCCATGGCTCGACTGGGGGCAGAGCTGGGCCGGGATCTGCGAGATGTTAAGCAGGCTCACGGCAAAACGACGAAACCTACCACAGTTTGTCTGGCCCTCCTGGTGGACTCTGCAGAACTGGGTCTCCTGCTGCCACCGGCCTGCTCAGAGCCTGAAGAAGAGGTCCCCCACACCCCAGAGACGGACAGCCCCAGCATAACAGACTCTGACATCTCACCTACTCACCACTCCGCAGTGCTGGAGGACAGCAGTTTAGAAAACGGCATCTCCTCTGTCAACACCGAAGCCGCTGCTGCGTTTGATCAGGACGAACCAGATGGGGCTGTGGAGGAGGCGTGTGAGGCCGTGGAGGAGGGGTTGGATGGCTTGACGGCGCAGGACGACACCCACGTTCTCTCGCCCCCGCTCTCACCCGGACACTCCCCCTCCCTCTCCCGCGAGCCGTCCACCTTTAGCTTGGAGGGAGAGCTGTCGAGCGCCATCAGCGTCACCAAGGATGTGACCAAAGACGCCATTAGTGCCTCTCTGGACCTGACCAAAGGAGCGTTTTCAATCACAAAAGACGCCTTTAGCATGCTGAGTCGAGGCTCAGGGATGAGCAAATTGTTCAGTCCGCAGACAAAGTGAGTGCCAGTGATCTCCTGCTGGGCTGTTGGCTGCATTGTTGTGTTTGTGTGTCTAGAACCCATGCTGTGCACCGCATGCTTTCACTGGCTGTCCCTTAACGACTCTGTGTGTGTATGTGTGTGTAGGGAACAGGTCCAGCGTTCAGAAGAGTCCTCCCCCTCTCTGGCCGCCAGCCTGCGCCGCCAATCCATGAAGCAGTCGCCTTCCCAGCATTCCTTCGATAGCGCTATCTTGGAGGGCAGCCTGCCCGATGAAAACCTCTCTGTGGACAGTGATCTCAGCGACAGTTTTGTTGTTCTCATGGACTCAGGTGCTTAAAATACTTTTCTGAAAGTAACTTCTCTGGATTTCAGAGGTGACACCTGCTATAAGTTTGTATCGTGTTTCCAGAGTCGGGTATGGAGTCCATGCGTCCCAACAACACTCCCGCGGGCAGCCGAGGCAGCCCAGCTCCAGGGACAGAGGGGGGTTCATCAGCTGACCTCAGCAGCTTCTCTGTCGCAAAGTACTGAAGACATATGTCAGGATATGGTGGGCTCATATTACAGATTTCATTGATACATTGAATTTGTCAGTCACTTGTTTTCCTGAACAAAGTAACGTCTCAAAGAATAATTTAAACACTTAATTCTAGCCTTCATTTCATCTAAATGTACAGTGTTTTAAATGTGAGTTTGTTGCGATGTGCTGTTCTTACAGTCCTCTGTGTTGTTGCTGATCCTGAGTGGAATGACCTGTACAATGGAAGTAAAGGGAGAAGACCAAGTAGTGGCAGTAGAAGCACAAAATCTGAGCCCCGTGCAGCTGGGCAACGTCAGGGTATCGGACCTGCTGGCTGGTGTCATACAAAGTAACTTTGATTGTTGTTGTTATGCAGTTTGTTCCCTTGAAAAATGATTTCAGACCTCTGCTCATCAGTGCACAACGCTCTTGTCACATTCTTTATAGTCGGCTAATAAGTGGGTTGCTCAGAAAAGCCTACATTTACATGAGTGTTTTGTAAAGGTTTGAGAAAGAAGTTTGATTAAAAAATTCACAGATCTATTCGATCTTAACAAAAATCACTCAAATGTCGTGTAAGAGGCAATGTCAGGTGCCCACATGCCTTATAAATGTACCTCCTCCTTTTTGCCTTCTTGTTTCTGCAGCTCCAGTGGGACCAGTCCAGAAGCAGGGTAGCAGGAGCTCTCCAGCGGTCTGCATGCGAGCGGAAATGGGTCCGCGTGCTGCCCGACACTCTGCTCTGGCCGAGTCTCTTGGGCTTCCTGGACGTTAGAGTGCAAGACTGCAAGGCAGAGCTGTTATCCTCCACGCTGGCAAACATTGGTCCTTTCCTCGAAGATGAATTCAGTGTTGACGGTCAGCCAATGAAGTTACACATGAGCAACATCACCATAACCATGAAGGTGGGCTACTGATACTGTCTGGATTTTATGGTCAACTAATTTATAATTTGCTGATAATAGGATGTCGGCACAAGAAAAAAGATGAATTGAACCTTTAACAATTAACAATTTTGGATAGCCAATGTTGTGTATGTAGTTAACTGTCAGGATTCCTTTCGTTTCTTTTAGGATGACAGCCCTAAAATCTACCCCACAGCCCCTCAGCCTGTCCCAGCCTCGTTCATTGTCGATCAGCTGCTCCTCGAGAGCGGCGACGACGGCATCATGAGGCTCAAAGGTGAGCAGGAGAATGATTTCTTTATTAACCATGACAAAGAAAATATGTGTCAGCATTGCAGACATGCCCAAATATCAGCAGGATTGTGAATCATAAAACCACAAGCTTACAAAATCTGCTTATAACATCTTTCTAGAAAGATGAACAGAAAGTGATCTTCATGTTTCCTTTGTGGTTGCAGCTGAAGGTACAGACTGTGGCGCCGCAGCAGGTGTTCCTGTGGTTTATCCAGACAACCTGAACGGTTCCTGCTCTGTTCAACAGCAGAGCAAGGTAGGGGAGTTTCAGCAGTACTATATATACTTCAGCTTGAAGTTTCTGTAGCAAATACCTACCTCTACTATTTTAATATTTCCTGGCACATTTAATAAATAGTGACTTGAGGGTTTTTAATATAAATGTGGCAGGGTCAGAAATTGGGGGTCTCAAAACAATGTTGATGGTGAACTATTATATTATTATAACTATAACTATATTGTGGTGAACTATTTTAATTTATCAATCAAAGTTTGGCATCTGTGAACACTGTTTATACACACAAAAAAACATGGTTATAAAAAGCCACTTACTCCACAGTATGTAATATACTATCCTAAGTCCTCACTTTGAACATAAGACCTCATCTAGTCAATAATCATGATCCTGGAGACTATTTCCACACCCCAGATTCTCACCAAATTTTAAAAGTCACACTCTGTCATGACCTCAGTGGTAGCTTTTGGCCTGTGTGCATCAGATACAGCTTAGGGATCCAACAAACAAAAGGAATTTAGTGATTATCAAGATGAATATCTACACATAATGATACTTTTACATGGTTCAAAGTTTTTTTTTATTCTTACATTTTTAAAGGTCACATCAAGATATTGAAAGTTCAAACAAAGCTCGGTTCATGGCCTCTTCTCACATTTAAATCTACAGTGATCTGTTCTGTCTGCCTTAAATACAGCTGTAATACTGGTGTCCTGTTCCCGGTCAGCTCAAAGATGGACAGCACAGAGATGTGTCTAAGTACACAAGAGTGTGTAATGGTGTTAGAATTACACCTGTGGCTGCCCATCAGAATCTAATATCCACCCACTCGGCGTGCAGCACCTAGCCAAGGCGCGCATTAACTGTTAGCGGGAACTAACCAATCCATTAATCGTGCCGTTACAGACACAAACCCTGGAGTCCCAGCTCTCTGACGCCCAGGCTGCTCTCAAAAAGGCCCTCGGTGAGAGAGAACGCCTTCTTCTGGAGATCAGGAAGTATGACCCCACCTTCACTCTCTGAGACCGCTCTGTCTTTCACCTCTAAACCTACTGCATCACTGCTCCTGCTGAGGAACAGGGATGGGATGCATCAAGGCTGAATGTCAGAAAACCAGCAAGACACATTCAAAGTGTGTGCGGACATTGGACGATGGATCCAAGTGGTGACTTTGGATCACTTCCCACTTGCTATATCACACCGTTCACTGGTAACAAAAGAGCCCCTGTAACAGGTACAAAAAGGCGAGCCTAGTGAACTAACTTATAGGTACATTAATGGTACTACTTTTTATCTAGCAGTCTAGATATTCCTCACTGCTGTACTAAACACAATGTACTCTGGTTATTTCTCATTCAAATCAGTGTGGACAGTAAACTCATTGTGCGGTTTCAGTGTTTGTCACACAGCATGCAAGGGGGCATATCATCAAGCTTTAATTCTCTCCAGTTAATATTATTTGTGTTATGGAAATATTGATTTGAACACTTGCCAAAATCTCCTCTTCACATGCACTGACACTGCCAGACAGCTGCTAGTCACAACTTAATGTCAAGCATGCTTTGTGAACAGTGCTAATTTCCATGTAGCACAGATTTACAGATAGACTGTCATAAAGCGTCATAGACTCAGTAATGTAGATTACTTCCATTAGGTGTGCATTCCTTTTCATTTAGAAGTATTATAACAATATTATCAACTGTTACTTGTTGGAAATGTGTTGTGAACGGTAGGGAAAACATTGCACTTTTTTTAAGAAAAAGAAAGCAGAATTGCGCTGCTTTCATTGCGAGATGGATGAATATTAATTTCAACCTCGGTTGTTTTATTATCCGGGGTGAAATGGTTACACACTTATCAAGTTTTCACAATTCTCCAAAAGCGAGTTGAAGCATTCCCCAGTGTTATTTTTCTTTGTGTTGTGAAATGTCGGTCATGCTTCTTTTTGTACTGTGAAACCGTGCGCACCGTGGTTGAATGTCCACTCAAAGACGACACGCCTTTCGCTCTCTCCCTTAGGCTGTGGAGAGCAGGTTTGCACAGTGGCTTCAGTATTGTACATTTTGACTCTAACTCTCTGGTATAAAGAAGTATTGGGATTACACCAGCTACCAGAGTTATAATACTTGATCTCCTTAAAACATGTTTTGTAGCTCGCCAGGAAACAACTCAAGACTGCTAGTGTCATTACCTCTGTGCACATTTTTCATGTATATTTATGGTAGTACAGCTGTCAGACATTATGACCTTAAAGCTCATTCTGGATGTTGTTTTACTTTATTTATTTAGATTTGTCAAAGCATGTTCTTTTTGTTAGACCAGGGTTGTTTTAAAGTGTATTGAAGCCATATCAATCAAAGAAAATTACATCACACAAAAAGCTGCGGTATTGATATTCTATGGACACACAGTGTGTCCTGAAAATGACCAAATTCACTACAAAAACTGATTTCAGTGTTTTCAGTGCGTTTCATCCTGATCTGCTGCAGATTGCATCTATCAGGCCAGTCGACATTTAAATTTCCATCACTTTGCTTTGCCTATGCATAAATCTGAAATATGCATGGATTCCAACAATGATGGATTTGTTCAACAGTCATTTTATGAATGCTTTCATGATAAAGACCTCTCTGTCAGCAACATTTTATGTACAAATGTTCTCTTGTTAAATCAGTGGTTTAGTGTTTAGTGTTTGGAGGTACAGTTATCTATCTTTATGGTTGCACAGCTGTTACAACTACCTTTCACTTCCATTCACCATTATCTCGTTGTGCACGTGGGAGACCCCTGGTGGCTGTGACAGTGTAATTAGGCAGAGATACTGCCCTTTAACCTCAGTATCACTTATAGTTGTGATCTTCTCAGCTTTTGATGTTTTTTTTTTTTGTTTTTTGTTTTTTTGCATGTCCTTCGCAGACAAAGATACAGTGGTTCGAAAATTGAACGTCCCTTGCTGGATGTGACACGTAGCTGTAAAGTTCATCCAGTTGCCCCTCTCCTCAGTGTTAAGTAGCAACTCTATTCTGCTGACAAACTGGTGCTCTGAGTTCCATCTGCTTCCGACCATGCAAAAAGGAGGAGATGGACGGAGACTCACTTTAACATGAGTGTTTTCTCTTTTCATAAGACTGACCTGGTGAAATGTTTGCCACCGGAAAGCAGATGCATGTACTGAAGTGATGTATAGTTCATGCCTTGTGAAGTACTTGCACTTGTGTGATACATTCACAGGAAATTGCACTTGTGTTGATGGAAATCATGTCAAAGAATTGCGGAGGAGTCCTTGTGAGACCCTGTAGACAGTATTTTTGTCAGTTGTGTAGTTGCATTGAATTTTGTATTGTCTATCACTTCATTGAGACTAATATAAAATTGGTTCTGTGAACCAGAGCTAGTATGTGGAAAATATTTTAAGAAAAAGAATAAATGATTAACTGCTGAACACATTTCAGTTGTGCCTTTAAGTTTTAATGGAAAATGCATGTTTGTTTAATAAAATACATTGATTGAATGCACGTTTTTTCTCATAACATATACATAAACTTTTACTTAAGTCTCACTACGGTTATTTTAGTAGTGTGAGCCATAGTTTGTTTGACTTTAAGCTCAATAAAAAGTCTGCATAAATTCAAATAAAACTTGAAACACTGTTCTTTATTTTAGAATTGTGAGACAATCTGAATCATTTCAGACATGAGCTGAATGAGTCAGGAAACCCAATTTATGGTTATATGGCTATTAAAAGAAACAAAAGTGCAAATATTTGCAGTTCAAACCATTTGAAATTTAAGGGAATCACAACTTTTCTGACAAAAAGACTCTCTACACTGGTTCTTTAAACTAAGTGGGGAACAAGAATGAAACATTTCAAAAGTATAAAACATAATATATTTACAATAATAATACACCAGTACAATTTCACACCATTTGAGCTGTTCCATCAGCATTTACCTTGACAGTTACATTAATGGCAGGTCAGAGTATTGACACATATGGACCATTCTTTAATACTGCAGTCACCGATGTTGACTTAGGATAGTCAGTAAAGAATAGTCAGTGTCTAGTTGGCTAAAAAGGCTTCACGACAAACTGTCAACAAGCTATGGCCTCACTTCTTGACACATCTGTCCACGATCTCCATGCACTGAAGCACAGGTGCCTCAGTGAAAGAGAATGTTCTTGTGCTTGGAGTTGGGAATCTGATCTCGGCTCTTCAACCTCCTCACTGCTTCCCTCATGTGCTTGGGCTGGAGCGGTGGTGTATCTCCCCACTTCTCACAAACGTCCAGCGCTGTAGGGAAGAAGACAAACTATTGAAGTACATGATGGTAAACATTGAAACTGCAAGAAAAAGCACAAATAAAACACAAATAGAAAAAGACTGTTTCTGTTTATTTGCCACTCACCCTCCTCAACAATTTCCCCAGCAAAAACCTTGGAAATACCAGACATGGCGATAACCACATTCTGGGACACTGATGATCCTGTTATGGACTGGATCAGCTAGAAAGTTAAAAAGGAAAAAAAAAGGACATCAATCAAATAAACTAGTGTCAAAGGTTTAAAAACCCCATCCATGCTTTGCTGTTCTCTTACCCTCTTAATAGCAGCCTTAGGGAAGGCAGAGCGTCTGTACATCTCATAGCGATTCAGCTGCTCTTCAGAAAACGATGACACCAAAACCCTAAAAATAAAAAACAAAACAAGAAGAGGGGATGATGGTGATGGTGTTCACTGGGCTAAGACTTCAACAAGTATTCTTTTGTATTGCAACAAGCTTCTGTGAGAAATCTCAGTCTTACTGCATCTTTTGTATTTCATCCTCATCAACCTTGTGGCGCTTCTCCTTTTTTTTCTCTGGTTCCACCTTCAGTCTCTTGGAAGCAGGTTGCCCAGAGGTTCCTTCTTCCTCGTCCTCCCCAGCTGCCAATTCCTTCACAGCGGAAGACAAACTTGTTTAGAGTGACTAAAAACAACCAGATGCCTTCTGTCAAACCACAAACACACATTAACAATGCCAGAACAATGTTCACGTATCTGATCAAATTCCAGATCTTGTTGTTTTATTGAGATTTAACTTTTAACACTATTATTTTCACTCTGACCTTTTCATTGCACTTATGGTACATGATGGTAATGTTTCTTAATGTTACTTTGCTGGTCAATGATTAATTATTAATTTATTCATGCTTTATGTCCTGAAACAAATAATCCATTGATAAAGTATTGCAACGACACACAATAGGTTCCATGTTTTATAATCAATTGTCATACAGTCAGAAAAAATCTGTAGGTTTCAGTCTCTCAAACGATTGGCTTGCATCTCTGATATTTAATAGTATATGTGATTGTATTTGAGAATTTGGGTTTATGACTTTTGTTCATGGGTTTTATTGACTGATTGATTGAATATTGACATTTCCGGATTTAGATTCATAATCGGGTCATGTTACTCCTTGATCAGGTAGTTACTAATTTAAGTCTGATTATTTTGGCAGAGTTTTTGTATGGCTGACTATGCTGAAGTAAAATTGCTAAAGTGACTTAATGTTTAAGATGAATGAAAAGATTTTGTAAAGACTTTTTGTTCAGATTTCTTCATGAACAAACACTGCTTTTATGTCAGTATTTCTCGAAATACGTTAATAAAAAAAGTGTTCATGTATGTGAACTATTCATGTATCACATCGACAATGGTATCAAAAAATGATTTTCAGCCCTGGTAGTTGGTAGGTGTAAAGCTGGTATAATTTAATTTAATTTAATCTTATGTATGTAACTCAAGACCATGATAACATGGTATGAAGCACAAACGGAACACAATAATCAACAAAATGATGGCACACGGCATGGCCAAAGTACAGCAAATGTTACTTAAAGAAAGGAGGGACATTCTTCAAAAAAAGGCACCTAGTTTACAAACTAAACTAACTTTTGGCTTATCAGATTGTAATGACAAAATAAATTTAAACATGGTTGGGATGTTTAAATAATACTTTAGCAAATACCTTTCTCTATAAATCACTGTGCCTACATTCTTACGCTGAAACAATATATGATCCTTGTCTCCCAAACGACTCATTACAAAAAGTTGCAGATCCTTTGATTTCTGTCCAGGCTCTTATATCTGAATTCTGGTACAGATTTCTCCAAAATTACGAATAGCCTGCCTGTACTTTTGATTTTCATTCAACAAACATTTCCAGTTTAGCTTATGTTTAGGTTCTGCATAAATATCCCACGATTTCAAACTTCTGAGCTCACTTTGCCACTTTTGCATGAACTGGTAAAAATAACTAAACCTTAGTATGGCACATTGCTCTTTTACCTGAGGCTCACATCCTGTCCTCTTCATGTTTGAGGCCCGGCCACTCACAGCTTTGAGCTCCTGTTTGGGCTGATCTTGAGAAGATGGCTCCTTGTTTTCATCCTCAGGTTTTGCTGTGGCTGCCACATCTTCAGTCTCCTCCGGTTTAGGGTCCTCTTCTGAGGCCGACGCTGCTCTCTCGGGTGTCCCCTCGGGTTTGATCCGTGCAGGGTCGGCCATAATCACTCAGTCCCTCTCACACTGACTATCAGACTCTGGTCCTGGAGTATCAACAAAGTAGTAAGTTAATAATAAGCCAGATGGCAGTTTGATTAACGCTAGATTGATAGCACTTCGACTCCTACACTATACAACAATACATACTGAGTTCAAAGGTATTGTAGCATCAACAAAGAGTGTGCCTTCATATTAATAATTATGTTTGGATTAAAAAAAAGAATGAAAATGAGTAAACAACATGCACCTACCTTTTCTGTAGCTAACAGTGCTGCTGAGGTTAGTTTATTAATTTAGGTCGGCAAGCAGGGAAGCTAACACATTAGGCTCAGGTTACTGCACTTACTATAAACTAAATTAAACTAACAAATTAAATTTAAGCTACTAGTTGGTCTAAGAGCAACGTTAGCATCACGATGCTACTGTTCTCCGTTTGGTAGCATAGCAGCGGGGTTTCCGTTTCCGCTTTTGAACAAACTTTATAGACACTGCCACTTGTAATACAGAGAAGACTATCTACCACTTTAACATTATAAAAAGACCTTTATTATACAATTATTGCTATAAATACAGCTCCTCATACACAGTGATTCAATTAAATTCTTAAGGAAGTTTCAAATAATTTACAACCGCCAGTTAAATCAGTTTAGACAATAATTCTTATATCTTTAATGTCAGTATCACCTATAAATAGTTTATGCTGTCACCTGATCTTATGAAATATTCCTGCTGACATTCAGGAGGAAATATAACACGATTTTTCTTGCAAAACTGACATGAATTTCATGCCCTTTCAGTTACTTAATTTTAGCAACTGACTATTTCAAGAGTAAATGAAAGTTTGTTGTGTACGACTAAAAATACATATAAATGACTAATAAAAGAGAATAATTGAAGGTTAATGTTCGTAAATCTCTGACGGACGTTTCAAACACTGGATGGGATTAACGGCCACATCCCGTTCCTAGGCGCAGCCCGGGCGCCATCTTGGCTCTTCCCATCCGCCTCCTTCTCCCGGCAGCCCGGGCGGGGGCGACACGGGCCGCGTTTGTGCCCGAGTGTGTGCTAGTGTGTGTGCGTGTGTGACGAGGGGAGTCGGGTTGGAGATGCAGAAAGAAAGGGCAGTTTCTAGGAAGTGACGGACGAGGCTCCGGGGACTGGTCAGAGGAAGTTTGCTCGATGGTGGTACCGTGCTGGCTGAACCAAACTTTCCCCCCTCCTCCTCCACCTCCTTTGAGCTCCAGCGGCACCGCGGACCGGGACGGACGGACGCGTCCAGCGGCGGAGGGAGCTTTTGTTTCCCCGCCACACCAGCAGCGCTAAGGAATAACTTCAGGTTGGGAGAAAGGGGGGGAAAAGAAGAAAAAAAAAACGCAGAGGAATTTCTCTCCAGCAACCAAGCCCCCCTTTTCCCCATCTCTTTCCTTTCCTTCCTTTTTTTTGCCCCCGGGAGCCGCGATGGGGAAGGAGCAGGAACTTCTGGAAGCGGCGCGGACGGGAAACCTGGCCGCCGTGGAGAAGCTCTTGTCCGGGAAGCGGCAGTCCGCCGGCACCGGCAGCGGGTCGTCTGGGACCGGGGGGAGCGGCAACAGCGGCGGGCACGGCGCCTCCTCTCATCCGCTCTCCAGCCTGCTCAGGTAGGCTCCGGGAAAAAGAGAGGCGGATATAAATGAATGAGAAGCAGCCACCGGTGCTGCCCCCGTCAAATATGATCATTTACTCTTGTAGTGTTTTAAACATCCTCAGCTGAGTGCAGCTTGTTTTTTTAGCCTTATTTTTTTTTGCATTGCTAAACAAACACAACCCAAACCAGTGCAGCAGCAGGAGCAGTGGCATGCTTTCTTTGTTAGCTCCCTACCAGCTGTACTGAAATGTGCCAAAACCTGCTCGGTGGGTAATTATGCAACTTAACTCCAGAAATCTGCAACAAAACAGCCCACGGTCTCTTTAAAAACTAACACAGATATATTATTAATCGCTCGCATACAGTCTAGACCTGAATGCTCAGTGGTGAGGGTGGAGGAGGAGTGGGAAGCCAGTTGTCAAGAGGCATGATCTCACGTCCAAAGCAACATTATTTTTCTATTCGGGTGTGTTTTATTGTTTCTTTTAACAGCCCTGGGTTTGAAAGTCACTTCAGCTGCATAGATGTTCAGGCATGGTAGATTTCACCTCAGTCAATGGTTTCAATAGGAAGTGGTTCAGTCAGGCGAACATTTGATGTGGTTTTTCGCACCCATCAAAGATCTAAGAAAAGTTCAGCTTTTTTTTCCCCTTTAGCGCTCCTCCTTTTATCAGCTTCTCATTCAGAAGTAAGAAAGCAAACTATAGTCAGTGTAAGTCACCTGTAACTGTCATCCTTTCCCACATGCCACCTGTGAACACACTGTGGCCTGTCAGTGGACGCCCAGATTAAAATGCTTAGAGCTGGACCTTATTTGTGGTCTGCACAAAGGGACACCATTGGCTTAAAATGAATAATACTGGGAAAGGCTTTGGTGATGAGCCCCTAGTCTACAGTGGCTGCTTTTGATAATGTGAGATCAGATTACTCTCAGCGTCATGAAGAGGCAGCTTGGCTGGGCCCTCTTCTAATGTGCCATCCCTTTTTTAACTTTGCACCGATGAGGGCTGCCAGGTGATATTAAAAAATGGGAGGCGATATAATGGATCTGATAAGTTCAGAGTTTCATTTTGTTCTGTATATGTTATCTGAGTTATTACACACAACAATTACAACACACTATGTCCCCCTGGGCTGAGACATAAGATGCAGTTTCATAATGCATCCATAGCTGAGACAGCCATTGTGATGTACGCAATATTAAGACCTGTGAGAAAGAAATTAACAGCTTTGTTGTTGAGAAGAATCTACTCCTGAAGGCCACGTGTCCTTCTATATGCCTGACTATATCTAAAAGTGAAGTACAGCCTGAAGATAAAACTTTTGACCAGACCAAGCGCTGCCTGTCAAAAGCAGTCAAGTTTCTCCTCTCACTCCTTTTTGTTTTGATGCTGAGCACACGCAGGTGAGCGTCTATCAATCAAAGCATAATATTGCTCCTGTGGGAGCCCAGTGCCAGCCACCCTCATTTGAGGTACAAGTGTCACGGCGAAGCTCGAAGTGATGCATGGCTGTGTTACTCAGCACGGACTGCACAATGTACTCAAGGTAATTACATTAAACCCCTCTAATCGGAAATCCAATTCCAAAATGTCATGGAGTCGAGGCTAGCTCCGTCTCTCCCTCGCTGATCCGTGGGCGGACTGAAGAGCCCATTGTGTCATCTGTTCTGACTTGAGCAATCAATGTTTGGCAATGATAGCTTTGGGAAATTATTGGCTAGACTTTGCAGGAAATGAATTAACTAGAGGTCTGTAGACCTGAAAAGCCTGTCGCCCGTGGACACCTGGGCTCATCCGCTCACAGAATATAACAAGTTGCAAGATTAGTGACCAGAGGGCTGCCTGGGGGATTGTTGCTATTGTATATGACATTTGATTTTGTTTGCATAATCAAAATGTCAATACGTTTAAGGACTTCACAGTGAATCAGTACAGTGGTACATGCACAGGGTTGGTGTGTGTGTTTGATTTTTTTTTTCCCTTCACCAGAATCGCCTTGTAACTTTATTCATCCTCCATTGTTAGATAGAGTAAGCCTGTAATCCTGTCAGAGGAGATTTGATCTGTAAGGGTCTGTCTTTAGTGAATTTTAGCCTCTGTTGGTTGTAATGTCAAGGGATGGAAAGGGATGTGTTATTTCCACCCCTGCCGCACTCTTCTTTTATTACAATTAAGACCACATTAACATCCACTTGCATTAAAGAAAACATCTTTCTAATTTTAGTTCGTCTGAAGCCTAAACCTCCATTTAATTAGACCTGTTGTGTCTCCTGTGGCTGTAGCAGGATATAGTCAATAACAATGACCTGTTTGTTGTATAGATTAAACCACAGGCTATTCGTATGAATGATCTAATCTAATCGGCTTCATTACCAGTCTTTGAAGGTGTGTTGTGCGAGTGTGTGTTTTCCACTAGATTTTTGGCGTTCTTGCACTGGAATGGGGCGCATGTCAAGACTTGCAGTGTTTTTGTAACCAGGCAGTTGTACAGCTCTGCTTTCTGGAATGTCTGTTTTCCCAGGAGGCTGCATCCCAGCGGTTGCCATGGGACAGACACTGACCCCGACGTGTTTAACAACGCTGCCGCCAACACCCCAAACATTTGTTCCATGTTCCTCCATTGACACCCAAACGAGCTGGGCAGGGCCTCCTCGAGCAGGGCAGTCACAATGTAACTTTCATATGATGGTGATTGTGGAAGTAAACTAGATGACTTGAGGCAATTTGCTGGAATTACTTAAGCTTGATTTGTGTCTATTTTAGGCCGTACATTTGCTGTGTTTTGCTCCATATGGTAGTTTTTGCAAGGGCCCCATGACTTGTTTTGATCCCTGAGGTCTACAGGAAGAGCTCCTCACTAGTACTTCCTGGCCAGGGTTGTCCAAACACAGGCCAGCTGCCGCGGTCAGACCGGAGGTAAGACAAGTCCCTGGCAGGGAGAGTGCTTGCCCACTGAGGGGAAATTAACAGAGGAATGCATGGAGTTCTGGACAGACGCTCTGAGAGCTTAGCCAGATGAGGGCTCGTCTCCCAGCTTCACAGCCACGTCTCTTTGTCCCGCTGACAAAGCGGAGAATGGTGGCTTTTCATATTCATATCAGTCCCTAGAGAGCATTCTGGGGCCTTTCTGCACTTTTTGGTTTTACAAAGAAAATTGAGCTGTCATTGGGATAGAATTGGACCACCTATTTAGCGTATCCAACTCATTTAGTCTAACGTGCAGTTTAATACAAGCAGGACTTTTGTCATGTTTGCTGATAAAATCAGCTTTAGATATTCCCAAAAGGCCTCTTGAAATGTGTTTTCTCTATAGTTGTCATTCCTTTTTCTGAATGCTAGTGAGGAAAGCGTTTCTATCAGTGTGATGACTTGGTTAGCATTTTAAGAGGCTCGGGCACAACTCCAGATCATTCCATCCCATTACATCCACAGTTTCTGGCTTGTCAGGCCGACGGTGTCAGCCGACAAAATATCTGCTGCATAAGAATGAGCACATAGTGTCCTTTTTTAAAAAACAGAAATATCCCTGGAGCTCCTCTGTTATTAGGATCTTGAGCATGTAGAACTCACTGACTGTGAAGGTGCACTGTAGGACTTCGGGTGGTGTTTCTGCACATGACAGGCCCACAGCGGGAATCTGACACGCTCAGTTCTTAGCCGGATTTCGCTGCAGCCATGAAAGTTCATACAAACTGTCCAACTGCCCGCTGTCTGTGTTAACAAGATGGTTTCTGTCACTACAGCACGGGCCAAGAGCCTCGGATCATTCCCAGGTAGCTAAAAGCTGCGCAAACATTCAGGGCTGGCAGGCACATTTCATCAGTTGTTGACCTCTGAACTGAAAGAAACTATAGCTGGTTCAACCCCAGAGGGAGCAAGCTAGCTGGGAAATCCAACACCACCATGTTAGCATTCCAGGCACATCTGAGTTTGGGATGCTCTGCTCCATGCGTTACATTTACGGCCTGTGTTTGTGTAGTCTGAGAAAGCAGGCAGATAGGCACTTAGTAGCAGTGATGAATTCCACATATGTGTGCGTGGAGGGGTGGGGGGGAGCAGTAACTAACAAATACAGTGTCATTTCCATGCAGCGTCTGGCCGTCTTTGCTTTAACCAAATGGAGATTGGCTAAAAATAGACATCATCCAAGTGGGTCAGGGGTTTCTTGATTAGTTTGTAGAGGAAATGAGGAGAAATGGAAAATGCTTAGCACTTTTCATAATAATACAAAGTGCTTAACAATTAAGACACATTAGGGTTACAAAGGTCTCAGTCTTTAAGAAAAAATGTCATTTATGGTTTCCTTCTCTGTGCTTCTTGTTTGAAGAGAAACAAAAAGTTGCTTATGTGTGTGCAGGTCAGCAAGTCTTTTGTGTGTGTGTTTGTGTGTTTATGTGAACTCTGTTTCACCCCACTCACTGAGAACCTTATAATAACAAATGGACAAATGGAAAATGATAAGCCCGCTGAGGCAGTGTGGTATCTCTTGTAAATCTTTTTGAGCCCATTTGTAGAGAGAGGTACCACAACGACCGGAGACCTCAGGCACTCCCCCTCAAACCTGTGCGAGCCTACACGTGTGTTAGCCGGCTGCTAGCAGCCCCCGACCCAGACATTTTCATCTGTCTGCACTGCTGGCTGGCGTCTTCCTCTCTCTCTTTCCCACTCTGCCTCTCTCAGCAGTCTTCTTGGCCACCTGCTGGGCCCACGCCAACCTCCACTCCACCTCCAGACTTCAAACATGTTGTAGTTGGAGCCAGCGTTATGGCGCTACGCTCAATACGCTCACACAGGAAACAAATTAGCCCAGATCTTAAAATGTGTAATTCCCCTTTTTGCTTTGATTCGTGTGCAAACCATATAAAAGAAACATTAAGTGTCCTGGACTGGATTAGCAGCAGCACAATTAAAAAGATTGGCTGCAGCCAGCAACTGTGAAACACAACTACTTTCAGACACCTATTGTGAACAAGGTGCGAGAAAGAGAAGTCTTGTGGTCGCAGAAATGAAACAATTGAAGAACAGAAATGACATTGCTGATTAATTTTGTGAGCAAAGTGAGAGGTATT
This sequence comes from Scortum barcoo, assembly GCA_023238725.1. Taxonomy (NCBI): domain Eukaryota; kingdom Metazoa; phylum Chordata; class Actinopteri; order Centrarchiformes; family Terapontidae; genus Scortum; species Scortum barcoo. Next base: position 16,849,121 of record CM041549.1, read on the forward strand.
TGTTCTCTTCTCTAGCTATGCAAACTAGACCAGACTGATGTTGGGCACTATTTCAAGAAGCGAGGTGTCAGCATAACTGAAAATAATTGCCCATCCATCCGGCAATATTTTAGTTAAAACTGAACGTCGGCTTGTTCTTTCAAGCTGAATGCTTAAGTGATGCTGGTGTGAAGCAGTGAGATCTGTATGGTTGTGCGTTGGCATCTGTTGTGAAGTCAGTGTGGGCAATGGCAGCTTGTTGGAAGACAGGCTGTGTTTCTCTTTTTTTTCTTTTCCTCTATATCCTTCCCTCCTTTTCAGCCCGCCGCGAGTGTTTTTCATGCCCATCATTTTGTCTCTGCCGGAGCCCATTGCACTGCTCTGATCATAGTCTGCAGCGTGTTCACACCTCCTGCCGCAACACAGTTGCTGTGTGAAATTCTCACTTCGGTGTGGTTATGAGCAATGAAGACTCAATCAGGCTTTCTTAAGGCTGTGTACTACACCAAACTGCTAAATTAGCTGCCTTATCGCTGTTCTCATTTTAATACTTTCTGTTCCTTTTTCACTGGATCGGTTCACTGTAGCACAGAGCAAAATGAATATGTCTCAGAAGCCTTGTTTAAATGCTTATCATGACACGTATATTTCAAAAAAAGGATTGTCTGAAATGGTCAACCCGACTGTAAAAAACATTGAGAAGTAACTTTTTTGGGCCGTTTTTAACCACACCAGCAGCATGGCTTTATGGGTAGCAGTGTCGCCTGGTCTACCAATTTGGTCCAAATGTAACGGGTCACGACTTAAAGGAAAAACCTGACTCCTAGGGGTCCTACAGTGAGGTTATCTGGTTGTTCTGTTATGACGTGGGGGGTATTTTGCTAGCATGGTTTGGTTCCCCTAGAGGGAAGGATCACTGCAGATCAATCGATAGCTTTTCTGAGTGATCACTTTTATCCCATGAGGAAACTTTTTTTTATCCTGATGGGAGCGGTCTCTTCCAGGATAACAGTGCCTTCAATCCACAGGATACAAGGGGTCACTGAATGGTTTGATGAGGAAAATTATGTGAATCATAAGCTATGGCTTTTCAACAGTCAACAAATCTCAACATAGCTGAACACCTATGGGAGGTTTTGGAGCGACGTGTTAGACAGTGCTCTTCACCGCCATCATCAAAACACCATTTTTTTTTTAGAAAAATGGTGTTCATCCTTGGAGTTCAGAGACAAAGGAGCACTGGTTTATGCAGACATTCATGGCCCCTAGAGGATAAACGGTCTCCCACAGGATAAATTCCGATGGCTTAGCTTGCTGTCACCCTAAACTAACATCGCAAATATTGTAAACATTATACCTGCTGAACAAAAGTTAGCATTGTGAGCATGTTAACATGCTGTTGTGTCTAAATGCTGTTAGCATGGATTTTGACCTTGCTTTGTTAATTATATGTAACAATTGTACCACGCAAATGGAATATAGGTTCATCAGGAGTTCTGGAAAATCATTAACCATGTGATCATCGAATTCTCTTGTGAAGTACTTTTCATGTTAGTCATAGACTCGGTGAAGCCTTGTCATGTATGTGTCATACCTTTGTTACTTAATTTGTCTCCCCGTGCCACATATTTTATAATACTGCTCCAGTCTAGTCTGTAACAACCTTCATGATGAGCGTGCACTACTTAATTCGTCGTAGTTCTCTGCTCCCAACGTGGTGTCTTGACAGATTTTAGCTCATTAAGTCGGTGAGAGTATTTCTCAGCGGGCCTGGAAGACTCTGGCAGATACTTCAGTCTCTCTCTCTCTCTCTCTCTCTCTCTCTCTCTCTCTGGATCTCTCTCTCTCTCTCTCTCTCTCTCTCTCTCTCTCTCTCTCTCTCTCTGCCGAAGAGAAGGTGTTCAGGTTGGCTGTTTGGCTGCGAGGCATCTGGTTTCAGCCCCTGCCAGCAGTATGCATAATTAAGCCCAATTTCCCTGACAGTGGCTGACATACGCCAGTCACCGCTGGGTTCGGTGCCCTGGGCTGGACTAATCCCTGGCAGTGTGGTCACACCGCTAATAGGCTGGAGGACAAATCTGTTTATTTGACACCGGGTTCACACTCACCTGGATTCTTATTTGCTTAAACCTAGGAGTAATTTTTGCCTTGGCTATTCCCCAGGGCTCCATAAATAAATATGTACTTAAACATCGTAATTTTGCTTCCACCGGGAAATACAGTAGAATGCTTACAAAATAGAAATGTTGACTCTGAGTACCTGCTGTTGTTGAATTAGCCTACTTGTTGATGATGAGGCCGTACAAGGCAATGAAACTAGTCATTCTGGTTAGTCCTGATCATAATAACTAGCTAAATAATATATTCGTATTTTAATTATCATATACAGGATGTGTCCCTTTTTTTCCCTACCTGCTGAGTGAATATGGATTAGATATCAATGCAAATTTGATTTAATCGAACTAACAGATCAATTCAAACACATCATGTTATCTTATTTGAGTTTAGTCACTTAGTATGAGGATTGAGGCTGAAGACTGAACTCCAGTGTCTTCTGTTTTTGTGTTAAGCTCCATGACATTTGGACTTCAGAAGAAAACACTGTGGAGATTAATGTTTAAGCCCACGTATTTTGGAAATCTCTCTTACATGCCTTCAGTATGTGTGACTAGCATCAGCAGACAAATGCAGAGAATAGAGGGGAAATGTTATTATCCCTCCTCCTCTCGTACTGGCCGGGCATTGTACGACACAGAATCACAGCCCCCCCCAGAATCTTTTTCAAACTCCAGCTTCATCCCGCTGATATTCCCTGAGGGAAATTAAGGATTAGCTCAGCCTTTCAAACAGGAATTCCTCAGTCAGTTCACATGAATGTGCCCCCTCCCAAACCAAATCAACTCTGTTTTGCCCATTGCCCTGCTATGGGCCTAAGCCCCGTCCCTCAGTTAGGTTGGTTGTGAGCCGTAGTAAGAGGATGAAGTGGATTGTCGAGCACCACTCTGACTCATGCCCTTGAGTGCCATGCTGCCAAAAGCGCTCGGAGGACGTAACACTTGGACTGCACTTAAAGCCGCTACTACAGGCAGCCCTACATTATAAAGACGGTGACAGTGAAAAAACGCAGCAAGCAGACATCTTCAGTTCCTCTGCACGCAGATGATTCTGCTAATGGTAATTAACACTCAAAGTGTCTGATTGGAGCTGTAACATTATGGAAATGGGAACCAGAGAGTGACATCATACTGTGGTTTGTGATGCATTACACCACTTTCTTTGGTGATGTGGCTGACGTGATGCTGGCGTTTGTATTTCTGAGTGATGTTTCTGGAACTTCTGGCAATGACACATCAGTCATAACCGCAGAGGAGGGCAAAATGTGCAAAGGCATCACAAATGTTGCCATTGTGCCATTTTCTAGATTTTTTTTTTATGAGTTGATGACTCTGAATATGAAATGGGAAATTGTGCAATATTCCTCATGATACGTACAACTTAATTTTTCAATACCTAAGAGTTTTTTATTTTAAAAGTCTGGACTTGGACTTACTGCACATATAACACAAGAAAGGCCAACATCTATATGGCAATGTATGTAAACCCGTTGCATGCCTTCTTCCATCACTCCAGCAGCCGTTACTGCCCCGTGCCTGAATTTGTTGCATTCTCCAATTGTCGCTGCTCTGTTCAAGTTTATGTTAATTTGTTTATAGGGTTTTTTTTGCTGTAAGCCGTTACATAACTCTTTATCTAGGACGGCAACTAGAGGTCCGCTTCTGTCTCAGTCTTCCCTTTTTATGTGTTTATGTGTTCAGCGGCCACACACGAGACAGTGCTGCCGCGCTTCCGACTCACACGTTTGGTTTTCTGGTTCTGAAGGGAAGGGAGAGGAAATATGCCTGTGCCTGTGCCTGTGCGTGCGATGCCTTAAGAACTGACATAATCGCAGCTTGCACATTTCTCCCCTCCACTCTAACAGAAATTTATCAATCCCCAGCATTTCCTCCCGTCACATCTTCCCGCTCGTGCATTTCCTCCTTGCTCACCCTGCTTTTGATGTCCCCGTGCCTTCATGGCTGCCTGGCTTGGTAAGATGAGACCCAGAGGGCCCGCTGTAAGAAATAAACAGCTTAGGTTATGACTTGCAGAGTGGTGCATCCCTGTGTGTCTGAGCTCTGTCGGGCCCATTGTTCTGCAGGCTACAGAGCCCTCCAAGACACTTATTTAATCAGACGGCTCTGACTGTGTAATTGCAGGCTGCTCTGAGAGCTATTATGGGAGATGTATTTTAAGGGGGCAAAACAGCCATTACTGCGACAAAAAACGAGCCGTGTGTGTGTGAAGCGAGTTTAGTCGCACAGTAGCACTGAGGCTGGTATAAGGAGGCAGAGCATCCCATCGCTACACCTTCTACACTCTGATTTGATCACAAGTCAACTCCTGGAGCTGATGTTTTAATTTGTTGTCTTTCTCTACCCATAAAAGATTTGCAAATAGCCTCAGCTGCTGCTCTGTTTCCAGGTCGAGTTCTCTCCAAAGGCTTTATTCATAGAAATGACTTGCTCGCACCAACATTATCCAAGTCATCCAGTCATAATGCATGAAGCCGGTTCTGAGACTGTTTTCTATAATGCATCAAAAGCTATGTAAATAGTTAAAAAAAAAAAAAGTATGTTAAATTTCTCTCCCATTCATGATTGATTCTCTCTGAGGCCCGATGTTTTTTCCCTCATTCTCTTTCTGTTTGACGAATGACTCTGGCCTTAGATATTTGGCTCACTAGTGCTGGGATTTCCTCGTCGCATGATTTATTTAGGATGTGCTATGGTCCTTTCAGAGAGCCTCGCATCCCGGCCCTGGCACTCCGTCTCACCAGACATCCTTTAGCTTCTTAAATGACTCCCTACATCTCGCTTAACCCCACTCCCCCACCCCCACCCCCAGCCCCTCCTCCTCCTCTGTCGTCCTCCTCACCACATCGCTCTTTGGAAATTAAAAGAAACAAACCAATCTGAGTGGACAGCTGAGTTCAGCTCAAGTGAATGAGAGTGCCGGGCTGATGCTGGCCTAGCTTTACACTTTACCCCTTTCAGTGCTTCTTTTTTTTTTTTTGGGCTCCATCCCAGTGCTTTGTTTGTTGTTGCTTGCACTGCATAACAAAAGCCTATTCTACTTTAGGACTCGGCCTAGAATAATCAGGCCGAGGCTGCACAGAGGCACTGGTACTGTAAACGAGACGCAATTAGCTCATCTTAGCCGCTGCTCTGTGTTGAAAGTGTTTCTTTTCGTTCCTGTAGTCACTGCTAGCCCGTGCGACTTCAGTCCCATCCTCTTGCAAGTTTCTCTGATAAAGAGTGCATGAATGTACACTCCCCCACCTGTGTGTAGGTGGGGTTAGGCCGTGATGTGAACTGAATGCTGTGAGAGACTGGGGCCTTGAGATAGCAATCAGAGCAAGAACACACCCACAGCTGGGGACTTTACCGTGGGATGGGCACTGTTTGTTTGGTGTGCGTATGTTGTGTTTCCACCTAACAATCCTTTTCTGCTCTCAACAGTATCTGGAGGGGCCCCAATGTGAACTGTGTGGACAGCACTGGATACTCCCCTCTCCACCACGCTGCCCTAAATGGACACAGGTAGATCAGGGATAAATAACATGGGGGGGGGGGGGGGAATGCTTGTTTCGGAGACAGTTTTTGCTCCTCTGTTCATCCGCTGCATTAAAAGGTCAGCCCTCCCAGACAATTGTCCCACAGGGAGGATAAAGCTATTGATTGGCCGTTTGCTTAAGACTGTGTGTATTTATTAGTGTGGTTATATACTGTTGGCTTTTTCTGACCTGTCCTGTCCCCTTTCTTCACGCGCAGCGAGGTGGTGGAGGCACTGCTACGAAACGAGGCCTTGACCAACATCGCCGACAACAAGGGCTGCTACCCTCTCCATCTGGCCGCGTGGAAGGGAGATGAACATATCGTCAAACTGCTCATTCACCAAGGACCTTCCCACCCCAAAATCAACGAGCAGGTCTGGTGCTGCATTAACTTTTCTCGTGCTTGTGCGTGTTGTGCTCTTTATTTTTCACTCTTGAGTTTCCGGTCTTAGTTTTGGCTGATAATATCATGTGAAAGTTAGTCAGTACTATAACTGATTAGTTCCTGAATCTATTCAGTTTGTGACAGCAGAAGACAAAGTAGAACTGCAGCAGTAGCTTTTTAGTGCTCTAAGGAAAGAAAGTGTAGGTATTAACCCCCAAACACTTTGCCTTTCAGCACATTCGTTGACCTAGTAGTTTCATGATTACAGATAGGAAGTTGATCTTTTTTCCACTTGGTAAGGAGGTCACTTTTAGCAACAAAATGCCATGTAGAGATATTTCAAATTCTACTTCAGCACGGCATGCTGCATACGCCATCCAAACAACATGAATGCCAAAGAGACTGTGAGCCGAGTTCATTAACATCAGCGCATCATGAGTGTGACTTCTACTGTGATACTTGAAGTGCTTTGACGCCGTGCCAGTGTGAGAAGTGCTTGTTGTTTGCCCTAACCATTTTAACTGTTTCATTTCATGTGTTTCATATTTTGTTTGGTTGCTTACTGCACAGACCGGCACCATCTCTGGCCTGTCCTGTTCTGTTTGAGTCGAGGAGAAATGACCCACTGTGAGCCCTGCGAATGTAGTCTGACACATGACATTCTTTTAGCAAACAAGCCACCGTCAGATGAAACAAAAGCAGAAGTAAACTCATCTCACTTTGTGTCATTTCTCCCTGCCTGTTCATGACATCTGATTTGTTCATTAACTCTAACCTGATTATTTTTTTTCTCCTCTTTATTTAGTCTGATTCATTTGTGATCATCTGTCATTTGTTCATTGCTTGTCTGAACCAAAACCATCAGCCTATCTTCTCTTCCTCCCTCCCAGAGCTCTGTAGACCATAAAGAGTTCAAACGCTGTGGGCCCTTTGACCCCTATATTAATGCCAAGGTGTGTACACAGTGCTGCCGAAACAACATTTCCTTTTCAAGTGCTCCTTTGCTTTACTGCTGTGTTGGCTTGCTGTGCTTGGGATGGTTTGCCGCTTTCTGCTTGTGGGGCCCCTCTGCTGCAGAGATATGGGGAGGCTTTTAATTTCACTATCAGTAGATGCCTGTCCTCCGGCTCTCTACTCTACGACTGTGATCTTCAACTTTTATTAAGATGTTATGTTTAACAGAAGTGACATTGAACTACAGCATGCCCTCCACCACAGCAGGTATTCTGTTTGTACATGACACAGTGCTTTTGAACCGGCCTTTTGATCAGGGTCAGATAAACTAAGCTTTTACCAAGAAATGTTTTGAGATTCAGTGAATGTCTCTGACGGCCACTGTAGATAATTTGTGATTATTATTTTTTTGTTTGTTTTTTTGTTTAAAAAAAAAAAAAAAAACAGAAAATTTGATATGAAAATGTGTACAATAATCAGCCTGAAGCAGTACAGTTGTACTGTTGTTCCCCACAGCAGTAGAACTAAATATTGACTGATGCAAACCACACTATTAATTAAAGCTACAACAACAAGTACAGTATTAAAGAAATCAACAACGGGAGGTTGACAATGGAGTAGCTGACAGGAAGTCCTCTGTAATATCGGCTGCTGGATTGTGTGGTTTAAAGTGACAAATCAATGATTTGTGATGTGCTGCAGCTAATGGTTGTTTTCATTTCATTCAAGTACTATATTAATAATGTACGCTGTAAAAAGATAAAAAACATGACAAACACAAGTTCCCTCAATCCAATCTGACCCATATTGACAAAACTCCAAATATTCCATTTATTATAACACACACAGGAAAAAAAAATGGTTATAAACATCAAAATGTTCTTTTTCTACATATTTATACATTTGCTCTGCTGACAACATAATGTGTGCTGGAATGATGTCAGCACTAAATTGATTTGTTCCTCCATCTGGCCAGAGTTTGTCAGAATATGTGAGTCTGCGTCAGAAGATGTATTACAACTTCAGCAGAAGCTCTGAATAGTAATTTAGCCAATAATTCTCGAACAATGTGCCGTTCAGTACATTTGTTGATCTCTAGTAGTTTTGTAAGTACACACGTAATGGTTTAGTTGGCTGCTATAGAAAGTGGCAGTGTCAGATAGTCCACCACTTTGTTACAGACTGAAACATCTGACAACGATTTCATTGATTGTGATGATTTTTGTACAGATATCCATGGTCCCCAACTAACAAATCCTACTGACTTGGCAGCATCTGTTTGCTTAAGTACAGCACCACAGAGCTGCTAGCATGGCTGTAGACAGTCCAGTAAACAATAAAAGGATTTTTGTTATTGACTGGGAACAGACCAGGTTGGATGGACTCAGCCTTTGCTCATCGTCTCTCATTTACGTGGCTTACGTTGAGTATGTACAGCGTAGGATTCCATGAGGCTTCTGTATATTTCAGTTCGAGTACTGCCCTCATTGTATCCAGCTACCCAGGGAAGCCCCAATCACAGCCTGTCTGCATGAGGAGACGCCGCGGAGCTGACAGGGTCTCTGACAGCGTTGCCCTCACAGTCAGAGCAGCGCAAGCGTGTTGGTCCATGATTGCATTTTCAGCAGGCAGAGCTGAAAACCCACCCAGGCCTGTAGATAAAGCTGTTCACTATTTTTGAACATTGTCACATTGCCCCTGGACTAATCTTCTTAGCGTTTGGACGGGAAGGCTGGCTTTCTTTAATGCTGCCATATATTAGAGTGTGAATTTTCCCTTAGTGGTTGTCTTACTTTCCTTTCAATTTAACACAGAGTCTTTCGGCCTGCTGAGATTATGGATGATGTTTTTAACACTTTCGGGACAGTTTGGGGACCACTACCTGGTCATGAGCCTGAATAATTGAAGCCCTGTTATGAATAAATCAGAAACGTGGATGCTCTTGGCCCTGGTTGTGGTCATGGTTGATGGCTTCATGTGACTAAGTGGGCGGGGTGCGTCCTGCCTCCCCCTCTCATCACACTCCAGGACCAGAGAGCCATCTCTTGAGGAGGAGGAGGAGGAGGAGGATGGGAGGTTTTCAGTGTACCAGTCTCTTTGCATCAGCATCAAAGAGAGATTTCCATGCCATGCTTGTCTGTGCCAGTGTGTAAATGGGTGTATTTGCCCCTCCTCCTCTTCACCCCACCTCCCTGTTTGTGCTTGAAAGCTCACGTTGCCGAGGAGAGGAAGAGGTGGGACGTTGTCATAGTAACCGTGCCACGGCTTATTGGTCATACAGCGGTGGTGCGTGACCCAGTGGAAAGATGTGGCAGTGGAGTGAGCTAGACAGACATGAAAGGTGTGTGATGAGGTTTAAAGGAGAGGGGGGGGGGTCCAAGACTTTTGGGTTGGGGCTTCAGTAGTCCCTTTTCAGGGACACTCGAGGAATCAGCCTGGATTGGGTCCAATTCTCTGTCATCCTGGTCCAGAAGGCCAGCCAGACTAATGTTTATTCATTTTACCTCTGTGCTGTCTCTCGCTGATAGGGTGGGTCCTGGGTGGGTTGGAGGACGCTTTGATGTTTGAGATGCCTCAGAAGAGCAGAGCTTAGCACGAACCACAGGACTTGGACTTGGACCCAGATCTGGACTTGGACTGAATATTTGGATTGCGCAGCTTCAGAGCGCACTGTCCTGAACAAGCTGTAGACACTGGAGCTCCAATGATTAGTTAATTAGCAGATTTGTCAAAAAATGAATCAGCAATCATGTTGAAAATCATTTTCATTATGGGTTAATGTGGCAGTAACTTCCCAGCTTAATTAATTGTTGTTTTGGCGTATAAAATGGTGGAAAACTCCCATCAAAATTTCCTATAAGCCCAGAAAGATGTTTTCAAATTGCTCATTTTAGCGGACCACTAGCAACCCTGCCCCAAAATGATCAATTTCCCTTCAGACTTCAGAACCTTGAACCAGAGAATCAGTTTTTTGCTTGAAAAATTAACTTACACAGTGCATCAGTTTTCAGAATAACTTCGGAGACATTTTATAAGACAATTTAAGACCATGTTAAGAGACCATTTGTTTCAGCTCTAAATATATTAATATATAAAGTCTTTCATTCTCTGGATGCATTTCCATAGAAGATTTTGTGCATTTCTCTGTTATATGGAATAGTGCATTGAATCTTTAGGCTTTGAACTTAAGCAAAACATTTACAGATACATATAACATTAATGTTTAAAATAGTGTAAGAAAACGACATGAGAAAGTTAATGTGATAAAACTGCACTACTAAACCAAAATTGTACTGGACCCCTGGCTTCAGGAGACCATTCTAATGAATGTATTCATTGACCTCTTTTTTTGTTAATTACCATAGATGCTGTGTATTAACCCATAAGAAGTTATAGCCTTTGGTCTGCCCAGGCGTGTATCACGCTACCTTTCACCCAGGCTTCATCTTCCTATGTAGGTCACATGTCTAATACAATATGTGTTTAGATGAGTTCCTCTGACCCAGGCTCAGATGTTCGGGCGCTCAGCCATTGATGTGTACATTACCCCGGACCAGTTCAAACTGATAGTTGAGAAATGTCAAATAGATGATAAAAATAACCGTAAAATATTTCTGCTGTGGGCGGATATATGCTGATATTCAGATTGGAAGCAGATCGTATGTCTTTCTGTCAGGCTCTGTGTGTGCAGCATCTCAGGGGGCTGACACCGGACAAGTTTCTGACGGCAACCACAGGAGTAATTTCTTCGGACTTGGTCACATCATTATCAGTGGAGCAGAGTTTCCCCTCCTTCCTCCAGGCACAACGCTTCCCGTCTGCCAGCGAGCTCATTTATCCCCTCTGTCTGTCACTTCAGTGTCCAGCTCTTCCCTCAACAACACATCACCTCCACACACACACACACACACACACACACACACACCCCCCGCCTCCCTTTACCTTCTGCTCCATGCTCGTCCTCCAGGACTTCTCCCCGTCTCCGTCGTGCCAAGAAACGGTCAAAGCACATTTAACCCTCATGTTGTCTTCATTTCATGTTAAACAATTTTGTGTTCACAGTCAAAAATGACCGTTCCATTAAGACTCATCATAAAACTGAAATAATACATATATTATCAGTATATTTGTTGTGGTAGATTTTCTTATCAACTTAAATTCTTGTGAACATTATAAGTTTTGAATTTCTATTTGTTATACATCATGGCCTGTAAGCCTTCATTGATCTGAACTTATACATCTTGAATTCGAGTTCTAAAAAACATAATTTCTGGATTATTTTGACTATAAGAAATAATCAGATGAAATATAGAACACTGTTTATCACAGATTACTTTGGGTCAAAGTTACCAATGACATTTGTTTTGAAACCATTTAAAAACAGTCACATAAAGTAACACCTGTTGATTTTATTTGTGTAGAAAGGAAATTATCCCAACACTACACTTAACAATTTCACAATATTCCAAGATCAATATCTTAATACATTAAAGAACAACTGTTGTAATATGAGCACTATAAAATGGTTTAATACTTATACTCTGCTAGAGGGTAGCTGTTTGTTTCCTGGAGGTTTTCCCTCTCGCGTTGTTTTGCCTTGTGTTTCACATTTTGAGCAGTGTCAAGCCTCGGTGTACAAGAGAATGCCTTTTGCAAGTTATAGATAAAGCTCATATGAGCAACAGCAAGTTTTGTCGAGTGGTCTTTTTCAAAGCCAAAGTTACCACAACAGCTAACAAGAACCATGACATTACAATGTTCATCAGTCTATCAGTTTTTTTTCTAATAACAGAAGAAAACCGATATAAAATCAGGCTTCTAAACTTGGTGGAGTGGGTTAACTCAATCTTCAATGGTGTTTTTTCTCATGCACATGTTGGACAATATGTGCCTTGCAAATGTATGCATTGCGTTTATGGCACGTTATGTTTGTTTTTACATCAGTTACTTTCTTGCTCTGGATTATATTCTGTGTCATCTTCAGCTTCTGACACTTCCTCCTCTAATCCATCCTCACTGCCAGTTTCCTGGCCTCTCTCCTCCTCACCAGTGTGGTGATCAAATATATAATGAACAGCCTCACTTACGGTATATCGGCCTGCCATGGTGCCACCATGAGCAAGGCCTCATAAAAGCATTATATACCAAAGGTACGAGAAAAGTTCAATATTATTGAAACTACGTTGCAGCTGAGAGCTGCCAACAGGTGTTGCTCCCAGTGGGAGAGAAACTCTACTGGGCGAAGGTTTTACGTAGTGGTTGAAAGGGAACCCAAAGTGTAAATGCGTGTGCGTGTGTGCATGTGTCCATCTGACAAATGAGGATGTACCTAAGTTCAGTTTTTTACACCATTCTCCCATTCATTTCTAATGACCGGTCATTTTTGACCGGGAACACCAAGAGTGTACAAAAGTTGAATAAAACACACAAAATTGTATTTCAAATTAATACAATTTATTTTGTGTGTTGAAATCCTCTTTGTGGACAAAGTCATGGAATCTTAAGGTCAGTCTGATCAAATTAACTACTTTTTTCAGAGATAAAACTTTTAAATCAGTCAAATTTGACCAGAACACAACATGAGGGTTAACGAGCCCTTGAGGGGGATGTGTTGTTATTTAACACATTTCTCCATTGTCATGCATTCACATTTGCAAATTTCAGGGCGTGTCCTCCACGGCAGTTGGAGCCATTTGTTACCGGAGGAGGAGAGTTTCAGAGCAGAGATGGGATCTAAGATCTTAAAGGCTTTTAGGTTAGTTGTGTTTGGAAAGTGTGTCCCATTTAATCAAGTGGAATATGAAGGGGAAAAGTAATCATTCCTGTAAAAGGGAGAAAAAGTCCACTGTGCAGAGAAATGCAATCTATGGCAGAAATCCATCTAGACATTTATTTCATTACAGGACTGCGAGGCCTGTTTACTCTGGAATGCGTGACAGTGTCCAAATACAAATCCACTATTAGAGTCAGGCTTTATATTATTGTTGCTGTCCATTCAATGGAAAGAACATTTAAAGTATTTAGAGGGCTCTTGACAAATGGAGAGAAAAAACTAGGGCTGCAGCAATTACTTGCATTATTGTTTAATCTGTCAAATTCTTTTTTTTTTTTAATGAAATGTCAGGAAGTAGTAAAGGAAAGTAGCCCATTTTGTCCAGTCAGCAGTCTTTAACCCAAATATACTCATTTTAACACAGTGCAAAAAAGAGAGAAGCAGCAAAATTTGACACTAGGGAAGCTGAAATAAGCAGCACATTTTCTCCCCCCACCCAATTTGTAATTAAAGGTTGTATATTTTTTTCTATATTATGTTATATAGTTTATAACACACTATAATGTAGTTATAAGTAGATAGAGGTGATTATTAATGTATTTATCAATGACTATGACTCCTGTGGGCATCCATTATTGAACTTTCGTGTAAAAACAGATATAATACAATACAGCACAATGCAGCTGCAATAATATGAATTATGTTTTCACAAGAAAAGTAAAAATTGTTGACAAATACTGGACATTAAGAAGCACGTATGTCCTCATATCTATTTACAATTATTAGTGGGTGATCTGTGATTTGTAGAGGAGAAGAAAAACAATATTTGAGACTGTGACAGCAAACACGGGCATGGAGCAAGCATGGGCAGCCCTTTGGCACACTAGCGGCAACAGCTGCTCAGCCCACCCCTCTACTACCACCGCCACCCACCACCACTACTACAACCACCACCGGGGGCGAGGGTGACGTAACCGCTGCCTCGCTCCGTTGCCAGCCCGACGTGTCACGTGACAGAGGTCGCTAGTCAAAGCGCGTTACCATCTCCCAGCCCCAGGTTGTGGGAATCATAACATCCTCTGTTCTCCCCGTCACCGGGCTCCTCTTTTTTCTTCTTCCTCCCTTTCACAATATTCTGCAGCATGAAAATACAATGTGTGTAATCTCCAGATGTTCCTGGTTAGGGCAGGGTTTATCAATCAGCCGCAGACACCAGCAGAGATCTTAATCTCTCCTTGCTTGACGAGCACTGAGGTCTAAATCTGGATGAGGTTTTGTGCTGTCTGTAGTGCAGGATTTTCATAACATACATGTACTGTCCAGGAAGTCTTGGCTGTGCTTGCATGAATTCTAATCTCTCTCCGAGCAAGGGTGCTAGCGGCGGTGCCATTTTGTGTAATAGCCTTCAGAGCTCTGTCTTGTTAGTACATGATTGTTTGACTGCTCACGTGGCCTGTGGTGGTGCAGAGAAGATGAGGCCGGTCCTATTCTTTTGTAGAGTTGCTGGAACTCAGAGTTCCTCCTGTATAAGAATATACAAGTGTTGTGCGGAAACTCCAGAATTAATTTAGTCTAACAGTGTTTCGAAACAGGATATTTTTTTATTTGCTGTAGGGCTACCGGTATAGTTTCAATCCGGGCTCCACATTTCTAGTTCCTCTTATACCATGTTTGCTCTTTCTTTAATCACTTTAATGACTTAAATGTTTTTGTCTCAAAGTCTTGTATGTGAACATCAAACAGTGCGGCCCCTGAGTCTGCAGGAGCTGTGATCTGGATTGATTTTAAAGTTGCTGTTTTTCAAGTTGTGGCTTCTATATCCATTATCATGATTTCTCCAAAGCTTTCAATGAATAAATCAGCACAAATGTTTATGAAATCTGGCATTTGCAGGCGGCACACACAAAATTTTGCCTGTTTACCTGTGCTGACATGGTAACATGGCAGTTACACAGCGGTGGCACAAATCAGTAGGATCTTGCATATAATGCAGAGAGGACTTCCTTCTTGTGGATTTTTCTATTGATTGTGTATGTAGCTGCACCTAAATATAGTATATATTGTACAGGATAATTTCAATGTAACACATTTTTGACCAAAAACATGTTGGACCATATGTCTCAACAGGAAATTTTCACTCAATACTGTATGTTCTCCACATAAATCACTGAACTGAGACAAGTAAAAGTAAAAGTTGTCTGTCCCAGTAGGCGCATTATTTGAAAAACTAAAATCAAAAGACAAACCGCAGTCCAAACACGAGTGGTGGAGGTGGTTTCCTGGAGCTAGAGAGCTACAGAGCACTGACCGCCACACTGGCAGGGGGAGACACTTAGTCACAACATGAGTGCTGGGTTCGATTTATCAGGCCACTGGTTGTCTATTTTCACGCTCCTGTTTCTTGTATTAGTGATATACAGTTGTTGCTAGAGTCAGTTGTTTTTGTCTTTTTTGTGTAAATCAGTTTATGCAAAATTTTCTTTGGATTACCACTGAAGCGGCTGACCTGCATATCAGAAGAAGTGAGTCACGCTGATGTAATCACAGCTCATGTGTTTGCCTGCTGAAGTCATCTAAATACACACAGTAAATCTCTCTAAAAAGCTGTGTCAAATGCTTGATGGTGCGTCCCAGATGAAAGGCAGCGTGCTCTTTTGATGCACGGCCCGTCCATCCGTCCCTCCGCATGCATGCTCATGTGAGTTCGTTTTTAGGTCAAAGAGAATATTGCAGAAAGGAGAATCCCAAATCACCCAGACAGTGAAAACCGAGGTCGCTTGGGTTTACTTCTCAGAGAAAAGCTGCTTTAAATCTCCCTTTTTTCATTTGTTTTGTTCTGTTAAGTTCACCCAACACAAGACTGTGTGTGGGTGTTTTTTTTCCCTCCCTCAGCTAGCCTCTGTGCCCCCTCTTTTGATAGGCAGGTGTCGTTTTGTTTCTCTAAGCCCCACCTCCTCTCTCCCTGCTCAAGCTGTGACCTGCTTTGCCAGTGTAGTACAATACTCACTCTCTTTTTCTCTCAATCCCTCTCTCTCTCTCTCTAACAATGAAGGAGATACCTGCTGATCCCATCTGGCGCCAGGTCTTTGTGAAAGTCTAATTGACGGGGTTGACTGACACCTGTCCGAAGCTGCCCTGTTGCCCCCCTTACAATGCCTCCCTCTCTGCACGATATCCCATCTTCAGTGGCACAGCTGGCATTTTCCTCTGGGAGTCACCCAAACTGGCATCATGGATGTCCATACGTGGGGGCTTCTCACGCCAGCTGTCGGCCCTTTTGTAGGTGGCTAAGTGTGCCTGGAATGACCGACTCTCAGAGCATGTGGCCCCCACAATAGCTGCCGTTATCTGCCACACCCGTCTAAGCACAATATGCGAACGGAGCCAAAGAGCCGTAGGGTTATGCAGGCTTTGTTTTCAGATTGCCAACAATTACATGTTTGCAATTCTGTCACACCTTGAGAGGTCGAGTGTCTGCCACTCTCATGTTACCTGCTAATATAAGATGGGTGTTTTTTTTTTTCTGCACATATTGCTACATATTACCAGATACAAGTGAGCAGTACAGTCCTAATGAGTATCTGTGTTGTGAGTCAGCTGATTGAATTGGTCAAGAGAGTATTCCCACGCCATCGTCTCAGTTTGCCCCCTGCTGGCCGATCACAACAGAGATCAGTGATGGTGCATGCATGTCATTAGATCCTATAAGCACCACTCACTGAGCTGGCGTTTACTGCTGATTTTTGAAGGCCTGTGACCAAACATGCGATCATTTTCACCTCTGCACAGAATAAATCAGCTTAATGTGAACATTTTAACGTGAAGGACACCAGTACTTTACTGGCTGTTCTCTCCTCATTATTTTCTTCCACTTCTGGTGAGTCAGTGAGGTAATGTTCTGAATTATGAGTTTACATTGCTGTTTATAGTCTTACACCAGGTAGTTACCTTGACTTTAGTATTACATTAGCATACATGTTGTATTTTAGCGCTGAAACAATTAGTTGATTAATCAGTTCAGCGATCAAAAGAAAATTAATCAGCAGCTGTTTTCATTGTCCCTCTTCTCAGATTATATCTTAATATTATATTAGATCTTAATATAGCTCTTTATTTTTAGCTTGCTTTTTTTCATCAGTCTTCTCCTGTTTCCTTGTATTTGTCATGTTGGCAAAAGAGGGATGCGCAGTCCATTCACTGAGTTGCATTCATTCACTAAAGATGCAGCAGTTAGCACATGCAGTGATTGACACTCTGTCAGCTATTCCTCCCTGCTCTGATTAGTTGGTTTGATTTGGGCGCACTTGAAATGGTCTAAAGGAGCCAAAGGAGCCTGATTTTCTTTCACAGATCTGTCTCATGTACTCCTGTCAGGACGTAGTGACAATTTTAGCAAATTGCAAATAAAAAAAAAAATATATATATATATATGAGGTACCTACTACAACTTTAATGTCAAATGACATTCTTAAATATAAAAATACTGGTTTTGCTTTTTCTCACTGTAAATAGTCATTATGCAGTGCATGTGCAAATGCGACACTCATCTCTTCCCCCTGATTGTCTGATGTCTAAAACTCCCATTGTTGCTGCCTGTGGTGCATTCTGATGTCTGAGCAGAGGCCACAGTGCCCCATCGAGGTGACAGAACAAAACGGGTCGGGTCTCGCTGTCTGCAACTTTAAAAATTCAGTGACATCCTGACCTCTTGTCCAAGTGGTCAGTGTCTCTGCTAATTCCCCACCTGTCTCGGTGCCACTGCCCCGCTGCTAGCACCCTGCTGCCCCTGGTGCTCAGTGCCATCCCTAACACCTGTCCTAATTAGTCCATGTATGTCTGCCAGTTCTCCACCCTGGCACACCCCCTCCCCACTCTGCCAGATATTCCCCCTCAGGCCTCACTATGTGCTTCATCATGGTTGGTGCCTTTTCAAGACCTTTTTAATCTGCTCCTGTGGTGGGCTTCTCTGCACTGATTGGTTTAACCTGACAACGACTCCATCGCTCTCTTCTGACTCATTAACAAACAAGATTCAACCAATGTCACTTCTCTCCCGATCTCCTTTATGACATCTATTTGGCACTTTTCCTCTGCATGCCTATGTCACTGTTTTTCCTGTGCCACCTCCGACAGAACAACGACAACGAGACGCCGCTGCACTGTGCCGCCCAGTATGGCCACTCCCAGGTGGTGCGGCTGCTGCTGGAGGAGCTGACAGACCCCACCATGAGAAACAACAAGTTCGAGACTCCCCTCGACTTGGCTGCGCTGTATGGCCGCCTGGAGGTAGTCAAGCTGCTGCTCAGCGCCCACCCCAACCTGCTCAGCTGCAACACCAAGAAACACACACCGCTGCATCTGGCCTCTCGGAACGGACACCTGTCTGTGGTGGTGGAGGTGCTGCTGGACGCCGGCATGGACATCAACTACGAGGTGCGTTTTCTTTTTTTTTTTTTTTGTTCTTTTTTTTTTTTTTTTTTTCTTTTTTTCATATATGTATGTGTTAACTTAAAAGCTTGAGTTTGCAAGTGTTTCCTAATATGCTGTCATGCCCCAAATCACGTTGGGTAACTTAATCTGTTCTTGCAGCACTTCCTCCCGCTACTTCCCACCAAAGCTATGAGATTAAATGTAGAACTCTTAAGCTCTCAGTTAGCAAAAGGAACTGCTGCGGTATCAAAGCAGAGCTGGCCTTGCTCCCCCTGGTGGGCCCCGTGGCTTCGACTCTGAACCAAACTGTGCCATCCATCTGTCTGGAGATGCTTTTCCCTTTACTCTGCCCTCCTTTCCTCTGAATCAACGATGGGGAGTCTATCCAGGGTCCTTCAGGGCTTTGCATCCTGCAGGTTTCAATTAGCATGGCCTTGTGAGCTGGAAAATGATCCGCTTTGATTCCTCAACCACATAATCGCCATTAGAGAAGTGTACCCGGTGGTGGGCGTGAATATGGTGGTTGCCATGCACTGTGTATCTTCCTCAAATTTTGGTGCTGTAACAGGACTGCTGCAGGTTTAACTAAGTCTTCATCTGGCAGCAGTAGAAGGAAATAGGCATGAGCTTTAATAATCATATTCGTGTCAACTCTGTCTGTGCCTCTGGCTCTTTATGCTTCTGCTTTCTTTTTCTGCTTAGACGGAGAAAGGCAGCGCCCTCCACGAAGCGGCCTTGTTTGGGAAGACGGATGTGGTGCAGAAACTCCTCAGTGCAGGTCAGACTTGAGAACAAAGCTAGCACCGTTTGCTCTTAATCAGCACTGAGCCTGGGAAGTCACTTTTACCTCACATAACATTTGACTGACCTCCTGCACCAACTGTTGTCATCCGTCAGGTATCGATGTGAACATACTCGACCAGAAGGGCCTGACAGCGCTGGACACTGTCAAGGACATGCCCTCACAGAAGAGCAAACAGATCGCAGCACTCATCTTAGGTGAAAACCAAATGTGAAAACAGAACTTCATTTCACATTTATTAGCGGTGATACAATATCCCGTTTGTCTGTTGCAGGACACATGACTGGGAAACCCCCCGACCTTGGCCTTCCCCCTCCACCGATCCCTCCGCCTCAGGAGAGTCCCAGCCCGCGGAAAAAGGGTAGGACTGTTAGATGTCATGGAAGATCGTTAGATAAAAGAGTGTTTGAACTCTTACATTACAGTTCAAACACCCTTTAACAGGAAACACAGAGCAGGAAAAATGCAATCAGGGTATTATCTTAAATCTTAACACACTTATGTACATTTTAACTTGTGTTTTAGGTGATCTGGAGAAAGTGAGCGAGTTGATCTCGGGGCTGGCCCCGGGGCCCGAGGAGGAGAGCCCGTATGAGGCTCTGTTTGAAGCCACTTCTTGCCACTCTCTGGACAGCCTCACCAGCGGCAAGTCCTCTGACAGGGACTCTGGAAGGCCGGATAGTGAAGCTGGCAAGGTCAGCAGTAGTTTTTTTTTTTTTTTTAACTGAAACTCACACTCACACAAAAACATACACACACCTGCAGGCAAAACAGTCAGCTTGTCACAGGGTTTTGTAGGAGATGAAATGCAGAACTCCCACTAGAGGGAGATAGTGGTCCTCTATACAAATGACTGGACCTCAAACCCCTCCAGCTTTACACTTCTTGTGGTACAGAGTGGTTATGCAATTTGATTTCTTAACTTAGTTCTTATAATAAATGACCAATTATTAGCAGTCTATTCATGAGATCTTATCTTCCTGATCATTTACAGAAAGATCGCCTGGTCCACTCATCACATCTTGGCCCTGGTCATGAAGAGGAGGTGAGCTCAAAAGTGACAGGCTAAGATCACAATGCCAGAAACATGTTGCGATCAAACACTACAGATTCTCATATATACTGGGATAGTCATGGCAGTGCGACTGCCTTTAACATTTAGTCATTTTGAAAGGGTTGTTAATCATTTTCCAGCAGCCCCCTTTTGATGCTGCATTGTCTGCCAGTGAGTGCTTTTTAGCCACGACCCCTGTCCCGACTGCTCTCTTCACGACCGCTGCTCAAATCAAACGACTTCTTAATAAATATTCATCTGAGTGCAGCATGGGATACAGGCAGTGGGGGCGTAAAAGCAGGTGAAGCGAAGTGGAAAAAGAAGTGAAGATGAAATCAGAGCACCTGCCTGTGCTCAACTGTGGCTGTGACTTGAAGTTTTTTATATACTAAAACATTTTCTAGTTTATTTTCTGAGATCTTTGGATAATAAAATATAACAGGCTTTGGCGAATTCTCAACGTCAAGTCACCTCAAGTCCTCGGTGCATTTCATTTTCTATTCGCCGTCTCTCCCTCTTTCTTTTCCCGCAGCCCTTGTACACTAACAGCAGTATTGATGAGAGAGGCGAGCCAGCGAAGGAGGTGGTGGAGGAGGAGGAGGAGGATCACACATATGAGTTGTTGCTGACTGCACAGACCAAAGTCCCTCCGCCCAGCCAGGAGTCCCAATCCAATAAAGGTAATTGCGGGAGGAAGTAATTGGGAAAAGTGTACATTTCAACTATTTCTTCTTCTACGTGTTTGTGTTTTTAAGAGATGTTCTCGGCTAAACTGCACACCCTCACTTCACTGCCTTTCTTATCAGTGACCCCTCATGCCTGACGGGATTATAGCAGAGTTGGGAGTTGAGAGCCGTGGTCATTTTCCAAAATACTTCTTAAAAACTTCACTGTCTGACAACAGAACCTGAATGCATTCCTATCCTAATCAGCGAGGGACCCTACCCACGCATGGTCGACCCCTGCCATGACCGCGTATATATGTGTGTGGCTGTGTATGCGCCGTACACGAGCGGGCCCTCCTCAGTTGTGGCTGATGAATGGCACTGCATGTAATTGGATTAAATGGGATTAAATTAGGAGGCCATTTGGATCCCTAGCTGTTGATGTAGATGTTTTAAAACCATCCCCTCGGGCCCTCCGCCTTAGTCAGCTTCACTTGCGCCATTAGAAAACGTCACCGAGCTGAAGGGTCGGAGTTTAATCGCTGATGTCATCATGCCTTTCCCCCCATGTTGATAAATGATGGTAGTAGAGAGAAAAAAGGGATTCTTTCCTGTTTTGCTTCCTCCAGCCCTGAGTTGGACAGAAATGTTAAACGATTCGGTTTTCATCTGTTTTAAAACTGCTTCATCACATCTGCTTACCCATCGCTGTTCAAACGGCAGGGAGATTAATCTAAGGTCTGGCTGACTCATAGCCTCATGTGTCGCACTGCATAATACATGGTTTCATTATACATCACTTTCACTTTCTCTGAGCATAATTTGCTCTCCTGACAACCAAAACTGGCAATACACTGTCTGTAGCTCTGAACATATGTTGAATAATTGAACTCTGAATGGACCCAGATGATCCTTCATCTGCCCAAATCACTTAACTCCTTTGTTTTCTGTCTCCTCAGATGAGAACACCACCACACAGTCTTCCAACAGTGTCCTACCTCAGGTGAATATAACATTTTTTCCTGTCATTCTTCCTCCTCTGTCATTTGGCAATATGTTGTCTCATTGTTTTAACGCCTGCCAGTTGCCAATTCCTTGGCAGGATGAGGATAAACTCTTTTCTTTGCCACTTTAGGGTAAACCCACTGCCCCAAACGACCTCAGAGCCCCCAGCAAGATGAAAGACACTCTGCACCTACCTGGACGGGCGGGCCAACGGATACCAGGAGGTGAGTTTGACCCACCCTCCTCAGATTTTAGTAACCTAATAAGGAACAACTGGTGCTGGCAATGCTGCAGGGGGAGGAAAAGATGGACTGGACACATCAGACTAGAAAAACACAAGCCAAGCGTGTCAATGAAACTGGAGAGATGCATTTTGAGTTTGCAGGGCGAGATGGGCTGGCTTGGATTAGCACTGCCAGGGAATGCATGACTGGCATCCTCGAGCAGCAGAGCGGATTTGGCTTGCCGGGGAGCAGGCTGATTGACAATCCCTGGCAAATGGGCAAGACTCATTTCGTTGCCAATATGGAGCAGAATTCTTGATCAGATTGTGACATTCCCATCTCAGATTCGCATCCCGCTTAAAGCTGGATATGCTACGTCATCCAGTCAAGAATGGAGCGGAGATATGTCTGTTGAATAATTATTTCTTTGGAGCGTGTTTCCAAAGGAACTGTGGAAAGAAACACGGTAGGCAAGCTGAATTGATTATGTTGTTCAGCGGCTGTTTCTTTTAATATCTGATGATAGTTAAAACTGACACAATGGACACAAACAGTTTCAGCATTTACTGTTGATACCATTTTTTTACATCTTTATGTTGATACATAGCCTCTTTTTTTAGCTAATGGCCTTTGGACAGATTGTTTTTACAAGCAGGAGCTGATATTTCATCTTAGTTTATAATAAAGCACATCTTGACATCTTACTAACTGCTGGATTTATGCAAATTACCCTCAGATGATTAACCCTGATGAGATTAAACATTTAAAATGGATATTTATTGTTTAACAAAAGCAGCACTCTTACTTGTGGAGCATGTTTGCTACAGGACTTAAGAATAAGTGAGTCAGTTTGACAGCTTTTGTTAAAACCCTGATGTTAGGGGGGGTGGGGAGAATGCAAAACACTTCTTGAAATATATCCTGAAGCACAGAGGGCCGCGTTCATTTCTTTCTTTTTCCCAGTTGCATATTGTTCTCAGTGACTCCCGAGTTCTCCTCTTCTTTCCCCTTTTTTAAGCCGCAAAACCACAAGTTTGGTTTATATACTTTCTGATTTTTTTTTCTTCTCTTTTCTGTTTCTGTTGGTCAGCAAGTTGTGGTTCCCACTTTTATGTTTTACTTAAATGTTGACAGCTGTGTTCGCTTCTGCTCATGTGGATATGGTTTTAAGTGTGATTGAGGAGATCAAAGGTCCGATTCACCCCTCCCCCAACCCCTGTGTGGACAGCCAGGGACGAGACCTGGGTGCTCTGTGGCAGGTGGAGGAGATATATGCACAGTCAGCGATACCAAGGTGTTTATCATCTGTCACAAACACGTTGCTGTTCTCAGCAGGAATATTGTGTTCCCCAACAGATTTCCACCTCTTGTGTCATGTTTTATAGGGTTTCCGATGGGTATGTGTCACGACTAGTTACATAGTAATAGATAATAATAAATGCAGGGTTTCCAAACTACATGACGAGCAATAATGAGGATTTTTTCTAGTCTGTATTAAACACTTGCTGCTCATTTAGTTCATTTTGAAGTCAACCGTTCTGTTCTTCATCCTGGATGTGCAGCCTTTACAGTTTCAGTTCCCTTTCCACGGTTAATCCAAAGTCTCAGTGATGTACAGTTTTTTGTCTTTTTTTGTATTTTGTATGGGAACTGCAATGTATAGGAAGTTGTAGATGTATGCAAGGAGTTAGTTTTACTCATGTACTTGCTGCCTTTTACATAATTATAATGATTTTTCTTCCATATTCTATTGAATATGAAAACAGGGGCTTTTGTTCTTTATTGACTGACACTGTCAATAGAGGTATTAGTTTACCTGCTTTACTGTAAATGTTCAAATATCAATGCGATGGTGTTTAGTTCCTTATTGACTCTCTGCAGGCCACGCTTAAAGTTAAAAATGCCTTTGTACTTAGAATAAAAACAGTGCAGTGTTTGTGCATGCAGAGTAGGAATTGACTTTGGACCCTGTGGACGGCAGAATGACAGCCAGCTCCAGCACTGCGGCGTATGCAAAACAAACATGACATCATTAGCGAGATACGGAGCTGTCGTTGCCAAATGAAACACATGTCCCACCTCCACGGTGACTTCACCCATATATAAAAACTGCAATAACATCAGATATTGTGTGTACATATTTTCCACCATAGAACTGTACAACCTGGGCGGGGGGCTGTTGCTGCAGTCTGCAAGGGTTAATACCATGTGAGACTGCTGGAAGCACACTGATGTGCTCATGGGGCGTTCACACTCCCAAGCTGCCAAGGAGAGTGTGGGTGTTTGGCTGTGGTCCTGACATATGTGCGCAGTACACTCACTCACCCCTCATTACACACGCAAACACACACTCTTCCTAGATGTTTGAGTGTTTAGAAACTTGTGAAAAAGAGAGTTCAGGGCGTTGTTTGGCACGCCCCCTCCCTGCAAATTGTCCCCTGAAACGGTAATGGAGCAGTTTGGTGAAGCCGGAGCGGCATGCTTCCTTCCAACTTGTGTTCTGTAGATACTTTTGATGTTTTCAGCCTTTGAACAGCTGGCCCGAGAGACAGCAGGGCCGAAACAGACGCAAACAGATAAGAGTACTTTTGTTGAAACTCTTCTGTGAAGGACAAACAAAGTGTTGCAACAGGTCACTACTTCTTTTTTTTTTTTCCTGTGGTGTCACTGCCCCAGATTCCCTGTCACCAAACACCCTGACCCTGTCACCCTGGCAGAGATGGCCCACACACAGACACACACGCTCCTTTAGCATGTGTCACAGGGCTAATTATCAGGAGTCTAGCTGTTGCAGGATAGGGCGATTCAAATTTCAATTCCTGAGCCACCATTAGGGGTCTAGAATTAGAAGCCGGAAAACACAGAGGGCTGCTGGTCACACGGCAGACAACAACACGCATCCCTGCAGTGCAGTGGAGGATGACTAGAGAACCACACAGACTAGTGATTTCTCTAAAGCCGCTGCGTAGACGACAACGGGCACTGTCATCCCGCGGCTGATTTGATTGTGGAAAAGAGGCTTAGGTGGCAGTAATTCCTCAGGGAGTGGGAGGAGGAAAATCTAATTGTTTTTAATTGCTCTTGTCGTTCATTCTTATCAAGGAGTTGTTTTTTCACTGAAGAAGGCAGCCAATGTAAGTTTCACTCCTGTTGGTGATATTTTAGAGACACCTTGTTCATTTTCTGTTGTTTACTCTGGCGTGTTTGGAGTGGTTACGTGAGTGTTTACACGTTAGTGTAGTCAGTAGCTTGAGGGGGAACTCTCAGCGCTGTGTCATTTTGGGAAAATGGACCTAACAGACAAGTGGGCCTGTGAGGTGAGGATGGTCACAAAGATGACAATCTGCAACTCCCTGTTACAAAATACAGGCAGTCATGCACCAGCAGATAGTCGTCAGACGGCTGCAAGCTGGGTTTGGAATTCTGTTATTTCTCCAGCCAGCATACGCCTTCGCCTCGCTCCTTCTCTCCTCTTTCCCTCTTTCTCTCTCCGTCACTCCTAGTAGGAAACAATTACAGATCTGTTTCTGGGCTCGTGTGGGCGGATTCTTATTAGTTCCTGCTCCAAGGATCTGCCCCTCAGTTTAGACGTCCACTTTCCAGCCCTCACAAACCGCTCTCTTTTTTTTCAGCTGACTTTGCCCATCTCTTTTCTCTTCTCTCCAGATAACTCCCAGGCCAGCCAGGATCAGGGAGCAGGTGTCCCGGAGCAGTTCACCGGCCTCCTGCACGGATCATCCCCCGTCTTCGACTGCCGCGAGGAGCCCTTCAGGCTTCCAGGTGTTCTGCTGTCCGACCAGGGCCAGCCGGATTTAAGGAAATCTGCCAAAGCAAAAGAGGAAGTAGCAGCAGCCGCGCCACCACTGAACCGTCCCAGCATGGCCGCCATCCTGACAGACTGTGATCCAAAAGCGATTTATGCAACTGTGAACAAGGAGCCCAGGGACTCAGGAGCCGGGGCGGTGTCTGCCGTCAGGATGCGACCTCCTGGGGACCTGAAGCTGGCACGAAGCCTCTCCAAGTCTGACTCTGACTTGCTCGTGTCGCCTCCTAGTGAGGAGGAAGGAGGGCTGGGAAACCGTAGCGAGTCTGTTTCTAACTGTAGCACTGGCAAGAAGAGGCTTGAGAAATCTCCCTCTTTCACCTCAGAATGGGACGAGGTAAGTGTTTGGTCGCACCCTATTTTAAACAGAAAGTATTGTTGGTGTGTGTACCTTTAGCGTTTGCTATGTAACTATTCACTCATGCAAAAGGTTTTTAAAGGTGTTTGAAATGTTAAAATGCAACAGTTTCTTCAACAGTTTAAGAGCAAGATCTTTCAGACAAAAGACAAAAATTGGATAAATCTTTCTTCACAAAAACTAAAGAACCTGACGTCTTTACTACTAATATTAGGTGAAACACATGCATTAATGATAATAGTACACCAGGTGATGGACACATTGTTCCCAAGCACAAATGTTAAGTGTCTTATTTCAACAGTAGATTTGGAGCATGAATCCAAAGATATGCAACTTGTTTTGTCAAGGATACCTCTTGTGCTCTTGATTGAACTGTATCAACTTTAAACATCTCTGTTGACTGCAGTGAACTCCCACAAAGACTCTGTTCCTGTCAACTCAGAGCCCACCTGCTGTCTTGAGGGGGACGCTGTGCAAACTGACTAACACAGACCTTCAGCAAACACAGCGGCTGTGATGGAAAAAGTGTTTGTACATTAATAGTGAAGTCATTTAGATGAGTACAGAAAACCTCTTAAGAGCCATTTATTTTGCTGCCCACGTTCTACCTAAGACATTTTACTTGGCCTTTATATGGCTATATTTTTATTTTTGCAATCCTGTCTTGTGTTTGCCATCATGGTGGGTATTCACAACTAAATATACCCCTCCTTTCAGCGTTTCAATGCTTTGTCTGGAACACAGATAAAGAGCTGAGTCGAGCCACAGAGAGAAGAGATTAGAGCTAGACCAGGAGATGGGGATGAAACAGCTGAGAAGCCGAGAGAGTAAGACAAGAGACAGAGATTTGGAAATTGAGATTCAGAGAGAACGTACCGGCTGTAGATCTGTCTCACTCCGGCTCTCGTCTCCCTCTCTCGCAAAGGCTTCAGAAACCAACCTGCGTCTCTGTAGACACAACCCATCATATAAACACAACGCATAAAACACACCGCTGAACAAGTATAGGATTATTTCAAGATGTGGAAAAAAAAGTTTTCTTAAAACAAAAATCCTTTTCATTAGTCTGCTTGAGATATGCAAGCAACTGCATCACAGAGTTAGATCAACACATTTTTTTAACATTGTATTAATACATACGGATGTAAGATTAGAGCATGTGAATGAGCAGAGGTATATACAGTCATACTTGCCTGAGCAATTAACATGCTTTTCCTCTTTTCCTACAACAATCCCCTTATTGTTAGTAGGATTAATGATATCCACCAAGCCTCTCAATTAAGTGTTAGCATAAGCCTCCAGTGTCTCAGTAATTTTCCCCTTGCATTGTTAGCATTCTGCTGTCGAGAACACACGTCTCTCTTTTAACTCGCCTTGACTGCTGCCCATGAGGGACGACTTCTTTTGCACGTTGCATTTATTTACGACGCCAGCCCGTCCGGTGCAAATCACGGGCTCGGCTAGTGCTGCTTATGCTTCCTTCCTCTCCACAGCGAGGAGATCGTGTTGTGTTGCTGCACAGCGTTCCCTCCACACGACCCTATCATCAGCCTCTCACGAAAGCTCGTCAAAAGTCCGAAACACTTCTCTGGCCCCGAAAGGCAAACCACAACACCTTGGCGACGTGACTCACTCATTCTTGTGTACAATCAGTATAACCTTGTCTTTTGGATTTTATGGCTGAGAGCGCTACAAGAAAGGTTTTTTCGTCTTGATCTGCTTCTACATTGCCAGACGTTAGCTAACATCACCACATAACTTTAGTTTATTGTTTCGCCAGGGTCTGCCAAAGAGACACTCTCTGAAAATTGAAGCTAGTATTTGAATAAAGTTGCTAACAAAAATTGACCTTCAGTACTTCTCTGTTTGCAGATCGGTTACAAGGTTACCTCCATTATAGTGTGCAGTACAAAAACAGTATTGTTGTTTGATTTGTGCGCTCATTCTGTCGGATTCCTTTGGTTTCACAGCCAGTAGGAGCTACTCTGTAATCATCGCGACGTGGACGATACTGTAACAAACAGCCGATAAAGCCCAACCGTCTACTAATCTTTAATTTTGATTCCTTATTTAGTCTACAAGTGTCACAATTTAAAGCCCTGATACTGATATTTGGGAATTACAAAATCTGATAACAATATATCTTTCTTTTTTTTTCTTTTTCTTTTTTTTTTACACATAAATGCATAACAAACATTTTGATATGGATCGCTTGGATTTGTCAATTTTAAAGTCTTGTGACCAAGATGCACGTTAAGGAGTTCATTTTACACTTGAGAAATCAACATGCCAGTGCTCCCTGGTGGACAAACGATGGAATCAGACCAAGTTCACAGTGCATTCCTACGCTGACTTATTCCCCACCTAATACTACATACATGCAGATTATCAGTCTGGCTCTATCATAAGTAATAACAAAACCCAATGAACTAAAATCTAAAATGTTATTTTAATATTATTTATTATTTACTGTTTATTTAAAAAATAAAAAATATCCAGCCATTAGTTTGAAGTTATTCACTTGACATATTAGAGACGTAGTAGAAATTTGTGGCGCTGCTTCTAAAACACTGTCATGCCTTTGCAGAACATTGTAGTCCAGTTGGGTGATAAGGTCAATAAAAGGGTACATTTTGTGTGCTTGAATAATTTAATTCCCCTTTCAAACTCCCTGCTCACAGGCAGGGCACTGTAGAGTCTAATTATCCAGTTTAACGAACACCTCACCTCAGACTGTATCTGAGGGATGTGGCCTCAGACAGTGTGACAGGATTAAGGCAGCCATGACATTACTCTGTTAGTGGAGATTGCTGCTCTGCCCTCTGATGCCCTCGGCAGCCAGTGGCGGGGGCCCTGTAGCTCTTCTGGTGTCTTCTCCCCGGGGGCCTCTGCACAGATAACCCGAATAGACTGAGCTCGAGAATTGATCTGGTTGCAAAAGAAAAAGGCTGCGGAGGAGGAGGCAAAACAGAAGGTATCACTGTCCTCTTGCACAAGTGTGGCCTCCCATGTGGCAGGAGAACAGGTTGTATTATTGGCTTCTAGCAGTAAAAACAGATCTTATCTGTGAGTAGAAAATACAGTTAAGGCAATGGCCTCATTTACTGTCTGCACCATACTATAGTTTGCTTCTGAGTGAACTGGCCAAATGCCTTAAAGCTTCTTACAAATCGTAAAGCAGGCTGCATCACAATTCACCCTTAATTATTCATTCATCTCACGAGAGCACATTTTATTTACTCTCCGGTGTGTCGGCCACAAAATGAAATTGTTTTGGGACAATGCTAACAATGCGTCTGACCTTGAAAATGTACGATTGCTCCAGCTGTCAGTGCGGAATAAAATGTGTTTCCACACCCACCCAGAGGAGCCTGCTAACCACGAGTCCTGCCTCTGATGGATCTTGTGCATGTGCGGCGTCCTCGTCATGCTCCCTGTCAGACTGCATATAGGCTGTGTTTGCGTGTGAAGCGGCCTGTCAGCTAGACCAATAGATCTCACATCCACGCATGGCAGCTGGAATGAATTCGTAATGTGCAAGCTGCAATATACAAAATTGAAGCCCAGCTGCAGGTGGCACGGTGCAGTGGGGACTCCACTTTTTCTCATGGTAATGATTGCATGATTCTTAATGATTTTTTTTTTTTAAACACTATTACCCAAACCAGATTAGGTATTTTTGTTTCAACTGATAGTGATTTGCTGTTTATCAGAGGCCTTGGTTAGGATTCTCGAAGCAGATATCACTTTTGAAAGGCAATTTCTTTTGTCCAATTTAGGAGCTGCAGTTAATGTTAATGAACTCGGAGGCTTATTTCTTCTCACTTCAATAGTGATTCAGATGCCTGGGAGTTCTGTGCTGAAAGCAAAAAAAAAAAAAAAGAAGAAAAAGAAAGAAAGAGAGCTTGAATCTTATTCACGCAGGCTTATTCCCTTTCAGAATGGAATAAGCCTGCGCGTTTGCTTGAAATGGAAATATTCACACAGCCGATGTAAAGTGCATGGAAAATGAGGAGTGTGTGGGGAAAGTAGTTAAAAATTTGATTGGGCGTGACCCAGCCTGCACTCTCTTTAATGATGTTGGGAGTGTCCTCTGAAAATTGAAAACTCTCGTCTCTGTTCGTCTCTCTCTCTCTCTTTCTCTCTCTGCCCTCTCCTCGGCCTGTATTGCTTCATTTACAGTGTTTTTGTCTCGCCGTGGCAGCCATCTTGCCAGTCACGACTGGCTGCTCTGGAATACTCTCTGACAGCATTTGGGGTGAGGGGTCCCAGGACATTACCAAATCCACCCCCTGATGCATACACACACATCTTTAGGAAAAAAAAACAGACCCCATCTTTTCCTTCTTTTAATCTGGTTTGCTAAATATTTCCCTTCTCACACTCTCATCCCTTTCCTTTCTATATCTCCCCCCCCCCCCTTGCAGTGCATGCATCCATGCATGCACTGCCTGCCTGGTCTCAAGACAACGAGATTTGACTTGCATGAGGTCTTGGCCTATGCATCTCTCCATTTAAGGAGCTCCGAGTGTGTGTATGTGTGCGTTTTGTGCTCTACGTGCGGGGTGTGTGCTGGTGTGTAAAGCGCATGCTAATGCGGGTCGGTCTTGGTCCTCGGGATCAGACTGAAGATGACAATCCAGGGGGCACATTGTGTGGACCAGCAAACTGAGCTCCACAGATGGGAGGAGAGAAAGCGAGACAGAGAGCTGTAGACACAGACAGAAGGAGAGGGCCACCGTCCACAGCCCCCGTCCCACTCTCAACTTCATTTTCGAGTCGCACTCCACAGATCCAGTAGCCACTATGAAACCGGCTTTTGTGAGTATTGATTCCCTTACAGGCAGCGGCTCCAGTGGAGGCTCATTAATCTCGTCTACCTGCCACGAAAGATTTGAATGTGGAAATAATTGATGCTCTCTAGCATTTCTTTGGATATTATATTTCTTTCAATTGGTGTGTGCTGATAGAAGCTTGTTGCTTTATTTGCTAAATGCAGCACAATAGAATGAAAGGGGGGGGTCTTCAAGCCTCTCCTTCACTTTGTCACTCTACTTTGGAGCGTGTTCTTTAAAAAGTTAATCCTCTGTGGCATTTAAAACTCTACAGGAAATTCATGCAGCATTTCTTTCTTTCTTCTTCTTCTTTTTTTTTTTTTTTTTTTTTGTTGCCGTGTTCATGAACTCCTGGTGGATTTGGTTTTATTTTCTATGAGGAGAAAAGTGGCCTAGCTGGTTTTGTCACGGAGGAGTCTCGTGTGTTTGACCTGCTGAGATCAAACCAAACTGTGGGTGTGTGTGTGTCATGGCCCGGCCCCCCACCAGGGGGAGAACACAGGAAAGCCAGGGGGGGCGGGGGCGGGGGGGGGCCTGACGCATGTAGCCACCACTTAGTTCTACAAAGGATTTCAACCAGTTTGAACTTTCTGGAAGGGATGTATATATTGCTCTATTTCTCCTTTGGGAGGGGGGTTGAGTTTGCAAAGTTTTGAAGCTATGTGGACGGGACATTGCTCCTTAAAAACACAAGCGTGACATAGGGCTATTTCAGGAGGATGTTGATGGGGAGTGCTGACAGTGCTTTGTCCCACCGTGGCATTGAGGTGTGTTGGCACCCGCTTTAGACGGGGGTGCGCTTGCATTCCCCTTTATGCCATTCACTCGCCCACAGTTTGTATCCAACCCTTGTTTTGGTGCCAGCTCGCCAATTTGAGGCCGGTGGTCTGGGCACACTCTCTCAGCGGCAGCCTTTTGATTCACCCTGAATAAGCTCTGCCAGGCGTCCTTTAATCCCCCCCACCGTCATCTTCCTCCCGTATTGTCCGAGAGTCTCAAGTCTGCTAATGAAAGACCACTTAATGTTTTCAAATCAGTAAAATAGCTGTCGTATTATTCTGCCCGGTCATCCCGGAGCAGCAGGACTGCCCGTGAGAAGCGTGATAAATGGGTTCATGTGTCTTTAATCTCGCCCTGACCATCTCTTATCGCGGCCGGCTCTTCAGCTGTTGACCTCCACCTCGCCGCTGACTTCTGACCCCTCTTCATTGTACCTCCCCTCTCATAGCGAGTCCCCCTCACAATAGACGCCTCTCCATTTCAGGTCTCTTTATTGATTCGATCCTGCAGCACAAAACCACATTCCTCTCTCCGTCTCCTCTATTAATTCTGACGGCACCGAGCTTCTTAGTGAAAATTCAGAGGCCTTTTCTTGTTGTTGGATGTGTTTTACCTTGAGGAAAATCACTGGGCCGTTTCCCCCCTGATAAGGATATATTTACCCAGCTCCAACAGTATATCACACCTGCCTTTCACGGTAGCTGCTTCGAAATCTCATTGGAGCAGCTAGTATTCCCTTTTCCATTCTACTGGACAAGTGAAGCCGATACACCAAGACTGAATGTGAGCTGTGTGTGTTTTTGTTCTTGCATCCATACGCATTGCCCCTTTGTGTTGAAAAGGGGGGAAAAAAAATTGGCCCGCTGTCCCAACCTGCAGTGTATTTAAAATGCAACCAGTCATTCTCATTTCTGTCATCTAATCACTGCAGCTTGAGGCATTCAGAGGGGGGTATCCTCGGGACGTTGCAGATGCCGCAATAAGGGAGGCTGGGGATGGACAGAATATTATACAGCCTCTGCTTCGGTGTTTAAAAGTACATAGGCATGTCTTGTCTCCTGCGAGCTAAAGAAATAACTCGGCAGTTGAATTGCGCGCGAGAGCCAGATCCCAGCTCCTTATTGTCCCCCTTCTGCTCATTGCTTAGGAGTGATGCCACTGACAGGAGCATTATCCTCCCTTTGGTACAGACCTCGGCCTCTTTATGAGACAAGAGCGCTGCCCCGTCCTCGTTATCACAGGAGCTACAGCAGCTCTGTGTGTGGGATTTTTTTTTTTTTTTAAACATACTGGACCCCTGATTAATGCCGGTGTTCATCCACAGCTTACTAATTGGCTTTGTCCTGCCGAGGCCCAATAATTTAGGTTATTATGAGAGCGGCATAAAAGCGACACACTGAGACTTTGTAATAGCAACTAAAGAGAGCCGTCCCATTAGTCATGATGTTTGTATTGTTTGACCGTTAGCATTGGAGACAGGAATTCTCAAAGCAGCTATAATCTTTTTCTTTTTTTTTTTTCTTTTTTTTTTTATAATAACGCAATCAGATCATGTGAAACAACATGACAGAGCAGAAGAGGTCGTTCACAGCTCCCCTCGGCTTTATGGACCTTTTTATTACATTTGGCAAGTTTTATTACGCTTGGACAGAGCAAGGCTAAGCTGCTTTTTGGTTGTGGTTTCATATTTACTGTATAGACCTGAGAGCGGGGCCAATTTTCTCATCTAACTCTCATGAATGGGAGAATATGAAAAGCCCTATTTCCCCAAAATGTCCCAGATGCTCCTGTAATTGTCTGGGGAGGGTGAAAAAAAGCATTTGAGCTGGGAAACTCCTACACCTACTCCTGACTCAGTATTACCTGTTACCTCTTAAATGATAAAGCTCAGTCTCTTCTGTCATCCAGCTGTTTATCTGCCTTGTTTTAGTACAGCGAGGGGTATTCGAGTCTTTGTATGGAAAAACAAAGATATCTCGTGCTCGCTTTATTTGTGATTAACTGCATCTGCGAGAAGGGAATATGAACTATGCGGGGAATATTTTCTGTTTGGTTTAATCCAGTCATCTCTAAAGCATGATAAAACCCCCTGAAGCTTGCAGAGACGCTCTCGTACAAACAACAACTGCCTGTTTTTCCGCTGACTCATCTGTCTTCGCTCAGGTAGGAGAAATGCTGCCAATTCACGCTCAACATTCCTGTTTAACGGCTGATGCGGTGAACACGTGGCGCAGATAGATGGAGGTGATGTGTCGAGCTTGCGTGATTAATCTACCATCTGGTCACTACACAGCACTTCGCTAAATGGAGAAAGTGGAGTGCTGAAAATGGAGAAGTAACACTGGGCGGATGTATAACCTAAAACAATGCGATGCTTCCACTGCCTCACGCCGCTCTGTTTGTTCCTCTTTTCTTTGCTGGAACTGAGGTCTATTTTAGTCCGAGGTGCTGAGGATCACCGGTGAACGTGGAAATAACAGAATAGGCAGTGTAAAAGAGCGACGCGCAGAGTGTGATCTTCAGGTTTTCCCCCGATGGCTGATTGATTCTTCATCCTCTTCAACCTGGCGTATTTTTCAGTGATCTAATCGTTACAAACACATTGCTCACATACTAGACATGTACAGTTTTCCATTTGAAATGTTTCATTTACATTCGCCGTGTGTTTTCTGTACCAGCTGTGAAGGGGACCTTTTTATAAAGCAGGATTATTAAAATCCCCTTGCCAGAGACTAGCTGGCACAGTATAGGTAGGTACACGGAAGGAAGGCAAAACAAAAACCCTGAATTTTCTCTTAGCAGAAACCGACGACTTCTCCCGTCACAAAACAAAGAAGATCTTATTCCTTTGACAACGTAAGACATCCCTCTTCATATAAATATCTCCGGTTCCTTTTTGAGGGGGGTTGGCTCTGTCCTCTTTTGGGGCATTCTTTTTAGAAATAGATGGGATCCTTTTCAGGTTTCATGAAACCTTTTTAAATGATATGATCTCAGTGATTATTCATTTCCGCTTCTAAGCAAGTCTAGAAGCTTTAATTTACTATTAACTATCCAGTCTGACAGCAGCGTATTTAAATTGGATGCATCATTCTTCTTCTAAGTTAGTCTGTTTGTCTAGTTCTGCTTCTGACATTTCTCTTTCAATTACATCCAATTTCACTACTAAACATCTACGTACAAATTGCTGAATGTATACTACTAAATACTTTTTTCTCCTGATGGTACTTTACTGATGTTGTATAATTATACTAATGGGGACATATAACCTGTCTGAGGGCTTTTTAGAGCAGCTGCCACAAGATGTTTTCAGATAAAGTATTTCCAAAAAAGACCAAATGAGATAGCTTTGGAGTGACAGCACCTGGCAGGTGTGACAGCAGCCCTGTCAGCCTTTACCTTTTCATTTTCTGTGCTCCCAATGTCCATACATGTTCAGGATGCGTCGAAACAGGGGAGCCATTTTCTGCTCTGTGAAAGGTGTAACATTCCAGCTCAATGGCCCACTATAGCTTCAGTGGCCTTTTTATGAATGCATTCGAAGAAAATTGCAGCGATCTTA
Source organism: Scortum barcoo (assembly GCA_023238725.1). Lineage (NCBI taxonomy): Eukaryota > Metazoa > Chordata > Actinopteri > Centrarchiformes > Terapontidae > Scortum > Scortum barcoo. The sequence continues at coordinate 16,884,403 of CM041549.1, forward strand.
TACTTAAAACGTCCACACGGGTATGACACATAGATAAAAGTGACACCCCTAGTAATGTTTGTATGCATTCATGTCATTCTTTTTCTCTCAGCTTGCTACTCTGTGCTGTTTAATTACTTACATCAGACTGTGAGTAGGCGATGTCTGTGCAAATCAGTATCGTTTTGGCAGATGAGACACAGCTACCTGCAGCCAGGAGCCAACAGAAACGACTGTAATGCTGCGACCGTAAATGAAATATAAAAGCAATCAACCACAGTGCGGTTGCTTAAGATGCCCTTCAAAGTTTTTTATTTATGTGTCTTCATAAAACCGCTGTGGCAGACCTTTTCCTCACTAAAGGTGCCCTCAACGCTGTCATTTGCTTTTTGCAGGGTGACTCTAACGTTTGGTGCTTTATTGTTTAAGGCATGGGGGCATTTCTCTGCATCTGTGCTGGTGAGAGGTGGCGGCTGAACTGCGATGGCTCCCCCCGGGTTCTTATCTCTCTCTCTCCTCTGTCCTCAGATCGAGAAGATCATGACACTGATCGGCGCTGGCATCGATTTCTCCAGAGATCAGCAGTACACCACACCAGGTAGAGTATCATCATTATTGCCTTTTCATGCTGTAAATTTTTAATTAGAGTTCAGCACCTGGAAATTGAGTGTGTTATTTCAAATTCAAAAATTAATTGTCGATGAAAGCTGAAAGTTTGGGAGGAGGGGGGACACTCAGACGTATTTCATTAGCCTTTATAGCTGATTTTTATCCGTTTTTTACTCACCTCTGTAATAAATTGCATCACTGTTGCATTATTAATCTCTTGTGAATCTTACTGCGAGGCCTCCACGGTTTCAATGTGAAAGTCCTAAATTACCCATTTGGCTCGAAGCAGAGATCACAGTGGGCAGATTTCCAGTGTATTTCTCCCCCTGCATGTCTTTTAAAAGCTTTCTAAGTGTGTTGCATGCAAGTTTACTGTCACTGGAACTTTTTTGACAGCAGCCGCCTCCCTTGTCGTACCTCATGCTTTGTACCATAAGCTACACCTGCTTGGATTTGCTTCATAATCATCCCTCTGAATTACTTGATCTGTATCAGTGCCCTCGAGGGAAATCAAACAGGCGCCTGGTCAATGAAGGCGGCACCCGAAAACAAAATGCGATTCAGTTAACAGCAGAGAACAGTGTACAATAGTATAATGCAGGCAGACAGGTGGTCTGTTTTAATAGAACAGATGAGGAGAGGTATCGACATTAGCAGCTAAAAGGGAAAGGTAAGCTTTTGAATAGATTTTCTAGTCCTGCGATTCAGCGAAAAAAAAAGGGAGACCCACTTGAATTGTTCTGCTTTTCTTTATTTGAAGGCAGTTTTTGCCCTTGTGTGAGAAACAAGCGGCCTGCTTTTAATCCAAAAGGGCCCAGGTCAGGTCAAGCACTGCTCTCTAAGCTCTCCTTCCAAGGTACCGGATGTATTTTGCTTTTAAGACCGAAGCACTTGAGAGCCACGTTATTAGATGTAGCCTCTCATTCTGTATTTCGACGTCTCTGCGTTAAGGATTCTGTACCTGCTCTCCTGTTATTCTTTAGGCTTTTCAAACGCCTGTCATCAGGGTTGATGGATGGCGCCTAGGGAGTGTAGCAGTAGACCCGAACAATCGACTCCTTCCCCTTCAGCTTTCGCATTATTCAACATTCACCTCCACTGTACACTTTGCCTGAGCCACATTTATTAATACATTTTAAGCAGTGCAGCAGACCCACCACGCCTTTGCACAAAGTTGTCCGTCTCCTCCTTCCTCCCCTCTTGTTTTGTTATGCCCTGCACTGGAGTGAGTTCTTTAAATATTAACCAGCACGCATGTCAGGGGATGAGCTCATTTCGCTTTGTAGACATGAAGAAAGCTGAGACCACTGCAGTGAAGTAGTTAGCGCCCCAGTCGCTGACTGGAGTTGTCTGGGCCGAACACGTTCAGCGCACTCCTCTGTATATGTGTAGCCTCAATCGTCCAGCCGCCTTGGCCGCAGCTCCGTCTCAATGAGGTGGGCTGTCAAGGGGCCATCAAGTGGACTCGCTGGAGACTCTGATTCAGTCCAGTGTTTGCTGACTGGAGAGCACTGATGTCTCCGACTGATTGGCTGTGTGCCTGCAGTCTCCACTTTCTCTACTGATGTGACTTCTTCTACATCAGAGTGAAAGAGATGGTAGTGGAGGAGGAGGAGGAGGAGGGTGAAGGAAAAACTTAACGAGCGTGAGAAAAGAATGAGACAAAGAAGCTGCAGAAACTCAACAGCAAATGCAAGTAATGAGGGGTGGGAGGTCTGTAGCTGGAACGGTAGCTCACACTGACATAGAGCAGCCACCTGCAGTGTTTCAGAGAGAGAAAGAGAGCGAGGGAGGGAGGAGTGGAGAAGCGCATGCAATGAGGGGGGAGAGAGAGAGTGAGTGAGTGAGTGAGTAAGGGAGGAGAGAGGAATTGCAGGGAGCAGAATTGTGAACAGCCAGGACAATAGAAGGACGCCACCTCGGCATCTGTAGGATTAGGTGGTCCGCACCTCAGCCTGGACTACAGAGGGAGTTTTTTGTAGTGGCAGCAGCTGGACACATCTCACAGTGTGTGCCAAAGAGGAGAAGAAAAAGAGGAGAGACAGTTTTACCACCCTTGTCTGCAGAGGAGTTTTCTTCTCATTCTTGGCGAGGGGAGGGGGGGGCACCTATTACTTAAGTGCTCTTTGAAGAAACTGATTGGATCCTTGACTGGATGGTTTTTTTCTTTCCTTGAGACGCGTCTGAGCTTCTGGAGTGACCAAGATGGGATTTATGACATTGGAATCTGCTCTAAAACAGAATAGTGTTTTTTTACAAGGTTGAATAGATGATGAGAGGATTGACAAGGGAGACAGAAGCTTTAAAATATGCGTTTTCCATGCCGATTTCAGGATATGTTATTGTAAGTTGTCAGCTTTCTCGATGTGTTGTCCTGCACGAAGTAAGGCAGCTCTAGCCGAGTCATAACTCTTTCCTATGAGCAGAAAAACGATTTACTCTGTTAACTTTTAACTGTGGTTAAGGTGCAGTTATCATATTACGAGTTAGGTAACTAAACCAAATTTAGAGTATGTAATAACTAATTTCCCACCATTTGAAACGTGTTCTTCTCTTGGAAAGTGAGTTAAGGCACACCAGTAATATGTCCACAGCAGTAGAGGCAGTCATCTGTCCGCGTACAGGCTGCTGACAGCCGTCAGTCCAGCTTTTTTTTCTCTATCAATCTCCGCTCCCGACAGTCGTGTTGTCTGTCCTGCTGCTTTCCATGTGATCATTGTCATGTTCTTAGGTAGATCTCTGTGTTCGCTGTGTGTGGTGGATTATCTGCTGAATAGGCTGCGTGCTGTGAATCAGGGATGAGCCTCTTTGGTAATTAACTGCCTTCTGCTTCTCCACTACAAGTTTCCAAAGAACTTTTCACGTGGCTGAAACACATTACCTTTCCTGGAAAAATTCCACCACTGTTATGAATCGCTGCTCTCCTTTCTGACCCCTCTCCTTTCTCTTCATTACAAAACTGGAGCTTAATTAAATCAGCTGCAGGTTTTAATTTTTGGACAGAAAACACTACCTCCTGACATGACGCTTTTTCTGAAATTGGATATGAACTCCTTGGTTACATTTGCAGCAATTAAATAAGACAGCTTTGTGCTAAATATGAGTTTTTGTCATCTTCCTGGCTGACTATCATAGTGAAGAATTTTGTAGATATTAGCTGGTAGTCCACCAGCTCATATCTCTTTAGCATCTCCTTCACCCCTGAGATCAGGGGCACTCCAATCCATCTTGGGTGACTGTGGTTCGGCCCCCGCTGCCCTGCGGGAGCTGACACCCTGTCCACAGAGGACACTGTCTCCCCCACCTTCCTGTTGCTGGTGCGCTCGGCTCTGCTGGCCGAGAATGATGTGGCAATGCCACGTCTCATCCTCAGAGTGCCGCTGCTACCGGCTGAAAGGTTTCTCCCTCCTGAAGCGTTTTCCCATATCAGCAGGTGCTGCAGGCCGGCTGCTCGACCAGCCTGTCGGAGACTGGCTGGAGCACGTGGGGCTGCCGCAATACGAGAGCAAGCTACTCCTGAACGGCTTTGACGACCTGCACTACATGGTGAGTTCTCCACTTCTTTTATATTGTCTCCAAATTGACCTTAATACAGTTCAGGCTTATTTTGCCATGTCTTCCCTCACTTTTATGATCTTTTTTCTCTGTCTCTCACTGCTTACCCCTACTTAACCCCAGTTTGTGTCTTTGTGCATTAATCCAATTGATGCCAGCCTCCATTAGCAGTGAGATGATCCCATTAGCTTCGTATGAAGTTCAATTATCCTGTAAATCCTGTAACGACCGCTTCCTCTTTGTCGTGAGTCTGATTTGTTTTTCGGCAAGTACAAGATTTTGTTATAGGAGTCATTTATTCTGGGTGCATTCAGAACAATTCAATATCACACATTACATCACACGTTTTATATAATTCACAAATAAAAGAGGCTTTCCTCTTGTTCCTGTGTCAGGCTCTTAGGCAGAGCATCCATTGATGTTTGCTTGATTCACACATCCATTCAGCTGGATAATATGCAGTTTGAGCTATCGTCATATATTTTTTTCACAGCAACTTTTATATCATCACGCCTGGTTGCATGTTAAATCAGGTTTATGTTGCACTCTCAGACTCTCAGACAGTCTGTCTCCTGCTCGGGAGGCTGCTGTTGTGGCCTCTCACTTGGAGTGAGCCGTCTGGCTGCCTGAGAAGCAGCTGACGCCTGGCCGTAATGGGGGAGCGTCTCAGTGAGCAATGGGATGCTGCTGCCAAGCTGACAAGTTCATAGAGCCCACGGTGTGCAACGCCACTATAAGTTGGCTCTGTTGCGTTTGTCAGTAATGAGGACTGATGGAGGAGAGAATGAGGGACCCAGCTGGTAGGCTGAGCCAGTGGGCATGTTGGAAATGAGATGTCTTCTCATGTGACAAGATGAAAACTCTTTCCTCCTCCATCAGGCCTATCATACTGTCTTTAACACAAGAGAGCCACGTGTTTACTCTTTTCCATCCCATCCAAACACCACACACCAATTATGTGTTTGGTGAGAAAACATGAAAGCAATCAGACAAAAACACTTAACATCATTATAGTATAAATTAAGTTTATTATTGTCACATATAACTTATCCAACTGTGCATACAATTCATGCAAACCTGGTGCTGCATATACATTTTCAAATCATACAAAACGGAGGAAAACCCATGTAAATGTGAACAACTTCCTTCATTTTCCTCATAATCATCACAAATCACTGACAAAACATTTACTGTTGGAATTAATACTTAAATAGTACCTCCTGCTTTCTATTAAGACAAAGCAAACTTAAAACACATCCAAATTAAACACACATTACAGTATTCCATTTTTTGGTCATCTGGATACCAGAATACTTCAAGCTTTTGATGAGCCATTTATGGAAAATGAACTTACAAAAGATAGGAAAGAGAAGACCGACAAGAGAAGACAGTGGATACAGATATATTGTTACAGATCTAAAGGTAGACATTTTGCACGATAGGTAGCAATACCAGTATTCAACTCTATAAGAAGCTGAACCACTTTTTGTCCCATCTGAAGACACACACGTCTGTGGTCTTGTGCTGTTTTGGAAACTTGTTCAAGTATTCACAACTGCATATGAACATTCACTTTAATGAGTCAACCGCAACCCCACGGGTCATAATGAGTTACCTACACAAACCTTTAGAGAAAAAGTCTTTTTTTTATTTATTTTTTTTTTTTTTTACCCAGCAGCAGGTTGTATCTTCAAAGATATTTTCATGATCCGACAGATGTTTTCTGTCTGCATGGAAAGATCAAATGTTTGCCGGGGGGATGAAGTCAGTATTTAAATCTCCACAGAGTTCACAGGCTGAGAAATTATTAAATCAGGGTAAACTACATTAAAAAAGAGTCTGACATCAACAGCTACAAGCGGAACCAAAAACCCACAGTGAAATGAATGAAGTACAGTATATATGGTAGACAGGTGGGCAAACGCTGCTAAGCATCATACAAACTAATATGAGCCACCTTTCCTCCAGTCACTTATAGCCTTTTTCATGTTGTGATTCCATTGGTGTTCATTTTCTTGCCAAGTGAGGGTCATCGTTGACTGCTGGTTTGTTCATTAGAAATGTTGTCATCTATTCCTTAATAGCCACAACAGTGATTTACCATTATTCATAGCATGACAAAGCTGGAAAGTTCACACCGATGAATACTGAAATGCTTTTCTATAGCTGCAACTCTATGCTTTTCTTTTCCTCCAGCTGTAGGAGCCAGCTGTGTCTGACTAATTTCAGTGTAAAATGATACTTGCCTGAATAATCTTTCATAACCTGAGAACAGAGCAGCCCTCCATTTATCTGCCTCTCTCTCTCCCCCCTCACAGGGTGTCATCAACACCCGTATTTAATTCTGCGTCGAATTCTGAAGTTCTTCTCAAGGTTTAATCTTCCTACTGTCTTTTTTACTACTGTCTTTTCGCACTCTCCTTCCTCAGCCCCGAGACCTCTCTTTTTTTTTCCCCAAAGCGGAAAGCTGGCAATATTTCTATCTTTAAACACGGCTTACAGGCCACCTGGCTTCCTGAAATCGCTTGAGGATTTAGGAAATAAAAAAAAGCTGTAACCTTTTAAATAGCATGTCCTTCTCTCAGCAAATGTTGACCTTTAAAAAAAAAAAAATCACAATTTGGTCTCGACTGCAAAAGAGAATTAGCCTCTGAGTCACCTTGTCTTTGCTAAACTTTTCTAATTGTGTGTAATGTGCTCTTGTGCATCGGAGTGGATAGAACAGGAACACGCTGTTTCTCATTCTTGGCTGCCTGACCAGACAGATACCTTTTGCCTAATTTTAAATTTTATCAGTAGTGAAGGCCTTGAGGCACAAAATGCTCAATGCTTGTCAATGCTTGTATTTAAACGCACTGCTCTAGATAACAAATATATGGATATACACCATCTCTAGAAAACCATGGCTGACTAAAATCTGATTAAGATTATAACACTGTCATGGTATCTCTACCACATACAGTCAAAACTCATGTGAAAAAGTCTTTTCATTCTCAGCATCCAATGGAAAAGAAATTTGCATCAGCTGAGCGGCACACTGTACCAGCCTCTCTAAAGTAATCTGTAGGCTTCTTTTAAATCTTCCCAGGGGTATGAAAGGTGATGAAAAACAGTGGTTGAGAAACAGCATGTCTGCTGTGCAGTGAGATCACTAATTAAACAGTGTTTACACTGCCAGTCGGACTGCTGTAATCTCTGTCTACCCTGCAGGCTTGCTCCAGAAGTGGATCAATAACAGCAGTGATTGTATTGTGTTCAAGCACCGAAGCAGAGGCAAGCCTCTCCTGAAACCAATTAGATGCTTTTTATCGACTCGTGGAGCAAATGTCCCGATAAAACAAGGTCTGCGCGGCCACGCTGCTCCCCAGCCCTCGCTGGCTCTGACACGTAATGTTTGTCCAAACGAAACAGCTCCCTTTTCCCTCCACTCTTAGCTTTTGAGCGTGAGGCTGAGGTTGTGTCGTCAGCTGTGACAGGGTCAGCCAACAGAGCGCAGAGTTAGTTTGTATTCGAGGCGACTGTGGCACTTCTGCAGGGGCATCACTTTGTTTAAAGATAGCATTCATGGAGCCAGCTGCAGAGGAACAAGTTTACTTTAAGTTTCAAATCAGTCGAGGTGACTCTGTGCATACTCGCAGTAATAACTTCTTCAAGAGAAGCTCGGTTTTAATCTAAAAGTTGATTTGAGGTGAGAGAAACGGTGTCACCTTTCTTGTGACTCTCGCCTTTTTTTCCCTGTCCTCTGTGTTATTTTCTGCCTTTTTAAATAAATGCAAAGTGGTCATGTCGGAAAAACGTCGATGCCGCCGATGCCTGCAGACGAATTGGAAATTCGGTAATGGCTTCATGCATTAGGAGCTCAAGGATTGGGTATTGATCAATAGATTTTTCTGTTGGGGTAATTGTGGTGATGTATCGTCCATTTACCCATTCAAAAAACATTTGTCCAGTAATTAGATAGGATAGATGTTTCATTTAAACTCTTTTCTTTTTATTATTTGCGCACTCTGTCACAGCCTTTTTTTCCACAGACACGTATAGTCTTATGACAGCCCGTTTAAGAGGACAAACTATGATTTTCAGTGCTGTCCTTTAGACGGTCAGGATGAGTGATCCTCGAGCCCCCGGCCTGAATCGAGATTGCCTTTACACCAATGGGAGTACGGTGGCTGCTCTGTGGATGAGCGGAGGAGAGGGCAGCATTTTAATGGGGGGACGGGAGGATGGATGGGCCGCACAAGAGCAGACAAAAACCCACCTAGCTTACACTACTCTAGATGTATTCTTCTCACCCGTGTTGTGCTGATGTAAGCTTTCTCTAAACTAATGTATTCTCACTTTTGGACCTGCTGAGCCTGTGGTGAGGAAAAAGTGGAACCACATTAGTCAAGTGTTTTCCCCACAGAGTTGTCACCACCACATCTCTCAGGTCACACTGTTTGTGTTTTTCAGTGCCTTTGTGTGAGGATAAATGGCTTATCAAGACATAGTTGAGGGGAATGTAATATTTATGTTGCGGGAGATGGGAGTTTCATCAACTCGGCTACCTTTTTCAAAGGCTAGATAATCCCTTTCAAGCATCTTTCACCTTTAGAAGGGTTTAAGTGTAAAGTCCTTGCATTCTGTAGGGTGTGGTGCAGGTAGGAAAGTTAGGGTGGCAAATAACAGTGCCATTCTCAATTGTTTTGAATTGTTATTATAATTTTCCAGAGATCAAGGTGACCTCTGTGGATGATTTTTTTTTCCAGACATCAGTCCAAGACAAAAGATACTCAATTTATCTTGTTCAGCTATTTCAGCTATCTTATATGAGAAAGCAAAGCAGCAGAGTCTCACATTTGAGAAATTGAAGGCGGCAATGTGCCATAAAAACTGTCAGTATAGTCGTAGATGGATCAGTGTCAATCAGTAATGGATTGATTGACTAATCTTTTCAGCTTTAATGTGGATGGATGTCCTCCAAATTCACACAAATCAGCTCAATTTCCAACACTGAATCGTAAAGTTAAGTCACTTAGGGCGGCAACAGAGGATTGTTTTGTCGAATAATCACTTGGTCTATAAAGATACTTAATATACAGAGATGTAAAACAGAGAAAATGCTAGCAGTCAGCAAATGCTTTGCATTTTCTGCCTGACAAATACCTTAAACAGTTAATCAATTATTAAAAATAGTAGGTGATTGATGGTTAGCGAATTGACTAGTTGATTACTCCTTACTCTGCCATTTTATAACAGACTTTTAGTTCTGACACCATAATATCTACAGCGAAAAATATTTAAATGTGGCATTTCCTGTGCTTACTTTAATGGCTGATATCATACACAACATCTCAAAATCCCATAAAGTTCAATAAACAGAAAACTTTGGGTGCAACAAGGCACAAAGCAGGCCCTCAGGGTAGGAAACGCACAGCTGCATTAAAACACATCAGTAACTTAACAGTGAAGCAGGCAGCAACCCAGGAAACGAGGGCATAGACTGTAGATTCAGTCCATTCGAACTATACTTCCCCCCACAGAGCCATTTATCAGTTAATCTCCAGTGGGACAGTAATGCAATGATCCATTCACTGTGAAAGCACCATTATCCATCCAGCTCTCCAAATAGTTTCAGTCCTCAGCTGGAGAGGCAGCGATCAGCGTGTTGCTGCTCAGAGATAATGGGCTTTAAGTTGTCAGTTTAGCGCGAGGTATTAAGAAAGCAAAAGACTTGCGTCATGCTCAATATGAGCTCCAACCAGGGATGTGTTTCGCCATCGCTATGACCGACATAACTTCCTCGGAGAGTTCACACACTCATTTTGCTCTTAACTTTTCTGCCTGTCTTTCTGTTCTTCTGTTTGGCTGTCTCTCTTTCTGTCTTTCTTTATTTCTGTCCTTTTTGTCTGTTTCTGTCGTTTTTCTGTTCGGCTGTCTGTTCTCCTGTCATTTTTTTCCTGTCTGCCTCTCTGTACTTCCTTTATTTTTTCTTGCTCTCTTTCTGTCCTTTTTCTGTCCGTCTAGCTGTCCATCCATCTGTCTTTTCTTCTTTGTTTTCCTGTCTTTCGTCTTTCTGTTTTTCCTTCTTTCTGTCTGTCCCTCTGTCTGTCTGTCTCTCTGCTCATAGTATTATCATTGTAAAACTGTAAATCAGTGACTCACTCAGCAAAATTGTGATCAACATTGTCATTCTACAGACGCTGTAAGGCAGATTACTCTGCAGTTTTTACTCCCGCTGACAGCCTCGCCCCTCCCCTCTGCTCATCCTTTCCACCCCTTGTTTAGCATCCACGACGTCTGCATGAAAAACAGGCTGTCGGCTTTGACCTACAGACACCTTCTCTGCTGCCCTGTTACTGCTGTGTGTTTTTATGTGTGTGTGTTTGCAGAGGTGAGCACCGTTGGATTAGCTTGAGGTTCAAATTGAGGAGTCAGCCACATGCGCACTGAGCCGTCACAATTTGTTACTGAAGCAGCAGCTCCCCAGAAGCATCATGATGCTTTAACACATGAGATTAAGTTGCTGAGCCCGTCTGTAGATTTATGGCTCACTGTTCTACAGTCAATGCAATTTTGGACCTCTTACTGATCACCTGAGTGGTATTGCTTCGTAGTAACTCATTTACTTTCAGTGTAGAAATGGATGCTTGCCTTTTACACGTCCGAGTGTTTTGATTTTTTTCTCCCCCCCGCAGCCATCAGTTTCAGTCAGCATCGACGTGGTAGTATTCTACCCTTCCATCTCATATTGCTGACCACTCTGCACTTCTGACATTGATTTATTGCTCCATTCTCCATTATCCATTACCTGCCACACAGTCCCAAAGGATGAGCAGCGTGTAACCAAAGATGGGTGTGACCACCATTCACACACATCCATGTCGGGCCCCCTTCCTCCACTCGCTTACATCTCATTTAAGGGGTTATTGACGTGGTGCCCCTACTACTGTCAGAAGGCTGTGTCCTAGGGAAGAGTCTGAGGCTATCACTCAGGACATTTTTCCACATTACCATGATAAATACTTACCCTGCAGCAGAGGCTCCTCCAGAGGATTTGTCTAATTTGGATGTAACCTTGGAGCCAAACAGTCTGAGTTTATTCATTTGACTTTTTACATTGTGTTGCAACATGTTCTGCCTGAAATTCATCACTTGATGCCTGTTTAGAAATGAAGGTTTGCGTCATTTAACAGAGGTTTTTGTGTTTTTCTCTTTAGGGGAGCAATGTAATGGAGGACCAGGACTTGAGAGAGATCGGGATCACAGATCCAAGCCACAGAAAGAAGATCCTGCATGCAGCGCGCTCGTTACCTAAGGTGACAAATAATTTATTACTACTTCAGTACTCACCTCAGCACAGTATGACCTGATTCAGTGTCCTGTGTTTGATGTCAGATCACAAGGTGCGAATCTCCCCTCAATACCATGGAAATAGTGCCGTGTTCAAATAAACATTGTCTAGTTGGTGCCATGAGTTGCATTCCAAAAGTATATTAGTTGTTAACAAAACTTTTCAAATAGTTTATTTTAAATAACTACTTCTGTTCTTTGAGGCCCGAAGAACTAAGATTATACAATATTTTGCTAAAAAAACAAAGATAAGAGAAAAGTGCAAAATGAATAGTAAGTTTTCTTCCCATTAATCATGTCACAACATCTCCGATTTATCTTGTGTGCCCGGACCACTAGGCAGGAAACTGCTGGACAAAACCACCAGACTATACTATACCAGACTACTAAAGTAGATAAGCAACCACAACAAAGTGCCACTTACACATTGTTGCATCAATATAGTGATTTACTTGAGTGCACTGATGAAAGCCTTTGCATTTGCAGCACTACAAGCCGGGTATCTGTGGTAACTTTGCTGTAAAAATCATTACAGGCACACATTAGCTATCATTGACTATCGTAGCTGATAGTGAAGTGAGGCCCAAAAACAAACCTGCAATTACAGATTATAGCCAAAGGTGGCACAAAAGACAATGAAATGAAACTTTTGAGGATTAGAATTTATGTAATAATTTAAATACAGGACTTTTATGTTCTTACATGGTTTTGTTGGTACTTTTACTTTATTAAAAGATCTGACTAATTCTAATTCTCTCTGCAGTATTGAATATCTAACCTACAGCCTGTTTCCTCCGTGGAGTCAGAAAGATGAATTGGTTAAAAAGGCAGCATATATGTTCAGACGTTATCCTGCAGCCCTCAAAACACCGGTGACTGATTAAGTCTTCTCCTACAGGTGAAAGCTCTGGGCTGTGACGGCAGCAGCTCCCTGTCCTCTTGGCTGGAGAATCTGGGCCTGCACGAGTACTTACACAACTTCCTGGCCAGTGGCTACCGCTCTCTGGACTGTGTCAAAAACCTGTGGGAACTGGAGATTGTCAATGTGAGTCAGTGACGCACGTACGCCGCAAGGAGTATCAGAGGGTGAAATTAGTTTTACAGAAAATTCAGGATAAGGGACGAGTTTGACAGTTTACTGCAGCTTTAGTTTGGGGAGGCAGCGAACTCAAACTATGAAGGTGCATACACACACACACACACACACACACACACACACACACACACACACAAAGTAGTAAAACAAAGATGCTCATTTAAAGGGAGAGGTTTGAAGGCTTGAAGGCAAAGTTGTTTTGACAGGTTAAGTGGCAGCGTCTGATGTTTCTTGGTATGCCTCCAACTTTCCAGCACTTCTGCTTCCTCAACTGCCTCTTTGCATGTTGACCAGGTCATTTCATCTTTCTCTCCAGGTGCTAAAGATCTCCCTGCTTGGTCACAGGAAGCGCATCATTGCCTCCTTAGCGGAGAGGCCGTATGAGGAGCCTCCGGTCAAGCCTCCTCGTCTGTCTCAGATCAGGGTGAGGACCGTTTTCCGGGTGCTTTAAAATGTGTTGTTCATGAGTCAGATTTTTAACTAACTTTGTTCTGACTGTTCGTTTCTCCAGTGCCAAGACCTGCCCGGATCCCAGACCTCGTCTCCACTCAGTCAGATGGAATCCTACACAGGACGCTCCATGGACCCTCTGCTGCCAGTAGGAGAGCCTGGGAGGAAAAAAGCGGCAGATTCTGACTATGATGGTACCCAAAGATATCACAGCGAACGACACAGATCACACGTATGTTTAGTTCTATATGTACCTCTTAAGATATTATGTCCCCCAACGTACGTGTGACGAAGTAGACCAGTCTAAAATAATCCTTCTTCTCTCCAGGAACGGTATGAAGAGCGAAATCAAGAGCCCCGTCTGACCCTGCGGCCGCCGAGTCTGGCAGCACCGTACGCCCCAGTCCAGAATTGGCATCATCAACCTGAGAAACTCATCTTTGAATCCTGCGCCTATGAAGCCAATGTACGTTCATGCCTTTATCTTTCCCACGCGAGGCAGTTTTCATCAAAACTGTGCACAAACACCAACTGTCTCTCTCTTTCCTATTCCCTTGTAGTACCTCGGCTCCATGCTTATTAAGGATCTGCGGGGTACCGAGTCTACGCAGGATGCCTGTGCCAAAATGCGGGTATATTACAAGTTCCTTCTCCAGTTTTAGCAGACAAACACACTGGTAGAGTAAGTTAACAATAAATCACCTTAATGTCCGTGTTCTTTTTCATTCCAGAGGTCAACAGAACAAATGAGAAAAGTCCCCACCATTGTCCTCTCCATCACTTATAAGGGTGTGAAGTTCATTGACGCAGCCAATAAGGTTAGCCCCTACACACACACACCACACTTCTCAGCTCAAAAGTTAAATTTTTAACCCTGCTTATCTTTTGAGTCATGTCGTACATCGGCAGTACATCAGTAACAATAATGGCGTGTTTCCTTTTTGTAAAATTTTCAGAGTCAGAGTCAGACGTCACGCTGCTTTTCTACGACTGTAAATGTCACGCCTGCAAGTTTATGGCAGATTGGTTTAAAAATTTGCCTTAGAAGCACAGCCCGATATTACTCTGTAGGGCTACACTTCACTGCAGTGGCTGTGAAACACAATCCATGCCTCAAGGACTCCTCTTTACTGTCTGCAATTTTTATAAATCATATTTTTTAATTACTAATGCACTATCACTTGTAGCACTGAAGGTATGTGTTGCGTAGGTTGATATTCTGTTTGTTTTGTTAAAATACCATGACTTATGCCGCCTCTGTTCACGGTGCAGAACATCATTGCGGAGCATGAGATCCGCAATATTTCATGTGCAGCCCAGGACCCGGAAGACTTGTGCACGTTTGCCTACATCACCAAGGACCTGCAGACCAGCCATCACTACTGCCACGTGTTCAGCACCGTAGACGTGGTAAGGATTACCCCCACTGTCCTGTCACGACACGATGCAACTAGTATTTTCCTCAGCTGGTTTTCAATGTAAAGGTGGTTAACAAAAAATACCCGAAGGAGAATTTTCAGAGTGTGGCTTAATGGTGAATTTGAATTCCACCAACATTATACTTAAACTGAGGAGATGTGACAGCCCGCGCGGTCAACACTGTTATCTCTAGACAGCGCTATCTCCTCAAGGTGTCACGCTTCAGTTGGGGTTGATTGCCTCCTCGTAGACACAGTGATACTCGGTCCATGATAACGAGCCCTCCATTACCTACTCTGTCCCCCCTTGAGATCTGATGATTATCCTGCTAATCTCCCTCATAATGCAGCCGGGTCATTTCAGACTAAAGTCGGCATGACGACGCTCGGCTTCCTCTGGGCTGCTTCGGCTCTGAGACGTCCTCTGTGGGGCTGAAACAAGGGGGCTGCCCCCTCAGCATACGGGGCTATATAACCATCAAAGGTCCCTCATGAGATGTGATCAGTTATTTTTTAATGTAATGACAACGCTGCTGCTATCAGCCTCCACCAGACCACGCCCTCGCCACAGGAAGAGGGAGCACAGAGACAATCACATCAGACAAAGAGGCACATCAGGGCATTCGGTAAACAGACGACGTATTTGTCTCGGGGCAGATCCCGCATCGAAGGATACGCTGATGATTTCCGAGCTCTGTGTTCTGTGTCTGTTCCCACCATGTGATTGCCGCTTCAACTTCCCCAGGCATGTAATGTGAAGTTTGAGTCCTCTGTCTTTAGTCTGAGGTGCTTGTTCATATTTGGAAGCTGTCAGAGTATAACAATAGAGTGCGGCAGCAGCTTTAATACTAAGCTACAGCGGATGTATCCGGTTCAGGTACTGAAGGGAGCTGCTTGCTGCTGCAAAATACTCCCGAGATTACCGCCACTTCTTCTCCTTGTTATGCAATTTTGTTTTGAAGAAGTTTTAGGAGAAAGAAACTTCATTCTGATATCTTCTGCTGTCTCACTGCAAACTGAGTAGAGTTTGTTTTCTGAGCTAGAAGTTCAGAATACCTTAAAACAAGCTGCCTGCTCCTTCTCGTCTTCCTTTCTGTACAGAACCTGACCTATGAGATTATACTGACGCTCGGCCAGGCGTTCGAGGTGGCCTATCAGCTGGCTCTGCAGGCCCAGAGGACCAAACAGCACCAGAACCTCCCAGTGGGACCTGGATCAGATGTCATTGAGACCAAGTCCAGCCGACCTGTACCCAAACCACGAGGCAGTGTACGGAAGTCAGCGGTGAGTTGGACTTGAAAGATACTGTAGCGAAAGACACCGTATATAGTTCACACACACAGAGTTTATTGGTCTCTTTTTAATAGAAATGCACAGGACTCGCCACAGTGTATTGTTGAGGGGGAGGTATTAGTTTGTGATCTCGCGTGAGATGAAAGGGACAGGTACATGTTGATGTCAGTTCAACACGTGGAGCCACAACAGTGGATGTGACACATCTTGAGGCGGCAGTTAAGGTAATTAGCACCTGAATGCACTGTGCATTAAAATTCTGAACATCTAATCTGAACACAAAAATAAATGGTAGACTTTATTTTAGATTCAGGGGGACTTAAGCTTCCTGAGGACATCATTATCTCTGATGTCAGTCATGAATAAGAACCCATAAATCCGCTAAGAACAACCCTACTCATAACTCCTAAACTAGCCTTAGAATTATCATGTTTCTAAGTTTTCTTTAGCATCAAAGCCATCCAGTGTAAGTCTTCTGAACATCCTTGGGTTCATTACAAACAGGAACTGCCAATAGTTAATTCGGCATACTTTTTATGGTGCCAATTAAATCTTAATTTTGTCTGAGGAGCGGCCCACGGGATCGGAGTTTGAAAACACCAAGTAAAGCATAAAGAGGTGAAAACAAGCACAAAGAACAACTAAGGTTATACTGTTGGCCGACCTCTTCAAACCTTTTTCCCTTCTCTGTGTACCTTGGAAGTTGTGCCAGAAACCTCCACTCGATGTGAATTTCAGCATCTCTTATATTCCTGTGTCATCCTGACACCTCGTGTAATAATTTTGCTCTTGGGGAAATATAATTCAAGACATTCTCAATTGAAACCTCTAAGAACACGTTTGAAAGGTCTTAGAAGATTTTTGTATCAGTCTCCAGCTTCTTCCATCATTACGATTGCTCTGCACTGATGTTTGTCTGGCCATTATTATTAAACCATTAAGACGTGAGCTTGTGCTGAATATAAATGAGGTAACTGCACCTCAGGGACCAGTCGCACATCTCCGGCTGCAGCTTAATGAACTCAAAAAGATCATTTAATAATGTGATGTTTACTGTCACATCCCTCCTATGTCTGCTTGTGTTTACCTCATGTTTGCGTTTTTGATGTACAACCTTTCAACCTTTATTTAATCAAATGCACTTTTCCAGAAACACCCTGCTTCTCACTGTGTCAGACCCCTCCTGTCTCATCCTTTGCAAATCTATGTCAGTTTCTCTCCCTTTTATTCTTTCTTAACTCCTCCGTCTGCCTGTTTCTGCTCTCTTCTTTCTCTTCTTCTGTCTCTCTCTTCTCCGTCTTCCTTCTCTCTCCTCCTGGTGGTGTTTATCTCTCCCAGGACTCTCCTCCTCTCGACAGTCGTTGGTGTTACTGTTGCACCTGCACCACCCACCGTCCCTCCTTCCTACCGCTGCACTCTGCCAGCCCTGCTGCCCAGGTGCTGCTTTCACATCCTCGCCTGTTATGCCCTCTACATCCCCTCACAATTTGCACCTCTTTCTGCTTTCCTGTTTTGTGTTTTTTTTCTCTAAATCTCCCATAATCCCCCATTTGTATCTTATATTTCTGTTTTAGCGTGTTTTACTGTTGTTCGCACTTAGCCACATGTGGACTGATGAATGCTTTGAATATTACTTTTGAGTTATGCGCCCCCTTGTGGCACTTTTATAGTAACACAAGCAAAGAAGCCTGTTCAATGTCTGGTTTGTAACTGTTGAGCTAGAGTCCTACAATGTAGATACTTCACTGATATTTGGATTTAGTACAAAGGCATAAAAATCCATCATAAAAATGTGTAAGTGAAAACTAAGGTTTTAAAATACACTTACGGAAAAATATATTGAGTTATATTCAGCTTGGACATGAATTCTTCACCTTGTGGTGAATGTTTTTCAAATACGATGAATAATTTGGTGACATACATTTCTTAGCATTTATAAGAAGCATATAAATATTTAGTAAATGGTTTATACATGCTATAATGTAGTACGATGGCATTTGTCAGTATTGATTAATGTACAGTGTTTGTCAACAATTCTTATATGAATACATTAACTACTAATATATTGTCTTTTATGATATTATCATTTTTTATCAGCACCAGCCTCACCTCACACAAGGAGTTATAGGATAGTGTCTTTATTGGCTGGGGACTACACACCTACCTAGACACAGACACTGCACACACTTCTAGTCACTCGGTGACCAAACCTGTATTTTAAACAAGTTGATGACTTACAGTCCGCTGCTGTTGAAAGTCGAGTTTAATGCCCTCTGTTTGTGTCTACAGGGGGACATTGTGGAACAGGAGGGGGACTCTCAGTCCCAGAGCAGCGCCACGTGGCTTGTGGATCCCAAGGAACCCAAGCGCACTATCAGCACTAAGTACGAGACCACCATATTCTGAGTGGACCCCTCTTCCTCCTGACCTCTGACCTCTGGGCCTGGCCTCACCGCCCCTCTTCCTTCCCTTCCTTCTGTGTGCCTTTCACTGTGACTCGGCCTCTCTTTCTCTCCCTCGCTCTCTCCTTCTCCGGGCTGGACCCCCGCCCTCCCCTTTTTAGTCATCACCTGTGTCCTCATCTGAAAACAACCCGCGTGCTTTGCTCCTCCCTTCTGCTAAACCGCCGTCCCTTTTTCCTCTCAGAACAACCCTTTCACTTCTTCTAGCTGGTCTCGCTCATATTACCAGCCTGCCACTCACCTTCACAGTTATTCCCCTCCTGTTTACCTTGTTTGCTTCCTGAACTCTGTGTACAATGCTTCCTTTTTCTCCCTCCGCCCTACCTCGCTCCCGTCAACATCCCTCTATTGACTCTTGATGATAAGCTCTTTGTTTTTTATTTTTTTTCTTGGTGCTTTTTTTTCCCCTGCTCTTTTAGGCGATGGCCGCTCTGAGGCTTTTCATTCTGATCTTTCGACTCCTGACTTCTCCTGAGCGCTGAGAAAATCAGATTTTTACCAAGAGCGACCCACTGCAAACATCCTGTACCTGGATGGACACATTTTTCAGAGGACACTGCAAACTGGTCCTGTGATTGAATGCAGACCTTAGCAGACTGTCTCTGTTCAGTTCAGACTCAGAGGTCGGGGGTGTTAGAGAGGTTACGCAGGATTAATTTTCACTGTCAGCGGTCTGCTCAAAAGCCAAATGAGGCTGAGATCCTAGCACTGTGATAAGGAGCTAATGAAGTAAGCATTTGGGGGGGTGGGGTATTTTCTAGCAGGGGACAGAATAGGGCATTGGGGCTGATATGGACCTGCATGTTAGTGGTCCTAGCAGCTCCAGAAAATAGACAAGACTCCTCTGTCTATCAATCAGAGCCCTGGAATTTATGCTTCTTCTGGAGTGAACTAACTAATAACTAAGCACTTTTACCAAATCCCCAAAGTGTGTAAGAGTAAGTGCTTCTTCCTCTGTCCTGTCTCTTTTTTTCTTCTTCTTCTTCTTCTTTTCTCAACAAATGCCTTCTCTGTTTCATCCTGTCAATGTTGCCTTTTGTTTTGCCAATCGCAGCGGGTTAATATTTCACGGCTGCTGGTGAAAATAGTTAATCATTGTAATGTGGGAAAGGCTATTCGTCACCATCACTTTGTGTGTCCGTTAGCCGTGTGTTATTTTGACATTTATTTTAACCTCGCTTTGTGTGCGTGTGTGTGTGTGTGTCCCCTCCCCTCCCCTATAGCTGAACACTGTGGCCGCTCCCAGCCAGTAAGAAAGGACAGGAACGGGCCCCGTTGCATGGTGGGTAGGATGTTTTTGTTGGAAAAAAAATTTTTTAACAAAACAAAGGAAAACACCCCAACCCATGCAGCAGATCACACACCACTGGTCGGAATCGTGCTCACCACGGTGACACTCCTGGAGCCTGGAGACAAAAAGAGCTTTCAACACTGCACGGCCCCGTCAGTGTTCCTGACCTCGCCGACTTCATCGCTCCGAACGCGCACACGCCTCCTTTACAGCTTCCTGCGTGTCAGAAAGTGACGGTTGTTCCCGTCAGACGTATTTGTTATGCTTTTATGGATTTCCTGAGAAATGAATTGCTGAAACACCCATTAGGCCTCCCTCACAGAGAGTTGGTGTTTACTCTTTCATGACAAAGCGTAGTTAAAGGGGGAAGCGACTGAGATAAGGAACATGATTTTTTCTTTTTTTTTTTTTTTTAAATATCGTCACACAAAGGTACATCATACAGAGACCTCACACTGTAGGTACGCATTCCTTCCTGGATTATTCGTCCTGTATCCACACATTGTAGTGTCTCTTTGTGACCATGAGCATCTCATCCACAACATACACGTATAACTGTGATAAATAATGTAATCTTAAACTTAAAAGGGCAGAGGAACTGACACTACAGAGACTGTTTTATAATAATAATAATAATATAACGGGGTGGCTTTTATTTGATTTGATTTTTTTTTTTTCTTTTTGGTATGTTTTAATTGTTTCATAGGACAGTTACGTGTCCTAATGCTGGAACTGGATCAGGTGTGGTTCACTGCAGTTCTCTCTCTCCTGCCCTACTCCTTTGTTCAGTTAATCTAGACAAGATTATTCACCAAACCTGCCATGCAGGCTGGTACATCTTTTAGATTTTAGCCACAGAACAGAACGATAGAGCACAGCATGTCTCTCCTAGCTAACTCCCAGTATGTTGACTGTTAATGGTACTTTTCTGCTGATGTGTATATGGGTACATAGTCAGGTTGTGCTGATGTAACTGTCGTGTATGTGGTACGTTGTCAGGCCAGTACGATAACTCTATGGTACACTGTCTTCAGCTGGCTGGTGTCGGCACCTTCAGCCATCAGCCTGGTCCCGTTCTGCTTTTGCACATTGCTGAGGTTCGGGAGACATATTTCGGGACTAATCTGATGACAACAATAATGAGAATGATATTGTACATGAATCTAGCGGTCTGTATTTTGATACTTGAATGATTTTTGCTTTTATAGATATCTATATACATATATATAAATATATATATGTATATGTATGTATGTACGTATGTAATTTTTGACGTTTGTCAAAGAGAGAAAAGGACTATGTCTTATAAAGTTAAACATATCGTGAATAAATACCCTGTGATTAAAAAAAAATGACTTAGAAGAGGGACCTCACATCAGAAAAAAAAGATTGTAAATAATCTTGGGCTTCCAGTCTTTTTTATGATTATTTTTCATAATTATACAACTAATAAATGGCGCAATTAGAGATGCTGTCTCTGTCGACTCTTTATTTGTCCACTCTCTGGTCTTGTTTGATGTTACCATGGAACTTTTTGCTTTCTTTCTCTCAACTTTAGCTGAATCTTCTGGCAGTTTTTTCTCCTCAGCTGAGGCGACGCTCTGTATTGATGCCTTCAGAGTGTCTCCATTCGTCAGAGTGCAAGCAATGCCAGTGGATGTTGCCAGGATGAAATGTTTGGTCTCCACCCCCCACAACCCCCTCACCCACCCGACATCCATTTCATAAACCTTTCTCTCCTGAAGGATGGACAGCGACAGCTCAGCGGCAGCCGGTGCAGGTCTAACAAAGGAGATAAAAGGACAGAGGTCACACAAGCAGACTGTGAATTATTGTCAAAGTATCTTCTGTCAGTCTGAACAAGCTGCTGCTGTAGGAACAGGCTGGGGTGATTCAAGGTGTCCAGAAAGCATTTTATTAGAGCAAGTATGTTTCCGCAATACATTTCTCTGCATTTAAAGTCACTATCTTAAAGTTCAGGGGTGTTCTTTACACATGTGACTCTGTTTACTCTAATTTACTCTATTTACTCTCTGTTCAGATATTTAACTGAGTTGCAACATTTCAAACTTTACGAGTCTGAAACTTTAAGATGACAAAGACATTTTGTATCCTTGCTTACTTTTATTAACTAAGATTAATTCAAATATTGTACATTTTTCAAATTTGCCCAGCTCCATGTTGTGCATTGATGTTATTTTTATCTTTGTTCAGAGGGAAATGAGTTGACAGAAGAAAATTAAGACAGCCGTAATTCAAATGCCAACTGCTCATTTTATCAGTTCCCTCAAAAATAATGCTGGAACATGTGAATGTATAAATAGATGGACACATTCTGTTTCTCTTTTTATAAACAGCTTCAACGCACATTTTTTCTGATTTTCAGACAGTTGAAAGAACTGAACTTTATTTATTTATTAGATTTGTTTTATGGTTAAATCTTAATCCTAAAGCTTGATGTAGAGAAAGATTGATCCAACTCCATTGCAGCTCACAGTCACAAAATAGTAATGAGTAAATAATGATGTGTTTTCTGATGTTGTCTTTTATTCAGCCTTCTCATAGCAATGCATTTCTGGTGCTGACAGCCATAAAAAAAGGTTTATACTGCCTTTGATCATTTTAATTTTGGAAAACAGGAAGTTGTATATAAACTTTCCCATAAATCTAAGACGGTTTATTGCTTTAGGCTACAAGTTACAATTTATAATGGTAGAGTATACGGGAGATTCTCGCATATGCTTCCAACAATTTTAAAACATCCTGCAACATTACCTACATTAAAGCTGCACCATATCTTTTATTTGTGACTGCTGGTATGCAAAGCACTTTCTGTTGCACGGTGCCCTCGACCAACATGAAAACACACGACAAAAGGAGAAGGACAAAGATGATTTCTGGGGCAGACGGGAAGATGAATTTACACATCTGCTCATTTTCATAGATATGTGGCACAGACGTCACAGACGTATGCTGCTGTTCCTGGAAAACAGATCGGCTTGTTGATAAACCTGCTTTGTTGTCAAACTCCGACATGCACAAACTGACACTCACTCCTCACAGCGCCCAATATGTGAGCAGTGAATGTAATGATCAGTCAAATGAGCAATGTGATATTTTTTTTTAGTACACACAGGTATAAACAGGAAATGATTTTGAACAAGGCACTCTTTGTAAAGGATCCATAAATAGTAACTTTATTAACTATAAGGTCTATTGATTGATTGAAAGCTGTTAACAAGAACAAGTTTGGGTGTACCAGGTTTTGTAAATGTTAATAACTTTTTAATAATACAGCCCAACAGAGTCCTGTGTGATTTTAATCTGGAGGACATTTAAAACATTAAAGAAATTAGTTACAACTTACAAACCCTTTATTAAGGGTGCCTATAAGAGATCAGTACTGACTATACGTTCGCACTGATGTAAACCTGAAGTGATCTTTGGGGTTTTTACCCACACTGAAATATCTCAACTTTTGGATGGATTGTAATGCAATGCTCATTCGTGGCACGCTGACTTTGGTAATGCCCTGATCATTCCTCCAGTGCTACAGTGAAGTTGACATTTTTTAGTTCTGTTGAAATATCCTGATAAATAGACAGACAGATATTTACAGACATTCGTGTTCCCCACAGGATGAATTGTAGGGACGTCGGTGGTCCTTGTGAAATTTATTCACAAGTAAAAATGTCATTTTGTCCACTTGAAAGCACTTTTAACTGGTCAGTGTCTCTATATGACTTACATAAGGAAATAAGGCCAAAACAAGACTGGCTATTTTAAATTAGTCATCCTTAATGCCTGTTTGTTTTTCTTTGGGTTTGCAGTAGTTTTAGATTATGTTTTTTTTTTGTTTTTTTTTCATAGTAGTCATAGTAACAGAGTGGGAAAAATGCAGCACCCTGCTTAACACACAAGTGATTTGGGATTTTTTTTTTCCACTGTAGAAAGAGACTGACTGTTTTATCTGATGTTAGCATTTAACTCTACAGTATGTGTAGCCCGACAGAGGACCCGGTGTGGCTCTGTAGACTCTCATCCTCGTTCAGGGCACAGCACAAAAACCTAATCCCTCAACACAGGCAGGTCCCTTCAAATCTTAGGACCCCCTGCAGTAGCCTTCAGTATTAGTACTGCCCCCATGTTGAATCACAAGAGGTTATCTTAACTTTAAAACTGAAGTATGTCACATGAGTAATAAATAAGTAAGGTAAATAAAGCACATGTATAAAATGAAATGTTTCTCATATTTATTTTCTATGACATTCAACAACTGTTAAATCTCTTCACTTTGGCTGTGGAGGGGAAAAAATTAGATGTTGTACCATGCGGGCTCATTCATTGGCTCCTCCTTGGAAACGTCCTGCTCAGACGCTCGCCGATTGGCCGCGCGGCAACCTGTCCGGAAGCTAATTGGCTCACCTGTCTGCGATTATTTCCCACCTGTTCCGTCTTGGACTCCCCGCCGTGTAGTTTCACTTCCAAGAAGACAGCGGAGGAAGGATGGTGGCTCGGCGCCGCAATGGACTGACCCCTAAGAAACTTTTCCTTTAGTTTTTTTTTTTTTATTATTTATTTAATTCGCACAGCTGCCCCGTTTAACTTCAGTCCTCCAGCCGGTGAGTTTTCAGGAAATCATCATCGATGTTAGTGTGAGTTCGTTTGTGTCAGTCAGTCAGGAGTTACAGGTTGGGAGGAAAAGAGTTGAGTTGTTTCAAAACTCATCGCTGCCTGTCTGAACATGTAATCACACTTGTTTAGAAAAACTGTTTGGGCTTTTACTGTATTGCTTTCCTTCAGCTGAGTGTTAGTGAGCACAGGTCATGTCTGTGTCCTGTGTTAGTTATCAGCAGTCTGAAGTGTAGAAATTCTTTCTTTTTGCTTCCAAAATGTTAAGTAAGCACTGAAGTGTTAGCATTAAAATATACATTACTTACTTATTGTGCAGAGTATTGTTATTATGTCAGAATAATATATATTTTGTTATTGATTTTTAATTAATGATCCATTAATGTGTTCATACACTTTAATACTACAGCTGGGAAAGGTGAATTTGACTTACTTTATATACTGCTAAAGTCTTATCTTAACTGATATTGATCATTTATTTGTTGATTGGATATTATATTATTGACATGAATCTGCAAATTAACTAGTAACTTAAGGTATTAAATACATGTAGTAGAGTAAAAAGTACAATATGTCCCTCTGATTTGTAGTACCTGAGTACAGAGTAAATGTACTTGAATCCTTAGCAAAAGACTCCTCTCAGTTCCCGCAGATGACCGGCATCACTAATCAGTCTGTGGAGGCCCATATTTCTTCTGATGACACGCTGATCACAAGTGTTTAATCACTGAATATTTGGTGGCTTTGTGAGCAGAGGTTGAGTCAGAAAAAGTACAAATATTTGCACATAAATGTCAATAATAGTCACTTCAGTGGGACAAGGTGCCAAGCTAAACATTAATGAAATATTTCTGTTCACTCCGGCAGGTTGTGAGTTGCACAACCTGGTGTTCACCATGAACTTTTGTTTACTGTTAATCATTAAGCCAGCTCTGTCCCTGCCCTTGAACGCATACTAGACATTTTTTTGTGATTTTCTTCTCCTACTAACACGCCATAATTTGTAATCACAGACTGTAAATGATGATTTCTTGGATTGTAATTCTGGCTCCCAAACGACGCAGCTGTTCTCACAGTAAACACATCAAAGACCTGGAGCTCATCCTCCCCATTTTATAGTTTAAAGCAGTTTTATCTCCTGAGCTGTAATTCAAGTGGAACGCCCAGTCGCATCAGAGCGCTCGGCTGAATTTTAAGAGTTGTCTTATAGACGTGGAAGCAGGCAAAGTGACATTCCTGTGACTATTAAATCCTGACTCAGCTGTGGGTGTAGTGAGCTTCGACGCTGCTGCCCTACAGGTTTGTTGCCTCGATCAGGTTTGAGAGGTGTTGGCTGCTCGAGCTTGGACATTTGTTTCTTGCTCTGCTGATCCGAATGAGCTAATGGGAGGGACAGTAATTAGCAGCCATTAAGGCTTTTGCTAGGAAGACAGTGGGTGCTTTGTCAACCCAGCTTTTGTTTCCAGAAATCATGTGAATGTGGGTGTTGGTGATCAGGTTTTTCTCCAAGTGCCCTTGCTGTGTCTTCATATCAACAAGCCCAGAATGTCATTGCTCTTAGCCAGCCCTCTCTATATATGTGCTTTTCCACCTGAGATGTACCCTGAGATATATCTGAGCCATCACGAGATCATCGAGTCATTTCATCTTTTATTCCAGTGCAGCAGTGTACTTCTTTAAAACACTAATTTCTATTTAAAAAGGTGTTGAAACAGGTTGTTGGAAACAGTTTGAAAGGTGCACTGCACTTGCAGTTTTGTTTTCACTTGTTTTGAGGAAAGAGTTTCAAGTTACAAGAAAAAAATGACGTGGTATTTTTGCAACAATCTTGTGGCTGCTCAGATTCTTATCATTGTAGGGTTTCATTAAAGAAAGAAAGGCCTTAAGGACATAAAATGAGAATGATTTAATAGTACTGTTCAAAGGGTTATGAAAGAACTCGGAAAGGGAACTCGGTTCAAATACGGTCAGCGAGATGCGTTACAACTCATATGTTATATATTAACTTGTGTATTTATAAATAGTATATTTTGAAACAGTTTATCCACCTTTGAGATGAAATGGTTAGAAACATCCTCTCAGTGGAAATCACAAGTTTAGTAAAACCAAGGCTTTAGCCAGTATTTTAAATAATGAGGTCCAAATTTTCATCAGACCTCCAGAAATAAAATCTCTAAATTGTTACAGATATTTGATTTTTTTCATCTTAAATTCATTCATGTAACTGTTCATTAATGCAAATGTTGTTTCTCTGTTTCAAAGACCCTTTTAAAACAGCGAGGGATTAAATTCTGAATCCTAGGCATCAGTTTTAGATATAAAAGTAGTCATTTTTAAATATATGGAGTCTTTAAAAATACTTGAATATGCCTCTAAAATGCTCCCATGTAAAGTTCCACTGATGACTCTTTCAGCAGCTGCTCCCATTTTTCTCGAAACATTTCTCGTGTCACATATAATTGAAATCTGATCTGCCTTTTACTGAGGGGGGGCACATTGTTGATGGTGAATGAGTGTCTGTGTCTGGGTCGTCCTCATAGGAACGTCGCGCCGCTGTAATTACTATGATAACTCACAGCCTTAGTGCGGTAACAGAGACTTCAAGTCATGTTGGAGGCTAATTCGCAGGCTGAACAGTGGCACTGACTCATAAAGGGAGACTTAAATTGCATTGCTCTTATATTTTTTAAATCAAACATCCCTTGAGATAAGAGAACAATAAAGTTTTCCTTGCTCCGCTTCCACGAACACACCTGAACCTGATTGTGCAGCTGCGGCTTCGTGACGAATAAGCCTCGCAACAGGTTGTAAAGCTTCTGTCTTGGGATTCAGTGTCGCATTTTGTGTTACCTATTTAGCCAAAATTCACTACGGAGTCTTAACGGAGTTGATCAAATATTATCCCTTCATGCCTCCACTGTTGTCCCTTTGTCTGTGATATTTGCTTCTGGCACTTGCTAATGCACTTTAAGCACTTAAAAGGGAAAGTAAGGAGGTAAGTTGCTTTAAGTGGCCTCGTCTCCATGGTCTTGTGAAGTCAGCTACCGCCCTGTTTGTTTCTAAGTCGGCAGTCTATTAGTGAGGATTTTGAAAAACCCCAGATGAGGAACTGTAAACAATAATCCTTTGAGTGTGAGTTTTGGCGTGTATGCGTTCATCATGCCTGACCTGTCAGCAGTAATATACTCAGGATAACAGGCAGGAAAACACAAGTGAGCAGCGTGCTTCTGAGACAAACACGGCAAATCAACCATCTTTACACAGATTGTACATGGCGTGAAGTAAGTGACGCGTCTTCACAAACAAAGATGAGTATTTGTCTCTTGATTGTTGGAATCGCAGTGACTGGAATACCAATTAACGAACAGCTGGAGGCTGCATCGCCGCGAGTTATGTGTACAGAATAACCTGAGTGCAACGAGGCGAAATACCTTCCTCCTACTGTCTGTCGCTGGAATCATTTAACTACAGCTGTTGATTTAACAAACCGTTTGACTCATGTCAATAATAAAGGAAATGTGTCATAATTCTGAAAACACTACACATAAGGACTGCAGCTAATACAGTGTATAGTATTACAGATTAAAGTGAGACAGTCATGAAGTCAGTGAACTGATGTGGTAATTTACCTAACATTGAAGATTAACCACCACAAGACTAAGTGGGCTGCAGTGGCAGTTGTAATGTGTGTTTTATTGCTTATGAATACAACTTTAAAAGTTTAAGAGGAACAATGGTATATTTTTCTAGTTAGGTAGTGTCATTCTGATGTAAGGTGAATTGCAAAGTTAATAACTTACAACTTTGTAATGACCTTTTTCCTCATGAATATATCACTGCAAAGGGTCAAATTTCATAGTTCTCTAAAATGAAAGAGATAACGGAATAAATGTAAAGATTAAACTGGGTCATCCATTGTGGTCGTCAACTGTGGCATTTCAGAGAAAGATCAATACATATGTACAAAAGGAAGTCTAGAATTGTTAATGTTTTGCATTTAAAAAATGTCTGACTTTTGCAGCTGCGAACAGGATGAACGATAACAGCGAGCAAAACCTGTGTCACTTAATGATAAGGGCACCGAACTGTTGAACCCATCCTTTAACACGACCCCCAATAATCTATGGACTTCATATAAATCCAGGCCACATCGAATGTGTAAATAAAAGTGTTTACAAATTCATCCATTAATTTACATAACGACTCCATTAGCATAACTGGTAATGTTTAATATATCACAGCAACCGTGACAGCACATTTGACATCTTAAACAGGAGAGCTATTACATTATGAGGATCATTTAGCTATCAGCCGTAATTTATGGCATTCATTTATCACACTAATGGAAAGATTTGACATTAATAGTCGTTGCTGTGATGTTTACAAACTAATTTTGTCAACTATTTTTAGCCGCCAACTACGCTTTGTGTTTACCGGTTGCATGAGGTTTGTCTATAGTATTTGATAAATTGTATGAAGTGGAGTCAACATGTTGGATGGCGGTGCCGCGCAGATTTTTTTGGTCTTTTTGGTCGTGTTCTTACATCTTCTCCTTCACCTTGTCAGGTCCCTCCCTCAGACTGATTCTCGGTGAAAATTACACGATCAAAAGAGGACCGCGGAGCCCAGGTCCTGCCCTCGTCCTCTTCCCTGTGCAATGCCGAAGAGTGACACGTGGCCAGGCGGCGTTGCCATGGAACCTTTGAGCAATATGGACAGTGTCGGGAGCTGCGACAGCGTAATCAGCGTGAACTCTGGCTACGTGAGTGCTGCTGCAGATGTCTCCTCGGCTCTGCCCCGCTCAGTCTCTGGCTTATCTGTTCATTGTATAACCCGACGCATCGCCACACTTTACTGTTACACCAGTTTCCTCTGTCCCCCCGTTTGGAATGAGGAACTAAAGAACTGAGATCCGTGCAGTTTGTGGTGATGCCTAAATGACATTTACAGTCTATATGAGAAGGTCAAGTTAGAGGAAGTGAAACTGTTTGAGGCGAACTACACTCACGTTTGGCCTGCAAGGGGTTAGAGTGGGATTTCTTTTTTAACGATGACCAGAGAGGAGAAGACCTTTGCTCGGCAGTCACCTGACATAAGGCCAATAGAAAATGAAAGATAGCCAAGAACAGGACAGTAGTGCCGTAATTGGTCATTCCTTTTCAGTTGTTGGAACACCAAACAACTTTGACTTATTGTTCCCGATCCTGTCTCTCACGGCCGTGTTTTTAAGTGGGTCGTAGGTCAAACAGAGATTGCCGAAGAGTTGAGAAACTGTTTGGAGTTGAAATGTTTTTTGGGTTTTTCATATCTGCAAAAGATCTCACATTCTCTTTTATTTTGTGTGCAGAGTGAAGACAGTATGGAGCACTTATCGCCAGAAGAGAGGGCGTGTCTCATGTATCTGGAGGAAACAATTGAAGCGCTGGAGGTGCAGGAGGACAGCGGCTTTTCCAACGATGAACCAGACCCTGGGTCACAGGCAGAAAAGACAGGTCAGATCAGAGTCAATGGTGTGTTCAGGTCATCAAATATTCTGTGTTGCGTGTTTTTGTTACGTGTATGTGGATATGTACACATGCATATTTTACACCATAGTAACAGTAACTGTAACTGTGCATTTCTCTCTTAGACATTTCCAGTTTCAACTCTGAGTCCGAAAGAGAGCATCATGCTCTAAATCACACCTCAGAACCACAGTCCTCTCGTGCCTCTGCTGCCAACAAGACAGACACGGAAACACTAGCGAACCTCATGACTCTACCCAAACCTCCACTCGCTACTCAGGCTAATGTGTTGTGCGTGTCCAAGGGTGAGGATGGTAATCTCAAGATCGTCAGTCAGTCCGCTAAGGCCTCTGCGATCAACCTGGCTCTGATCCCCCCTCCCTTAGACTTCATGGATGAGCCCAGCCTTCCTCCACAGCGGCCGAAAGAAAAGCACCTTCCTCCATCTGCAGGAATATCCATCAGCAAGCCAGGAGCAACTATTGACTTGGAGAAGCTACGCCAGAGGGCCTCGGCGAAGAGGAATTCAGTGAGCTCCCCCACAGCTCAGGAGCCTTCCAAACCTCCCCCAGAACTGAGTCCAGTAGCCATCAACTCTGGCACCCAATTGAGTCATCCTCCCGGAGCCACTCAGCCCAAAAGTCCACCTGCTGTGGCCCCGAAGCCCAAGAAGCTTCCTGCCAACATTATTCTGAAGTCACACAAGGCAGCAGTGTCTGATGGCAACTCGGGACACTCTGTGCCCCCCAGCGGCGACCGGCTGCTTTTGGACCCCCAGAGAATCCGCATTGAGGCCCTGAGAAAGCTTGGCCTGCTTAAAGGCGATGAGACAGATTCGGGCCCCGCCCTGAGTCCAAAACAGTCTCCTAAAAACTAGAAGGTCATGGGCAGCTCCTCCTTCTCCAGTCAGCCCAGCAGCTACACACACACCGCCCTCGACACTATCCCATTTCAACAGCCCACCTCCTGCCTCCGTTACCCCCCAGTCTCCTGCTGCTGCATCACTATCAGGTACT
The DNA here is from genome assembly GCA_023238725.1 of Scortum barcoo. NCBI lineage: Eukaryota > Metazoa > Chordata > Actinopteri > Centrarchiformes > Terapontidae > Scortum > Scortum barcoo. The sequence goes on from CM041549.1 coordinate 16,915,040, forward strand.
TCTACAGCCCCTGCAGTCCAGTTTCCTGAAATTCTACCGGCACCCGCTGCTTTCAGTGACTCTGACGGACCTCTGCTGTCAGAAAATGACCTGTCTGCTGCCCAAGATGCTTCAGAGGCCACAGTTAATGCACAGGCGAATACGCCCCCTCTTACTCCTCCTGCCCTTGTCAAGCATCTAACCCCACCCAGGGCCATGGGTGTCAAATCAGCCACCCTTGAGCGCTCAGGCCTGGGTCTAAGCAGCTACTTGGCCAGTAAAGACTCCAGTGAGGCCTGGCAGGGCATCCAGGGCAAACAAAGCCCCAGCCACCTGCGTAACAATCGGCCTCGCCCGGCCTCTCTGGGGAACGGCAAAGAGTTTTCGTGCGCTCAAGCTGAGGGCATGCAGGTGGGGCGTGCCGCAAGCAAAGAGCCGGACTTGCGGAGGTCCCTGCCTACCCCTCAGCCCTCCGGAGACTCTCAGAAGCTGCCGCGCTCACAAGGCATCAGTGTACTGATCTGCCCGCGTGCAGAAAATGGAGACAACCGTCGCGAGGCCCTGAAGAGGCTGGGGCTGCTCAGGGACTGACGCACTCACGCAAAATCTCATCTGATGGCCACAGATTCTTTATTCAGACAACATATTTAAAGGAACATTAAGAGAGATTGATACATGGTTGATGAAGACAAAACTTTTGGGAAGCAGCTTGACCACACATTTATGCATTTTCACTTTTATGGCATTAAGCTATTATAATCACACCTACTCATGTTGTACAGCCATGTGTACAGTGTTTTCATTTTGCATAAAACTAGCGAGAACTTTCTGAATGTTCACTCACACTCACTGTGGCTGTGTTTTTAATAGTTTAATAATAATAATTAAATAGTTACTTTAAGTAACAACGGTGAGTTATTTTGTCATTTTAATTAGTTTCTTGTGATCTATGTAACTGTCTGCTTTCACAAGTACTTCTTTGTCACAATGACACCACTGTGAGGCTGGTTCCTCTATTAGTTCCCCTTTTAGACACTTTACTGTTGCTATTCACTTCCTAAAATCCATTGGAACATGTAGTCAGGCTTTGCCGACAGAAGTTAACGTGGTAAACAAACACTGACTTTTTAATTTTTTTGTTAAGTTATAGAGAGTATAGAGGTGGGAGGCAAGTCAACAAAATTGCTGGCATATAAACTGAAAAGACAGCAGGACAAAAACAGTATTTACAGGATTAGGGATCCGCAGACAAGGTCAACGGTGGACAAAAAGGAGGACATTCAAAAGTGCTTTGAAGCTTATTATAAAAATGTATATGCTCAATCCCTCAGTCATGGAGAGAAGCCATTATCTCTGTAATTCCGAAGGAGGGAAAGGACAAGCAGGAATGCTCCAGTTACAGACCCATCAGTGTCCTTAATCAGGGCTACAGATTATTTACAGCAATTTTAGCCAGCCTAGAAAAAATTCTACCAGAAATAATTCATTTAGACTAGTTGGTATTTATAAAACAAAGACAGACGCAAGACAATATCAGGTGCACCCTGCATGTAATGCAACATGTAATCCAAAATCAGGTAGAGACGGCAGTGGTGGGTTTAGATGCGGAAAAGGCATTTGACTCAGTCGGGTGGGATTTCCTATATAGAGTGCTGAAACGGTTTCGTTTTCACAAGACGTTTATTAAGGTCATACAGGCCCTGTATAATAAACCGACAGCTAGGGATCAATGGGAGTCTTTCGAGATCTATCACTCTAGAACGAGGCTGTCATCAGGGTTGCTCAGCGAGTCCTCTTCTTTTTGCCATTTTTCTGGAACCGCTGAGCTATTGGATAAAACAAAATGAAAATATAACAGGTATAGACATGGAGGGAGGAATACAAAAAATCGCCTTATTTGTAGATGATGTATTAATATATTTATCGAGCCCAAATACGCCCCTCCCTGCACTTATGAGAACCCTTACAGACCATGGTCATATGTCAGGCTATACAATAAATGTGCAAAAAACTATTACTTTTACTATTACTTTCTGATACCCTATATGAGCATTACACAGAGAGTGGAGGAGATAAAAATAAATGTACAGGGACAGAGACCGAGGATCAGGTTTAGAATGCTGCAGTTGCCTAAAAATAAGGGAGGGCTAGCACTTCCATGCCTGAAGAGCTACTATCAAGCTGTTCAAATAAAAACGTTGCTGAATGTATACAACTCTTCCTACTCACCGAGATGGAAGGGGGAGTCAGCAGTCATTGAGATGTTCTTTTCTGCATATGAATCAAAACCGGGGAAAAAGCTCATTTCAAAATTATATAAGGGAGTGGAAGACTTAAAGGGAAATGACACGGCATATATAAAAGAGATGATTGGGAAGAGATTAATGAACAGCAGTGGAGGACAACTTGCTCCTTGTCTTGGAGAGAATACGGGTGGAAGAACATGATAAGATTCTTTAGAACACCAGCACAGATCGTTTATCATGACACAAAGTGTTGGCGATTATGTGGAGCTGATAAAGAAGACCGTTTTCACGTGTTTTGGAGTTGTCCCTTCATTTGCAGCTACTGGCAGGAGATTAAGAAGTGTATGGATAAAATACTGAAAGTAGACCTTCCACTTACATTTGAGGCACTATACCTGGGGAAACTGGACATAGATTTTATAAGATTTGGGGACAAACATATTTATAAAATAATGATGATTGCAAGCAAGAAAGCGCTTATCAGAAAGTGGATGAAGAATGTGGTACCTAAGGTTGATGACTGGGTTGAAGTTATGCACAATATATATGTCATGGAAAAGTTAACTTTCTCTGTGAGGCTGGAGGTGGACAAATTCAAAAAGATTTGGGAAAACTGGATGGAATACGTAAAACCAATTAGGTCATACTGAGATGTCCATCATGGGAATAATAATAAAAAAAAACCCTAGTTCATGGTTACAGAAGTTGAACTGTTCCTTTTCTTTTATTTATTTAACTTTACTATTTTTCAGACTGGAAACTTAGGAAACTTCTGTCAGTTTAACTAGTCATAACGTATGTAAGTCAGTAAATGACATTTATGTCCTGGACATAATTATGTTGGTGTTTATGAATAGGCACGGTTTATTATTTATTTCTTCCTTTTTTTTATTCAAAGAGAAAGTCTGAGGAAGAGTGTCATGTGTCATGGGAAGGGAAAAATAGACTCAGTCATTGTGTACCAGTTGTACACAGAATGTATGTTGAAGTGTTTCAATAAAAAGAAAATAAAAAAAAAGAAAATGCAGAGTATGCCCTGCATTGCGAGAACGTACTGTATTATAACTAAAAGCACAAAGTCAGTGGCCACCAGGTGATAAGAATCTGAAACATGTGGTTTGCATGGCTGCATGGTGATGTACCTGTCAAATCACAAGCCTGTCACCCAGCATCTATATGTAGCGTGTCCGTGAGTTGTACATGAGCTGATAATTTTTTGATTATACACCATCCCTGCACAGGTCACCAACTTCCTTTGCGTGCATTTGGAATATGCCATTTGTCCTCCTCTGGTGGCTGGTGAAACGTAGACCCTTGTGCGTCGTGTCGAATACCCACAACGAAGCACCGGCGCTCTGGCTCAGCTTCAGCTCTTTTATCAGACGCCACGGCGAGGAGAACTGGTGCAACCTGTTTTCTCACCTCCCGGTTTAGCCTTTTATGCTACACCTTCGCTGCACATTTACAAGCAGACGTCTGCGTCTGGAAAGAAAAAAAAAATGTATCACTGCTTCAGGCTTTTAGACACAAATAGATTTGCTCTTTCTTGTAATTTTCCGTTATATTTCTCAGAAAAGGTGTTAACAACAGGCTGCCACAATGCACAGTCTGTGAAGGAGACTGCAAAAGTATTTTCTCAGAATGTAACTTTCTATAAAATCTTGGACGCCTGCCTCATCTAAAGGTTGCCTGTGCTTTTGCTGGTGGTGCAGCGTAGTGTGTCCAAACTTTTAATCATTTAATCACTCTTATCTTTTATGGTGCCATTAGATGGTGCGTCGTCTCTGAGTGACTGCACCATTGCCAAGTGCTACCTAATCTGTCAGTGTTGTCTGAGGCCTGGTGTGCATTTTTCCTAAGGAAGTAAACCTGTGATCAGTATCTGTCAGAGGAAAACTGAAACAAGAGGCAAGTGAAAGAGGATTTGAATATTGTTTTGAATATTTTAAAGATAAACCTCATGCTCATAGTTTAGCAATAAAGATCGATTAGTCTCTATTCACTGTGCTTTCACGACCCCAAAAACGTAGCAGCAGGTGAATTTTCTCTGGTGTGTTGCATTATTATTGATTAAGCTTAATTTGCAGTGAACATCTTCTTTTGCTCTGAAACCAAATAAAAAGAGGAAGCAGCTGCACGCAGTCAAACCAACACAGGCTGCTTTGTGCTGCTCTGCGGCATGTCGGTATGTGAGCTATCGCTCCTCTCCACCTGCTCTTGTCTGTTGTCCCGCTGCCAGCAGACCTGACTGACAAGGCCTCGGTGACAGCTCCTGTCACTTACACTGTCACCCTCGTAGGCATCATAGGTCAGCCGCCATGAATAACATACCATATCAGCCTCCACGCCCTCCACAACGTCCTGCAGTCTGATAATAATGATTTTAATGCAACAATACTATATAAAAGCAAAGAGGTTACAACCTTGTGATTACATTGCAAACAGAGCTGAGCTGAGCTTGCTCATAGTTTGTGGTGGTCTTTTGGGTTGTGTTAAGATTTCTAATCCTGCACACCTATTTGACTTTCTGCAGGAGAGGTATTCAAACTATGAGGTGTGTGTGCAGGGCCGGGTGATACCAAGGTGATTGATGTGAATGGGACTGATGCTGCTTCACCTTAACTTACCACTTAACTAACCACCTCTCTACAGTACACCTGACCACTCACCACTAACCAAGAGTGGGGCATTATGGGAAACTTAAGTGAGCGTGGCACTGTTTGCAGGGGGAGCACACCTCGACACTGGTGTTTTTTGTTTTTTTGTTTGTTTCGTTTTAACACAACAGGAAGTTGGTCATGTAGTCTGGCCCGCAGAGTCCACCCACCTGTCCACGCGGAGGCTGCAAAGGTACTTCCCGTTAACGTCCATAAGCCTGACGTTCTTTATAACTCCAGAACTCGCATTGGATTCATCGCATTTTTGGGTTTTCTCCAGTCTCGCAGTAAACTATTAATAGTTGTCAGTACATGCATGGATACATCGTACAGAGAAGCTGTTGATAGCTAATTCGGCATATTTGTAATGGTGAAAAATTGTCAAGCTTTTTAAGAAATAAAGGGTTAAATAAATGGGACTCGAGTTGTAGCTAAACGCTAGCTAACTGCTGACTCAATGACATTTTGATTTTTGTTTAGAGCCCGTAAACAAATTATGGGAACTGTAGTTCTAAAACTATGACATTATTATCCTCCAAATTAAAGTAAGAAAAGGAGCAATAATGATAGGAGTTTTAAAAAAAAGTAAATATAAACTTTTTAATGTTCTACTATCAGTATCTGTCTGACATCTCTAAGACATCCCATTCACATGACTCTTGGATCACACACTCTCCTCTGTTCATTCATATGTACAGATAATTGCCCTGTGGGGTAGATTTTGCCTGCAATGGAGGGGGTGTAAAGTCTGATCCCTGTTGTTCTCCAGAAACAGCTCCACCACTAGAGGGCAGTCCAGATTCATGTGTTTGTGTGTGCACAAATACATCCATTACTGCTCTAAGCCAGACCTCACTGTGTTTGGAGGCTCATATGATGATGGGCGGCATTTCATGGTGTGCATACAGATTCAGAAAACATACAGATAACAAACTTTTTGTACAGAGAAGTGAGGAATTCCCACTTTTACTGTGATCACAACTCTCATGGATCCAAAAATAATGAAAAGTAATGCATGAGACAATTTATGAGTTTTGAAACTTGCAGATGTCTTTTGTTCGTGTACTTTTATATTTTCTTGATGATGTCTAATCTTGTAGAGATGATTAATTATGGAGCTTTTATCACACTTATTTGTACTTCGTGAGGTCATAACAGCTGCTTATTTGTTGTCAAAGGACACTAATGAGAAGTAGACTGTAGATTTGGTTTCACATTCACTAATTCATAATGAACTGTAATATAATAATTGTACTGTCATCCACTTCACTGAAAACAATTAAGCTTTTTTTTTTGTTATGCCAATAGGAAACAAGTTTGCATCAACGGGTCCTTTCTGGCCAAAACTGCTAACCAAAAAAAGAGCCCAAATCGATGACTTTAACTTAATTTCCATTTTATTTGCCTCACATTTCCAAAGCTTTTTGAAGCTCAGTCATTCACAATGTGGGGAGATTTTGGGATTTTGCCTCTGCAATAATGAAATTGGTTCAGTAATTAAAATGAATTTGATTCAGCTGTTGAACCATGAAATGTCTCATAAAACTGACTTTTGTGAGGGAAACAGGAACTGTTGCATTTCACATTTTCTTACCAGACGTTTATTCGTTTAGTCTGGGGAAAGAGTAAGTAATTTTTGTTTTCTGTACTGCTTATGAGGTCAGACCAGGCCTGAACGAGCGTGACTGTGAGAGCTACGCTTGGTCTTGAGCTGCAGTTTTTATCTTTCCAAACAAAATTGCTTTGTCTTGCCCCTTCCAGAGGAAATGATTCAGGTCAGTTGTCGCTGAAACGGGATCTGAAACTTGATATTTCACTGATTAGAGGAGTTAAACAAGGCCAGAATCTTTAAGGTTTAGTGATATTTGGTATTTTATGACACACACATGCAAGCTGAACCTCCCCAAAGCTCCTTTGAGACACTCCCTGGTGTTAGTGGTTGGAGCAGGTAGGCGTAGCTGCTGCACTATCAGGCTAGACAGTGAGCTCATGGGACTTCCCCACCGTCCCGGTCCTGTTCTGTACTTACCTACTTACATAGCGTCTGTCTGAAAGGGGCCGCCGAAAAGCCTCGTCCCTTTCTCTACATGAGTTGATCACGGAGGATTAGTGGAGACAAAGTGGCACAGAGCCACTGCTGAGTGTGCTGGGGTTTAAGCATGCCCGGCCCAGTTCTGTGTCATCAAAAGAGTTTACTTAAAATATACGGGTATTATCTTCCTCCTCTGTGTGGGTGTGTGTGCATTCAGATAGGCGGTAAGTACTGTTATACAATTTAGTTGTATGATGATGATTGATACTTTGAATGATACGGGCTCATCAGTAAGGATTAAACTCTGGATCTTAACAGGACAATGTCTCCATCTCTGTCTCATTTGATCTTGATGAGTCCACTTGATTACCGGTGCAGGCACGCACACACACACACACAAACACACACACCCCAGATACGCGCACAGGCCTGTATCCCCTCCAGCACCCGCATGCTCACTCACGCAGCTAACAAGCTTGTCCGTATATCTTGCCTACCTCACTGCTGCAATGCAGCGGCGGCAGCAGCAGCTTTAGGACTCAGGTAATGTGACAAGGACTCAAGGAAAACAAGTCAAGAGCCCGCGGGTACTGTGGTGACAACACTCAATAGAAGGTTTCAACTCATCTGACATTTCCAGCGGTGTGATGTTACAAACACAACTTAAATGCTTCTTGTGCCACCGGGGTCGTTTCCACCCATGATGCTGCAAAAGTTGTCTTTTGACAGGCAGGAATAAGTCTTTCTAGTTAAAGTAGCTGTGTGTGTGACACCTCCGTTTCTTCTGACTTGATAACTGTATTTCCTCTCTTGCTCTCCCTCCCTGTGCTCCCTGTTAGCGCCAGTGACTGAGGCTGTGGTCAGGAAGCATTCCTGGGGCAAGCCCGCAGCGTTCGCTGGGATGCCTGTACTAAAGTGTGGAACTCAGCAAGCCACTCTGCTCCCCTGTGGTGCTGGCATGGTGAGTACCAAGAGATCCTGCTGGGCCTGCGGTGGTGTTGGTAACCTCGCATATGAAGCCCTTGCAGAGAGGAAAAAGAAGGGAAGAAAGAGGCCAAAAGAAAAAAAAAAAACTTCTGAGCTCTGAGCCTCTGCATTTTCACACATAAATCTTTCAGACAATTGGGGAGCATAAATGTCGAACTGGAAGAAAGTAAATGAGGAGCTGAGGTGATGAGTCCCTGTGTATGACCATCTGGAAGAGAACATTAGGCCCTCTGCAGGGCTCCTAACCCCTCGAATCATTAGCATGCAGTGTAGTACAGTGGTGGCTCTCGCAGACACCTCCCAACATGCATCCATCTTGCATTTATCTTACAGCAACAGCTGTTGGAGCATCGTGTGGCTTCGATGTTTCCGAGTCAAAATGAAAAGTAGGTTGTAACAACACTGTCTAGAACAACTGGTTGCCACACATTTTCTTTGCCTTTTAATGGCTGAAAAGTGGGAAATTTTGAGGTGTAGCTGTTGTTAAATGTGGTACATCTCTGACAATCATACATTTTTCATATATATCCAAATAGTACTGTGATTCAACTCTTTAAAAAAAAAGTTACAAACTGATTTTGCTTTGAAATCCAGTAAAATCCCAAAAGAAAACAGTTCACTGTAAAACAAGTCACGGCAGGTTGCGGTCAGTTACTGTGCAGCAGATCTCACGAATGCGTTGCATGAAAACACACACTATCTATCTAAGAAGGGGTTGTAACACAGCTTCATTTGACTTATCATCCATGAACGATCTTCACGTGCTCCCTCTCGACACCTTCCGCACTCTCCCGCTCCGGTTTACTCAGTGTGCAGCCGAAGTCCTTTTCATGACGAGCATCATAAATTAAACATGTCCCTGGCTTCCCTCGTGCGTCTGTCTGTGTAAAAATAGCTCAGTTTTTGGTGCACAGCGTGATGCCCGTGCACAGCCCTCTGTCTTTTAATGAAGTGTTGCCATGAAAAGTGTATTGATCCTCCTGTGTGACTTGTACTCGGGGCTCTGTGGCAACCGTGTTCTGACTTTCTCAAACTCCCCGAGTGACTCTGAGCTCATTTGGTTATACAAGTGCTCACAATTACCCAGAGATTTGGACACAGGGACATGGGATATTTCCATATCCCTGACGGATGTTATTTTAATTACACTGAACTGCTTGACTTTGTGCTGGGGATTTACATGTTTTTTTTTCTTCCTACTTGGATGCGGAGAGGGATTCTTGCAAAGGTTGTTCTGTTGTACTGAATCTCTTATTTATAACGTATTTATCAGATCACGTTGTTTATGAAATATCTGTCTTTGAATCCGAGGTAGTTATGTTTTGACACATAATCTTTAAAGTAAAGGTAATGACAAAAATGCTGAAGAGACACAAGATAATGAAAAATAACCCTCCCTCCACCCTTTCTGGCATCAGCCATAATGCCATTTTTCAGATTGTGTGTGTGCGGATGTGTGTGTTTCAAATTCTCTGCACTGTCTGAAGAACGTAGAGTTGTTATCTCCAATCAGCCTCATTGTGAGGCCCTAATTATATTTGATTGAGAAAAAAAAACACACAGGAGCAGGCGTGATAATTATAGTATAGAATCTGCCCATATGTTGAAATGCAAACATAAATGCATCAACACAGCTGATTAATTTAGGTGATAATGCAGGAGGAGGGAGCAGGTGTGTGTGTGATGTGGTCGTGGTGGTTTGGGGTTGTTACAGATGCTTTTCCTCAACAGCATGCTCCCTGGAAACAAATGTTTCATATGTCATTGCGGGTGAAATGTGGCACAGTAGCTCAGCGGGGTGTGCCCCTGTTAATGCGAGAGAGGGGTCTCTTTTGATTCATGTAACTCCTCCAGCCTCATTCCTCTTCAGGTCTTGGGGGTAATGGTGTGCATACAGTGCCTCATGATCAGTGATTTGCAGTGACGGCCGACGGCGGGGGTTAAAAAGCAAACTGACTTCAACCCTTTCGACTTCAGGAAACTCTTATTTGGTTTAAAGACAGAATGTCTCGAGGTTTTGTTCTTCAAAGTGTGCTTCACAAACACACCTGAGTTCATCTCCCTATTACTGACACCAGGGAGGGCTCAAGTCTTTCGAAGCCAGGAGCCAAAATCAATGAGCGAAATGTGGCAGTTGAGCTGAATGAATCTCCTGCAGGGAAAAAAACAAAAACTCGAAACTCAATACTGACGAGCGGATAATGTGGTGTTGGTTATGGTTTTGGAAGTGGTTGAGACAAAAGTATAATTTGTATTCAGGTTTTTCTTTTGTCTTTGGTCCCTGTACCAGATGATTGTTCTTTCATCAACATTGCTGTAAACAATTACTGATTGTGAGTTATCATACTTGAGGAATTGATTCATCTTGAACAGATGGTGCAGTTTATTCATTCATCATAATTTAACAGTTTTTTTTTTTTTTTTTTACGTGTGTATTTTTGCATAAGTTGCAGGTTGAGTTGGATTTCGCTTCTCCATGCAGCTCCAGTTCTAACAGGGATACGAAATTGCTTGGGGCCCCCAATTGACCTTGGAAGAAAGATGACGTGCAGGGAAATCAGCCGCGGTATAAAAATAAAAGCTGTGGGTTTTCATATTGTATTTTCAAATAACTTTTGCAATTTAGCGCTTAACTCTGTCGCTTGAACTCCTAACTCCATTCAGCTGACAAGTACTGAGAGCTAACACTTTTAATCTTATTTCACCCCTCCCCCCAAACAAACTAAATAATTTGGGCGTTGATTAGACTTTTTCTTTCTAAATACCAAACACTTGTTGTCAAAGTATTCTAATCGCAGCATGGATCCACCACTGTGATGGCAGACATCATCACATCCACACTTGCACCCCATGACCCGCTGGAAATGGGCGCTCATTGGTTGGTTAGTTGGGCCGCATGAGCCTCGAACAGAACAAAACGCAATCTCCAGGCTAGTACTTTCCCCGTCTGAGTCATTTAGAAACCCATCCGCCCTCTTGCCCCCCCCTCTTTCTCCACCACCACCTTCCCATTTTTTTCAGCCATTGCTTTCACGATGTGCCTTTCTTTTTTGGGGGGGGGGCGCAGGTGGCACCGGCCAGGTGACCGCACGAGCGCCCCCCCTCCAACCCCGACCCACCGTGCACGTGGTCGCACCCGCAGTCCACCTTCAGCCCCCCAAACCAGCACCTGTGTGTGAATTCCTGCAGAACCAAAGGAAAAAAAGAAAAAAAAAACGAAAAAAAAAAAAAGGGAAGAGTGAGGGGGCGAGCCGGAGAGGAGAGGGAGCAGCGGAGGAGTCCAGGCAGCGTCTTCCTCTCTCCTCCCCCTTCAGACCACTCCATCTCTCTCTCTCCCTCCCTCTCTCTCCTCCCCGTCTTAAATTGACATTGGTCTGGCTCGAAACATGATAACAGAAAAGCCTTCCTCCGCTCCGCGCTGTCGGGCCGTCCTCAACCCCGATCACTTGAAACTCAAATAAAAGCAGGAGCAGAAGAGGAGAAGTGGTGAGGGGGGAGAGAAAAGGGAAAAGGAAAGGAAAAAAAAAAAAGGGGGGATCGCACAGTATCCTATCAGCGGGGTCGCTCACGGGGACTTAACGGGAGAGCTTCACACGGCGCGCACACCCTCGTATGTGCTCCTGCGCATCGCGGACCTCCGAAAGTGCTCGTGTTCAACTCCAGTCAAAGTTAACATGTATATGCACGCGGTGATACGCGCGAGCCTTGGATTTGTGGGCTTCTGCCTGGTCGCCTTTGTCCAACAGTCAGCTTCAGGAAGTAAAACCACTCAAGGTAAGTCTTCAGTCAAACACAGCCTCTTCTTTTTAAAGGAGGAAAAATCCTGATGGGTTTACATGGGTGTGTTTTTTTTTCTTTTCTTTTTTAGTCAGACTCATTGGTTCCACATTATTAGATTTGTTGGATGCTTTTGGAAAGCTGGTAGTGATGACACTTCTCAGGATTGAGACCAGTTGTCTGAATAAATGGGAAATTGCAGCTATGTGTGTTTAAAAGCAAATGTGGAGTTTTTATTTAGATACTTTGATCCATCAGTTACTCTCAGTTTCAGATTCAAGCAGGCACCTTCTGTTGATTCATTTGGCTCCTTTTTTGGGGGGTTGTTGTTGTTTTTGTTGTGTCAGTGGCTCCTTTGCTCGTATTTATGTAGAAAACAAAAGGAAATGTGACACAGCCTTGAATCAAGTTTCACTCCTGAGTTTTCTGCTGTCAGAAACAAAAGAAAAAAACCCAGCCGTCTTTGATCCTCAAACAGCATCGGCGGCGCGAACGCCTCTGTTTCATAGCTAATCCTGCAGGTAATTGTGGCGAGACTACCAGGAGGTATTTGTCACGGTCCGGACAAGTATTTGACACCGGCCTGTAACACACACACGGAGGGAGCCTCTGTCTGTCAGACACTGCAGCCACAGTACAGTCCTGCCCAGCTGGCTGCCCTCTCGCCTCCCCTGTCTTGTGAGAAATTATTCAGACCGGACAAGGGCAGCCTGAATCAAAACTCTGGCACCTTACAGGAACAAGAAAGACCACGGTGTTACGGTGTTACACACTGGATTTTCTTATCCACTCAGCCTTCTCCTCCTCCTCCTCCTCCTCCTCCAGGTTTTCATCACTTAATTTTCCCACAATACAAACGCCAAGCCTGCGCTGCCAGAAGTATTTGCATGCAAAGACACATCATGGTTTTCTGTGTGAGTGTTGATTGTGGTCAGTGATGTTTCGCACACACAAAAAGACATCTCTCGGGCGGTCGGCAAGGCAAAAAGAGAAAGGGGGTGGGTGACTATTTTGCATCCTGGGTGGTCTGCCCCCACTTGTGGGAAAACTCAATATTTACATTTTGCAATTAGAACTACTTTTTTCTCACTTTATTTTCCACAACATCGATTACACACTTCCTTGTAGCGTGGAATGCCGCCGTATGAGTGGCCCGTTAATGGCATGCACCTGTTTGTCGGCCACAGAGTGAAACGCGGCGGACGGCCACTTGATAGGCTTCTCCTCCGGGGCTCCTGTTTATCAGCGCAAGGCGAGCAGCTCTGCAGCGACACATTATCTGTGTTATTTGTGAGCATATTTTGCGCCTAACTGAAAATAAATATTGTGTTTTGATGTCAGTGGCAACTCTGCGGCGCTGGCAAACTGCACACTGGGAACCTTTTTTTTTTTTTTCCTAAAAAAAAACTGGAGATGAACAATGACTTTAAAAAAATAAGAAATTGTCGGCTCAGTATTTATTCAACGCAGATGTTGCAGTCTTCGTCTTTCATCAATGTCATTCTAATCATGGCACTGCGTTTCAGGCATCAGTCATTACTCCAGGAAGAAAAAAAAAGAGGGAGAGCGAAAGAGCAGTGGAATGAGGGAGGGAAGATTTGAGGATGTGGTGGAGAGAATGACAAAGAAGGGAAAAATGAGACCGGGGGAAACAGGAGAGATTAAGGGTGCAGAGAGAGGGAGAGGGAGAGGTTTCTTAGTGAGCGAGCAGCAACAAGCGAGGAGAAGAGAAGGGAAGGAAAGAGGCGAGCCATAGACGTCATGGCAAATCACTTTCCCCTCGAACAGAGTCAGGAGCTCTTCGTTAATGCAGCGGCACCAAGGCAACGGTTGGTGTGGGGCTGACATGCTGCTGTGGCTGGCTGTGTTGGTGTAACCTCTGCTCCGGGGTCTAAAGACGCAGGGCCGCCCGAACGGGGAGGAAGGCCAGATCCAGGCCCGGACGCACTGTGGGAACCGAGCAGCCTTGGCAATATGAGGCCCAAGTGACGGGGAGGCTTACCTAGAGATGCCGCCCGAGTCCCCGCTCAGAGCGTGATGGAAGGGAAGAAGAAATCACCCCACCCCACCCCACCCCACCAACCCACCCAACACCACCACTACCCCCACACCTGCACTCACTCACCCCTTTCCTTTTTCCTTTTTTCACCCAACTGCTGCTTTGTTTGCTTTGTCCTCGCTTCCTTTCCTTTGCGCTTAATGAAGTAGCCGTGCTCTTTCTCTGTCAGCCGCAAGCAACGTCCGCATCACACCCACCGTGTCAGAAAGCTCGCTGTCAGCCCCGCATGCTATTTATACCTTTTCTTTTTTTTTTTTTTTTTTTTTGAGCAACAAAATACGATGTGTCAACTTATTCAGTCTTTCCTCAGACCTCCTCATTGATTGACAGTTGGATATATGTTGTAGGTCTCTGTTGGCACGCAATTTTCAGCATATGTGTGTGTGTGCATGTGTGCATTTTATTGGGACAGTTGGAGTGTGTATGGGCTGTGTCTGTGGCACATTGGACAGTTTTTTTTTTAAACCGTACATGAGGCCACATAAAAGAACCGTTTAAAATGGGGCTTTTATCTCTGCCTATCCCTTTTGGCCTTGAACTTCTCTGAATGTTAGCAGAGAGAAGAAAGGTGGAAGGGGGGGAGGATGACAGACAGGCGGACAGAGACTGTGGCACCTTCTTCTCCGAACGCAGCCAGTCATCTCGCTTTAACATTTTGACACCACTTTGGCGCTCCTCTTTCATCACCTTCCCTCTCGTCTCCCGGGCTGTGTGGTTTTGTGCGTCGCCCCTGAGTCCTGACAGGCCCCTGCAGTGGTATTTGTTGAGCTGTTACGCTCATCCCCTCAGAGACTGGACGTGCCTTAAAACAAGCAGACGCAAAAGTCCCTATTTGTCTGCCAAGGTACCGGTGCACAATTTTTTTTTGGCAAAGTCATTTTTAACAGCCAGCGAACGGAAGATGTATTCAGGTCAGCCAGGAAAAAAGACTTCTTCTGTCCTCGTCGGGATGCTCTGCGACTTTGAGAAGTTTAGGACTTTGCGAATCAGGACGTTGCGCCTTTTGATCACTCATTGACCAAAGTGACGTGTCACCTTTTAATTTCTCCTCTCCGTTACCTCTCACCATGTAAGAGCAATTAAAGCAGAGGAGCTCCTTACCTGCAAAAGAGTACTCTCGTGATGATGAGAGCTGTCTCTCTCTCTCTCTCTCTCTCTCTCTCTCTCTCTCTCTCTCTCTCTCTCTCTGCAGCAGACGTGCAGTGTCAGTCGTGCCCTCGTTATGATCAGAGCGTCAGAGGCAGGTTGAGCCTCGGGGCAGCCCTCGGTCACTTACTGATGAGTGGGTGGAGGGGATCAATCCAGCTTCACATTACCACTCAGCAGCAGACACTCTGAGAAAGCGTCTGCCTGACAAGTGGTGCTCCAGTGCCACTGTACATGTTGTTACAGAGCAGCAGAGAGAGCAGGGAGATTATTATCTTGGCATTACTTGAGTGGTGAAAACACTTGATAACAATTCTGTCCAAGAGCAACGCGCTATGAATCACGAAAGCGACTTTGATCTGTGGGTGTGTTGCGAGGACAAGCAAGTGTGTATGGCTGCGATGAGTGATTTTAGACTGGATATTAATGATTGCACTTAGCAGGCAGAAGTGCTTTCACTTCCCAAAATGAGCCTCCATTATAGGCGGAGAGCCCTTTTTCAAAAAAAGGGGAACGGTTTAGGTTTATTGTCTGTATTTCTTTTCTAATTCACTTGGCTTCAGCGTGGCCAGGCTTGCAGCTCAATACAAACATTTTAGTTAAGTTTCTGGGGCAGGAGAGCAGCAGCCACAGACAGAGCGAGCACCATGTTTACAGGCACATGTAAAGTCGAAGCTGTCTGACACGAGCTGTGACCCGAGGCGATTCACTGGGCCTTCGGTCTGGACAGTTGCTCACTTTCATCCTGACCACTGGAATGTGAAACCAGGACATTTTCCTCTCTGCAACGGAGTGTCAAAGATTCTGGCCTTAAGAAATCTGACTTCTCTCACTCACAGTCTCTCCAATCGACAGTTTCGATAAGCGCACTTTCCAAATGATTAACATTTAATTAATCCATTTTCACTAGTAGTGGGTTTTTATTGCTTTGTTTCATAATGAGGGCCATATTTCCTGGAATGTCTTTCTTTCTTTCTCTTCTTTAAGAAAGTGAGAAATAGGTTCATCATCATTCCACTCTGCTGCAGGATAGAGGATAATGTTTTACCACTGCATTCCTGTTTAGGAAATGAAGGATTTGTCAGCACCAGGTAAAAGATATCCAGCATTCACTTAAAGGAATAGTTCAACATTTTGGGAAATATACGTGTTCACTTTCTGATGGAGAGTTAGCTAAGACCGATGCCACTCTTTTGCCTGTATATTAATAAATATGAGGTTAGCTTAGCATAAAGACTGGGAACGGGGGGAAACAGCTAGCATGGTTCTGTGAAATGGTCACCAAATACACCCACCAGCACCTTTTTAAAGCTCTCTATAACCATATGACAGAGCAAGCCTTGATTCTAAGTGAAACTGCATCATATGTATCAAGCAGATATGAACTGCCGATATGAAGCGAAGAAGTTTATTTCCCAAAATGTCAAGGTTTTGCTTTGAGATCTCCTGAAAATGGTTGTTTTTAGTGTGTGTGTGTGTGTGTGTGTGTGTTCATACTTATCATTTCCTTCAGTTTGCATCAAATTATAGTTTGCTTCCTCGTTATCTGCATGCGCATACTGAGGATAAACTGTTATTCTGTTTTTACACATTGTGTGTGTCATACGAATGTTAGGTCACCACCAAACAAAACCCTAACCTGTGGACACTGCTGATTCCCTGTCACGCCCCAGGGGACCCCATCAGCTGTTGAGATCCCTCTGCCGTGGCACCTTTTCTCCCTTCCTCAAGCAGAAAATCACTTTATCAGCAGCTAGCGAGGCCCTTGTGACCACAATTTGTCACCTCATTTAGAATGGTTGCAGGGCTGACAAAGCTGTAGATTTCATGTGCAGCAGAGGAAGCGAGGGAAGAAAAAAAAAAAGCTGCTTAAATCACCCAAACTTTCCTGAGAAGGCCAGGACAACTGCTTTATATGCAACACCAGTGTCCAGTGGTAAGAAACATTCAAACCCTCGCACTCAGGAATAAGTTGTGCACGGCCTGTTTGGAGCTTGTTTATTTATCGAGGCTTTAATCTGAACAATATGTTCCAAATGAGGCCTGTGATGCTTCTCTCAACTGTGGCATTGTGGTTAAAATTAGAAAACTGGCTCCTGCTCCCATCTCTTCCCTCTCACCCTGTCAGTGGCCTTTGTTCTCCGTGCAGATGCGGCACTCCGCTGACAACATCCCCGTTGGTGTTCGGGGGAGGATGGAGTCAGTGTTGACGGCACTCTGACCCCCTCCCCTTCCCCAGTCTTCAGCTCACCTCTGGAGCCCCTTTCACAAGTGCTGATGGCTCGCTGAGGAACCTCCGTGCTGTCCCTTGGCCAGCTGCAGCAGCTCTTAGATCATTAATCCTCTCACCCCCCACCACAGAGCCCGCATTTGTTTTTCCGTTCCATTACACACTGATTGGGGATACTGTGACTCAGGAGAAGATATCAGTGGGGCTGTCATCTCGGCCTCTGTACTTTCTTAGGCCGATGGCCGACGCTACGCCATCCCTCCTCCTCGTTCGCCTCTCTTCCCCGCTCCCTCCTGTGACCTCTGGGCTGAATAATGGGGCTGCGTCTCTCTTTGAGAGTTTGGGGAGGGGGGTCAGCGAGGGACGTCATTAGGCTGGTCTGCGGTGGTCAGCGTTGTCAGAGGGGGGTTGGGGGTCAGAGAGAGCCTTGTTTACAGACTGTGTGTGTTTACATTCCTGATGGTGAGCGCCAGCTTTAGAGACTGCTGGAAGTGAAAGGAAATGCTCTTATTCTGCTTAGTAATGGAAAAATCCAACCCAATACATCAAGGAATCCAGATGAAAAAAGCCAAGTTATTTATTTGGTGGGTTCTGGCCAATGCATTCTGGGTAGAAAGAGGGATGACTTCACTGATGAATTTGAGACCTCCTCAATGGACAGAGGCATGGGAAAAACCACATGATCCCCTGCAGTATTTAATCACCCCCAGTGAACTCCATATATATATTTATTGCAGACTGTAATAGCCTATACTGCTGATTAATGGCAAGCGCTGGTTGTGCTGTTTTGTCATAAATCATTGCACCATCTTTCACACAGGCTGCAACTAAGAATTATTTGTATTATCGATTAATCTAACAATTATTTTCCCAATTGATTGATTAATCATTTGGTCCACAAAATTCAGAGTTGCTTGTTTCATCACACCAACAGTTCAAAACCCAAACATATATGATTTACTATTTAAAGAAGAAAATATTCACATTTTAGTTGCTGGAACCAGACGAATTTGGGCATTAGTTTTCTTTATCAAGCATTAAAATAGTTGGTCAATTCATCAACTAATCATTGCAATTCTATAGGCATTTAGTCCTTTTAGCACAATCTTCTCCCTGACATACAGTAGTCACACACACAGTGAAATACAGTGTCAATTGAGTTTACATTGGGTACTTCCATTAACCAGGTGTCTGAAATATTGCAGGGAATGAAAGTGTGTGGTCAGATATCACAGAGAAGCAATTTATATGTATAAAGTTAGTTTTTCTCAGAGTGTATTGTTTCATATCGCTTTATACTGATGAGGACACATGCAGTAGGGAAAATGGAATTTCAAATTTAATGGGATCCACAAAATGACACGGACACCCTCAGACTGAACAGACAAGCTTTGCATCATCTAGTAGTCTAGGCGAATGGGTGTTGGTTGGTGGAAATGTGAGAGTAGGAACATTTGAATAAGCCTTCTAGCTGTTTTTTTTACATGAACAAATGTCAAGACAGCTACATTTTTATAATTATATAAGCCTATTTAGAGTCACCAGACATGAAATGGCTCTGCACTGATTAATTAGAGGGTACACTTTGAATTTAACCTATAATTCAGGTGATGATACACAAGCTAGTTTTTAGGGAAAATATGCCGCAGGAAGACAATTTGAGATGTGAATATGGAAAAAATGACAGGTAACGCTTTAAATGCTGTCTGCACAACATTTATGGTAGTTTTGAATCAAAACAATGATACAAATCATCACGATAATCATAATGGCATCCGACCGGAGCTGAAATGACTAATCCATCAGTGGATGGACAGGAAATGAAGAATATTTCAAGTAAAAAAACCTTTTAAATTATGAGGACTTGATGCTTTTTTTGTCATACTTTGGACTGTTGGTTGGATAAAGCAAGACATTAAAAAATATAATATATTATTATATATATATTATATTTTTTCTCTATTTACTTCTGTTATCTCAACTCACATTATTTGGTGTGAAAATATTTCAAAGCATTTTGGGTTCATTACAGGCCACCTGACCAATTGTCTCATTTCTGATTGGTTTTAATTTTGTGTTTTCAGTGGAAAATATTTCCCAAGATAATCTCACAGAAAGTTTTTTTTCCTCCAAATGTGCACTTTAGACCTTTATATGAAGGAAAAAACCTTTCTGAGTGAAATACAGTAGGAGCAGTGATGGAGGAGCCATTAAACACTTGATACGTCCGTATGAGTGAAATGTTGATTGTGCTGTCTCGCTGCATTTAAATGAAGCATATATCCAGTCAGTTCCAGCCCGCTGAACTTCACATTTCTGAGCTGTAGTAGTTAATGCCTGCTTCACAGCTTACACAGAGAACCATTCACTTTATACCTCAGTTTGACAGGAAACAACTAAAAATATCACACTTGTGCTGTAATTGCTACGTTGCC
This sequence comes from Scortum barcoo, assembly GCA_023238725.1. Lineage (NCBI taxonomy): Eukaryota > Metazoa > Chordata > Actinopteri > Centrarchiformes > Terapontidae > Scortum > Scortum barcoo. The sequence continues at coordinate 16,934,588 of CM041549.1, forward strand.
ATCTTTATAGTTGGTACTGTATCTGGTTAAAGCAACCACCAATGAATGTAATTGCTGTGTGCAGAGGGGAGATTGTCATGTCAGTTAGCTCTGGTTGTATAAATATAAGGTATACAGCTGGTCTAAGTGCCACCCTTCCCGTATATAAAATATGCTGCATGAGGCCAAGAAGTCATTAACAGTGGAGGACACATGCCAAGAAGGTTAAAAATCCCTTGAAAGGTACAAATGAATTTCTTGTCACTTCGGCTCCTAATGGGAAACAGTTATGTTCAATTATTCAGCGCGGTATATATTAGACCTCAGACTCTTTGAGTGTGTCATGTCGGCCTCTCGCTGTGCTCTTAGTATTACTCTATGATTCACTTAATTACTGTAATAAGTGTTTTTATTCTGGAGGTGGGCCGGAGGTCTGTGAGTCATAGTCTATTAAGGCCACACATGCTAACGGGAAGGCTCAGCACCAGATGTTTGGTCTATGATCAAAATAGCAGAGAAGGTCCTTTATTATTATTATTATTATTATTATTTGGAGAGTTTGAGCCTGAGAAATGTTTTATAAATGATGCAAGGTGAGCCCTCTTGCTCTTTACTCTGCAGTCTCCGGGCTCATCACTGTCACTATCTGTTCCGATGGAAAGCAGGCACTATGCAACGCTGATAAGGTAAATAAAGACAAAGAGCTTGTGTGTGTTGGCTTGAGATAGTCAAACTCTTGACTCTTGAAATGAAGACACCCCACATGCACATCCCTTATATATCAGTGTTTGTGTAACATGGAAGCACACAGTTAGATTAAAAAGCAGTACACAATGTTTTTGGACTGAATGAGCTGAGTAACATCTTAGAAGCTTTACAAAAAACTGTAGAAATAATACAGCCTCACTATTTCCACTATTTGCCTCCAAAATTTCCACTTAAGTTCCAGTGGAAATTGAAAGGATACATAATATATAATTAAATTAGATTAGATTAGATTAGATTAGATTAGATTTGGTAACTTTGTTATCCAACTAGTTTAGTGACGCTTTTTTGTTGCAAAATCTCTGCTAATGGAAGCTGTAATTGTGCTCCAAAATATTAAATTTGGTTGAATGGACAGGCGTTTGGCACTGTTTTTTTTATTAAAATGTATGTGATGAATGAACAAACAAATTAAACCTTAAGGAATTTATTTTGCAAGCAATGAGCAATATAAATTAGAGCTGCAACAGTAAATCAGTTGTTGACAATTGAGTAGTTGATCAGTAGATTTAGAAACTCAACTCATCAGTCATTTTTCATGCACAAATCTATAACAGTATGTTTTCAAATGTGAATATTTGCTTATTGTTGCACATTATGTTGAAAGAAATGCGAATAAATGTTTTTTTCTGACGTTTCATAGATCCAATAATTATTCATGAAAATCAAAGGGAGATTATTCAGGTACAAAAAGAACCGTTAGTTTGCAGCCAATGATGTAAATTAAAGAGATACTCCAGCCATCTAGTATTGCAGTCGTACAATGAATGGGCAACTCACAAGACACACATTTAAGAAGAAAGGTGAAAGCATTTGCAGCAGAGGTCAAGATATCCTGCCTTATGGCCTCTAGTATAGGGTCAAACTTCCAAATCAGGGAATCCTACATTTACCACAGTGCCCCTCAGTCGCATCTTTCATTCAAAGACCTCATCAAACTGAACGCCGGTGTGCAGTGCCCCTTTAAGGAATATAAAATAAGACACATAAATAATAGACGATGAGTAGTTCAGATGTTTTTCGTTGAATTTCTTCAGTCCTGCGCACTGCTGGGTATAAACAAGGCCGATGCAGAGATTTGGACAAAGTTAATGTCCCTCGGCACGTTAACATGATACTGCTCCCCTCAAAGCTGCCTGCATGTTCTTATTCATTTTCCCTTCGGCCTCAGATTAATCTGAGGCTTCATGGTTGGTGGACATAAGCAGGGAGGGACCCGGGGTTTTGAAGTTGTGATCACAGTTTCTGAAAGCACAGGATCAGTCAGTGGTCATGATTCCTAAACATTTAGAGTGTGTGAAGGATGAGTGTAAATATCCCGAATGGAAGCAGTTGATATTTTTATTCACAACTTTTTAGAGGCTTGCTGGACAGCCAACAGTGTGTCCCTTCATTAGCTGAAGGGGATCTAGGCAAGCAGGGGAGAAGGGGGGGAGGGGGATGCTAAATTTTGTGTTAATGTTGACGTCTGCATTTCATCAAAACCATTTCTTTGGGCGGGGGGGGGGGTGTTGGCTAGTCTGCTGCCCTGCACAACTTGAAAATCCATGACGATTTTCACAAAGTGCTGTGTTGATGTTGAGACAGCCAGCCATAGTTCCTGTCCTTCCCGCAACCTTGTCCTCACTGCATCTCAGGATACCAGTCACACATACAGCGCTGAATCTAGACACGCTTGGTGTACTAATTTTGATGTTATGTGTTTATACTTATACTAATAATTTTAAATTAATTTGGACTTTGGTTCAAGCACATGTAGCCCCCCCCACCGTGTTCAAAAATGTCTTTTGCTCATTGTTCACTTCGACATCTGCTGAAGTGGTGCACTTAAATCTGAATTTAATTTGCGGGATTCTTTTTACTTTGGGAAAGATTTTTAGTCATTTGGCAGATCCCAAATCAATAGAGGAAATGAGCAACTTTTTCCAGACGTGTTTGCATGGCTTCACAGCAAATGTTGTTTGTGAGCTGAACATCGCATCATCACATGGGTCATTTACAGCAAAGAGATAAAAAGAGGTGTTACTACCGGTGTTCGTACAGTATAGCCATTCAGCCTCTGTGCCGCTCTGTACCGAACGTAATTATCCTGACCTTAACCCCATCCTGCTCAACCACAACCCTAAGTATAGTGTAAGTGTGGTTCTAAGATGGATAATTACAATACTTGTTCTTTGTAATTACACACAGTATGACAAACGCTGTGATCCCAAGAACACCTTTTTTATGGAATTGAACCCAGCACCCTTCCTCCTCTGCCGCAAGGAGCTTGTGAAAATGAAGGATTTGATCTGAGGATGCTTTTGTCAAGAAAGAGTGTTTTGTTTCTAAAGCGCCACCTCAACTGTCCAAGTGTTGCACCAAATCATTCTGTCAGGGGCGCGCAGCTGAATACTTTATTGCTCCTGCTGACCAAATGCATCACTTGGTCCATATTTTTGACTATATTTTGGCTGCCGGCGGTGCGAGTAAAGCTACACCTATGGGTGTCCCAGCTCCACTCAGTCTATTTCTGTATCTGAAGGAAAGGTGATGGGTTTGGAGGAGGGTTTTGGGGGGGTGGGGGCAGGTTTGGGGCAAAGCAAACAGCGAGGGTCTCAACACTCAAAGTAAACATTACCCTATGTTTGAACTACACACCTTCGGCCCTACAGTTCTCCCACACACTCGCGCTCTCCCCTCTGAGTCCTGCTACCACCCCCTCGAGCCGACCCAGCTAAATACACTGCTTATCCCAGGACTATCCCATAAATCAGGGAGGAAAAGCACCTCTGACAGGGTCTCACCTCCACGGCCAGCAGCCTTTAGCCGACAGCTCTGACTTGCGTGTAGGGACTACTTTGGAATAAACGGACTAATGGCTTTCCAGAGTAACTTTCCTAATAACCACCTCTGAGGACATTACGGATGTTTTATCCGGCAAATTTAATACAGTTAAAATAAATCCCTTTTTATATACCGAGCAAGCCCTGCAAACCTCCTGCCTCCACCCTCCAAATATGAAAAGTCTGCTTTGCTGAGTCAAGAGCACGCAGCTATGCATTTTAAGATTGAGAAGCTTGACACATGGCAAAGTTTAAGTTTTATTGAGCATACAATAGAGCATGAAGTGAATCGGTTTCTGGGGAGAGAAAACACGCTTCACAATTGTACGACTTGTTTTCATCCAACAAAATCATTGAATTCAATATTCTGAGAAGTCAGTGGGTTTAAACAGGGACTCAAGCTGTTTGTGGCTTTAATATGCTCAAGTGCATTAACCAGAGGAGAGCTCTAACAGCAGCAATACTCAAAATGACACATTCCCCCGGAGGAGACTGTTTAAACATCTGAGCATTGCCCAACATCTCTTTCTTCTCCGGTTTTGTTGTTTTGACTTTGTTTATTCATCCTTGTCTCGAAGCGCCGGCTTCATCCTCCACTGCCTTAACTTGTTCCCAACAACTGTGATTCCTCAGCACAAAAGAATGAAAGAAACTCTCAATGAAAAACACAATCTTTTCATCTTGGGCATGAGTCAATTACCAGGGCAGCATTACTGAATGCTGAATTTTTTTTTCTGCTAAGAGGATCACCCTCTGGACTAAGCTGAAGGATGTATTGACTCTGACATGTTTATTTCCATGGCAAAGTGTGTTTGCCAGTACATTTAGCTTTTGTTGTCCACTGGAACGCTCCCAGTAACTTTTATGGCTGGATTTGTGGATTTATGGACTATTGTAGTTTGTGGGCCAGGATTTCTTAATTTGTATTCATTTCATTTTTGTGGCGCTCATGCAAAAGGCAGTGTGGGATTGTTATGTGTTCCTTTGCCATTAGTGTTTGGTCATCACGCTTACTTTTCTCATTGTTTCCCATTTAATTGCCAGTTCATATTTCTATTAATGAGGTGCTAGCTGGTACTGTAAGTGTACCAAGTAATATGTAAAAAGATGTAGTTGTAGTGCAGATTTACCAACCTTTATAAATTAGAGGGAGATTTTTTTTTTTTTTTTTTTTGCAGTTAGTTACATAATTTCACCGGTTTTGATGGTTTTGACCAAACATAGAAGTTCCTCTATTTGTTTAAAACCCTAAATGCATAGCAAGCCACGCTTTGTCATCATTTAAAATCTCACTGAAGTTATTCTGTATCATAACACGGCGGTTACATAACATGAGAGATAATTACAGCCCAATATCTAGTGCCGCTCTTTTGCACTCCAGAGTTTGCACTCCAGAGTTGCCAGCAATAACAGCATCATAAGAAGAAAAAATGCAAAAACAGAGATGGTTATGGCAAAAACAGAGATGTGTAACTGACACAGTTTTTCTGCACTATTTATTTATGTATATGTATGTTTTAATTTCTTTATTCTGAAAAAAATATCTCAGCTATTTACTGGTGTGTTTTGCTTTGAATCCTAATTGCAGTTTCCGACTTCAGGCATGTTTTTTAAAGTGTTTGTGTGTGAGCCTGAGAGTCTCCGTTTGTGTGTCTCAAAGTAAAAAAAGAGTGAGCGTCGGCAACCTTGGAGACAGACTGGAAAGATAAAGTGAACTGATGCTCCAGATGGGAACATTAATAAACAAGATGAAAAGCGGGATTCTTTGAGTTTCTGTCATAATGAATATTAATTACTACAGAGACTTGGCACCAAGAAACCTGACAAATCCTGACAATAAGACAGATATTTTGTTGTGATTAATGCATCCTGTATCGAAAAACACTTCCTCTCCTGCTCTTATCCTGGAAGACAGTCTGTAAGGAGAAAGGACCCAGGCTGCTCCTCAGGAGAATTCTTATTGTTCTCACATAATATAAATCAATACAGGGCTCGGGGAGCTCCTGCATCACTTAATGGCTTTGTGGAAACTTAGCAAGAGGTGGACCACAACTGTCCCAGATGCTTTATTCCACACTGAACATTGAACAGAAACGAAAATACCATACAGACGCATAAAACCTGACAAATCAGTACAAGCATGATAGTACGGTTTGGAAACATCTCAGCTGGTATCACTTTATTTGGACAGCCCAGTGCTCAACCTTTGTATCTTCTGACAAAAAACAGATGTTAAACATGTCTTTTTGATGACTGGCTCATCTCCACTGACTATTTTTAAACCTGTTACTCTGACACAGACATTTAATACTCTTTAGTAACCCTGGCGTGACTCTAACGATGGTAATTGGGAACTGAAATATTTAATTATCTGATGGATTTAGGTGAAATTTTGGTGGTCCCTGGAGGATGAATCCTATAAAATTTGGGTGATCCCTTTGATTTTTCTGCTTGAGCCACCAGCAGGTTGAAATTTTAGCGTTTAGTGACGTGTTTCAACAGCCATTGGTTTGGTAGAGATATGCAGTATATATCGAGATGTAATCACTCTGATTACTTTACCACCATCATCAGGTCAATATTGAATTAGGATAGCAACATATTAGCAGGCTAACAAGATAAACTAAGATGGTGAACACTCAACACACAAAATATTACTATTGAATAAGGTTACATATGAACCTGGGCTGAATAGTTATAGGCCCTGTTGCAAATGTCAGTGTGATTTTTCTTACTTCTGGAATATAAACTGGAAGCTCTGGTTTCATTTCAGCTCTTAGTTGTCATTGTGAGCATATTAGCATGCTGATTTTAGCATTTAGCATTAAAAGTACAGTCTCCCGGTTTGTGAGGGATTGTCTCGGTTTTAAATTGGATATCCTCAGACGCAACACATGTCTGTAAACCACTAACAAGTCCTGGTTTTCAACATTCAGTACCAAATTGTCCCAGTTTTCACCACAATTACAGTAATATTATACTTGTTTTCAGAGCTTACATAGACATTTATCATATCTGTCCCATTCATTTTTCTCTAATTCAATCCAAAAACTTGCATAATGCACTCTCAGAATTAAACACTAATTCCTCTGTATGCATGTCAAAGTAAGATATTGTGTTCAGGGCGTTCATGGTGTTGAAAGGTAGTAGTGGGTGCATGAGTGCATACCTGGGCGCATGCATGAATGTCACTTGTCTGGTTTGGGGGTCACTTTACTCTTCTTAAACCTAAACTTGATTCAGATCATTGGTACTTTTCACACAATCGTCAAGCGTCTCTGGAAGTTCTGCAGACTTTTTAGTGAAATGTTGAACTCGCATAACAGCAGGATGAATATTCGTACCGATCTCTCAAATCTGACCTGATCGCTCAGTATTCTTCCCCGAGAAGCACCAGCATTATTAAACTGCTATTGTGATGTTTCTGCAATGTTCAAACCTCCTGCAATGGAAACAGTAGGTTCAATTTTGTCCTACAGATCTCCCACAGAGTTTTGTGCATTCTGCGCTGTCACTGTCCCCCTTTCCACAGCAGACATCATGTCCTCAAGGAATAGGCAGATATAGCCAATATGCTAAGCTCATGGGTTTAGGTTGCAGGTCATTTCCCAGTGGGATCAGCTGGCTCCTGCAGAGGGCTTGTGATAAGAGTGGATATTGGAAGCTATGTAAACCTTGTTAAGCTGCCCTTCCCCTGTGTGCAGGGGGGTAATCCTAAACACCTGGGCTAGTTAACTGGGATTTGGTGGGATTAGGGGCTCCATGAGGCAAACCTGAGCATGCTTCTGGTTAAATCCATTTCCATTCTTATCTTTTCACATTCTCTCTTTTATGATTCAAACTCAGTCCAGTAGTTACACAACAGTTACCTTTTATGCTGAGCTGTTTTATCACTGCCAGTATCTTTGAGGACTAGTCAAGCATAAACGTGATTTGTTAGTTGTTCGAGCTCAAACATCCCACTTTGATTGAAGTTTATACTGTGTGTTTTTAAAAGCTGAAATGTGTGTTTTAATATTTCAACAACTATAAAACAGATTGGTACAGCATTTGGTACGGATATCTGTGATACCCAAAGGATGAATCCTAATGATGCTGGTAATCTCTTGACTTTTGTGCCACCATTAGAGTAGCACAATATTTCAGCTTGTCCAATATGTTATAACCAAATACCTGCTACACTAATGGCATTCCCATCAGCCTCAGCTGTACTTTGTGCTTGGCGCTAATTAGCCTTTTCGCCATAACCTTCTAAAGATTTGCATGGTGACGTTAGCATTTTGCATTGCTGTGCCTCACAGAGCTGTAGCATGGCTGTAGACTCCTAGTCTTGTTTTCTCTTTTGACAATGAAGGCTGTTGGCCAAAAGCCATTGTTTAAGAGATCATCTCCTTGTGATTTGTGATATGAAGAAAAAAATTGACCTGACTGTAATCCATCCATCCTTTATCTATGCTGCTTGTAGTCAGATGGTCGTGGGGGGCTAGAGAGGCGGGGTGCACCCTGGATAGGTAACCAATCATTCACAGGGCTGACATGTAGAGAAACCACTCACGCTCACATCCACACCTGCCTATTTAGAGTCACCTGAACAGGGTCATTGCAGTTCGTGGTCTGCATCTTAAACAAACACGGGTGCCCCAAGACTTTTTTTTTGCCTTCCATGTGTTATTCAGGCTCTTCTTAGGTGTCCCTTTCCTCCTTTTTTTTCAAAATGTCATGACAAAAGACAAATGTCTAGTTGATCAGTTGAAGGTCACAACACCAGAATCAATAGTGTTTATTGTACTTACAAAGAAAGGTATGTCTTCATAAGTTTGGATCAGATGTTCTGCAAAATGGCACCAATTCCATCAAGTTTAACCTCACATTTAGTCTCTGTTTATTTTCAGTTCTTGTGTTCTTGTGTTTGGACTTTTACTCAAAATGGTCAGTTGTAGCCCAATCAAGTACACAGAGTTTGACGCTCACAAAATCTGCATTTTTGTGGTATTGTAACTGTGACACCATCATGGAGAACTAACCACCCCCTCCCTCTTTCCTCCTTTCTAGATGTGGATGAGTGTGCAGAGGCGCTTGACAACTGCAGCATCGATGCCATCTGCCAGAACACCCTGAAGTCATACAAATGTATCTGCAAGTCGGGCTATAAAGGGGACGGAAAACATTGTGAAGGTAAAAGTCTCACTGGATTAATGCGCTCATTTTCACCTGTGGTTGGAGGCACAAACTCGTACTCCCTTCTGTGGGAGCACAGGGGGGATTTTTACAGTACATTGAAGTAAAAGCCACATTTCTCATGTTGATTTGCCTTATCTCTCTGAACGTAGGCCCCTGGGCCAGTGACAGGCTTGATAAGAGCTTCTGTCTCACTCAACATAACTCATTAGTTTCAAGACTCTCCTGAAGAGGGAGGAGAGACGGGGGGGAGAGAGCGCGGTGGACAGAGGAAGGAGAAAGCCAGGTGCAGAGTGCTCCTTTGTGACAAGATGAAATGAAGCAGTAAATTTCCTACACATGTTAGAGGAGAGAATTAAGATAGCGGCTGAAATGGCAGTCAGAGGCCCTGCCAAGCAGTCAGGGATATTTCCACAGCCAGAGGCAGGCCTCGTAGACTGTCAGACACAAGTCTGTTTTTCTAGCCTTTTTCAATGTGCCCAAAGCCTCTGGATCATTATATCCCACAAATTTTAATGGTATTATTACAAAACCATATTTCACAATGTCAGTTTTTTCCTTACTATTATTATTCTTTCATTTACTTGACCGAGTCTTTTTCATGGCCTCCTGCCTGTAGGTCATAAAAGTTTGCTTTATTGAATCTATTGTAAAATATGTGCAAGGTCGGGTTTCCATTGAACAGAAGGTTTGCTGATGGCTTCTCAAGGCTGATATACTGGTTAAAAAGTCTAATTCAAAAACAACATTCATAAAATGAGGAAGAAATACACAGTTTTAGTATCTGGTGGTGGGACAAAAGTTCTGAGTGCAGTGCTGCTCCTATTTGTGTTAAGAGGATGGCTGAAAACTGCATGATGGTTGGCTTGATCCTCATTACCACTTCAACATCTGCTCCACCCTGCTGGTCTTTAAAGTCTGCTGTTCAAATTAGATTTTTAGATTTTAGTTATTTAAAGGTGTGGTTCCATGTCACCTGGAACAATCATTGAGATAGTCCATGTGAGTTGAAGCTGTTATCCTCAGGGGACGCTCCTGATTTGTCCACTTATTTGTGCTGTTATAAGATACGTTCACAATTTTTTCAAGTCGGTGCTATAATAGTCAGGTGCCCATATGAACAATGAAACAGTTTTTTCCTGCTCTAAGCTTTCCTCCTGTTTACACTGGCCAGTAGAAGATCCCTTGATAATGTGCTTTTAGTGTAACTGATGGGTCTTGTTTTGTATTTTAAAGTTAATCTGAAGCTACTGTGAGGCATAAGCAGTCTGATCTAGTCTAGTCTAGGTGTCTTCCATGATTACTACTACCATTTTTGGTATACTATTCCCTGGATGGTGTTGAGCAGAGGTGGAGGTTAATAACAAAAGAACATTTTCTTTCTGTTTTTTTGAGGCACTTCAGCCTCAAAAGATGACAATGAACCCTTAAATGACCACTAAAAACAAACACAGGCGTTTTGAAGGTCATTGGATTTTTTCACTCTGTCTATTTTAATTTGAATGACTTTAAACCTTTAATTAATTTTATTTCCACTCTCTGACTGGCTTTGGTTATTGTTTTATTTTCTTTAAAACATTTGCAATCTTTTTGTGCTTTGGAAATGAAGTGTGCTTTATGCCTTATCTTTCTATCCATAAAAAATGTTATCTGATATATTCTATTAAGTATTAGTATCTTTTCATCAAACCAGATCTATTACTATTCATTTAAGCTTCAGAGTTACATAGGTTGTTTTAGGTTTTCAGACTCACACTTTTCTAAAAGGCAAATCCGCATCCTGTAGCTCTGAAAGAAGAAAACTTTGAAGTCGACTTAGGAAGTCGTGACAAGCATCGCATAAAAGCAGTTTCAGAGCTATTGGAGGAAAATCACTTTTGTGTTAACATGTGGTGGGTGTTTCAGGTTTGGAGAGGAGCAGAGAAGTGATGGGTGATTGTGCGCTGTGATCGAGGGAATGACAGAGATGTGTGGGTAGCAGAGAAGCAGAGAGCAGGAGAGCATTTCTTTGTTTCAGTCCCATCCCTCTGCTGTCAAGTCGAATTAAGCCCAGAGAGAGACAGCCTCAAAGAGGAGCTGAACGACCAGGATCATCGGCCCTAAATGGGCCAGTAAGTGCTGAGTGGAAGTGCGCTGTGCTCTCAATACACCTTGTCTGGGTCTCCTCATTGCGGCCCCTCGGCCATCATCATAACCATAACAGACAACTCCACTCAGGCTGTCATTGCAATCTGCAGTCTCTCTCTTATCTTTATGCCTGAGTCTGCTCCCTCGTTCATGTGTCACATTTCTTTAGTTTTAGCTTCGAGGAATGATGAACTTTAGGGTTGGATTGATTTATTGGTCTGATGGTCAATAGTTGCCCTTTATTAAGTATTGGCTATCAGTCAGCCTGTAATGTCAATAATGTCAGTTCTCCTTTCATGGAGATTCCTTTCTGATGACGTACATACTCAAAGAATAGTTCAATTTTCCGTGATGATTTTGTTTCCTTTTTTTCCTTTTTAATTGTCCAAGTATGTGTTTTTGTATAAATGGACATTTATGTACTTAAAAAGAGCTGTAAATGTCATAACTGACTTCATTCTCTGGATCTTAGTAGAAAACGTTCAGTGCCCCATGCTGGACAAAATGCAGTTTCAGAGGCTTTTACATCCTTCCAACAATAAAATTCCAAAGGGAAAAAGCAACGTCTTGGCATCAAACTGGTCAAAATTTGGGATATTAAATATGGCATAAATTCTTGGCAATCAGTATGGGGCTTTAAAAACAAAACAATATCAGTAAAGCTCTGGCGTACACCCAAGTTACATCAGCAACAGGTGAACCAACTAATTACCACAGCTGTTGTCTCATCGCTGTTTACGTCATGAGAGCTCTTATGAAAGCAGAGATGGAACAAAACAGATCATTATTATTCTCTGTACTGCACCAAATGGCTTAATAGCAGTAACAGATTTTAAAGGAATATTTTGACATTTTTAGAAGATACACTTATGTGCTTTCTTGTTTAGCTTAGCATACAGACTGGAAAGAGTTAGTCTGGCTCTGTCCAGAAGTAACAAAATCCATCTACCAGCACCTCTGAATCTGGCAAATTAAAATGTTTTGACACTTTTGTTAAGTCTGCACAAAAATCCTACAAAAAAAATTGTGGTTTTACTGGGAATTATGAGTTTGTCCAGAAGCAGTGACTTTTTTTGTCTTGTGGTTTGTAGGCAACCAGGAAATTATTACTTCGCACATAACCCTAACAAAAAAAAAAGATTCTTATGTACCAGAATACCATATATTCATATTATGCTATGTAGTTTAATAATAAAATGAATCAATCAGTATGGGGTCAGTTTGTACACAGCACAGCCTCTACACCACTATACAATAAAGTGAGTAGTGGTCTCCACGCTCTTAAGGATAGACGCCACCCCTGCAATGAAAAAATCTCAAAGCGCTGTCCTGATGTCAGATAGGAACCTGTCCACATCCTGAGAAATCGATTGGGAGAATTACTCCAAGAATTACTTGAAAAGCTTAGTATATACATCAAGGATGTGGATATTCTGATCAATGAATGAGTCAATTAAGTATTCCAAAATTCATTTAATGCCACATCTTTACATTACAGCACACAGATTTCTGTCCTTAAGATTTGGAGTCTCAAGAAAACGTACTTCAGGGGTGTTTTTTAACAGCTATTGACCTCGGATAATGATCTCTCTCTGCCACTTCTGTTATAAATTCATCTCTTATAATTACATTGGATTTTAACTCTTTGAGATTTCATTGTAGATGTGATTCGTTCTTTTTTTATCCTTCTTCCTTTTTGTCATTACCTTTGTTACTTTTTGTCTTTATTTTATAATATTTTTTGTGTTTTCATTTGTATTGAGGGTATAAGAAAGGTCTTGTTTTATACTTTGGTTTGTGTACAGATTAAACAGAATAGATATAACCTTTTATTTAGTGAGCTTAAGAGGTGCTTTAGATGACAATTTAGCCATCTCCCCCTGTTTCTAGTCTTTATTCTGAGCAAAGCTGCCTGTAACTGCATATTTAACAGAGAGATGTTAAATATGCAGTTACAGGCTCTTCTCATCCAACTCTCAGAAATACAGCATGTTTTCTAAAATCACAAAGTATTCCTTTAAGGATGCTCCCAACATGCATTCTGCCTCCTGACCGTATCTTAATTGCTTTAAGTTTCGAACGACCTGCTCTCACGCCATCCTTTATCTTCTCCCCGCAGATGTTGACGAGTGCGCGACTGAATACAACGGTGGCTGTGTCCACGAGTGTATCAACATCCCCGGAAATTACAGGTGCACATGCTATGATGGCTTCCGCTTGGCACATGATGGGCACAATTGTCTAGGTGAGTGTGTGATGTTTGGGTATATGTGAGTGTGTGTGTGTGTGTGTGTGTGTGTGTGTGTGTGTGTGTGTGCACTCAACGCACCGTCTGTGTGTTCAACAGACATTTCTCTCTCCATTTTCCACAGCTGACTTAATTATGCAAGAAAAGGTTGTTATATAAAGAGCTTTTGTCAGGAGAACACGTACTGCATGTGTCAAATTTCAAACTCAGCCTGACACAGCCCATGTGGATGCATAAATACTTTTCTCTGCATGTCTAATGTCAAATCATGGATGCTAATGTGTTTCACAGCTGAAAAGTGCTCTTATGAGACCGCTGCATCAGATATAAGCTATTTCCTCATTTCAAATAGCAGGTAGTGTTTTCTTTTTTTTCTTTTTCACAAAAGAAGAAAGAAGACTTTTTTTTTTTTTTTTTTAATAAGTCTGGCGAAAACGCAGGTGAATTTATGAAGAGCTTGACCCTGAGATGGGAGCTCTGAGTGAGCCGTCAGCCGGCCGTGCTTTCCCATGGTTTAATATTTCACCAGTGTGCCATTCATATTAAACTCACAGAGAATGTATTGCGCTTAAAAAGGTTATGAAATGAAAGAAAGAAAAAAAAAAAACTCAAAACACTCTTTCTGCTGCTGGGAGCTGCTAAACATAGGCATCACCCACCCATCTACCCACCCACCCCCATTCTGTCTTTCTGTCTTGCCTCCCCCCTGTTCACCCATCCTGCATTCCTTTGTTTTGTTTTGAAACCCCCAAGTCAGACCCTGCTGCTCCTCAGAAATCATCAACCCCAGCATGGTGCATTTCACTTGATTTTGAAAGCCGGCGAACCCTCGTGGCTGAGAGGAAAAGTAACCAGCGACTTTCCACGGCGGATTTCGTCGTTCAGGTGAAGGTGAAGTGATGACAGAAAAACTTATCAGCACTTAACAACGATTCACTGTGAAAGGGCTTTTACATGCGGGCACACAAGACCAACACGCTCGTATCAACCCCACATTTGCCTGAAGAACTGGGATTAAGGTGCGCTGGAATGGAAAACACTCGTATCTTTTTAGATCGATAATAAACTTGTTCTGACTTGACGATGCCCTCGCGTCTCAACTTCTCTCTCTCTCTCGCTTTTACTGTATTTCTCTCTCTCTCTCTCCCCTACTTTCGCCTTCTGTTTCTTCTTCGCTCATGTGCTTGTATCTACAGTGTAAAGCGGGGCCTATTTTCCAAGCCATTTAGCAGTGGCGTTTAGCTGTGCGTGGATCATTTGCTGTGCCTTGGATCAGCTCCTGCCTTGCGTGCAGGTGTGTAATTGCAATATATGGTTGTGTGGCTGCTGCTGTTGCGTCAAACAGAGTTGCATCCATCGATCCGTTTGATGTGACTTGTCGTAGTGAAACACACACGATCAAACGCAGGAAGATCTTCCAAGGCTTTTTCTCCTTTGTCTGCTCATCATGTTTTCCCTGCAAATGACCTGTATGCAAGAGGGCAGAGAGACTTCTTGGGGAAGCTTGAGATCTGCCTCAGAAAATTCTCGAAATCTTGTGAAGATATCGATCCAGCTAATTATTAAATGAGTGAATATTTTTAAATCTCTGCACAGCAAGCAGGGGCATAAAGAGACAGCAAATAGTTTTGACTGTCAAGTACAAATCCAACTCTTGCCCTGAGACCTAAAAGGACTCTGAAAGACTTCATTTTCGTTAGAATTTAACTCATTCTAATGCCTCCGCTTTGCCCCGCTAAGGAAATAATCCCCAGCACAAACACAAGAGATGAGAGGAAGAGGTATAGCCGAGATTTCATTCAGGCCCCAGCTTTCTCTTCCAGGTTTAAGCTCCTTTCGGCCCCTGAGAAAAGATTAGTCCCCTTGGCCCTGGTGTGGAGAGCCTAAGCAGCTGGTTCCCAGACGAGGTCAAACCCTCAGAGCCCTTATAGACCAGATGTGCCCGAGGCTACAGAGGAGGAGACATTCACCTGATCCTCAAAAGTTCACACTGAGTTTAGATCCCCAGATCTTTAAGGTGCTTCTCTTCGGATTTACCCCATGTTGTTTTTCCACAAAGCTCCAGTGATTTTTGTTTTATTTCCTCTGCTTTTCGTGGTTAGAATGCAGCACACACTCCCAGCGGTGTCCATAACTTCCTGCTCTCAGCTCTGTAAGGCTTTTCTTTAACCAGTAGGCACCACTGTGTGTGTGTGTATGTGTGTGTGCACAAGCGTGAGTGACTGTCAGCTCGGGGACACGAGTTAGGCCAAACACAACTGTACGCGCGTCCCTGTCGAAGTCTTCTTTGTTTGCTCTGCTGCCGCACGTGCCACACGGCTCCTTGTAATTGGATGTGTTGGCAGCATAATGACATTGGGCGGTGGCAGAGGGTGGCAGAGCGTGAAGCAGAACGCCGCCTGGAGCGCCTCGTCGGGGGCCGCTCTGGTTTCTGAGGTCTCCCCCGTCTGCCCCCACACCCTACATAGATGTCAGGGAGCCAGCAAGGTGGAAGCAATGCAATATCACAGCACACTGCTCCTGTCTGTGCGGAGTGAGATGTCACTCACTGTATAATTTACCTCACAGGGAGCTATTGTACCGTCTCAGAACTCACTGAAGAGAGGAAGTGAAGCATATAAGAACTTGATTACATCTTTTATAACTGTCGTGACCATTATCTCGCAGAGGTAAGGGAGGGATGGTATTTAATCACCGCACCTCTTTCATGGCAAAGGCTGTAAAGGATTTTGAGAGTCTTAGGAAAAACAGAGGAATCAATGTCAATTTAATCCAAAACACACATCCTCTTTAGAATGAAAACCAGATGCAGGACGGGCTATTAGTTCCCCACCGTAGCACCACTGTCCCCACATTTATGACCTTTGTGTTTTGTTTGAGGTCCTGTAGAAACCCAAATACCCTTGTATCATTGCTGGGTCTTTTTTAAACTCTCTCAAGTAGCTTTAATATCATAAGCATCTGCACAAATACTCTACAAACCACAAAATCACAACATTTCACTTCTACCTAAAGCTAAAAGACACGCACACACACAAAGATATTTCTCATGCTCCCGTAAACTGAGAGACTCAAACACAGGCTTGAAATAGACGTTACAGATGTTCGAACGGAGCGCCACCACGCTGCAAAGGATGAGCTTTTGTCAGTGCGTTTGTTTGCTCGTCATGCTGTGCGAGCCGTGTATGTTGCTCCCTGTTGACAGAGAACCAATTTGGGGGTCTAGGGCTTTGCATGCACACGCGCACGCACATACATACACAACTTAACAGGCCATGTTCCTTTGATTTCTATTGACCAACACTGATTTGGTTTGTATTGATTCTGCAGAGCTCAATTCCCCATGCAATCTATAGGGAAATGAATGCCCTTTTACTTTAACCTTCCCCAAAGACGTAACATGATCTATAACAGAAGAGCAATGTCATTACAGCTTTGAAAATGGGGTTTTGATGAACAGCTTTGAAGTAGCAACTTGGAAAAGGTCACGTCAGTAAACAGTATTTAGTGTTTTGTTAATGGTTGTAATTGTATAGTGACTTTTTTTTTCTTTTCTTTTTTGAGAATGTCCCTCCGAACAAAAAAAAAAGCTTCATCTGTCATCTACCACAAAGTCCCTGAGCCCCTGTATCCGTGCTCTTGTAGTCCTTTGGGATCGTGTTGCAAGGTTGGCTAATCAAACAGGAGGTTTCAGACTGATGTATTATTGACCAGGTCCTGATGGGAAAAAGTAGTCATCAAAGGGTGTCACGCTGATTTGCTCCACAGCTTTTGCCGCGCTCTTAGATGCATTCCTTTTAAGTGCATTGGCCACTCTTCCAAGGCGGTGATGATAACCTCTGCAACCCTTTGCCTTCTCCTGAAAAAAAATGTTTGACTCTCGCCTGGAAGAGGTGCTTTCAAACGCCACCTTTTTAAATCGCCTGAATATGCAGGATCGAGTCAGGGAGGAGATGATCTGGTTAACTCTCTCTCCCATCAAACCCAGAGGAGTTCGGCATGGCACAGGTGCAGATGCAAATGCCCCGCTGTCTCCCCAGTTAGCAGTCACTTTGCTTTTGTTGTGACACACATGGATCGGGTTTGGACAAGAGAGCCTCTCCACAGGTCAGAGGAGAGGAGCTGGAGTGATGAGTTAAAGGACGGATTTGAGATTAGTACATTAGCTGGCTCCTGAAGGCTATATCAACATACTCTCTCACTTGCTCTCGCTCTCTCGCTCTTGCTCTCTTCTCTCATGGATTGTTCAGTCCCATCCACCATGAAATGAACAATTCCAGCTGAGCCCACTGGCAGGGCTTTGGGGGGGGGCGGGAAAACTCAAGCCCGAGATTGGGCTTAGGGATGTTAAGCATGTGGCAGACTGGGTGCCGTCAGACGTCAGCGAAGGGCATCTTGTCTCCTTGGCATAAGGCTATCCACCCATCCTGGGGTTTTGTTTTTAAAATACTTCCAGACTTGTTTTGGAGGAACAGAAAAATACCATTTAGCGTGATCTTTGCTCATAGTTTTTCATTTAGGAAAGAACTCAGCGAGAGATTGGACGTGGAGTCTGAGTCTGTGCTTATTTACCAAAATGGTTACCTGGGAGATGGGAGTCAAAAAAAGTCTGAGTTCAATCAAAAAGATGTATTAGTTGTGTTTATGTAATGGCATTAAAAAAAACCCTCGTTGCTGAGTTGAAGAATGAAATGCTACAGTAAACACAGATTTTATTTTTGTTTGCTTCGCAGATGTGAATCCGTTAGCTGCAGAGGGTCAGGCAGACAGGAAGTGCTGGAACTAATAAATTGTTCAAAGCTAATTACTGTAAGTGTCTTCATGCATCAACTTCCAGCTTGCAGAATAGTCACCCTTGCTTCTATGATTTAAGAGAGCGTGTGTTCTGAAGATGAAAGGTCGGGACTTCCTGCAGCACATCAATTTATACAACCTCAGCTGACGCGTGTCAGATCGAGGCTGAGTGTTTGTTAACGCAAAGCCAGTTTCAGCACTCAGCTGTCCTCTCGGGCCCGGTTCAAACTTGGCGCCTCTGCCACTAAGTCATTCAAGTGGGTGAAGAAGCTGTGTCGCTGAACTCCAGAAGCAACAGAGGCACACGCGAAAAAAGAGGAAATCCTGTAATCCTGTTAAAAATAAGAAAGGATCTTGTTTTAATTGGAGCTAGCTGTGTATGTGCCACTCCTTCCTCACTGGTGCCTGTTCATCCACCAGAGCAGCACAGTCAGGCCCTGCAGTCCCCCCATCTGTTTTGCTGCCTGTCGCTGCACATGGCTCCGATTTGCTGCCTTATTAAAGAGTGTGTGCCTCTTCGACTCCTGTAAATGAAATGCCCAAAGAGGCCAGTGTCTGTCCACTCACCTCCTTGTCTCTGGTCTGTCTAGACCGCAGAGACAGTTCTGTCTGATGCAGACAGAAGCCAAGCAGTGGGATGGATGCATGGACAGCTTTGATGAAAGACAGCAGTAGTTTTTCACCCCCTCCCTTATAAAAAAAAAAAAAAAGACAAAAACGAGAGAGATAGAAAGAAAATAAAGAGAGAAAAAAAACTCTGGGTCAGCAATAAATGTCCCCAAAGTTGCCGGAAAAAAGACAGAGTAAAGGAGTTGAGCATTTCTCCAAAATAAGGGTTCAGGAGTTGCTGTAAGGCAACCACCATGTTTACATGGCTTTAAAGCTCTGTGCAAGGCCAAATGTTATATATACAGTCAAGGCTATCTGAGAAACCAGCGGACATGGCCTCCGCAAACACAACCAATCTCTTAATCTCTCTCCGTTTGAACCTTCCTTTTCCCTTCGTCTCCTCGAGTGAAACGGGGATAGAGCAGAGACAAGTCTCATTTTTCAGAAGTGAGGCAGCCCTTTTAACTTGATTAAGATGGGGGGGGGGGTTGTTGTTTTTTTTTTTTTTTCATCCTCTCAAGAGAATTTTTAAAAAATGTTTTAAGTTCCAAATAACATGAGCACTTCTCCTGGTCGTGCCAGAACCCCTTTCCGCTTGGAAATATTTGCTTTGGACGCCAGCCTTGCCCAGCACACAACACAGGCAATTATGGGAGCTATTTAAACAGGAGAGATCTACTGACAGGCGACGCCTCATTTGGAGGGATGAAGGAATCAGGAAATGAAACCTTCATTGATGCGCTGAGGGTATGGAAAGAGAATTCCCCTGGGGCCCTCTGAGGCTGGTTGCATTTCTCATAGGCATCTTGTGCATGCGTCGAGGGCTGTTGTATTTGTGTAGTCTTTACATGTTTGAATTTTTGGGGTTTGTGTGTATGTGAGAGAAAGAGAGAGAGAGACAGAGAGAGAGACAGACTTTATGCATTGGACAGGGATAGGATGTTTTCCCGTGTGAGTTGTGGAGTTTGGGTTTTTGGTGCCCACTAACAGTTTATCTGCAAAGGTGCAGCTGGAGGTTGTTGGCAGCTTTCGTCAGCTCAAAGGTCTTCTCTCTGTTGCCGCCACTTTCATGATGGAGAGATGAGACCATGAGGTCAACACCAAGGCAGCCGCACAGTTGCATGAAAGCCTGCCAAAGCTATTTTTTTTCCCTCCTAAACTGTCCTCCCTTTACACTGGCTTAAAGTCAAAATGTTAACTTTGCTGAGCATTTTTTTTCTTCCTCTGAGCGCACTGCTTCACCTGGCTGCAGAGAGATGCTTTTCCCGTCGACCTCAGCTGATGTGACATGTTGTTTTTAGAGGAAAGAGACAGTTTTGCTGATGGAATGTGAGAACAGGACGGCAGACTTAGCAAGCCAACGAGGGTCATGAGTGCTACCTGCCACTGACCTATTTATCAACCCCGGAGGTTTCAGTCTAGGCAGGTGCCACTTTGTGAGCCCAGGTACGTGTCTGTTTACGCATTACACATCTCTGCATTTCTTCTGCGGGAAGAAGAAGAGGACAGAGTGAAGTTTAATTTCTAACTCTGCTGGGCTGAGAATTCCCCAGAAAGGAAACTTAATCTAGAGGCCTTCTCAGACTGGACAAATAGACAGTAAATTAGTTTCGCATGACGGTTTATTAAAAAAATGCTTTGTGTATACAGCGGATTATTGATGCATCGAGCAGAGGGATGGATAAGGTTCCATTGTGGTCAGTCGTGAGGGACAGAGCCCAGGTCTCTGGGGAAAGAAGGAATATGGAGCGTCACCTCCAGAGCCACAGTGCAGTCACGCGCAGGGGAGGCCGGGACCACTAAGCTCTGCAGCACGCCACGCAAATGAAAGGGGAAAAAAAAAAAAAAAAGGCATTGTGCAACATCTTCCATTTTGAAAATAAACAAATATATCAAAAGATTTATAGATGTTCCACCGCTTTTCATTTCTTTCTTTTGTCAAGTCACACAGAAAGTTGGGAGAAGGGGAGAGAAAAAAGTTTTTTTTGCCATTAGGAGAGAAGAGCTGGAAGTGCACAATTCATTATCGGTCGAAATGAAGTCAGCAACTCTCGTTTGTGGTCAGTTTCCCTTTTTCGTGGCAGGACGAGGCCTCAGGCGACAGCTTTTTAAATGCACTTGAGGTGGATTCACATGGTTTCTTGTTAGCCTCCTGCATCGCCCCCGCCCCCACCCCCCACCCCCTCCACCTCCCCTCCCCTCCACCCCATCGTGTCCCATACTCTCTCTCCTCTTTCCATTTCTACTTCTCCTCTCCCTCCTCCTCCCCACCTCCCTGCATTCCTCCCGTCACAGGGCTGACAGACACTCGTCATCAGCAGGTACTCTGGCCCAGGTGGATCAGATTTCCCACTTGCCAGGAGATTGTGCTGCATGTGCGTTTTTATGGCTTAGTGCTGCACAGTTGGAGGTTTTCAGTGCAACTCTGGTGTGCTGCCATGTCAGATAACCATTAAGACAGACACGGCCTCCTCAGACAGCTTAAGACAAACTCCTCTGGCTTTTCATAATATTCAAACACTTTTTTTTTGTACCTTGTGCTTTTCGGATGACATTTGCTCTCAAATCACAACCTCTGCGACTGTTTAACCTGCTTCATTAGAGGAGTGAGCAGTCTCAAAATGATTTTCTGAAGCATTTTAACATTTTAAATATGTCATTTACACCAGCAAGGGAAAAGAATCACTTTTTGAATCTAAATCCTTTCAGTCAGATCATGATACAATACAGTTTGTTTTATTTATGGACTAATGTCAGTTCAATGTCAAAATAAGCTTTTGGCACATATTAAATACAGCAAGTATATAGTTATATTTTCATATAGGGTCTAAGGACTGAGGGTGTCACAGAGGGTGTACAGATTGTAAAGCCCTCCGAGGCAAACGATGTTTTGTGATTTTGGGCTTTAAATAAATAATGTTGAAATAAATTTGATATCTAGTGGTGAAAGCTACCTAAGTATATTTGCTCAAGTATTTTTTTTTTTTTTTTAGATCAAATGTGAGGTACTTGTATTACCTTTCCAAGCAGAAATATCGTACTTTTTATTCCGCTACATTTATTTGACAGCTAATTTCTGTTATAGATTAAGATTGTACACACAACACATATTGAACTCACAACATTTTTCATCTGCAGTTTTTTTTGGATTAAAATACCCCAAATAATATAAAGTACTTTTAACTTGCTACATCCAAATTGATTGCAACAGTCAAATGCTGCTTATACATCAATGCACCAGTAATAATAATTCCATAACATGAGATATAATAATATAATACTCACTCCAAGGCCATCTTTTCTGAATTAAGAGTACTTTACATGTGCTTTCACTATAAATGAGGGGTTTTTTTTGTATTGCTATGGACTTAAGTAAATGATCCGAACACGGATCATATCACATACAAATCAGTCAATAAATAAAACATTCTGCCTTACCATCTGCGGGAGAAGCTCTTTTACTTCTGTTTTTTTTTTTTTTTTTTTTGCACACATAAACCGTCACTCTTGTTCTTGTTCTACCTACAAAGTGATTGCACTTTCACTGATTATGATTTACAGCTACATGTCTATTAAATGGGTCACGATTTCATCCCAGACACCCCTCAGACAAACGGTAATCTGTGCAGTATTTGTTCTGTCTTGAAGGGATCTTATTAATTTTGTTTTGTGCGTCTGTTTCCTGGCAGATGTGGATGAGTGCTCAGAAGGCAACGGCGGATGCCAACAGATTTGTGTCAACATGATGGGCAGCTACGAGTGCCGCTGCCGAGAAGGATTCCTCCTGAGTGACAACCAGCATACCTGTATCCAGAGACCTAAAGGTTAATCATGCACAAACAAACACATTGATGAGTTATGGAAAATAGCTGGACACATGTTGTTCAGTGAGATTTAATTTAGGTTCATCATCATGTATTAAAAGCTCATTATTTTTAGTAACATTTTGATGATGTTGCAGTTGAATCTTTATGTAAAAATGTAAATACTCAGGTCCAGGCATTTTTGAATAAGTCAATGAGTTGTGCAGATTTAAACTGAGAACGGGATCAGCCCTAACAAGCCTAAATGAAAGGTGAGCAAAGGTAAGTGTCTCCAGTCTGAGAGGAGGAAAAAAAAAAGAAAGAACGGGGATAAATCTCTTTTTGTTTTCCTCCCACCCTTTCAAATTGAACCAATCTAGTGCTTGGCAGCATTTTAAGGTATCGGTGGTATGAGAGTGGCCTGCGGGGGACTGTGAGCAGAGAAAACAATTAAAGGTGTAGCCTGGGGCAGACACACCTCTTGTTTATAGAGCATTCCTGTGGGATGGAGACGTGACAGGAGAAGGTACAGCACCAAGCTGTTCTGAGGCTTACTCAACAGACACAGGAGCACTGCAGACATGCATACATTTATAACGTCATAGCTGTGTTTAAAGCAAAGTAAGCTGTCAGGAAAATATCTCTGTTATGCACATCGTCTTGTGGCAGTCTCGTGGCAAACAACAGCACAGTGGCTTCAGTTTGTAACAGATCCACTGTAGTTGGTTCAGTTACACACAGTATTATACTTGGTGCCATAATGACTGATTGACTGAATATGGAAATTGTTCTATTTTCAGTCTTTCCATTTCAGGTGCCAAAAACATTTCTGATTGAAGTACAAAGACAGCATTTGCTTCATTTCACTGGAGTTATTTTCCTGATGAATCATTATCATTATGTCCTGACACTACAGCATGCTGTTCCATTTTTCAAAGGTGGATAAAAAACCTTTTCTGGACATATTTGTGGAAATATTTTTGTTTTAAGACTGGGTGGGCGTCTCCCCTGGCAACAATTAACTGACAGCAGAGAGCTGTCGTTGCTAGGATACACATTGTCAATTTCTGTGGAGACTGAAGTATGTCAAAATCATACAAATGATGTTATAAGGCATTGTCCTCCCCTTTTTCAACCTCACAGCTATCTGTTAGTGATTTCAGATGTCTGTCCCTCGCTGTAACATTAGGCATGCAAGCTAAGCTGACTGGCTGGCTGCTACTTAAGAAAGAATAAGCCAGTTAACTAACATTAGCACAAGTCACTTTTCATCTGATTTCAACATCTCATTTGCAGCTCCAGCATAGTCTCACATTAAAGGATAGCTGGTTTGGTTTGAGACAAAAGTCACAGGTACATCTTTGACCTCCATATGTTACTCTGTGGTTCGAATCACAACACAGAGTCACGGATCAACAAATGTATTCAAATCACAGAAGGGACTAAGCATGGGCTTACAGCGTCGGCTCCCTCTTGGTTAACTACCTGTGGGGCCGCTGGAATTAAAATGATATTATGATCTATTTTTAGTGCCCGCCCACACAGATGCTCAACCAATCTAATTACTGTAGTGCCGCTGTTAGTTCCCCACGGAGAACGCAATCGTACTGTAGATTATCACCGCAGGACAATAAATAAAACTTCTCATTGTTTTCTTAGCAAATGTGAATTTTAACTTCAGCTCGACTTTAAAAGGAGACGCGTTCCGCTACTTGAGATTTGGGTCATTGGGTTTTTTGACTCAGGAATATAAAAATCCTTGATTTTCTTTTTTTTCCTTCCCTGTGCTGTTGCTCTGCCTGTTGTTTTTCACTGCATGCGGTGCCTCTGTTCTTTGTTCTCTAGATTTCTCCACAGCTCAGAAAAGCGACATTAGAGGAAATGAACAGCTGTTATCGCTATCACAAAACGCATTTATTCAAGGAGTAATTATTCAGCCGTCTGCAGATTCCTCAGCTCAGGCTGTTCGGTCTGCGTCTTCCGGTTTCGTGAGGTTTGCGGCACTTCTTGCTCCGAGAGCCCCGACAGCATGTACAACAGGATCTGAGCGTCTGTTCATCTCCGGGCCTCCTCGTCTCTCCTCTGTCTTTTTGTAAGATAACTGCTCACGCTGGGAGTCATTAGAGTGTGATGTTCCCCAGGATGGCGAACCGAGGATCTTGCAAGTCTGGTTTATGAGATCAGTCTGGCCTAGTGAACTGTCAATGTTTACATTTCATAAACGCGGTGTTATTTGAGTGGAGTGAAAAGCTGGATCATGTGTTTCAAAGCGCTATGACTATATCAGTGCTGTCAGAGGCGGACTGCGAGCATCGGTCCAGCCTCGCCAAGCTCTCTTTGTCTTCCTCCCTCCTCTTTCTTAAACGCCCTCAGTTCCTGACGATCTTCCATTTTCATATTAATTTAGCCTTTATTGCTTCCAGATGAGCCCCATTTGGATCAAGAGATTAAAGCTGCCATAAATCTACAAACTTCCTTCACTCATCAGATAGCTGCCCTGTCATTGTTTCATTATTTTTGAAAGACCAACAGACAGAACAACTGCTCATCTGCTTATTATTATTGCTCTTATTACAACAGCGCACGTCTGAAGGAAAATGGAAGTAGTGAGGAAGTGGCTCGCCGAGTTATTGGACAATAACCCCGCAGAAATGTTGCTAATATCACTTTCCTCGCTAACTGAAAAATTATGCGCAAGTGTCTCAGGGAAAGAAAAAAAATCATTGAGAAAATTAAAACTGATCTAATCTCCCAGCCAAGTCGGTTTCAATGCAACCCTCCATCCGTTCTGCCAAGGCTCCTCTTAAAGAGCAAAGCCTGGGGTGCAGTTTGCTCATGAGCTTTATTGTTCTCATTAAAAAGACATCAGCTTTCCATTTCTTTCGTTAATGGGTCAGGTGTTCCCTGGGCAACTTCTGCGAGTCTTTCTGGGGACAGTGGAGAGCTGGTCACTGCAGTGTACGGCACTAACAGTCTGTTTCCCCTGCTGGTAGGAAGCCCTTGTTAGCAGTGAGCCTGTGCCAATTAGGCAGCAGGGGTCTGCCAGCCTCTCAGCTAATGACAAGGCTGCTGCTGGCCTGTCTCTTATTAGACCTGCCCCTGCCCCCCTGAACAGGAATTACTCCGGCCAAATGAAGGCTCCGTCGTCTAGCTGGACAAAATGTAACAGTTCATTTATTCTCCCCAAACATTTCTCTCAGTCAAGAAGTAAAGCCTTTGAAAGGCCAGCCAAGGTGCTTAGTGGTTGATAGGAATGCCATTTAGGTCAAGAAGGGTTCCACTGCTTTGCGTTTGATTTATTGTCTCTTTTATATAGGAGGATAACGTGGACGTACTATATGTGCTTGAGACAGGATCCAGCACATTGCAGTTCAGGAATTTCAGGCCCAGTCAACCCACACATCCATAATTTCAGTCCCATACGTTTCTGAATATCCGGCAGGGCAATTACCTTAAGTGTGCACTGATGGGTTGTTATGCAAGTCGCATAGTGCAACATTTGTATTCACTCCTATTGTCTGCAGCTAAGAAATACACCAAATGCAATTGTGATTTGAAAGTCGAATCGCCCGCTCTGCAGAATTCATTGCGAGGCAGTGCAGCTGAACAAGTCGAACCAGCACAAGTTAAAGGAGAGGTGTAACTTTTAACAAGAGTCCTCTGGATCAAGCTTCCTGTCACTCTGCCAATCAATACGGCATTTGTGCGGCTGGCATTGTTGGGAAAGCTGAGGAATCATTAGCGAGGAGGGGAAAAAGTTTATACCAGCCTGATGATTACATTACAGCGTCTGAAGCTCATTGCAGAGAAAACTTTCGATTATTTGCGCCCCAAGGCTTTACTGTCACTTTTCACTGCTGGAAGAAATCTGTTAAAAGGCCACTGCACCCAAGTCTCCAAAGTGCACACAGCACAAATATAGATTAACAATAAGCAAGGTTTGCAGTCAAGCAGGAATTCGTGCAAAAATGTACTTCATATCACTCACAGAAAAGTGAAAGTCGTTTAACAAAACATGGTTGCCAAAACGACATCTACTTGTTTTACCATATTAGACAAAACAATAGAACAATTTCCTCCAGCAGTTAGCCTAATTATTTTTTTATCAGTCACCTGACTGTGGATACAAGCATTGCTCTTTGCATCTACGGTAGGCCTTGTCTTTCCAGGAAATGTTTACTTTGTCAATGAGAACCTCTTCCTGTGTTTACAACTTTCATTAGGCTCCCAAAGGGGTTGTTACCCCTTGTGCAGTCCAATCTCCTCTCTATCTCTTTCTCTCTCTGAAATTCAAATATGAACACAATTGACACGATGGACATAATACACACACCCACACACATGCGTGCACACTACTCAGTTCAATTTAATCCCGCTGGAGGCACATTCAGACACGTTCTGTTATGACATTTAGATGCAGACCGTGGCATGTTGACTTCAGGATATGTGTTTTCTGTGCTGAATAGAACTTACAGCATGACCCTTTCCGGCCATGACATTCCTTCTGTATGTAATCAGGCACGGGGTCATGGAACCCTGTTTTATTGTTGTTTTTTCTTATCGTAAATGGATGAAATAGCTTTCTCATAATGCAATATCCATTAAGCAGACTTTCACACATTTTAACTACATGAAGTAATGCACTGCTAAAAGGCCAGCTTCCATTTTTCCAGTGATGTGATGTTTAATATTGAAAAGTCAAAAACAGAACAATTTGTATTTGTGAAGGGGCATTTTATGGGTTCTTGCCCATGTCCGTGCCTTGCGCTGTGCGGTTGTCCCACTGTGCAGACGCCGACATGGTTCTTTACATGTTCTCCCTCTTGGTTCTCAGCACGCCTGCCTGCCTGTCTGTGCATTGGCCACAGAACTGTTTTTACAAGTGCAGAAGTCGCTGCTCCATTGCTCTGCAGCCCAACCGTATAACCAGGCTCTTTTCCTATTCTAGGGAAGTGGAGCGAAGGGAACGCCTCGTGCTCCCATTGCTACCTATTAAGTGTCTCCCGATAGTCCAGCAGCAGAGACGAAGACATACGGGACGCCTTCCTGTCCCTCCTGTCCCTCCTCTCTTTCTCTGTCCCACCCTTCTTTTCCCTCCCTCTGTCTCTTGCCTACATTATCTTCCCTCATCCTCCCTCTTTGTCCAGACTTTAGCAAGCCCCGTGCCCCCGCCCGCCCTTCACCCCCACCCTTGAACAAATATACATCAGTGGCTTGGGCTTTAGCAAATGTTGGCTGCCTTGCCACTGAATTCTCCATACCCCATTTGAGACGAGCATCCCTTTTGCTCGTGGGTTTGTTGAAGGCCATCTCTAAGCTGGCCAGCCCAGCATGCTGCTGTGGACTGCCAGAGTGCCAGTGGGGTTTTTCCACTAACACTTGGCTGTCATGGCTTTAACCAGAGCGCCAGACTGAGCTCTGCAGAGACAGATGCCTTCTTCAGCTGCCTCTCCCGTTGATTTTTGGAAAGAATGCGGCTCTGTAATAACATTCTGTATCTCATATCTTCTGTATCTCTATATTAAAGCTCTGCTGTGCTCTGCTGCCCACTGCGTTGTCTGCTCTGTTGGGAGGATGCCCGGCTCCTTTGGGACTGCACGGTGAGGTGACCTTGATAGAATGAGGGGAGGAGTGAAGGGGGAGAGTGGCACGTCCTCAGCAGGTGCTGCACAACTGTCTCTGACACAGATGGGCAGGCGCACACAAATGCGCGTGCAACCTGCATACATTATGCAAATGTACCCGTGTGTCAATGCATACATGTACATTATTGCAAGTCTGCATACCTCTGCACATACACTCCGTCTCCAAAATATACAAATTTGGATTACATTGAAATACATTGGATACACTGAAAATTGCAATAGAAATCCAAGAGCTTTTCACAAGCACCGCCAATGTTACTATACACCAGTTTAGATTGTCTTGGAGCATATGTTAACTGTATATGCTTTGTTTCAATCTCAGCTGCACAACAAACTAATACAAATTGTAGACTGTAAGCACTTTGGCGGTGACAGGACTCCATCCAGAACGCTCTCTGCTGTGGTCTCCATTCTCCGGTTGTTTATGCTTTCAATGGCTCCTCTCTGAAAAAGGGAGTGAAATGAGCAGCCTCAACAAGGCCTTGGGGAGTTGGGGAAAATCGGCGCAAAAGAGACCAAACAGTAGCACTTGGATGGATTCTCTCTGCTCTCCATGAACGCAGTCGGTGCAGAAAAGTTACTTCCTTGACCTGACTGGCTGCCCCATCGCTGCTGTCTGACCATCTGCGTCGCAGCTCAGCCCAACCCAATCCAGTTCAGCTCCTTTCCCATTCTCCTTTTCATGCGCTGACATTTTTATCCTCCTATTAAAACTTTTAAGGGCCCATTATCTAAGAGGAAGGAATGCTGCTTTAATAGTGTGGTGGCTCCATACTTAGGCCCCCTTCTTTTCAGTTCGTAACCAACCAACACTAGCTAGCTGTTTAATGTTCTCCAGCCAGCGCCGCGCAAAGAGGGGACCGTCTCCCCCTCCGAGACGTATGACAGTGGCTCAGCACGGACCATGAGCCCTCTTTTCACTGCCCCCGAGCACTCAGAGCAGACTATAAACCCTTGGCATGCCTTCCACTACTTCAGCACCATTGTTTCAGTCTCTCCACTGCATGGTTCTCAGGTTTAAAAGAGCTTGCTGCGCTCGGGTGAAGAACTTGTGGCCTCCTTGGATCTTTTGTTCGAGGATCACAGGAGTCGGCATCGTAGCCGGAGCACCCATGCCGGAGCACCCACCATGTTAGTTTTTTTTTTTTTTTTACACAGTTCCCCACGTCATGTTAAAGCGCATACCCTGCTGTTGAAAGTTTACTGTTGTTTATTTTCCTGGTAGGCAGGCAGAAGTTCAGAATGACAGGACAGAGATTGAAAGCCCCTGTGCATAACAAGAGGTCCAACAGGATTCTCTATTTTTCATGATACAGATGTTTTACTTGTCAGAAAATATGTTTTTAGTAGACTTTTTGCAGGGTAGTAGAGCTGTCTGGTTTTGAGAGTTCCAAGAAACAGCTTGTTCATTCGTAGCTGACAAGCAATATAGTTTAAATTGCCAGCCACTGGCTTAGATAGTGATTTGAGCTCCAATCAATCTCTCCACACAGCTATCCATTTAGACAGGAGTTTCCACCATCAGTAAATCCGTTTGTGCCTTCTTTTTTTTTTTTTCCTTCTTTTGTCCTGACCTGCTGGTTTTCAGGAAAGCAGCTGTGTGATGTGACCTGCACTTAATGCCATGTCCTGCAGGCGCCGCGGCTCATCTCACATATTAAGTTAAAGTTCCACTGACTCAATGACAGATGTGCAAATTGATTCGCCTTCAAGAGATTGAAAAATAATTCACTGTGGTCACTTCCTCAAGGATCATTGAACACAACAGACATGGCTGATCATGCCGGCATTTCTTTGGGTAAAAACAGGAAAAGAAAACACTGGGACTTGCTCAACAACATCTTAGTGAGTAACAAGCATGCTGAGTGCTACTAACGCATCTTGTCTAAAAGCATATCTGTTGTCATGCCATTTTTGATTATTCGATTCTTGATTCCAAAATAATCTTTATGTAGTTTTGGTTATTTCACATCAATTTATTTTCTTCACCAAGTTTTCTGGAACAGTAATTATTTTTTGATAATAAACCAAACATTTATTTATTTATGTATTTATTTAACTAGCTGTAAATGCATCACGTATTCTGGTCATGCTTGTTATCACTCTAAAAAGTAATTAAGAATATTTCCCAAAATGTCAAACCTTTCCATTAACACACATGCTATTACCTAGTACAAAAAAGGGGATTTATTGGCTTCCAGCACCAGTATCACCTCTTAGTGTTGGGTGCAGAGGTCATGACCTGTCCTGGGAGGATAAAGCTGTGGCTCCTTTGCAGAAAAAACACTCCCACTTGTTTTCTTGGTTAATCGCAGTGTTCCCTTTTTACTAGAAGTGCAGAAGTTTTGATGACGCTCGTCCGTGTTGAGCTGCGTGAAAACCCACATCCACTCTGCTCAGTCCCTCGGTAGCTATTTAAAAAAGTTCCCTCTCAGTGCCAAGACTTTGGACTCTATTTCCTGTCCAGTCCTCTGCCTATAAAGTGGGCTGTGATAGTTTTTATTAGTTTCTACATATAGACTCATGTTTTATGGGTCAGCAGATTGTTTTAGTTGATCACAGCACGTATGATCTATAGGGTTTTTTTTATCTTTTATTTCTCTACTTTCCCATCCACCTCCTTATGAAAGGATCTTTTTCTCTCTCTTTCCCATTTTGTAATGATAAAAACCGGAGACCTTTGGCAGCCAGTTAGAGGGAACAGCACACGTTGGATGATCGCTGGGCCTGGCCTGGAGAAAAGGGCCATTGTGTCAACACTTAGGCTTTTATTGGTCCTCAGAGAGATGAAGGCCCAGGTTCTGGCCCCGGCCCGTCATGTTACTGATGGATGGGTCTGTAGCATTCGAGCAGAGGGGCTGTGTAAAAATAAAGGGGGAGTGAAGTGAGTTTTCGGATGCATAATACAACCATAGTACGTTATCTTTAGTCCACTGGGGTTACTTAGTTGGAAATTCAATAACTTCACAGATACCTGTTTCTTGCTCAGATAGACACAAGACCAAGAAAGAGGGACCGCTGAATTCCACATCCCACTTAAATGTCCACATGACTCGCAGTGAAGTTTGCAGCACTTTACAACAGCTGCTCTATTGACGCTCGTTCATGGTCACTTCACCCTGCCGTGCCTTTTTATTTTTTGCCGTCAGAGCTGAAGCGTTGGCCCAGTGTTTGTTCAGAGTCTTTGTGCAGCAGGAAGGGCCTTTGCTGCAGTTGGTGTCTGATAGCTCACCGTGTCTGCAAGAACAACAGCAGCTCAGGCAGGAAAGTCTGAGAGGATTGTATGACCTTGTGACACTTGTTGACAGACTTAAAGTGATGGAAAGTATTTAACCAGGAGGTCAGACTTGTCTGTCACATTTGCAACGTCAGCTCTGTGAGGTAAAGACAGACTCAAAATAGATTTCAGCCATGAGTGGAAATGCAGGAAAAAAAAAGGGCAGGTTGAGTTCTTGGCAAAACATTTGGAAAACAAGAGGGCATAGTTAAAGGGGGTGATGGTGGCAGGAGTTTAAGTACGTGAAGAAGTAATTAAGGATAGAATTATGTGAAAACCTGCTTCTGTTCTCAGCTCGTAGCCCTCGAGGCGGGAACATAGAAACGGTTTGACAGCACACGGTTGTCAAGACTGACACATTACATTTGGACTTGGAAGAGCGTGCACAAGGTTATATGAGCTTTACTAGGTGTTGACACTTACACACATATGCAAATACTTAAATTTATAGGAAGAAAAAAAAGTTGGCTAATTAAGAAAGTTAGACCTCCAAACAACCTTCAGTGCGACAGCAGATTTAATGAGACATTAATGGAGATGTCTTCTTGCTCACTGCCTCCCCCTTCGCCAGAAGAGAAGGAAAAGGAGAGAGATCTGTTTGGTTTTTAATGAGCCAGAGAGCTGGGGTTTGTCACTGCATCTGTAGTGGCGGCAGGGTTTCACAGCTAGCAAGTCAAATATCAGTCTTCTCCAGCAATGGCCACGGTATTATTAAAGCAGAGAGCAAAGCATATGGAGCACCGCATCCATCCGTGTAATAATTCATGACACGAGGGTCTCAAGTCAGGGAATTTCAGAGTTTCTGTGTGATGTATAAGTGCTTGATGAGGAGGTACAGCAGACACCTACCATGCATCGTAAGTGTGCCATGTTTAGTAAAACTTTTGAATTATTTTTTAAATTACATCTTCATGTTGTTTTTAAATGTGTGACCTCGCTACTGTTGGGATGCCACCTTAAGAATATATGTCTCTTTTCGATTTCAGTCTCTGCGATGAGCATTTAAACAGGGTGTTGTTGTTTTTTTTCTCTCTCTGTGTTCCTCCTTTCTTTTCTTTATGGGGGATTACCTCAATTAAAATTACAGGTCTACAGGATCAGCTCCTGCTGGGAGTTTTATCCTTTCTGTTGGCAGCCTCCTTTTTTATAGCCTGAGTCGAGTGAGCATGTCCCAACAAGTGCTTCAATCTTTGTAAAGGGGTACTGGGCATGTCAGTCACCAGCAGTAGGCATATATGTGACTGTGGGTCAGAATGCGTGACAGGCATTTCAACATTCATACTCCTCTTACCAGCTCTGTGATATTTTCTTTTAAAACTCTCGGTTTACTGAATGTTTTTGTGGATTTTAAAACCCTGTGTAATCTGTATGGTGGTTAAGAGATAAACTCGCTTTCTCTCTCCTGGTCTTGCCATTTTCCTTCACAGTTCAACCAGACGGCACAAAGGAGGGACCCACCTGCATGGACAAGAATCACGGCTGCGCGCACATCTGTAGGGAAGCACAGAAGGGTGGCATCTCCTGCGAGTGTCGACCTGGATTCCAGCTCACCCGTAACATGAAGGACTGCAAATGTAAGTCATGTCAACCTCGAGCATAGTTTTCTCCCCTCATGAAACACACACACATACACACGGGAAGGATTTATAGGCTCCTCATGAAAAGGTGATCAGGGTTGGAAACTCGCCGATGATGGATAATTGCCTTCCGACAGATTTGAAGTAGGCTACTGACATTTACGTTGCATTACCAAGCTGTGACTAATCTTCCGAGTAGCCCTCATAAAGTAAAACATGTTTATCAAATAAGGAGTGATCATTTACACAACCAGGGCAAGTGTGGAGGTTACTCGCTCTGATGGACAGCACACACTTCCTGTTGCTGTGCAACGGAGATCATCCTGTCAGAGCTGGGGCCAGGGCTGATGGGGGATTTGTCTGTGTTTGGATAAGGATTGGAGAAGTGTTATTCTATAGTTTTTCTGTGACAGCCCAGGAAAAGGGCAAAAGGTGCTGGGATGGTAGGGTGCAGACAGGATGGCGGTGGAAGCCTCAGCGCGCTCGTGCTCTTTTTCACTCTGTCATCATCTCATCATGTCATCTGTGTGTTAAAAGTGCCAAAGTTAATGCTCCCTTCGCTCCGCCAGCGTGTAAATGTATTTGCACTTAAAGATTCGCAAAGACACACACATGCGTCTGCCAGAAATCTCACTCTTCCCATCAGTTACATGTAACCGACATGGGTTTTTGTACTGTTTGTGTAAGAAATGTCTTAAATTATAAAAAGTGTATTAACTGAAAGTTTTGCCCCGTGCTGTATAATTAATTAAATGCATTAAAATGAAAATCGTCTTTGTAGCTCGTAGGCGCTCTTATCCAGAGTGACTTACAAGACTTACAAGTCAGTAAGTTCAGCCTCTTGCTCAAGGCTCCCTCATCTGCTGCTAGAGCGTTTGTCTTCTGAGTTCCTCCACAACTCCAATGCAGTTCTTTAGTCACAAGGATAAAAACATTTACTCTGGGGAGTAATTAAGGAATAAAGTTATGCTAGTGATTAATTAAATTAGCAGATATTCACCAGTTGAGTCTGTGAATATGTAAATCAAGGCGTGCCCTTCTGCACATATGGCACACAGATTTTGACCTTAATCAAAGCTCACTTGCACACAGATTTTAATAAGCAACAGAAATGTTGAAAGATGTCTAAAGGTCCTGTTGGTTTGAAGCACTTTAATCACATTTACTTGAATTTTTAGAGTTCAGGCAATTGTTTTTCTAACAGCAAGCTAACACTGGTGTGCCTCTACAGTAAGGTGAGAGCATTTTTAGCATGTGCTGTTAAAATGTTGAGACTGTGATTGGACCCAGTTTCAAATGAGTCTGAAATATTTACATCATCAAGCTTACAGACTAGAGAAGGAGTGTGTATTGCCCCATTGCATATCAGACCCGTGTCTCTACCATCATTTCTCATCACCTCTGTACTTTCAAATAAAAGGCATATAATGTCCAGACTAAAACAGAATGAGCATTATCCTGCATGTGCAGTTAATTTTAACTGAGTGCTCTCTGATAGTGACGTGTAACTACGGTAATGGAGGGTGCCAGCACATCTGCGAGGAGACGGACCACGGCCCCAAGTGCTCGTGCCACATGAAGTTCGTCCTGCACAGCGATGGAAAGACTTGTGTAGGTGAGTCATCTCAGCCCAATACAACTGCCAAGGGCAAGGAATCATTTCTTTTGAATGAGAAAATGCAAAACAAACTTGTATCTCAGAACCCAATTTCTGACAGCAAATTTACTTAATGTTTGAAAGTAAGTTTTTAGTGATAAAAAGCAAGTTGAACTACAGGTCTTGTTACAGTATCTGTACGCCTGAGCCGTTTCTTTTGATCTGTGACATTACAAGGACAAAAGGCTACCGCCCAATGTGCTTTTCTCTCTGCTGCTGCTGCTGCTCCAGTAACCTCTCAGTCCTCGCATTTGCTTTGACCTCCCTTCCTCCTCCTCCTCCTCCTTCTCCTCCTCTTCACTGGACACCCTGCAATAGCTCTCCCTATTCCTCCTTGTCTCTCAGCCATGCAGTCAGACGCACACCTTCTATTAGCCCTTGGGTCAAATCCTCCACTGCTTCCCGTTGAGGATTAACTCACACACCTGACCTAACCTTCCACTGGCATTTATCAGTGTTTGTCTCAGTTGACTTAAGTTGAGAAAAAATCATTCAGTTACTCAAGCATATTGAACCATTCTGAAGGGCAGTTTCCTATCAGATGGGACCTGAAGGTGCAGTAGTCAAAGCGCAGGTCTCGATAAATGCATACAGCTTGCATTTAGCCATGCAGAATTGAACAGACTTTTCATCGACACTCACGGAAAATTGGCAATAAAGTTGGTCAGGTGTAACTTTGAGACTGACCATTACTGCAGACAGGCCTTTATTTTATCCGCCTATTTAACCAAAGTGTCATTAATAGTTTCTGTATACAGCACAAACCCATTTAAACCAATTTAGCGTGTGCCTTGCAGTGTTAGCAGCCTGGGTTTCTAATGGAAGCTTCAGCGAGTTGGATAGGACATATTTTCATTGTCAGGAAGACAAACATACCGATAGAATTAAAAGCTGCGCCTGCAGAGCAGAGTGAGGCGGCTGCTTGGTTTCAGTGGCTGTTAAGTTTGAGAGCTCGGTTTGGGTAGCGGCTGATTAGCTCAGTGTTTCTGGATCCCCTTTATTACCGCAGCCATGATGAGAGCCAGACCTATGTCAAGGCCTGGTCAGCCAACCTGTCATTATTGCTGTGCCCCGCTAGGCCAGGGGGACACCACAAAATTGACCGCAACCAAATTATATGTCTTAGCCTGTCTTGTTCCCAAGGCAGAGCAAATGCACATTTGGTGTACCAGATTAGGAAGCAGTCAGCCAGTTAAAATCTCTGATTTCCCCCTCAGAGTCTGGGGTTACAGAGGTGGAGGGAGGGCTGCGCTGCGGTCGACACAGGGCCACTCCATCTCCCAGACACTCTATTAGTTAATAAAACCTAAATAAAACAAACAATCTGCCAAATGAAGCACTGACGGGAGAGTGAGTGACAAGAACGTTGGAAGACCTTCAGTAAGGCACCACTGCTGTGCTTTAGAACTGTACCTGTGTAGGTTTCTACCACTAGAAAATTATTCAGAAACAATACATAATGAAACTGCAGTTGTTGAGTTTTTTTATTTTAATGTGGCACTTTAAAGTTGCATGTGCACACTGATATTTCTAGTTGGTATGCCAGGTTTGAATACGATACCTTTTTATGCCTCTGGCAAAAAAATATTGTTTTTTGATAAATATGACTTGTTACAAGATGCAACAGCTACTTCTATAGAAGAAAGAAATAAATAAGGAAAGAAATTTCACTTTTTATGTAGTTTGAGACTTAAAACAAATGGTTTCCCTCTGAACCAAGAACTCATATTCTAATCCTGAATTAAGTTTCAGATAGTCTTTAAATGTCACAAACAAGATAAAAATGGCTTACTGGGGTTGTTGTATTTTTACACACTGTCTGCATAGCACATAGTGATAATTACTTCTAAGCCACCATTTTCAGAAACAGTTAATGATGTATAGAGTGTGGAGGGTATCCATAGCAACCACACAAAGTGAAAACGTGCTCCTGTTTAGCCTCGCTATTGATTTGGAAACGTTTTTGATTCACTGAGTCTCTGTATACTTCATCCGAAAGGAACATCGCACATGATTACAAAACAGGCATTGTCATTAGTCTGGTGGGCTCTTTCGGTATGCTGAAGCTTCACTGTTTAATCCTTCTTGTGGGGTGTTTCTTGCGCATTCTGCCACACTTTCATTGATTTTGTGGTGTCTCTTCTCACCCAGGCTTGGTCATGCGTTTTGCAATAATACGCCACATGCTGCTCTGTTTGGAAGTGTTGGTACTTTATCCTTCCTATCTCACCTCTGTTGATGCCGTGCATACTGTCGGTGGGAATTTTAATCTCAGCAGGAGACACATGGACTGCTCTCTCTCATTCATACGCACGATCACACACACACTTTGTTCTGATCTCCTACTCAAAGTTAATGTCAGATGACTGGTTGAAACAGTCCTGACAAAGTCAGGTTTATTTTTTCCATTTTTGCAAATGGCTGTGTATCAAGTAAGTTCAGATATCAGAAAGGAGCAGCCGTCATGTGGAAGCATTCACGCCGTTAGCACAGCAAATCATAAACATTCACAAATAGCAGGCAGATGCAGACATGCTCAGGAGTTCAATCATCTGAAGAGTTGGACACACTATGCCCCCCCCCCCCCACACACACACACACACACACACACACACATAAAGTCACACACAGAAAGAGAGATAGAGTGAGAGATGCATTTTGTAATACAAACAGAAAGCTATACAAACAACCACACAAACATACAGTACACATCCAGCATGCATGCATCACATGCATGTAAACACATGTACTCTACATGCATATGCCCATAACATAAACACACTGTGCTCTCATTTCGGGTGGTCTGTGTATTCATGCTGGTGTATTCAGATGCATCTCGCAATGTTCTGTCCTCTAACTGCTGAAAATTGTTGTTTCTGGACGCTGCACGATGGGATTGGGGACACGTTGGTCGATGTACACTGTGCATGCTTGGTGGTGTTGACCTGTTACTGTCAGAGCTGAGCGTCTGCTTCCTCCTCTGGCGCCTCAAAAGAGCTCTGGCCCTGTGGATGAAAGAATTCAGACCATTTCAGATATGCTTTTAATTACAGGGATTGGAAATTATTTATATTCTGAAATAATGTTTTTATAAAAAAAAAAAAACATAATTGAAGTAGTGCAGGCATAAACATGGTAGTTCTGACTGCAATTTTAAAAAGACCCTCAAAGGCCTTTGACTTTTTTCCATTTTGTCCATGTGCTTAAAGGCCCAATCCGTCACCCCAGCTGTATCAAGGGTGATTGCACGTGGCTCGCATACCAAAAGTGTGTTATGTAGTTTAATGTAAAGCTAAATATCCTCTCAGTGAACCACAGAAGTGGGATTTGCTTGGCAAATTTGGCTTGTAGAATATGTTGAATTAAAAGCCTGTTAATTAAAAGTCATAATTTGAGATAAGCTGTAGATAAAAACAAAAACAGACTAATGCTTTTTAGTGACAACACATAAATTGTGCAGCTGGGCCGCTGACAGTGCCCACAGACTTGACATAAAAGCCTAACAACATTAATTCTGAAATGATCTGACCATAAAAGACACCATAAAGCGCGGACATGAATTTGGCTGTCCCAGTCTTTCAGCTTGCAGCACTAACCACCACTCGCTCTGTCTGTCGAGGCTCGCAGCGCTCATACTAACTAGCGAAAGCCACGTCTCGTGCACAAACAATGAAACTGCACTTTGTCCACCCTGTGTGGAATATTTGTTTGCATGACTGCATGCTGCGAGGTAACACTTTTGCCTTGAGATGTCACCCTTTTGATTCTAGATGATGACATGTCACCATCAGTTTGTTATCAGGAACTGGAAAAATAATCACTGCTGTTTGATCAGTTGTTATCAGTAAGAAGCTGTCTTGTCATTTGCAACCACATAATGTCATTCTCTCATGTCATTATCGCCTCTAGTGGGCATAAATGGACAACAATGATTTGTTTGACTGAGGAGAGATGATCCCCTCTCCTCCATGCTTTACACCTTATTCCTACCCCAGTGATACCTTGCATGAATTATGGACACAGCTTCCAGTTGTTTCTTTCACTTTACCCGTGTCTGCAAGTGTCCTCTGTTTTTGTTGCAGCTTGTTGAGAAATAAATAATGCGGGAACACAACCTGTCGGGTTAACCGTAAATGGAACAATGTGACAATTCTTCTACCTTCTACCTCCGAGAGAAGGGAGGACGACCTGAACAACTGATCTCAGATAGGTGTTGATTCAGCAGCCGAGCATCAATAAATTTTTGGTGTGTCCAGCATAAAGTAAAAGTGAAAAAGGGATTGTTCCTGCCAATAATGATGCAGTTCCCATCATTTACTGAAAAAAATATAAATACGAAGCAGCTGACTTGTTTGCCCCCTGTCATCCGGTGCCATGTCTTCAGGCCGTTCTCCCATCACTCGGTAGCAGACGACAGATCTGTGATCACATTATCCCATTAAAGATGTGACGGGCTGTGTTCCAACATCATTTGTGTCCTCCAAAATCTCACCCAACATTCATGCAGAGGTACCCTGGTTTTATAGG
This sequence comes from Scortum barcoo, assembly GCA_023238725.1. Taxonomy (NCBI): domain Eukaryota; kingdom Metazoa; phylum Chordata; class Actinopteri; order Centrarchiformes; family Terapontidae; genus Scortum; species Scortum barcoo. The sequence goes on from CM041549.1 coordinate 16,973,599, forward strand.
AATAAGGTGAATACACAGTCTGCCACATCAGATTAGTTCTTGTCACATGCTCATGATTTACATAACACGCCAATGCTGCGTGGTTCAAGTGTACAGAGAACTAAAGTGGTGTTTCTACAATGTGTGCGTGTGTGTGGGTGTGCGCGTGCATGCAGGGGAGAGGAGTGTCCAGTCCCCGGCAGCCCCACAGCTGTTTCCCAATGGTAAATATGTGTTCCTCTGACTCCTCTCTCTGGGGGTCTGTGGGTGTGGGGAGTAGAGGAAGCTAACCTAGCAGACACTGATCAGGCCCTTCTTCCCCCCCCCACAGGGGCATCATCCTTCTGACCCTTGACCTCTGACCCCCCCCCCCCCTTCCTCTTCCTTCTGTGAATGCCCTCTCAATAACAACCGCTGCCCGTGTCGAACCATACCTTTTCAAAACACAGCTGCAAACAAGGAGCCTCTGGCCAGCAGTATGAACATTACATAAATACATACAGATGTAATGTATCTAATATATGTAATAACTCAAATACTGTATTAAGTATTTTCATTTTATGCTACTTTATACTTCTATTCCACTACAATTCAGAGGCAAATATTATTATATTTTAATATTTTCACTTGCCATTACCTGTATCTAACAGCTGTAATAACTTTTCATATTAAGACTTTACATAAAAAACCTATGATAAACTTAAAACAATTCAATACATTATTAAAGATGAAACCAGTGGCCCTTTTGATTTTTGGCCCTCTGTCACATTTCAGATGTTCAGACTCATTACTCCCATAAACTTCTCACATGGTTTCATTTAAATAACTGTTTGAGGCTCAAAGAAGTAAAATTATCTGATATTTTAGGAAAAAAGGGAAAGATTAAAGTCTAAGAAATGAAAACAGATTTGTGTACTTTGTAGGTTTTTAACACTGCTGCATTAGTCATATCACAACCCCCCTCAGTTTTAAGTTGTGATCCTTTGCAGGGTCTAGACCCCTAATTTAGGACGCACTCGACTAAACCACCAAACTGCATATAAAGTTTAGTTAAGTAAAAGATCTGAAAACTGCTTCCACTCCTGCGGTTTGATTGAAATCCTTCATGTGGAGGTATTAGCACGAGTACAAGTAGCCTTTGTCAAAAGTCCAAAGCTCCATCAATTTAACTGTGATGGCTTTTAAGAGGCAGACCAAAGACTGGTTTTATTTGTGTTTTGATACAACCTAACTGAGCGAAATTATGCTTGCACTGTTTCAAACACTCGGCCGTGGTGTTCCTAAACTCCATCATCACGGCCTATTAGCTTTGGTGAAGAAGCCAATAATGATTCAGCGCCGCTTCATACAGAAGATAAAACACACAATACCTCTAAACTTGCTCTTTCATGCACATGAAATCTTGCATCCTAAAACCGCAAAAATAATCAATTGCAGGGAATATATTCCCGTTATTCGAGTCCAGTTCCTGCTTCTATAATCTGGCCAAAAGCAATTTGTTTCCCCACATTTGCAGCAAAAGGATCAATCGGGTACATTTTAGGTAAAAAAAGAAAAGAAAAGACAAGAAAAAGTGTAGAAACTTTTTGCATTTTGATATGGTCACGAATGCTATTAAGCCCAATTTTCAAGATGAACTATGTTTTAATAGATGTGGCAAAGTTGCCAGGAAAAATAAACTCATAAACAGATCAAACCTTGATACATCAAAGAGATTTATGATTTAATTATACCTCGTAAGAGACTGAGGGAGGAGGCTTGTTCTCAGAGGAGTAGCCCATTCAAGGTAAGAAATAATAACAATCATTTTAAGTTATTAGTCCTTACTACTGTATGTATGCCGAGTTTCCCACATGCTACAATATAACAGTCTGACCTATTTTGGGATTTTGTGTCCTAGTTTCTCGTTTTTTTCCCCTCAGAAATAGAAACATTAGGAGCAAGGATCATATTTTGCATCCTCCTTTTTCAGTTTTTTTCTCCCTGACTTCCCGATACTGTACCATAATGAAACCAGCTCTGTGGTTTACCTTCATAGTTGCACCTCTAGAGAACATTAACAAACTTTTCTCGCTGGTTTTAATATTTCATTGTGCGGTTCATGTTACTGAGAGAGCATTCACCTGTGGGCTTTAGTTGGGTTTTTGTCTGATAACAACCTTCTGAGTAAGTTAACTCTAGCTGCATGTTTGCTGTTTGGTCAAAGGAGTATTTTCTTAGTAAAAAATCAAACTTTTCTGTTTCACCAAAGCCGTCTATTCACGCTGATCGACAGTCAGGAAAACTCAGCCTTGTGCCTTTTTGTGAATTCTGGCCACTCGCTCCCGTATTTCATTCGCGGTCATCATAATCGGCTGATGACAAGTTGCATTGAGGTTGCTTGTCGACAGCTGCACTGGAAGTCAAGAAGTCCTGCAGCCAGAAATCCTGTGGCTTCTGCTAAAAGATTATGTACACTGTCTGAACCTCTCTGTATGAAACGCACACTGTGGAGGCTCAGCATTAGACCAAACGCCCTACGCTTCACATCGGAGAATATTTACAAAAGTCTGCCCACTGTTACTGTAATTGCGGGTCCCAACCCGGTGCACTGTAGATGAGGCTGGTGGGCATCCAAAACACACAAACCCACACACATACCAGAGCTTGCGTCTCTCCCCTGTCTTCACAAAACCATAATGTCAGAAATATTTCTTTGCTCTCTTAACACATGATCATTACAGTTTGGTGAGATGGCTGCCTGACTAAGCGTTTTGGAGGCATGTCCTGACACTGTCTTATCGTCTCGTCTGCCAACTGTCTCTGCTTGCACTTTGCAATTATGTGAACCCACAGTGCTACACTGTGAAGCCTGGGTTGGGATGGGGGTTTTAAACCCCCCCCCCTGTAGCCAATACTGTATCGTGAGCTATCATTCTTCTGCACAAGATCAGAAGCAGGGAGTAGACAAAATATTGGAAACAGAAACATAAAAGGCTTTCAGCTCTGAAGTACATTAAAGTGAGCCTACATTAGTCACCAAAAGCTACCAGACCAAGTGAGGCTGTAAATCCCCTGAGTTTATTGAATTTTGCAAATTAGTGTTTTATGGATTATAAATTAATTTTTTTAATTGTACATGAAAGATTATTTCGTCTTTTAAAAGCTACATAGTCTCTCTTTAAACAACAAACGCTGCTATCACATACATCATTTTAGGTTGAAAATGTTTGGCGGCTCTAATAAAGGTTGTCTTTGTAAAGAGCAAAAACATCAGCCAGAGAGAGCTGACAAAGGGAAGCAGCAGCCTCAAGTTGAAACCAATGAAACTGTTGAATTTATAGAGTGAGGTACAAAAGGGGGTCGCAAATAAAGCTAATTGTCATGCAACCTAAGGCAGCCCACCTTTTTATAGTGGTGTTTGCTACGTTGAGTCAGTTATTCCCATGTCCTTTTTCATCAAGTTATTACCTTGTTTTTATTCAACCCCCTGTGTATTAATAGGTGCCTAAAATTTGTCCCAGTATATTGATGCATCATGTTCTGCCTTCAGCAACATCATCCACTCAACTGTTTTGAGCTGTTGTCTATGAAACGGCCATAAAACATAAAATTACATCACTGTAAGCACCTGTTTTGCTTTGATACATAATTCCAGTCTGCAGTAGAGTTTTTTTATTTGGTGAAAGAGCTTTAGAAAGTTTCATTATGGCTGCTGCAGGCAGTGCAGTTTTAGATTTAAGTGAAGAGGATTAGGTGTTTCCCCAAAGGGATCCTCGTTCTCTATTAAAAAAAAAAAAAAAAACTGTGCGGCTGCATTCCCTCTTTAGTGCCACGTGTGAGCTGCCATCTCCTTGCCAGTGTGAAGTCTTTAGCTGGCCCGGCTCCTTTTTAGAAGAGCTGCCAGCCAGCGTCCTACAGCCCATTAGAGAGAAGTGATGAGCTGTGTGGATGACCAGTTGCCTTATGGCAAGTTAAAGTGATTGTTCCAGATCGTAAAAGGGTTTTTTTTTATTTGTTTTGTTCTGGAGTGTGTGAGGTTTTCTATAAAGCTGCCAAAAACTATTAAGGCACAGAGCAGTCTCCCCTATGTGAGAACAAATTTCTCCTGTACTGTTGCTTAAAATGAAAGTCTCAGTGAAATTTGTCACTGTCTAGAGAAGAGACCTCAGCTATCCTGTCTTGACTGAATACCTCCCCCTTTTCAAATCAGTCTAGCCAACACAGGGACCAGGTAGCTGAAATTGCTTTTTTATCCCCAAAATGCCTGGAAGGTTTTGTCAAAACCAGGAAAAAGTGGTGGTTTTGTCCGTGTCTGTCTGGAAGTCAAACCTCTGCCCTCATGATGGAGGGGAGACAGATGTCCTGCAGCACAAAGGACTTTTGGAGGTCGTAATTCGCCTTGACCAAAGAGAAGCAAACATGCACACATTTACATACTTTTTTGCGCGCACACAGAAAATGTGTGAAACCCTGTATTTGGCTGTTTTGGTTGTGATATTTCCTAATGACTGTCTCCTTTCATTATTCACAAGCATCTTCTTAATTCCCTCACTGTTAATCTCACCCAGCTGCATTTATGACTGTTCTCTTTTTTCTTGTTTCCTCTTCATTCCTATGTACTGTTGAGGACCTGAAAGCCTGCACCGCTTCCTATTTCTTGCTCATAAAAATGAATGCTGAATATAATAGTGTGCCTTCTCATTTTTACTACAATACCAGTATGCATGTATGCTGTTTTGAGGGGGAGAAAAAAGTAGGTCAACACAGCATGTATTTTTCTATGGGGTTTCTCTGACTGTGAGTGCTTGTTTCCCTGCAGAGACCTGTGCAGTGAACAATGGCGGCTGTGATAGCACATGTCATGATTCAGTGACAGGAGTCCGCTGCAGCTGTCCTGTTGGCTTCACTCTGCAGCCGGACCGCAAGACCTGCAAAGGTAAAGCATCGCCATTCAAAACCCGCACCTGTCCAGCTGTCACAAGATTAATCTCTCGCTTGTCGTGTTGCCAGGCGCATCGGAGCTCCTCTCTCCACCTGGGGTTCACGGACATTACTATCAAGGCATTTACGCTCTCCCCACCTTCCCCGTTAGTGCCTTTTCCAACCTAGCTAGTTGGATTTTTTTCTCTTTATAGACTACACTATCATTGTTTTTCACCCACAAGTGCCCTGACAATGCATCTGCATCCTTACTGGTGCCACCAATCTTACACTACTTTCTGCTCTTCAGCTGCATATTTTGAGTAATATTTTGTCATGCCACCAGTTTTCTTGACAGTTTTTCCACTACATTACCATCATCCTCCTTTCTGAGTGTGGCGGAGCATCCTCAACTCCAGCAACCTGGATGCTGTAGCAGGTTTTTTTTTTTTTTAGGTTATGTCTAATAAAATCAATCCAAACTTTAGGGTAAGAATGAGAATTATATTAGGAGACACAGAAAACAAAGACAGTACAGATAGTCAAAGTAGACCTCTTTGGAGAGAGAATTAGGACAATCTGTGTTTCCAGAAAAGCGGGGATAGAAATCTGTCAGCTTTCTACGGCTCGAAATGTTACACTAACAACTCTGATAAAAGTACATTAGTTTATATTGGTTGGGGTTTGAGAGGAAACGAGAGGAAAACAAACCCAGGCAGCTCTGGCACAAGAAGACATTGGCTTGCTGCAGGCCAGGCACTTCTGAAGAGCGGAGACAAAGATGGAGCAAGGAAGGGATTATTTTATTCCATTTCTGATGCATTTATTTCAACCAGATGATGAAGACTCCCTCAAGAGACAGACGCCTCATTTGTGATGATGATTCAGAATTAATCAGAGCCGCTGCCAAACTCGCCAAGGCAGAGCACCATCAAAAGCGGGGATGAACACATGATATATCGATTGGGTATTGGCTGCAGAAGTAAAGAGCGGAGTAATCGGAGGGAGATGGACAATGATGATTTAGAGGCCTTACTGCCAGGGGGCTTCACTGTGTGAGAGCTGCATCCCATTACAGCCACACGCAAGCTGATTTTTAGACCTTCTGAAGGCCAATGAGGAAATCCCTGAAGCTCTTTTCCAGTTCTTGCAAGACCATCATGCCAGTATGACCAAACACATAATCATCCTGTTTTGAATAGTTGTGCACCGTTGGTCTAAATGCCTTTGTTTCATGAATCTCCACCTCGCTTTTTAAATTTAACAACGTCCTGTGAACTTCTATTAAAGCTGCAAAAATCGCTTCATTTGCAATAACAATGGATCACAAGCTAATAAATCACTGATCAACCCTCAGAGAATTATGACCCAACTCTGCAGTTTCTCTCAGTTCTTCGGGGGTATTCATTTCTTTAAGCTCGTTGTTTTGCTTTTCCCATCCCAAACCCACTGTTTTGGTTCTGGTTTACCATGCACCAAACAACGGACAAAGTTAGTGACCAGCCAGTGAATATAGTGGAGCATTTAGCTGTTAAATAGCCAGAAATGGTATAGTCCAAGCAGGAATAAAAGGAGAGTGAATAATGGAGTTGTGTTCATCAGGTGGCCTGAATCACAACAACAGATAATAATGTTACTCCATAACTGCTGAAAGCATAAATAAAGAACTAAATTATGTTGATCTTTTGTTCACCGCTTGTTGTCACTGCCCCCAAGTGGCCATTATTTATTTTGCGATGGATGATTTGATGTATCCACTCTTCCCAATGGTCTTCTGTTCACAGACATCGATGAGTGTCGCCTTAACAACGGGGGGTGTGATCACGTGTGTCGAAACACAGTGGGCAGCTTTGAGTGCAGCTGCAAGAAAGGCTACAAGCTGTTGACAAATGAGAGAACTTGTCAAGGTAGGTTTTAACTACTTTTGTCACTAAGATAAGACACTTTTCCTCTGGGCTATCAGCACTTTCTTTCATTTGGTGATTTTTGCATTGATAATCAAAAATGGTGAACCAAAAATATCCTGCTCTTGGTGCAACAATAAGCTCCCTCCAGCCTGCAGAGAAGCCAAACCAGGCTTCAGGCATGTTTGTCTCTTGGTAGCCATCGCTCAGCAGGAGCTGGGAGGACTAGCTGCAGAACAAATAAAGAGTTTGCCATGGCCGAACACAGGTGTGGGGAATTAGAGCTCCAACTCTAAAACCTCTGGGTCTCAGATGAATCAAGCCACTACAGAAACATCTGGTGAAAGAAGACGGGCAGGCTAGAACTGCGGAGCCAAGCTCGGCCCCTCTCCGAGTGGAAAAACAGATGACATGCTATTTTTTAATTCTCTTTTCTTTATTGATGTGGTCAATCAATATCCAGCCTGGTACACATCATGCAGTGGGTTTTGAATTGTGGCGCTGAATCGCACCACTCTGTACACACAGTATGTAAACAATCTCATGTGGTCAGGGGAAATATACACTGTCACTGTCCTTTGCAGCCACTTTCTTGTCACTTCAAATCTATTTTTGCCTTTCTCTCATTATTTGGGGCCAAACAATGCAAAGTTTATTTTGCCAAAATAACACAGATAACTGAGAAAATGCGGTCTGTGCATGTAGGAATGTAAATCACAGCTTGTTGTCTGTGGCACCAAGCCTTAACCAACTCAGCCATGTGCTGTTTGGGTGCAACAGGGGCAACATTGGAACAGTGTTGTCCTTGTTTGGTACTCTGTGTTTTGTCTGGAGAGGAGGGTTGTGATAAAGCTCCCCTTCTGTTGAGTGAGGTGCTGCCAGGCTCTCACACACCGCACACTTGAGTCACCTGTCTGCTCCTTATCCTCCCCTCTCATTCCTCTCATTTTTTTCTCACCTGTGAAACGAGAGTCGGGGCAAAATAAAATAGACTGCCTCGAAATAAAGGCTACACTTTATCTCAAGGATTTTTCTTGTTCTATGTGTTTTACCCCTGGTGTCAGGTTGCAAATATGTGATTAAAGGGTCACTCCATAGATTTTGTATTGCATTTCCATAAGGTTTAGGAACGCACAAGAAAAAGAGAAAAATGACTGAAGGCTGAAATCAAGGCCATGATATGATCATAGCACATCCCTATCACTATGACCTCATCAGTATAATTTTCTCAGGGTTATATCATATCAGTTAAATGCTCAGGTTCAGACTACAGACGTCACCACTAAAGTAAAAGATGAGTGAGTACTTATTTCCTACATTTGTACTATTTAAACAGAAAACACATTTTATATTTTGATATTTAGACTTTTTTTTACTGGAGATGACACAATAGATCCAAAAGCAGGAATGTTGTTTTTAAACTTCCAGTGGCCACCATATTTAGGTTTTTGTGGTTAAACGAGGAGGTAACTTAGATAACTCTTCATATCAACTTCATGAACCAGTCGCTCCTCATCCATGATGCAGTGCTGTCAACATGAGCGACACCAATAACAAAGGTTCACCTAAAAACAGTGCTGTGTCACTTGCAGCCAGTGATAACGTTTCAGTTGAATATTTTGCCACTGACGCTTGGTCGTGCTGCAGTCAGTTGGGACATGCCTTTGTACTGATTTATGGGATAATAGCCATGTGTATTAAATCTGCAGAGTGCCCCTTCAAATTTCCCAGACATAAATGTGTGTTTAAAACAACATATAATAATCCCAGAATGCATCTCTCTTATGAGCATGAATCCAGAGCTGGCAGATTAAGAAGATTAAGGGTGAGCTGCAGCAAATTAACCACCATGGTACAGTACTCCAGTTTTGTTAATAAGTGCTGGTGCTTGGTGGTGGGTCATGGTCTTCAGTGACACTTGGACAGGCGTTTGCTGTCTCCCAAGGTGTTGAGATGTGTAAACTGAACTCTGGGTTTATCTTGGTTTAAACAGTCACGGTGTTTCCCTGCTGTCAGTGGACCATGGCCCATAAGTCAGGATGGGGCATGTCTGCTGAGCCCCTGCCAGCATTCCTCCACCCTCAACACCCTCCAAAGTCTCCCTCTCATCTCCTTCTCACTCCTAATCCACATGAGGGCACTCAGGGAGATGTTCATCAGATGCCGTGTTTTCTCCAGAGGGAACATCTATGATAGAGCTCCTCTTATCTGCTCTGTATAAACGATCGTGACCTTGTCTTAGTTTCAGTTGACCTCATTCACCTTTCTAAAATTTCATATTGAGCGAGGGGCGGAGGTTAAAGTCATGAATTGAGGTCCAGCACCCTGATCAGTCTGCTGCCACGATTGGGCATATTAACGGAGAGCAAAGAGAAGAAATAATTGATGGAAACTCTGATTTGTTATTTCCAGTGTACGCGATATGACTCTTGTCACTTTATCTTTCCATGGTCCCCTGCACGTACATCACCTCACGATGCCGCCTCGCCCACCCACTGCATACTTCACCTTAGCTGCCTGGTAAATAAGGGCTGGTGGAGTCCCAGATGTCTTCACACATCCAGTCTGCAGCGTGGCACAGCACAAAACGATATAATGATAAGTTGCAGATCGACTTCTGGCGTCACTTATTGCAACATTTTTTGAGGGTAAACTAAGCCACCACGCCTAATTCCCATAAGGCTTCAGACTCCTCGCTTAAAAGTGTGCTGAGCAAAGTTTATGCTTAATATGCCGAAAAACAGTCACTTTTGCAATGCCTGTGCAATGCATGTGCAAGCCCATGCTGCTCTCATCTACCACTGCTGTTATGAATCTCCTGGGGCCACCAAGGGAACAAACAGCGAGAACTCTATGAGTTTGTTCTCGTTGAAGTTTTTAATCTTTAGTCTCGCTCGCTTTTGACCTCTCTGTGTAGCATCAGGTTCTGATTGATGCACGCGGCAATTAAACATTGTGGGATTTTTCAAACTTTTGAACATCAACGTGTGGATCTCCTCCAAAGCTTGTGTGCTCTTTTGTAAAGGGATCACTTAATAAGCTTTTAATCTCGGCACATTTTCATCCTCTTGCTGCTCTCTCAGCACGCCTGCCAAGTATTAACCTCAACGTCTCTGCTGAATGAGTTCAGCTCTATTGTACACGGAGGATTATGACCAGTGCGAATATGTGGATATTTTGTGCAGTGCTAAACAACTATACTATAAGATTTGTGCAGACGTTTATCAGCCTGTCTTCTTGGTTTCTTCTTGGTAACCCATTATTTAACTGAACTCCTGTAATTGCTGTGAAATACCTGTGTCATCTGTTTGATGGCGGCTGGCGCTGCTTTGTAACCCAGAGGAGGCTCAGATATGGTGGATGAAAGGTGGTGGATATTCCTGGGAAAATCCTAGGAACCTTTCTTAAATTAGCCAATTAGACATCCAACAAAGTTAGAGCACATCCCCATTTTCTCCCAGCATGCGCTGCCTGGGCATGACACAGATTATTGCTGACATTAAAGGAAAACCTTGATCGTAATAAAACCAAATGTCACCCATCTCCTGTAACTTCGTGTATCAATCCTTATAGTCTTGCTTGTGACATTTAAGCGACTTATCAGGCTGCACGTGTAAGAGAGCAGAAAAGCTGAGAAAGATAAGACCGAGGGGCCACTGACAGGCAGGAAGGAGCTGTCGCAGTATGGATTTGAGGATGCTGACAGAAGGACCAAAGACACTACATACAGGCTTCTTCCTATCTGCATCCGACATATTTCTCCAAACACTAGAATGATTGCTGATTATTAAAATGATTAGTAAACACATAATACAGTTCAGAACAAAAGAGCGGGAAGTTTTATTACGGGGTTTCAGATGACACCGGGTCATTCATGGTATGGTTAAGAGGAGAGATGGGAAAAGTGATTGGCAGGTTCTATGCGGAGAGGAAAAATGGCACTTCAGCTCCTATTATCAGGTGAAGAACAGACTTTCTTTTGACTCCTGCTGTGACTGCTTGTTATTTCAAAAATACTTTTGAAAATTCCATTTCAGTGCATCGAAATGGAAAACTGCATGACTCCAGGAGGTCAGCCACTATACCAAATACCAAACAGACGACGTCTTCCTTTCAAAAGACACTTTTTTTTTTCTTGTTGCGACATGCGACTTGACCCACTGCAATTCATGACAGACAATGAATACAATACAGCACAAAAAAAAACCTGAAAAGACCAAAATACGTCATGAGAGGAGTATGGAAGAGTCCTATTTGAAAAATTGAAACATGTTTTTTTTTTTTTGTAATTTGTTGAACTGCTTGAGAAGTTTCTAACATTCTGTCTCTCTCTTTGTACAGACATTGATGAGTGCTCTTTTGATCGCGCCTGTGACCACTTTTGTGTCAACTCCGCCGGCAGTTTCCAGTGTCTCTGCCATAAAGGCTACGTCCTCTACGGGCTGGCGCACTGTGGAGGTGAGCCAGCACGCCCCCATGCCTTGTCTCTTGATGTAAAACTCCTGTCTGTCACTCGTCTTTTGCATGCCACACCTCGCACATAAACATACTGTTCATTTTATTTTTCTACTGCCAGCTGACATGAAGCTCTGCAATATCTCTGCAGTGTATTTTAAGGACTTTACCAGGTAGTTTAAGCTGAAAAATTAAAGCATTTTATGTATAGCTTTTAGACTATGGTCCTGAAATCTTTGATGATCACCTGATTATTCCTCTAGCATGTTAGCATTCTTACATTACCATTAAGTTTGAAGCACCACAGTGCCTAAGTACAGTAGATGGTTTATGAAAATCAGCTTCACTAGTCAGCTTGAAACTTGAAAAGTAATCCACTTTTAAAAAGACCTGGGGCCGTCTAACAACAAACTATTCCTCCTCAACAAATGAATATTAATGTTTTTACAGTGTTGCTGTGTTATGTTCATCCCTTCACCAGCTGCCTCATTAATCTGGATGTCAAAACCCCCTTAAAAAGTAAAATCATGTCATCAAAGTTCTTGCATGCATCTGCATTCTTATACAAAAGTGTAACCAAATGACCCTGATGGATTACTTATCTCCAGCCAGTTTTAAGTCTCTGCAAGTTGATTTTCAAGTGGACTGAAATGAGCTGAAACAGGTTGCTGCCTGGAAGGCAGGAAATCAATCTAAGAAGTCTACGCTACACTTGGCAGTAATGTAAAGTGTAGGCGCTTTGTGCCGTAGTTAATGAACTAAAACATGAAAAAACACAGTTATAGTTCTTCAAGGTGGAGTATGACCATGTCTATCAAACATTAGTAGGTACCTACTGTACTCTGGTGTGGAACAGATAGCAGAAACAGCCTTTGGTGTCAGGAGGAGGTGTGTGGGGGGTGCGTCAGATCTGCCTGGCAGGCAACAAGAGGCCCGCCAGAGCACATCAGGGTGTTGCGGCGTCCCTTTGATGGAGTGTGTATCACCAGTTAGAATCTGCTGCTGTCTCCAGTGCCTCGGGGCCTCGCAGTAGTTCTGTGAGAGACGGAGAGAGACGGCATATGTACTCAAAATACATAGCTTCGCAGTGATTTGTTCTGTTTTTTTCCATCTGTAGTATGACAGGTCTACTGATCAGGAATGTTGCAACAGAATGTAAAATAAGGAACTTTACTGAGACTAGAGAGCGGTAACGTGTAGACTAATGCGACCGTGAGGTCTCCACAAACACAACACAGCAGTTAGCTACACTGCCAGAAGGTAAAAAATGTGATTTATAACATATTACTGCAAAATGCCCAACTGAGGACCTTTTGTTGCATGTTATACCTCCCTTTTTCCTCATGTTTCCAGTCTAAAAAATGGTTTATTGCTATGTAAAAGATAAAACTCTGGAGGTGGACAGAACAACAGGAACATCTTAGATTTAATTTGTGACCCAGCAATAAATACCACCTTTCTGAAGCTCACACAATGCTTAGCTGAAATTGAGTCAGAGAGAGGGTTGTAATGCTGCTGGGTTGTGTAATATTGTAAAGGGTTGCTTTTATTTCATCCACCCCCCTGTATGTATGGTTAGAATTACATAAACTGTATTTCTAGGAGGTTCATGGGATGCATTCTACACGTAGACAGCCACATTAGGTGTCAGTCCAGGTAATAAAAGCACCAGAATTGGATTTGTAAGGCTTTTACTCACATGATGGACTGTGATCAGGCTGCACTGAGCTGCTGAGAGCAGAGAAGATGGTCAGGCGTAAATTACTTTCTATACCTTTTGTTGAGAGAGCCGGTGACGAATGATTTCCCCCTCGCTTTTCATCGGCACTGTCGGAACTGTTGGATAACCCCAGAGATTTACGGTGCTCCCTGTTGTTACTTTTTCACACCCGGCCATAACCAAGGTTATGTTATTCCCTGTGTGGTTTATCAACCGAAATATAGCTGCCAAACAATCCAGAAAGCTGTGCTCAGTGTTTAACAATAGACTCACCCTAAACAAACCCAATTAGGTCAGTGACCTGCTGTCAAGCATTGTGCCGTGGCCTGTCAACATTCCTCCCAAGTGAGAGTATATCTAGCCATTCTGCCTCTCAGCTAGCAAAACAAACTTATTTTTGCTTATCTGGTAAAAGAAAAAAAATAAGGCTGAGAGCAGTTGTAACTAAATACTTTGTAAGTAGTTTTGAATTTACTTCATTTGATCCAGCCAGCATTGACCTCAGCAGAAATGCTGTCTTCTGGTACTGACAAATGTATTTATACGCAGACCTTAGTTTAATCCCCCAAAACCACACAGATAGAGAGATATGTTGATAACTTAACAGTTAAAATTGATTGGAAAAATATAGAGAAGGCCTTCCAGATTTCGCTCAGGGAGCTTTCTTCACAATGTTGTTTGGACTTGGAGTTGCTGATGTCAATGAATAAGCACACACAAGTGATTAAAATTTAAAGATGGCAACATTTCCACACACTCCCCAACCCATCCCAAACTTCCTCTCCATTACACAGACCGATTGTTGATTCTAAATGTCAATTTGTCTTTTTTTTTTTTTGTTCTGTTCTTTTTCTTTCTTGACTCATCTCTGCTCTCCTCTGTGAGAGCACGCAAAGAAAAAGATCTGGAGAAAGGTCAGGATACATCTATGGGTTACATTTCAAGTATGGAAGGAACAAAGAAGGCAAAAGAACAGTTGCTGGCAGATGAGCTCTGCTCCCATCAGATATTCATTAGAGTTCTTTGTCCTTTAAATTGAGTGCTTTGATGCAGAGGATAAGCAGCGCATCTCACAACATTTCCAAGCAGCGTCGACTGCACATCGGCACAGCGCCGTTGATGAAGTCATCATCTTCTTCAGGGAGTGCAGAGGCACGCAGACTGTTTTTATTCAGAGTGAATAATTGAATAAGACAAGGAAGAGCATTTCATATCAGCAGGCCAGATCATCAATCACTGCCATTATCTCCCTCTCTCTCCCGGTGTCTCCGCCGCTTGTCCGCATCCTCATCTCTGCTCGCTAAATTAATTTTCTGTCTGGCATCAATGGCAGCCAGCCTCCAGCATCTGGATCCCGGATGCTTTTAGTGGTTTTAGCTCAGCATGTGTTTCAAAAAGTGTTTAATTTACTGCCTAAAAGTTCTCCTCGCTGAGGTGAAAGATTTTTGACCATGGAATTGAACGTGGTACATCAAAACGACAAAACACTGCCTTACTGCCTAAATTACCACAAGTTCTCCTCGCTGAACAGCAAAGATAATTTCCCAGAATGTGACCATGGAATTGAACGTGGTGAGATGTTTTGACAGGATGAAGTGAACAAAACGACAAAACACTCCTGTTTACACGCCAATACATTAATCTTCCCAGAATGTGACTCTCTGACAGGATGAAGTGAACTGACCTCTCAGCAACAGCTGTGCTCTTTCTTAATGGGCCCATTTCTCTTTCATTTTATTCAGCAAAATTGACTCCATGATAAATTCCTGGAGTGACCACACTATGTCTTTCTCAGTGTTTCTGATTTTATCATCACTGACAATCAGTCATATTTTCTCTTAATTATACACAGGGATGCTGTTTACAAATAATCCTTTTTGTGACACTTATGCACATCCACTAATAGTCTATATGTTAACATATTTATTCACAGATATTGATGAATGCAGTATAAATCGTGGAGGTTGTAAATATGGCTGCATCAACACTCTGGGGAGTTACGAGTGTACCTGCCCACCGGGCTACAAGCTGCACTGGAACAGGAAGGACTGTGTTGGTATGTAGCAGCACTGCCCCCTTGTGGTCCAGTCACTGAAACACACTCAAAGCACATTAGTTTCCTCACATCAGCGCCTGAGGGTTTTTTCTCTTGCTCTGCCAGCTTTTTCTGTCAGCAGTGTGTGATTCTGTGGTGTTTTGCTTTCTCTCAGAGCTGGTGAGATGTCCTCCTGGGCTGGTGGCACCAAAAGCCACACTGACCTGCAGCAAGACGGGCAAGAAAGAGAGCTGCTCTCTTACCTGTGCCTCTAAGGCTCACTATCTGGCAGGTATGTCACCCACAGTCAAGAACGCAGGAAGTCCTTTTTTTTCTTTTTTTAGTTGAAAATTTCAAACATTATTTACGTGTGTGACCTCTTCCAGAGTCTGACAACAGCTACTCAGTCAGTTGCGGTATCCCCAACCTGAGAGGGAAGTCCCCTGCAAGGCTCAACTCCAGCAGCAGTCAGGGCTGCATAGGTTCGCTGCCCTCCAGATTCCTACAATCAGACAATTTTAAACAATCCTATGCATCACAACTGCAAGCACAGACTGCAGCTGTGGCGGCAGTGTGATGTTTGCCGTGTGCTCCTATCCACTTTGCTGTGTTTGTCTGTAGAGACTTTGGCCCCTCCAGTGAAGCAGACTGCTTCTTTCAAGATTAAAAACGCCAAATGTCATCTGCACCCGAAGGTGACCGGCAGGACGGAGGAGAGAGGACGAACACTTGGGCCTGGTCAGTCTTTTGTGTGTGCGTCACATTTGTCGAGATGTAGGTTTTTTTTTTGTTTTTTGTTTTGTTTTTTTTTGTCCATGTCCATGTCCATGGAGAGAAAGGTAACATTTTTAGATAATGGATTAATCGTTTTAAAACAAACTCTGGTGCCACCTGCTCATTTGTGAGTATCTTACCTTCAAGGAATTATAGGCTTAATTCTTAAATATTTATCAATATTCATTATTATGTTTTTCTATAAATTTATATTATATTGTATCAATTATTACAGTATTTTTTCACAGACAGTTTAATGTTTTGTTATCCACAGGGGGAGGGCAGCCCTGCAGCAACTGCCTGGTGACATTTGTCAACCTCAAATGTGACTCTTCTAAGAAAGCTAAAGGACGGCGTGCTCGCAACCCCTCTAACAAAGAGGTAACACGCATCACGTTGGAGCTAGAAGCTGAAGTCAAGCCCGGAGACACCACGGGTCAGTCATCTCATTTAAAACAATACGTCCACAGCATTTTATTACTATTATTTTGTCCGGCACACACGCTTTTGGGATCTACGTGCTTCCGAGTGAAAAGCAGTGCCCTTTATTTACCCATAACCAGGGAGCTGCAATCTCAGCTGCCTCAGACAGCGCATGGAGAAGCAGGTCAAGACGTATATCAAGGCTCTGAAGAAGTCCATCAACCAGGAGCGTTTCCTGATCCGAGTCGCCGGTCTGGAATACGAGGTGGCTCAAAAACTTCCCCAGGCTGCTCCCATTCAGGAAAACTGCGGCCCGGGCTGGGAGAGGGACAGTGGCCGATGTGGTAAGACCGGGGAGCTGGACCAGGAGTGTCCACTTTGTTACGTGCACCTGTACGAGTTAATGCAATCCAACAGTGTTCTGCCGTAAAGTCTCGTTTATGGTGCCTTCATATTTTGATGACACCTAGAGGTCGCAGAGGTGTAAATTAAATTATATGTTTTAGGTCTGAGGTCATAGTTAGTGGTACTGAGAGGTGTTTTTAATATTCATCTACCCTCATGTGTTTGAGTAGGGAGGACATAAAATTAGAACCACCTCAGTAAAATGTGGTCCAGTACAACACCACCTTTATGACTTCAGTAATAAAAATATGTATGAACATTATGAGCTTCGTAAAGATAGATGTTATGACTGGGCTGTTGTTCTGGAATACATTAGATTTTAAAGGTGCACCTAATAAAGTAATATTCAAGTTTACTTGGTCGTCTGTGCTTGGAACAAGTGCATCAACCAAAAAACTTAAAGTCTAAACAGAGTTCAACGTTTGCATTTCTGTTTTTTGTTGAACTGATTTAAGCAAAGTGTGTCATCTCTGACCGGAGCCGTTGTGGATATTCTCTCAGTCAGATGTTTGCCGGGGTCTTACTACCACGGCGAGCAGGAGCGCTGTGTCCAGTGTCCGCCTGGCACTTTCCAGGAGAAGGAGGGGCAGCTGGCCTGCGACCTCTGCCCAGGCACCGACGGCCACGGGCCTGTCGGGGCGCGAAACATCTCCTCCTGTGCAGGTAAGTTTAAACTCCTGGCAGAAATGTTAAACTGCTGAAAGGGCTAATATCCTTAATGAAACCCTCTCTCCATGTTCTAAATTAAAATCCAGGCCAGTGTCCAACGGGGTACTTCTCCAGCGATGGGTTCAAACCCTGTCAGCCGTGCCCTCAGGGCGCCTACCAACCAGATTTGGGACGGACCTTATGCTTCCCCTGTGGGGGAGGACTGAGCACCAAGCGGGAAGGCGCCAGCTCCTTTCATGATTGTGAAGTCAAAGGTCAGCGTGTGCTCTTTTCTTTTTAAAAAAAAAAAAGCAAAGAAGGAAAATACACTAAAACAATCTACTAAACCTTCCCCACTTATATTCATTTTCTCCCTGCAGTTCAGTGCTCTCCAGGTCACTACTACAACACCACGGTACATCGGTGCATCCGCTGCCCAGTGGGAACGTATCAGACCGAGTTTAGACAGAACTACTGTATTTCCTGCCCCGGGAACACCACCACTGATTTTGATGGTGCCACAAGCGTCTCGCAGTGCAAGAGTGAGTATGAAAATGACTGTTTTGTGTTTTCATATTTATTAAGTGTGAGCTAGAAAGTAATTTGTTCTGTTTGTGTACGTCTAGACAGGCAATGTGGTGGCGAGATGGGCGAATTCATGGGTTACATTGAGTCACCTAACTATCCCGGTAATTATCCTGCTAATGTGGAATGTATCTGGAACATCAACCCACCCAGCAAGCGCAAGATCCTGATTGTGGTGCCGGAAATTTTCCTGCCTTCAGAGGACGAGTGTGGGGATGTGCTGGTTATGCGAAAGAACTGTGAGTGTCAGGTTGTTTTTTCAGTGGAATTTAGTGTTTATTGTGTAAATAACTGTGCCAAAATAAGGAACAGTACTGAAAACCCGATTGGTCACCATTGTCCCCTCTGTACACCTGCAAGGGTCGGCTACATCCATCACCACCTACGAGACCTGTCAGACGTACGAGCGGCCCATCGCCTTCACAGCTCGCTCCAGACGTCTCTGGATTAACTTCAAGTCCAACGAGGCCAACAGCGCCCGGGGCTTTCAGATCCCCTATGTCACTTATGATGGTATGGAGCATTTATCACAGCAGCTGCACTTACTATGAACTGTCATGTCTGCGAAATGATAGTTTTCAAACAGAGAAACTCAGTTTATTATCAACCTAAAGTGTCGGTACACACACACACACACACACACACACACAAAATCTCACTTCTAACCAGCTATGGATGCCATTCTAACCAGATAGATTCGATTAATTATCAAATGAGAGTGAGTCTTTAACCCCCGCCGCAATGCAAGATTGTTATGTGTGTGTCTCACAACTATAGCCCGACCACTACTGGATAAAAATTTGGTATCCATATATGAAGTCAGTTGTTTTTTTTAATAAACATTTAGAAAGATTTTTGAAATAAGAGACATAAAATCATCAGATGTAAAGTGTAAAATCCATACACATGTAAAATGTGAATAATTAAGATAAAAATAAGCAGCAATTAATCCTATGAGATTAAAAGAAGAAATGCAGTAGAAGAACGTAATAAAACAATGAAAGAAGATGCTATTCTAAAATAATTAAGATAGATTTAAAGAAAGCTAAGACACTAGCTTGCCTGCTGTTCTCTGGTGGAGCCCAGACGGCAGATATCCTGGTGTCCTTTCGTTTTTTAATCTCGATTTATGATTTACTAATGAGACCAACCAAAAGATCTCAGGCTCGTGTGAGGTCAGCAGGACATTTATAGAGAAAAGACAACTTGTCAGTGCTCTCATGTGGACGAACTATGTAATTGCGACATTTTCTAAATAACATCAAACATCATCTCTGTCTTCTTGTTACTGGCAAACATGTACGCTGATGTGATGAAACTGATGTGCCAACATTGAAAAAGCATCCCATCTTTCCTGAAACTGTGTCCTGGTTGCTCCCACTAACCACAGCCCTCTTTCAGTCGAACTACTTTCTTTCAAAGAAATAGTCTCTCTGACAGCTGTTGACAGTGCGCTCTGTGGTTTACGGACTAAAACTTAGCAGGGACACCGCTTCTTGCCGCTGAATTTTTTAAGAGTAATTTCCCAACACAAACACAAACAAAAGAATATCCCCCTCCATCGTATTGGGACAGGGGCACACGTCTCAAAAAAACCTGGTGAAAGAGAGTTTTTCTGCAGTTTTTGTTGTTGTTGCATAAGCATGGCCTGTTTTCAGTGTTTTCTGTTGCTGCTTGTAGTAATTGTGTTATTTCTACATATTCAGAGGACTATGAACAGCTCGTCGAGGACATAGTGCGGGATGGAAGACTCTATGCCTCAGAAAACCATCAAGAAATCCTCAAGGTTAGCGGTTTTATTCCTCCTACTGTGTTAATTTCTAACTTCATTTATTGTCGGCACATAAGACCACTGGGGGACAGATGACTCAGTAAAGCAATAAGCTCTACGTTAAAAGGTGTTGTTAGGCTGAACAGAGCTGTTGCTAACAAACATTAGTACTTGCATGACTCAGATGGTGCATTAATATCGAAAAGATTTATTAATGTCGTCATTGTAGGTGAGTAATTTGTTTTCCGCCGTTATGCAATTCAGGTGATTCTTAAGGCTGAAAGTATGTGTTGAAGTGGTGTTTACACCTGCCTCTTCTCCCTCCACAGGATAAAAAACTGATTAAGACTCTTTTCGATGTGCTGGCTCACCCAAACAACTACTTTAAGTACACCACTCGGGAGTCCAACGAGATGCTTCCTCGCTCCTTCATACGTCTCATAAGCAGCAAAGTCTCCGCTTTCCTGCGACTGCTTACAAGTAAAAGAAAAAAGGTCACGCAGCTGCTGAAGTGCCAGATCGTGACCCCCACACACACACACACACACCCCCACACACACACCTCCCTCCTCCCAACATCCCGCAACTCTCACAGGACTTAAAAATACAAAACATACTAGTGTTTACTCTCTTATTTTCCATAGGCTTTGACAATAAACACTATGCAGACCTGAGAAATACTGAAAATCATTGTGTTATAGGGTTTTTTTTTTTTGTCAGTTTCCATTCAGCACAGGTCTGTAATCCTGATCTGCTCAAGCATTCAGTGGGGATGTAGAGTTTGTGAGTGGGTTCAGTTTCTATTGTGTTGCGCAATGAAACCACGCAAAAAAAAACAAAATAGACCAACGCCCATTTCAGACAGTAGGAGTGGCGTTCGTGTGTGTGGTTTGAGCTTGTTGTTGCATTTGCTTAAATGAGCGGTCTGAGTTCCAGCCCCGACTCCTACCATTAAGTAGGACCATTAAGTGTTGTGTAAGTGTTGTGTAACCGTGGTTCCATCTTCAGCGTCTGTGTGCTGTCCTCGAGGAGGAGCGGTCGTTCAATTCACGTCGCAGCTGTGTTCCACGTCATTCGAAGCCTTACTATATTTGAGCTCTTAGAGCGGTTTTCCAAGGGTTTTTGCTGTTAAAACAGTTAAGCTTTGTTTTGTTCCGTCCGTCTAGATGGTACCGGCGTTTCTTCCAACCTTCAGATAAATTTCTGTTGCTCTTTTCTGTTTGAAGCCAACATAGGAAAAACAAACATAAAGGTGGTTTATCATTCCAGGAACATAGTGGACATTTGGGAGATGAACAGACTAATAATTGTGAGCCACAGAAATGAGATAATGTGATGTCTAGTGGAACACGTCTCAGAGAGAGAGAGAGAGAGAGAGAGAGAGAGAGAGAGAAATGTCTGAGGGACATTATGTTTGCTGCTTCTTAAAAAAAAAAAAAAAAGGTCACTTTAATTCTTAAATCTCATTGTCTTTCTGATGTACTCGACACACTAATAGTCTATAGGTTCAAAACAAAAGAGGAATCTCCAAATCTGAAATACTTCTTTACACACAGTAAGTTAATCTGTCTGTGGACTACCAGTTTTATCATGTTTTGATTTCAATCTTGTAAATAATGAAAATAAAATGAGACGAGGGTTGAATTATTTGATCCTAATTTTCTTACACAGGACCCCACCCCAAAAAGAAAAATCACTTTCTGCCCCTGATATCCCACCCATCTCAAGTTCATCCAAAGACTCCCAGTACCCCCTTCAGACACCCCCACAGATTTGTCTTGTCCCAATGAAGACAGCTCTTCCAAAGACTGCCCCCCTACCCCCCCAAAAAAAAAAAAAAAAAAAAAAGTGGGTCACTGTTTTGTGCACTAAATTTTGAATGTCATCCTACCTTTGTAGTACAAAGTGCAATGAATAAAAACACACCTTTAATTTTAGCTACATGCAACTGAGACTCCCAACACAGCTTGTGAAATGTCTTTTAGGCTGCAGTTTTCTTGAGACTCATTTGTGTTAAAAAGATTTCAGCCACTATGGACAGAAGGTCCCCCCCCCCCCCCTCTTCCTGTCAAAATGTAATGAAAACTGATTACTTGGTGTGTTGAAAATATTCTTTTTCGAAACAGCGACCAAAACAGGGTAAAATTTTATTTTTCGTAAATCTAACACTTCGCTTCATATTGAGATCTGACAGATAGTTGGAGTAGTTCCATGTTTTGGAAAATGTGCTTATTTGCCTTCTTGTTAGGAGGTTGGAGATTGATACTCATGTCTTTACAGTAGATATGAAGCTACGGCCATGACAGTTAGCTTGGCACAAAGACTGTATAAAGGGGATGGGGGGGGGGACTGTCTACACTACCTACACCTCTAAAGCTCATTGACAAAATTACATCTATTTGTGTGTTGCACTTGTTGTCTGGCAACCTCAGCGACCACAGGAAGGACTCGGCAAGAAAGCAAATATGTGTTTCCCAAACTTTACTGACTGTTCCTTTAAAAGTCATTGTTACCACCGCTGAAGTCAAACTGGTACACTTATAATCCCCTTAACCTGTACGTTCGGCCCTTGAAAGAATTAAACTGCTCCGATATCCAAATTTCCCTCCCCCCAGGAAGTGCATTTCATCCCCTCTTATGTAAATAAAAATAAAGTGGTACATGATAGGAAGTGTACCATCTCAAAAACAACAAGTAGCCAAACTTTAGGATGACAAAAAGGGATTTTGACCACATTGTGCAAATCGAGAGCAATGCTGGGCCAAGCCGTGAAGAAACTCCTTCATACACGTCTCACTAACCTACATGGTTACGCACGTCTAGTCTTCAATATCGCCATGAATTAGATGCAAACAGGCTAAATGTGTGTCCTTTGCCCACATACGCTCATTCCCTAAACCCCTCCCCAAAAGAGTCAGCTTCTTTTCTGCAATCCGTTTTTTTCCCTTGGAATTGTTGCCTTTTAACGAGAGTTTGCTATGATGTATCATAGAGTTGATAATGATATTTGCACTTGAATTGTTATTGCTCATGTAAAGAAATGTCTGGATTTTGTATTTGTCTTTTTAAATGACTAGAATTTGTGTTCTTACTTTCTTGTAGCTTGTTTGTTGATGAAATGCTCACTCACCGTTTAGTCTATAGAGATGACACATAACATTATCAACTGTTAAAAAAAAAAAAAGAAAAAAAAATGTACAGAGGTGAATGAAACAAGTTTGTACTTGTAACTGCCCAAAACACTTATTGAAATAAACATACTGTACTTCAGCTTCATTTCAAACATTTTAATGTCTGTATAATGACTTTATACAAGTTTTATAAGCAAATAAGAATATATCACTCTTCATGCATTATTAAAGGTGGATTGTAAAAGGAATTTTTAGAGGGAAGGGGGCAATTTAGCTTTTCTTATGAGACCATTATTTCCATCCTCCACTGACTGCTGGTGAATGGTTTATCTGGGCTGGATTGAATATTGTAGTTTCACATCTCAGCGAGCATATTTTGGCCTCCTGTAGTTGCGACGTGCTGAAAAAAGTGGTAATCATAATTTTTTGTCTTTTTAATTAAAATAGTGTTTGAAAACCAAGCAACTCTTGTAAAAAGAAAAGATTACTTACGTATGCATTCGGGAAGTTTGGGAAGCCACTGTCCATCCTGTCCACAGGTAACTGTGTCCGGGCCAGTCAATTCGTAGCCTCCGTGACACTGGAACAATACGACCTCCCTGTATTGAAACTGCTGTTTGTGACCATAACTCCTGAAGGCTCTGGGTACATTTGGAGATAGACATGTCACTTCTGTAAGGAAACAGAGGTCAGCTTTTACTTTAGGTACCGTTTTTTGATATGAACAAAGTTCTATAAAACTTTTTTAAAGTGCTCAAGTGTCACTAGAACCATTGCATGTAGGTGGAGGAGCACTCCAAGTCCCATCCTCGGTGCACCAGATCCCCTTTTCTCCGGTCAGTATTCTCACACGGTAATGATAGCGACAAGACTCATGTACGATAATTTAAAAAAAAAAAAAAAAAAAAAAAAGGAAGTTAGGCAGTCCTTCGTGTGGCCGGGGGTCTCTTTCCTCCACGCCACTATGATGACACTGTGCTGCCCGAGCTAAGCTAGGCGCACTGACTGACAGATCGGTGGCGCCAAGAAAGTATTTAAATCCAGGTGGAGCACACCTTGACCTCTTTTCCTGGCCCTTCTGGTGGCTGCAGCAGCATGATTTTGTGTAATGTGGCTTCCTGTTAACTTTTATATTATGCTGCAGAGGAATTTTGCCGTTTGGCCCTCCATCTCCTCTGGGGTCGTGCTGACGCGCTGCACCATTGGTATGTATGGGTTTCACTTTTGATTACGCAATCAGCGTTATTTTATAATTGTTTTACATTTTAGCTGTCCTGAATTGCCAACCCTCCTGTGGGTTTATTCTAATCCTAGCCAGCTCTGCTGTTTTGGCTCTCTACGGGGCTCTCGAGGTCCTACAAAGACTCCCCCGCTTCTGGCTCCATCGGGCCCTCCGGTTCTGGCTTCACGGCGCCGTTCATGCTCTGGCTCTCTGGAGGCGTTTGGCTTTGGCCTGGTTCGGGGGGGGTCATCCTAGCCCTGCTGAACTGTTTTTAGTCCATTAGGTTTCATTTCTTGTGTGATTTTGTTCTGTTTATGGTATCTTGGTTTATTTGATTATGTAGTAGATTGTTCTGTGTTCCTTGTTTGTTGTATTGTTTTACGTTTGAGGCTT
Source organism: Scortum barcoo (assembly GCA_023238725.1). Lineage (NCBI taxonomy): Eukaryota > Metazoa > Chordata > Actinopteri > Centrarchiformes > Terapontidae > Scortum > Scortum barcoo. The sequence goes on from CM041549.1 coordinate 16,997,946, forward strand.
GATTTTTAACATTTATTTTATGTGCAGGTGCTGTGGGCCTGAGGCAGCAGCATCCCCCTTCCCTGGTGGCGGTTTTCTTCTTCACGAGTGCTTTATTTGGTGTAGCACAGGGTGGTTTTGGTTTGTGTGTTCTCCCCTTTTTGGTCAATGTTGCTGTGGTTAGCCCCAGCCCTATATTTTTTAATTGATCTTGCCCAAACGTTCATTTGATTTGTTTCTTGTCATTATGTTGTTGTTAAATAAAAGGTTTTAATTAATTTGAACTGCCTCTGCCCTGTGGTGTAAACGAACCTGTGTGCCTAACCATTACATTGGGTTACAAGTTCCCCTGGGTGGTGTTGTTAGCGCAACGAACACATTTCTTCTTTCAGCCCCTCGTCCCGCCACATTCGCAATTATTAAAGCTTTTGATGGTATTGTGATATTAATGCAGCATGAATTCAGAGAGATCTTCAATGTAGATTAACTGTAGAATTAAAAAAAAAAAAAAATCTCACTTTCACATCTCAGAGTCAGTGGTGTCCACCTCCCGTTGATACACCTGCGATAACTGCTGCCGCCTACCGAGACATATCCGGGGTCACACACGTACAGGACTTCGTCACCGGAGTGAAAAGACGGCTTCATGATGTATCTGTTGGCAATGTTGGCGTTATTCACAGGTAGCGGCATATCACATCCACCTGTTGGATGAGGAAAGTGTCACATTAGAAGCACAATTTGTCTGAAGAGAAGAAGGCACATCCAGCTTTCCAGCAGAAACAGACTCACTGGTTTTATCAGGTGAAGGCAGGCACTGGGGGGGCTGAGGGTGCCACTGGCTGTCGGGGCCACAAATGATCTCCGGAGCGCCGTCCAGCTGGAAGCCCTGGCTGCAGGTGAAGTTCACGCTGTCTCCCACGCGGTGCAGAGGAACATCTCCAGGGCTGCTCACAGAGTTGGCCACGGCAGGCCTGGAGCAGGTGGTCTCTCCCTCTAATAATAATAATAAAAAAAATGAAATATCACTTTTACCACACCTTGATCGGCATCATCTGGAAGCACACTGAAAATTTCAATCACAATCCTGCTATGTGCTCTGAGGATTTAGCTGTGGACACCTGATGCATGTCCAAAAACTTGAGTATTAACCTACAGTATTAATGTGACTCAACACTGAACTATTAGATATTTACTCTCGTAACTTTATTAGTGCAATGGAAAATGTTAAAAATGTATTCAGGGATTAAACTAAATACATACTGCACCACATTCAGACAGGAGTTATGCAATCTTAAGGCAACTAATCAGAAACTGGACAGTCAGTAAGTGTGTGGAGCTCTTACTCTTGCATTTCAGAGTCATCTTGGTCCCCCCGTCGACGCACTGCACGGCCCTGCTGCCTCTGGTCGGGGTGAAGTCTTCATCGCAGTATGCATATGGAAGATCACCCTCCATCAGTTAAAGCATCGCAATAAAGTTGCATTTGTCTTATTATTAATTACCTGAGCGGAGTGCGGTGAGCGATGAGAGCAGAATAATCCAGCCGAGGCTCCTCATGTCTGCAGTCTGTGTCAAGTCCTCAGGAGGCGGATTACGAAGTGGACTCAGCGGGAGCGCATGAAGCCAATTTATACAGGAGGCAGGCACAGCCCCGCACACCAGCTGATCGACATTACACCATCAGAGAGCCCAACATCACAGGAGGCACGCAGAGAGGATGAGACAGGACAGGGAAATAAAAAAAAAAAATCACACAGACAAATGAGCATTTAATGAAGATGAACAAGCCTGCAGCTTTCTAACAAAGCCATAACTATTAATTTTCCACCACCACCACAGACTAACAACAACAACAACAACAACAACAACAATAATAATAATAATAATAATAATTTAATGGGTCATAATGGGTCACTAAAGACTTTTGAATTACAACAGAAAAAACAAAAACACATTCCCAACAGTGAACATCCTGAAAGATCCTTAGAAAGTTGAGAGAAAGAAAAATAAAAAAAATTCATTTTAGGGAACAAAATTTCCATCAGATTTCAACCCCACTGCACCTTTCCTAATAACACCCAATTAGACACAAGCATTGCTCATATATATCTATGTATATAAGACTGTAGATCATAATGTTTTGTTAATTTGGCCCTGTAGTACCCAGCCTAATGAATAGTCATCAGTAAGTCTGAATTACATAGAATACACACTCAGTTGTTTATCAGGTAATCTAAAACGAATGCAGTCAAGTCTGTTCTGCAATAAATCCACTCTGCATGAAGGTTATGATGTTCGGATTTAGTGGAAACTGTTATAAAGATACGTTGATTGAACTGTATGATCACTCTGGAAGGCCTGTTCTGCTCACCTTATTTATATCAGTTAGGTGACAAAAACACAAACACCTCTCAGTGAATCTGTACAGCACACTGTTTTCTCTGAAATTAATCATACGGTTGTAAACCTGACCGTCCTAACCTTCTCGATGATGGCATTTATCACAGGATTACATTAGTTTTAGCTGGGTGCAGATAATAAACCGGCTAAATAACTATATGAGGCCTCTCGATGGGTACAGGGTGCAGGCATCTGGGTATTTTTAACCACCTCACACACTGGTTGGACTTCCTGCGGAGGAGTTACGATAGCAGTTTGCCCTCATGGTTTTGAGTCACTGTGACTGTAGTTGTACATGTCAGCAGCAGTGGTGGATTTGGACGTCATTGTACAAGAAAGTAAAAAAGAAAAAAAAAAAAAGAAATTCATAACTTCTGTATTAGCTGCTGACTGTACATGAGTATATTTCATAACCAGGAGTATATACAGTGGGGCAAAAAAGTATTTAGTCAGCCACCAATTGTGCAAGTTCTCCCACTTAAAAAGATGAGAGAGGCCTGTCAATTTTCATCATAGGTACACTTCAACTATGAGAGACAGAATGGGGGGAAAGAATCCAGGAAATCACATTGTAGGATTTTTAATGAATTAATTGGTAAATTCCTCGGCTCTCACAGACCTGTAACTTCTTCTTTAAGAGGCTCCTCTGTCCTCCACTCGTTACCTGTATTAATGGCACCTGTTTGAACTCGTTATCAGTATAAAAGACACCTGTCCACAACCTCAAACAGTCAGACTCCAAACTCCACTATGGCCAAGACCAAAGAGCTGTCAAAGGACACCAGAAACAAAATTGTAGACCTGCACCAAGACTGGGAAGACTGAATCTGCAATAGGTAAGCAGCTTGGTGTGAAGAAATCAACTGTGGGAGCAATTATTAGAAAATGATAGATAGATAGATAGATAGATAGTGCATACAAGACCACTGATTGCAATCTCCTCAAAGATAAAAGAAATACAGTAAGTATAAAAAGAAATTATAATAAAATAAAATAAAATACAAGGTAAAAGTACAATGTGAAATATAATGGCGATTAAAAAAAAAAAAAAAAAAAAAGCTGGTAAGGCTCAAAATGGCAGTGTGTGACAACAGTGTGCAGCAACAGTTGTGCATCTTTGTACACCTTGAGTCCAGTGGGGTGTGTGATAAAGTGCAAGGTGTGTGGTGAATGTGTATGAGTCAGTTTGTTTGAGTTATCGAGTGGTGTTGTAACTGTATGGCGTGGGGGAGGAACGATCTCCTCAAAATCCCAGAACAGGCTGTCCAGATGGTGCTGTGCAGTGGATGACTTGGATTGTCTATGATGGACAGGGACCTAGTGAGGCTGTCCATGACCAGAGCCTGCAGAGAGCTGCCCCCCCAGCACACTACTGACAGGAGGGCAAAGTAAAGATCAAAGGTTGAAGGGCTACCATCAGTAACACACTAGGTATTTGTAGGTGTGGCACCTCCACAGCCCACCTCCACACAGCCAGGGACTCAAATCCTGCAGTGCCACTCATCCTCCTGTCCACGTGTCCCCCTGCTGACAGAACTACTTGTAGCCAGTACATGTCCCTGCGGTGCTCCTGTGAGGCCCGTGTGATCTGAAGTTTGCTAGAGGTGTGAGCATTTGGATGATGGTGTTAAGGCCAGAAGAGCACCACTGATTGGGAGAAGAGATGTCATATGGTCAGATGAAACCAAAATAGAACTTTTGTGGTAAAAACTCAACTTGTCGTGTTTGGAGGAGAAAGAATGCTGAGTTGCATCCAAAGAACACCATACCTACTGTGAAGTTTTGGTTGGTGTGATCAAACCTGTTAAAGAACATGGGGGTGGACTGACTGATCCGTGTAAAGGCCTTCTTCTTCAAAGAATGAATGGGGCCATGTATTCCATACAGTCAGATTTTGAGTGAAAACCTCCTTCCATCAGCAAGGGCGTGTGGTTGTTGGTATTCATGTGAAGATGAAACGTGGCTGGGTCTTTCAGCATGATCCCAAACACACCCAGGATTTCTGTGCACCTGGGCAACAAAGGAGTGGCTTCGTAAGAAGCATTTCAAGGTCCTGGAGTGGCTCTCGCAGGCTTTTGCGCCTAGCCAGTCTCCAGATCTCAGTAAACTCAAAGTCTTTGTGAACAGCGCACCCCATAGAAAATCTTTGGAGGAGTTCACGTTTCCCATTTTAGATCATCGAGAGTACCGGGGGCTTGAATCAGCCTTTCCTTGAACTAATACTTTCTTACGCCACAGGTGGGACATGAGTTGAAAGTCCTTTCTCTCAAGTCAGTAAACAGGCGTTGAGGAATCCATATCCATAGTGAATAATGTTTTCAAACCAGAAACCACACCTGCGAGAACACATGCTGCCTGCCACTCGCGTCGGCGCCGGAAGTTCACCACCATCTCCCTGCTCAAGAAGCAAAGACCACTGACAGCCCCAAAACATCAGAACTGCCACTTGCTCTAGAGGAGATCTGCATGGAGGAATGGTCCCTGCCAAACAAAGTGGCCCAAGTTATACCAGCAACAGTGTGTGTGGAGAATTTCTGAGTGCATAATGTGATCAGATGCTCTAAAAAAGTCCATGTATCAACTTGTGAAGACTTAAGATGAAACAGAAAATACCTACTATGGCATGGGGGTGGACAAAGGAGTGGCGTTTGACCGCCAGTTTGAAAATCTTTGTTGAAAGTCCATGTTGCTTAACAGCAGTATAGAGGATGATCCAAAGTATTGAGATGAACTCTTGTTATTAACCAAATACTTATTTTCCACCATAATTTTGTTCTGCAAAACACCAGAAAACGTTTGACCTGAGTTCCTTTGTGCAAATAAATTCTTTAAAAATCAGACAATGTGATTTTCTGGATTTTTTCTCTCATTTTGTCTCTCATAGTTGAGGTATACCTCTGATGACCCAAGGGATCAATAGATGAGGAACATTCTTCCCTGTTTATTGCAGCACCTGCTCACTCTTTAGCCCCTAAAAAAAAAAAAGTCAAATTAAACGGTATTAGAGCAGAACATCATTGTCTGGTTGCCCTCAGTTCATCAACATTGAGTAGAAAGTACGATATTTAATCTAAAAAGGAAATGCAGTATGAATATAATGCAGCTCAAAATAAAAGTAAAAAATTAAAATAACATGCCACTACATGAAAACTGTGCAGTTCACAAGTTAATTAATGTTGTTGACACACCACTTTGCCACCTGTGTCGGTACACACACACACACACACAAAAAAAATCTCACTTCTAACCAGCTATGGATGCCATTCTAACCAGATAGATTTGATTAATTATAAAATGAGAGTGAGTCTTTAACCCCCGCCCCATTGCAAGATTAAGTGTGTGTCTCACAACTATAGCCCGACCACTACTGGATAAAAATTTGGTATCCATATATTAAGTCAGTTGTTTTTTTAATAAACATTTAGAAAGATTTTTGAAATAAGAGACATAGAATCATCAGATGTAAAGTGTAAAATCCATACACATGTAAAATGTGAATAATTAAGATAAAAATAAGCAGCAATTAAACCTATGAGATTAAAAGAAGAAATGCAGTAGAAGAACGTAATAAAACAATGAAAGAAGATGCTATTCTAAAATAATTAAGATAGATTTAAAGAAAGCTAAGACACTAGCTTGCCTGCTGTTCTCTGGTGGAGCCCAGACGGCAGATATCCTGGTGTCTTTTCGTTTTTTAATCTCGATTTATGATTTACTAATGAGACCAACCAAAAGATCTCAGGCTCGTGTGAGGTCAGCAGGACATTTATAGAGAAAAGACAACTTGTCAGTGCTCTCATGTGGACGAACTATGTAATTGCGACATTTTCTAAATAACATCAAACATCATCTCTGTCTTCTTGTTACTGGCAAACATGTACGCTGATGTGATGAAACTGTGATGTGCCAACATTGAAAAAGCATCCCATCTTTCCTGAAACTGTGTCCTGGTTGCTCCCACTAACCACAGCCCTCTTTCAGTCGAACTACTTTCTTTCAAAGAAATAGTCTCTCTGACAGCTGTTGACAGTGCGCTCTGTGGTTTACGGACTAAAACTTAGCAGGGACACCGCTTCTTGCCGCTGAATTTTTTAAGAGTAATTTCCCAACACAAACACAAACAAAAGAATATCCCCCTCCATCGTATTGGGACAGGGGCACACGTCTCAAAAAAACCTGGTGAAAGAGAGTTTTTCTGCAGTTTTTGTTGTTGTTGCATAAGCATGGCCTGTTTTCAGTGTTTTCTGTTGCTGCTTGTAGTAATTGTGTTATTTCTACATATTCAGAGGACTATGAACAGCTCGTCGAGGACATAGTGCGGGATGGAAGACTCTATGCCTCAGAAAACCATCAAGAAATCCTCAAGGTTAGCGGTTTTATTCCTCCTACTGTGTTAATTTCTAACTTCATTTATTGTCGGCACATAAGACCACTGGGGGACAGATGACTCAGTAAAGCAATAAGCTCTACGTTAAAAGGTGTTGTTAGGCTGAACAGAGCTGTTGCTAACAAACATTAGTACTTGCATGACTCAGATGGTGCATTAATATCGAAAAGATTTATTAATGTCATCATTGTAGGTGAGTAATTTGTTTTCCGCCGTTATGCAATTCAGGTGATTCTTAAGGCTGAAAGTATGTGTTGAAGTGGTGTTTACACCTGCCTCTTCTCCCTCCACAGGATAAAAAACTGATTAAGACTCTTTTCGATGTGCTGGCTCACCCAAACAACTACTTTAAGTACACCACTCGGGAGTCCAACGAGATGCTTCCTCGCTCCTTCATACGTCTCATAAGCAGCAAAGTCTCCACTTTCCTGCGACCTTACAAGTAAAAGAAAAAAGGTCACGCAGCTGCTGAAGTGCCAGAGATCGTGACCCCCACACACACACACACACACACACACACACTCCCCTCCTCCCAACATCCCGCAACTCTCACAGGACTTAAAAACTACAAAACATACTAGTGTTTACTCTCTTATTTTCCATAGGCTTTGACAATAAACACTATGCAGACCTGAGAAATACTGAAAATCATTGTGTTATAGGGTTTTTTTTTTTTGTCAGTTTCCATTCAGCACAGGTCTGTAATCCTGATCTGCTCAAGCATTCAGTGGGGATGTAGAGTTTGTGAGTGGGTTCAGTTTCTATTGTGTTGCGCAATGAAACCACGCAAAAAAAAACAAAACAATAGACCAACGCCCATTTCAGACAGTAGGAGTGGCGTTCGTGTGTGTGGTTTGAGCTTGTTGTTGCATTTGCTTAAATGAGCGGTCTGAGTTCCAGCCCCGACTCCTACCATTAAGTATGACTGTTAAGTGTTGTGTAAGTGTTGTGTAACCGTGGTTCCATCTTCAGCGTCTGTGTGCTGTCCTCGAGGAGGAGCGGTCGTTCAATTCACGTCGCAGCTGTGTTCCACGTCATTCGAAGCCTTACTATATTTGAGCTCTTAGAGCGGTTTTCCAAGGGTTTTTGCTGTTAAAATAGTTAAGCTTTGTTTTGTTCCGTCCGTCTAGATGGTACCGGCGTTTCTTCCAACCTTCAGATAAATTTCTGTTGCTCTTTTCTGTATGAAGCCAACATAGGAAAAACAATCATAAAGGTGGTTTATCATTCCAGGAACATAGTGGACATTTGGGAGATGAACAGACTAATAATTGTGAGCCACAGAAATGAGATAATGTGATGTCTAGTGGAACACGTCTCAGAGAGGGAGATAGAGAGAGAGAAATGTCTGAGGGACATTGTTTGCTGCTTCTTTTAAAAAAAAAAAAAAAAAAAAAAAGTCACTTTAATTCTTAAATCTCATATTGTCTTTCTGATGTACTCGACACACTAATAGTCTGTAGGTTCAAAACAAAAGAGGAATCTCCAAATCTGAAATACTTCTTTACACACAGTAAGTTAATCTGTCTGTGGACTACCAGTTTTATCATGTTTTGATTTCAATCTTGTAAATAATGAAAATAAAATGACACAAGGGTTGAATTATTTGATCCTAATTTTCTTACACAGGACCCCACCCCAAAAAGAAAAATCACTTTCTGCCCCTGATATCCCACCCATCTCAAGTTCATCCAAAGACTCCCAGTATCCCCTTCAGACACCCCCACAGATTTGTCTTGTCCCAATGAAGCTCTTCCAAAGACTGCCCCCTCTTCCTGTCAAAATGTAATGAAAACTGATTACTTGGTGTGTTGAAAATATTCTTTGCAATTTCAAAACAGCGACCAAAACAGGGTAAAATATTTTATTTTTTGTAAATCTAACACTTTGCTTCATATTGAGATCTGACATAGTTGGAGTAGTTCCACGTTTTGGAAAATGTGCTTATTTGCTTTCTTGTTAGGAGGTTGGAGATTGATACTCATGTCTTTACAGTAGATATGAAGCTACGGCCATGACAGTTAGCTTGGCACAGACTGTATAAAGGGGATGGGGGGGGGGACTGTCTACACTACCTACACCTCTAAAGCTCATTGACAAAATTACATCTATTCGTGTGTTGTTGCACTTGTTGTCTGGCAACCTCAGTGACCACAGGAAGGACTCTTGGCAAGAAAGCAAATACGTGTTTCCCAAACTTTACTGACTGTTCCTTTAAAAGTCATCGTTACCACCACTGAAGTCAAACTGGTACATTTATAATCCCCTTACCCTGTACGTTCGGCCCTTGAAAGAATTAAACTGCTCCGATATCCAAATTTCCCTCCCCCCCCCCCAGGAAGTGCATTTCATCCCCTCTTATGTAAATAAAAATAAAGTGGTACATGATAGGAAGTGTACCATCTCAAAAACAACAAGTAGCCAAACTTTAGGATGACAAAAAGGGATTTTGACCACATTGTGCAAATTGAGAGCAATGCTGGGCCAAGCCGTGAAGAAACTCCTTCATACACGTCTCACTAACCTACATGTTACGCACGTCTAGTCTTCAATATCGCCATGAATTAGATGCAAACAGGCTAAATGTGTGTCCTTTGCCCACATACACTCATTCCCTAAACCCCTCCCCAAAAGAGTCAGCTTCTTTTCTGCAATCCGTTTTTTTCCCTTGGAATTGTTGCCTTTTAACGAGAGTTTGCTATGATGTATCATAGAGTTGATAATGATATTTGCACTTGAATTGTTATTGCTCATGTAAAGAAATGTCTGGATTTTGTATTTGTCTTTTTAAATGACTAGAATTTGTGTTCTTACTTTCTTGTAGCTTGTTTGTTCATGAAATGCTCACTCACCGTTTAGTCTATAGAGATGACACAACATTATCAACTGTTAAAAAAAAAAAAAGAAAAAAAAATGTACAGAGGTGAATGAAACAAGTTTGTACTTGTAACTGCCCAAAACACTTATTGAAATAAACATACTGTACTTCAGCTTCATTTCAAACATTTTAATGTCTGTATAATGACTTTATACAAGTTTTATAAGCAAATAAGAAAATATATCACTCTTCATGCATTATTAAAGGTGGATTGTAAAAGGAATTTTTAGAGGGAAGGGGGCAATTTAGCTTTTCTTATGAGACCATTATTTCCATCCTCCACTGACTGCTGGTGAATGGTTTATCTGGGCTGGATTGAATATTGTAGTTTCACATCTCAGCGAGCATATTTTGGCCTCCTGTAGTTGCGACGTGCTGAAAAAAGTGGTAATCATAATTTTGTTTTTTTAATTAAAATAGTGTTTGAAAACCAAGCAACTCTTGTAAAAAGAAAAGATTACTTACGTATGCATTCGGGAAGTTTGGGAAGCCACTGTCCATCCTGTCCACAAGTAACTGTGTCCGGGCCAGTCAATTCGTAGCCTCTGTGACACTGGAACAATACGACCTCCCTGTATTGAAACTGCTGTTTGTGACCATAACTCCTGAAGGCTCTGGGTACATTTGGAGATGGACATGTCACTTCTGTAAGGAAACAGAGGTCAGCTTTTACTTTGTTCATATCAAAAAAAGGGTACATAAAGTTCTATAAAACTTTTGTAAAGTGCTCAAGTGTCACTAGGACCATTGCATGTAGGTGGAGGAGCACTCCAAGTCCCATCCTCGGTGCACCAGATCTCCTTTTCTCCGGTCAGTATTCCCACACTGCAATGATAGCGAACCACACTCATGTAGGTGTAAGGCGTGTCCTGATGGCCTTTAATCTCGGCATTTGCCACGTCTGCGGGCTCCTCACACACAGCAGCTGGAAGAGGTACAGGCAGTGCTGCTTAACAGGAAGGGAAATTAAAGGCTGTTTAACAAAATGATAGACGAGCTCACCACACCTTCGCAGACAGGAACGCGTCCATCCCAGCCTTGGCTCAAGCAGCGCCTGGTCGGCTGTCCCACAAGTTGATACCTGATGAAGTTGATGTGTACAAAGGCACATTTTTAGCAACGAAGAATACAAATCAGAAAGAACAGTGTGCAAGAAAGGCATGTGCCATAAGGCACTGTTAGAGCTCCCTTACCCCTCTTTACAGACAGCTGTAGCAGTGTCTCCAAACTCTACTCCAGTATATGTAAAGTGTCCGTTTGTAATCTCTCCTGCAGAGCCACACGTCTTTCCTTTTGAAGGCAAAAAATAAAAACTGAATGGGTCTTTATGATCTTGTAATACATTAATATATTGTTTTTTTCCCTATTTTACTTGCAGTACATCAAAGGTGACACAATACAGTCCACCTGTCAGCAGGGCCATAATTAAGGTAGTCCTTCGCGATCATTAAAGCTTTTGTTTTTGACGGTATTGTGATGTTATTAATGCAGCTTGAATTCAGACAAAGATCTTCAATGATGTAGATTAATTGTATAATTAAAAAAAAACAAAAAAACAAACCCTTACGTTCACATCTCAGCGTCAGTCGTGTCCACTTCCCATTGATACACCTGCGATACCTGCTGCCGCCTACCGAGACATATCCGACGTCACACGTGTACTGGACTTTGTCACCAGAGGCAAAAGACGGCTTGGTGATGTATCTGTTGGCAAGGTTGGCGTTGGAGTTCCTCTCAGTTAGCGGCACATCACATCCACCTGCTGGATGAAGAAAGTGTCAGATTAGAAGCACAATTTGTCTGAAGAGAAGAAGGCACATCCAGCTTTCCAGCAGAAACAGACTCACTGGTTTTATCAGGTGAAGGCAGGCACTGGGGGGGCTGAGGGTGCCACTGGCTGTCGGGGCCACAAATGATCTCCGGAGCGCCGTCCAGCTGGAAGCCCTGGCTGCAGGTGAAGTTCACGCTGTCTCCCACGCGGTGCAGAGGAACATCTCCAGGGCTGCTCACAGAGTTGGCCACGGCAGGCCTGGAGCAGGTGGTCTCTCCCTCTAATAATAATAATAAAAAAAATGAAATATCACTTTTACCACACCTTGATCGGCATCATCTGGAAGCACACTGAAAATTTCAATCACAATCCTGCTATGTGCTCTGAGGATTTAGCTGTGGACACCTGATGCATGTCCAAAAACTTGAGTATTAACCTACAGTATTGATGTGACTCAACACCGAACAACTAGATATTTACTGTTGCAACTTTATTAGTGCAATGGAAAATGTTTAAATGTATTAAGGGATTAAACTAAATACATACTGCGTCACATTCAGGCAGGAGTGAAGCAATCTTAAGGCAACAACGCCCACTCAAGATCACCTCATTAGGTGCAGCAACCACAAGGTGTGTGTTTGTGTGTTTGTGTGTGTGTGGGTTTCAGACAATAAGCAACTCTTCTTTGTCGTGGCCTACCTTCACATGACGGGAATTCACCAGTCCAACCCGTCTTCTTGCATATCATATAGTTGAGTCCTTTCAGAGTGTATCTGTCCACATGGAGAGATTACTTAAGGTTTTTTTTTTTTTTTTAAATTCTGACCAAGTCTCACAGGATTTCTTTCAGGCCTCTGCTTACCCCACGTCACATACAGCATAAACTCTCTCTCCGACGAATGAATTCCCTTCGTAGTGGAACTCCCCGTTAGGCAGCTCCCCGACATTGCCACATGTTCGCTCTAAGGAGAGACCAAATGACCAGTCAGAACAGGAAACAAGGGTTGAAAAGTAGCCAGACTGAACAAAAAAGATCTTTATTTTAGCTGCAAAACAACCCACAAACAGCTGCAGAAACATCCTGCCAACCTCTGTGAGAGCTACTAGAAGGATCTGGGGGAGTTTTTTTTTTTTTTAAAGAAAAGGGAGACATGTTTATAACATTTCTGAAAAATGAAATGTGTGAAGTTAACTGAGGCTTTGTATCGAAGTTTACTCCTGCTAGACGTCTGCGAGGATGAAGACACCCCATTGAGTGATGAACCTTTTCTCCAGCTCCTCACAGCCTCGTCTGACCCTGAGCAGTAATTAGAGAGGACTTCACCATCGTTTGGTCTCATTCTGGGATCAGAATATTTTATGCTCTACGTTTGTGTGGAGTCTACAGGGATGAACTCTGTGGAAGAGTTTTCAAATGGGTAACTCTTGTGCAAGCAGTCATGCGGGTTAAATTAGAGTGGGTGTTATTAGATTAGGGAACAACCTGCCAGTGATGAAAGTCAAGAACGAAGAGGAACTTATTTCAGAGTGTTTTCATAAAGGCAGACGTTGTCAAAAGTCTCTCCTCCGTGACATCTCCCATTTAGATGCAGTAACGGTAGCCGCATCAGATTTTATACACCTAGGGGTGTATGAGTATTGGAAAACAATACAGCTCAAGGACTTCCAAGGAGGAAAAATAACTGTTTGCGCTGTTAAAGGCGGCAGGTTCAGTGTGCAACAGTCCCTCTTTTAGCTTGGGCACTTCAGATTGCTTTACAAACCTGAAACAAAACATGAACTTACCTTTGACTGCTGTACTTTTTCAAAGTTATGGAAGTAAAATCCAAGTAAAAATCTGTATAAATAAAGCCACGTATTCTCTCTATTCTAAAGCATTTTGGTAGTCATTTCCCAGATGCTATACTTAAGTACAGATGTGAGGTGCTTGTATTACTTCTACAATACATTTCAGAGGGAAATATTGTACTACTCAGCCGTCAGCTGAATGTATTGGAGTTAGTTACTTTTCACATTAAGATTTTTTTTTGTTGTTTTTTTAAACATACAAAACATATTGAATTTATAGAATGTGATGTTTTGTTTGGTTCTAGATTAAACCCCAGTCAAAACAATTCAATTTGTTGATTGTTTGGAGAATTATTTTAATGCAAGAACATTTCATGGTTCCAGTGTCTTGACCATCCTTCTTATGCTTCTTATTTCTAATCATTTTTAGGTCTGGACTGTGGGGGTGTCAGTTTAAGCATCGGGCAATTCAGTATTCTCACAATTTTCACAAACCACACAATCAGTTGATTTAGACAGAAAATAAAAATCAGCGGATTAATCCAGAGTGAAAATCATTAGTTTCAGTAAAATGCTGATTTTACATGGATACATGAATCATCATAATCATCATGTATAATATGCAATAGTTTACAAGTGCTGTTTACACTGAATATATTTCCCTGATTTGTTTTTTCACTCATATGTTGATGCTAAATATTTAAACATTTCCACTTTATTTTATTATTTTTTTTATTTTTTCTTCAGACTCCCTACACCACCGACTATGGTTTTAAACTAACATGCATTTACCGCTAATGGCCACCAGGGGGTCTCAGTCTCCTTCTGATCTGCACTCCCGGTCCTTCAATGACCTCACTGAAATCAGTCACTTTGTAGGGAAAAAAATAAACATTTAAATACGTTTCTAACTAGAAACAGTCGGTAAGTATGTGGAGCTCTTACTCTCGCACTTCAGAGTCATCTTGGTCCACCTCCCGTCGACGCACTGCACGGCCCGGCTGCCTCTGGTCGGGGTGAAGTCTTCATCGCAGTCATAATAAACTTTCTCTCCGTCACCGAACTTCTTCTTCCCGGCAGATCTCTGGTCCAGTCTGGTGTTCGGGTACTCGGGCGGTGGAGGGCAGCCAGTCTTCACCTTTGATACCTGAGCTGTAATAATAAAAACATATATTATTATTATTATTATTATTATTATTATTATGCATGCATGCATGGAAGATCACCCTCCATCAGTTAAAGCATCGCAATAAAGTTGCATTTGTCTTATTATTAATTACCTGAGCGGAGTGCGGTGAGCGATGAGAGCAGAATAATCCAGCCGAGGCTCCTCATGTCTGCAGTCTGTGTCAAGTCCTCAGGAGGCGGATTACGAAGTGGACTCAGCGGGAGCGCATGAAGCCAATTTATACAGGAGGCAGGCACAGCCCCGCACACCAGCTGATCGACATTACACCATCAGAGAGCCCAACATCACAGGAGGCACGCAGAGAGGATGAGACAGGACAGGGAAATAAAAAAAAAAAATCACACAGACAAATGAGCATTTAATGAAGATGAACAAGCCTGCAGCTTTCTAACAAAGCCATAACTATTAATTTTCCACCACCACCACAGACTAACAACAACAACAACAACAATAATAACAATAATAATAATAATAATAATAATAATTTAATGGGTCATAATGGGTCACTAAAGACTTTTGAATTACAACAGAAAAAACAAAAACACATTCCCAACAGTGAACATCCTGAAAGATCCTTAGAAAGTTGAGAGAAAGAAAAATAAAAAAAATTCATTTTAGGGAACAAAATTTCCATCAGATTTGAACCCCACTGCACCTTTCCTAATAACACCCAATTAGACACAAGCATTGCTCATATATATCTATGTATATAAGACTGTAGATCATAATGTTTTGTTAATTTGGCCCTGTAGTACCCAGCCTAATGAATAGTCATCAGTAAGTCTGAATTACAAAGAATACACACTCAGTTGTTTATCAGGAATCTAAAACGAATGCAGTCAAGTCTGTTCTGCAATAAATCCACTCTGCATGAAGGTTATGATGTTCGGATTTAGTGGAAACTGTTATAAAGATGCGTTGATTGAACTGTATGATCACAGGATTACATTAGTTTTAGCTGGGTGCAGATAATAAACCGGCTAAATAACTATATGAGGCCTCTCGATGGGTACAGGGTGCAGGCATCTGGGTATTTTTAACCACCTCACACACTGGTTGGACTTCCTGTGGAGTTACGATAGCAGTTTGCCCTCATGGTTTTGAGTCACTGTGACTGTAGTTGTACATGTCAGCAGCAGTGGTGGATTTGGACGTCATTGTACAAGAAAGTAAAAAAAGAAAAAAAAAAAAAGAAATTCATAACTTCTGTATTAGCTGCTGACTGTACATGAGTATATTTCATAACCAGGAGTACATACATCCAAGGGGTCAAGAGATGAGGAACATTCTTCCCTTTTTATTGCAGCACCCGCTCACTCTCTAGCCCCTAAAAAACGTCAAATTAAACAGTATTAGAGCAGAACATCGTTGTCTGGTTGCCCTCAATTCAACAATATATTGAGTAGAAAGTACAATATTTAATCTAAAATGGAAATGCAGTATGAATATAACGCTGCACAAAATAAAAATTAAAAATTCAAATAAAATGCCACTACATGAAAACTGTGCAGTTCACAAGTTAGTTAATGTTGTTGCCACCTTTCCAGCAGGTGAGAAGTTGGTGTCATCTCATTACGGTCCCTCTGCCTCTGACATGTGGTGAAGGTGTTTCAACTCCTCGCACTAATGATGCGGCCGTCCTGTTGGAGAATATCAGGACTAAATGTCACCCGTAGGCCTCTCCGTGACCCAAACCTTCGAGGCCGATGGGCATCTGGAAACTTAAATGTAATCCTGTCGAAACATATGAATCAAAGGATGTAGATCGCACAAAGTACATCAAGTTCTGTCCATTCGACAGGATTTTTTCACTCCTAAGACTGAGAATAACTCATGACACATGAGTGTACTTCCCTTCCTTCTGGATCTCTGTTGCCTATTTTTTGTTTAATACGTGCAATCAGCGTGGAAATTAATCAGAGCTTTTTATCTGAGTTCACTCGGACAGGGATCATTTAAGGCTTCAAAGCAACTCGCAGTTTAAGTTCTCTGAAATACAGCTGATTATCTTTTTTACCCTTTTCTCCTCCCTTTAACTTATGACTCACTGAGAAAAAGTACATTGTTTTCATTTAAAGCACCTCACAAAAAAACAAACTAGTGACAGTACGATTTCTGTCTCATCCCCTTTGAAATGACCAGTGAAATGTTTTTTGAGCTCTGGTGAGGTGGGTGGGTCCGGCTCTTTGGGGACATGAAGTTTAGGAAATAGGAGGGATACTCCCAATGAACTCGTATCCATACACACATATAAACAAAATAATCTTGAATACTTGAAATTATCCAAAAAAACAAAAAAAACAAAAAGACAGAAGTCAAATAAAAACTGCATTAAAACTAACTTTAATTAAAGAAACATGTACAGAACACGCGTAAAAACATTAAAGCTCTTTTTAAGACACCCAAATTTCATTTAACCCCAATTAATGTGAAACATATTTGCACATCATGGTTATCCTAAAATATTTTAAATACTCTTAAGTATTAACATCACAGCCTTGCAGTCCTTTAAGTAAAGGCACTTTTTCGTTGATCTGTTCCTGATATTAAAATAAAAGTCATGTGACTAGATGCGGTTAGAATAAAGGTAGTATTTAACACAGAGTATCTTTTTTTGTATCAGAGGTACGCAAGTGATTTGATTTTCTTTATGATGAAACTAAAATGCATTAAAAAAATAAATACACACTGCTGTTGAACACTTGAGCGCTTTGTGTTTGAAAATACCTGCATCAGGTTGTGGAGTTGATCATCTTTACATTATTACAGTAGCTGAGCAGAGGGTGAGACATAGAGTAAGGCATCACAGAGGAAAGACGCAGTAGCTACAGCACTTTACGGGGAGAGACGAAACATTTCATTACTTTTTTTTTTACAGCTTGTGTCCTGGAAGCTACGTCACAATTTAAGATGCTTTTAAATTACACTTTGAAATAAAATCATCACTACATTTAACGACAGGCCACCCGAGTGAAGACGGACACTACCTGGGAAAGTTTAAATAAGGAAACGTTAAGAGAAGAATCTGAGGAAAAACTAAGGCTTTGCTTGGCTTCCTTCGACACAGGCACACTTTTCCACTAAAAACTGAAGGCAATAGCTTTGGATGAGGTATCCAATTTACAATCAACATGTTCTACATCTAATACAGCATATCATGACTGGAGACTACAGTTTGTGGAATGTGCTAGGAACTAAAGGTTTTCAGAGTCTCTACAGATTTTACATTTTATATCGGAGGTGGATGGCAGCCTAGATTTGAAGGCTACTGTGTAAACGCATTGAGTTTATATATGTATGTGCACATAACCTATCCAACAAAAAACAAAGAGATAACACATCAAGGGTTACACAGTTGTGGTGCGTGATACAGTGCTTAAGAATGTAATGGCTGGAGGTGGTGAGGTTTTTTCTGCTGGTCCTCAAAACCGGTGATACATCCATGTGGAGGAAAGCCTGGGATAAATATCAAAATAAGGCTGTGAGATATTTTTGCAGAGACTAGAGATGTCCCACGTGAGCAATAGGAAAAGGCTGAAAATACCTTCTTTTTTTTTTTTTGCCCTTCTTTAACTCCGAACACAGTCGTCTGTGTCTGCTGCAGTGAAACCGTTCACAGAGTCCTGCGGGTGCAGAGGGAAGGGAGAGAGATTTAACGGAAACACAGAGCCAAAAGGAGGAATGAGCGGTTTGTTTTGACTGGCACCGACTGAGCTTGAGCTAACATTAAAGTCTGAGGTCACCTGCCAGAGTGAAACATTCCCCTTTCATTTCTTTTGCACCCAGCTCACAACATGGACAACACTGGAAAAAACTACAGGATTTATCCCATCTAAGTCCAAGAAGCTTTTGAAGGGCACTTTTGTTTGTTGTAAACAGCCACTTCCTGTACAAGGAAAACACTGAGACTACACTGCTGGCATTTTGTATCAGAGCTCTGGTCTCTTGAGTCTGAATGTACTGAGCACAGTGATCGACAAGAGGCAGAAAAAAGTCAGATGAGTCAGTACAGCTGACTATGTCAATTAGTTAGTTTACATTTAAATGAAGAGTAAAAAATAAACATAAAGCTTTCTACTTTCCCCTCCAACAGTTGATCCAATAAATTAGAATTTATTTTAGTCTTTTAATTGACATTTCCCATTTTTTCTCTTGACATTTTTAATTTTCTGAATGTTTATGCTAATTAGATGGACGTGTCACTTCAGCAGTATGCAGTTAAGTACTGAATGCTGGAGCTCAGTATTAGTTTCACTAGTTGTTTAGTTACCTTTTTTTCAGTTAAGCTAGCTGAACAAGTGGTTGGAGGTTCAAGTAAAATTATAGAGCTTTATGTTTACACTCAAGTTTTGCAATTTTTTATTCATCATATTATTACTGCTTATTGTCGGTTTTGGAGCTCCACATGAACAAACAGTATTTTGTTACCAAGATTTAATTTGGCCATTGAATTTTATTTCACAAACTTCAAACAGTCATATTTGTTGTTCCACAATTTCCTTTTGATCTTTTTTAGTTTGTCCTCAATTTAAAACGTCTTTAAACCAGCTGAGTAATATCCCAAAGCACTGACCTCGCCTTGGAGCAGCTCTGCCCGCTCAGATGCCTCTGAGAACTGCATGCTGGGTAAAGTGGGAGCATGGGACATGCGGGCATGCGGAGGGTTGCCCACGCTGTAAAGACGAGGTCGTTTAATCTGGTCTTGGCTGGACAGCGGGGTGAAGCTGTTTCGTCGGAGGAAAGCTGGCGGCATGGTGTCTGTTCTGTCTTTATTCTGGTCGGTGAAGAACACAAGGAACAAGGTGGACTGATTAACACTTCTTATTCTTTTTTTTTTAATCTTATACTAATAAAACCCCTCCTAGGGTAGGCATGAAGTCACTGTGAGACACCACGGGGCGAGAGAAAAACAACTGAGACAAACAGCTATAAATATGAAGGCCATTGTTGACAGGATATTTCCCACCAAATTAAACAAGAGGTTTGACAGTAAATGTGCTCACACCCACTCTGTCTGGGTTTTAACGCTCTGCACTCATCAGCACAGACTCTACAACCAGGGAACAGATATGGAGCCGGCTGATTAGGATATAAAGACAAAGGCACAGTACTGTACGTGTCACTGTGATGCCTTGATACCAAATAATGAGCTCTGGTTCTTGTGCAAAAAACAATTTGGCTCACTCGTGAACATACAGTCCTGACATTAGTTAACAATAACTCAAAGTCGACTGCTCGTAGACGTGATTATTAACTGTCTCTCTGGTTTCCCACAGTTTCACGAAGCAATTCAGAGTCTTTCGCCCTGATGTTTTTGTTTGTACAGCCTGCACCGTTTTGGTCACTTTCAACTAAAAAGCTCCAATAAAACCACTGGATGTTTCCTGCCCAGCACCAAATCAAACAAATATTTTAAGCTTAATTTTGATTAAATACTTTTGTCTGTTTTATTATTCTTCTTTTTCTTCACCTTGAAGGCATCATTGTATCCCTCTGTTATGTGCTTTCCATTTCATCCCAAGTCTATTTCGATATGAGCACAACAGACTAATCACTGATTACTCTTCTGGCGTTTGACAATGACTGAGGTGTCACTGCTGATGATAGTTTATAGATACATGTGATGAATTTGTGTCAATACAGGCGCTGTAAATAACTGGGAGCCGTACACAGCGCTCGCACATAATAACAGCTGCTCTGGTGTAGTTGAAGGGCTTTGACAATATAACATATAACATAACACAACACACAACACACAATCAGTGAATTTGTGCTCCTCTTTGCCGTTCTTTTCCGTGACGGTCAGAGCAGAGAGAGAGATACTGATGCACAAACAGGCAATTAGGAATTGTTTGACATTTTCAGGAACTATGCTTGTTTGCCTTCTTGCCAAGAGTTAGATGAGAAGGTCGATATCACTCTCATATCTGTGTGTTAAATATGAAGCTACAGCCAGCAGCTGATGAGCTTATCTTAAAGACTGAACACAGGGGAAACCAGCCAGCCTGGTTCTGTCTGTGCATAACAAAATCTGTCTATCAGGACCTCTGATGCTCTCTAAATAATAATATGTTTGATCTTGTTTGTTTTCATGTACTTTTATGGGGGGTTATGTGCTGGAACATTTCTAGAGCCGGGCCAAAAAGAAAATAGTCCCTCCATAACATTGCTAGTAGGAGGATTTTGTTACCTTGGGCAGAGCCGAGCTGATTGTTTCCCCCTTCTTCCGGTCTTTCAGCTAAGCTAAACTAATGCTGGCTGCTGGCTGTTGTCTCATATTTCATGAGAGCAGTATAACTTTTTTTTTTCTTTTTTTCACCAACTATGCACAGATTGTGCATGTGCAGATACTTTCACAATTGAATTGAACTGAATCGAATTTATTTTGGACGTGTCTAAAAATAAAGAAAAATAAAAAAAAAACAAATAGAAGTAACATTAAATCATAGTATACATATAAGTTTGAAAAAGGGGTTGGAAGAAGTATACACTTTTTTTTATTCCTACCCCTTTTTACTCATCCTAGGTTTATATATTTTTATATTGTTGCCAATAGTATGTAGCAATATCCATATAAATGTATAATATATATTCATTACCTAAACAATGATTGTGATTTATAAAACATCACTCATAAACCTGTTCTTAAATAGCTGTATGCATATTTCACTGTGTGTGCACAGGCTTTTATGCATCTGGCGTCAGGAGACAAAAATGAATATCTGGATCCTGAAAGCTGAAGCAGAAGTGTGTAATTTTGGTTTCAACTTTTAAAAATAGCCCTGGTCAGTGCAGCTTGTCCAGTCATGACTGTAAGGGTTAAACCGGTCCTCTCTGAGCTGCATGGACTACACTGAACTGGGTGGACAATGACCATCTCTGACGGAAAAAAGCAACAGCATGTTTGACACCAATCAAATAAAAAGGTCAAGAGCTCACTAATAGTCTGTCCCTGTGAGTGTTGACAGCCTCCACCTTCAAGTCAAACATGTCCACTTTACAACCTAGAGGAGGGAAACAGGAGAAAAAACATGTCATGACCCAACAAAGGAAAAAGTTAGAATTTGTTGACTTGAATGTGTAGTACACTCACCATAGGCCACAGGGGTGAGTTTTAGGACAGTGTGCAGGGGACACTTCAAGTAGGGTAGATCATCTGTGCAAATAAAAATGGAAAAATCCTTCAGACTCTTTGAGCTGCGGTTATGTTCAGTCATGTTTCCTACCAAATGGGAGTGGAAATTTCTCTTATGTTTTGGAAGGCTGTTTTAAGACTACTGTGCTACATGTCCCACGGGGGGGGACACACAGTGTGATGAAGTGCAGTTAGAGCTGCACCCACACTGGCTGGTGGGGCTGTGGTTTAAACAGATGCTGCAGCAGTGACCACTTCCCCTGCTGACGAAATCCTCTGTCTGCCCATGGCCAATTATGGATTTATTTTTGAGCAGCATTTTCCACTCTAACCACTCAGTTATTTTTCTCACTTAATTCATACACACGTTTTATTTTCTGTATTTCAATACAAGCGCTTTTTTCATATGTACAAAGAAGGTCTGTTTAAGCATTTTTCAAAATTGTAAGGTTTTAGGGTTATTATTCCCCACTGATGTTAGTGTTTACGATCTGTCATCAACACCTGGAGAGTTTAAGGAGTCAAAAACACTGCAGCTCTCATTTAAGGCTTCCCACTGAGTATTATGATGTATAATACTGTTTCTACTATGTGATTTATCTTTATAATCTTTATACATTGAATATCATATCCAAGAGTCGTCATCAGCTCTACAGATCTGATTGCCTTTGATTTACTATTTCTAAATATCATCCGACTGGCTGAATCATAACTCAGTGCATAATTATGTCTAATGTCCTGCAATTAAATGAATCATCATCCACAGAACTTTAAGCAAGAGTGGATTTTGATTAAATTGACCAATCGCTTCCTCCTTTCATAAAGTCATCAGTAGCTGATGTTGCTTAAGCCACAACTACAAAGTTCAAAGTTCGATTAAACTGTAAAGAATAGTATTTATAGTCTTTAATAGTTTTCTGTTTAGGTTAGGCCAAATGCTTTATTTTATATTTTCATCATAATCAATCATGCAGCATAGATAACTAAATGTACTGAATAAGAAAATTTGATACATTTCAATACTGACTTTGGTGCCCCCTTGTGCCGACAAAAGAACACTGGCAAACTGCAATGATTTCTTTTCTAAAATATAAATAATAGGTTCTTTGTAAACTGTGAAATGTGGTTGAAACATTTACAGACGTGATTCTGCACTGTCACATAATATTCTCCTAGCTGACTGTAACTACCCACAGCTAAATCACTGCAATTACAGATCTCAATGCTAAGAGTGTATTTCAAATAGGTCTTTGCAGTGGCCTAGAGCTCACACTGTTAAAGTTAAATGATTTTAGGATATATGTACTGTCTTTAATGCATTGAATTACAATCAATTTGCAATTGATTTGCACTAAAGCACATTTTATTTGGCTATTTTGCAACAGCTTGGAGCATGAGCCATGCATTTTGCAGATGACAGTGTGCAGCACCGTCATCAAACATTATCTCATTTCACTGACCTGCGACTCACATCACTGCAAATCCAGAGTACTGGAACAGCAGGTGAATCAGAAAAGTACATTTCAAGGTCACAGAAATGCCAAAGTATTTTAGTGCTGCATGCCTTTTTACTTGTTTTGTCATCAAGGGATTGGTTTGGAAATTGCCGCTCACCCAAGCCACATTTTGCCAACAGTCCTTAACTGTGCCTGTGACTGTAGTGGAGCAGTTTATGTTTAGTTAGCTTTGTATCACGAATACAGAAGCTTTTCTGTCTTCAGGTGGTACTGAATGTCTCTCCAGTGTGTTTTCAACAGCCCCCTAAGAAACGTTTAGTTAAGCTTTAACGTGACACCATTTTTCAGCACTCAGGGGAACAATACAGCCTTGAATGACTTCACTAAGCTCTTTTGTTAAAGCGTTGTTGAAGAAGTATCACCTGAGTGTAACTATCATATAAGTTTTGGATTTAAAAAATAAAAGAAATGCTGTCAACTCCTCCTAAAACCACCACTTTATCATGGTGGAGGAGTTTGAGTACCCTAATGATGCTAGAAGCTATGTTGTCAGGGAGCAAATTTGCCCCTGGTAGGGTCTCCCAAAGGCAAATTGGTTCTAGCTGAAGGGCCAGACAAAGAGCTGTTCCAAAGACCCAAATGAGGAAAAAGAACATGAAGGAAACGTGTACCCTGCTCGGAGGTGCACCGGGACCCCGGTTACACAAAACACGCAAAAATGGCTCTTTCAATGATAAAGGTTGCCGACCCCTGCCCTAGGTCGTAGATTGATGATCGATTTTATAATCGTATCATCTGACCTGCGGCCATATGTTTTGGACACTCGGGTGAAGAGAGGAGCAGAGGTGTCAACTGATCACCACCTGGTGGTGAGTTGGATCAGATGGCAGGGGAAGGATGCCGGGCAGACCTGGTAGACCCTGAAGAACCTGTCCAGATGGTCTTCAACTCCCACCTCCAGGCAGAGCTTCGACTGCATTCCGAGGGTGGAGGGGGATATGGAGTCTGTCCATTGTTGGAGTGGCAGTCATGAGCTGTGGCTGCAAGGCAGCTGGGGCTAGTTGCGGTGGCAACCCCCGAACCCACTGGTGGACACCAGAGGTGAGGGGGGCCGTCAGGCTGAAGAAGGAGTCCTACAGGGCATGGATGGCCTCCAGAAGCAGCTGATGGCTACCGGCTACCAAGCAGTACGCGGCTCTGGAAGTCACTGAGGCAAAAACTCGGGTGTGGGAGGAGTTCGGTGAGGCCATGGAGACTCTTCGGTCGGCCCCGAGGTTATTCTGGCAAACCGTCCGGCGCCTCAGGAGGGGAAGACAGCAACTCGCTCACACTGTTTACAGTGGGAGTCGGGGAACTGTTAACCTCAACTGGGCAGATAGTCGGGCAGTAGAAAGAGTACTTCGAGGATCTCCTCAATCCTACCGACACACATTCCCTAGAGGAAACAGAGCCCGGGGGCTCAGAGGTGGGTGCTCTCATCTCTGGGGTGGAGGTCGCTGAAGCAGTTAAACAACTGTGCAGCAGCGGTGCCCCGGGGGTGGATGAGATCCGCCCTGGGTACCTTAAGGCTCTGGATGTTGTAGGGCTGTCTTGGTTGACATGACTCTACAACATTGCGTGGACATTGGGGGCAGTACCGCTGGAGTGGCAAACTGGGGTGGTGGTCCCCATCTTCCAAGAAAGAGGACCAGAGGGTATGTTCCAACTATAGGGGGATCACACTCCTCAGCCTCCCTGGGAAGGTCTACTCCAGGGTACTGGAGAGGAGAGTCCAACCGATAGTCGAACCTCAGATTCAATAGGAACAATGTGGTTTCCGTCCTGGTCGTAGAAAAGTGGACCAGCTCTTTACCCTTGGCAGAGTGCTAGAAGGGGCATGGGAGTTTGCCCAACCAGCCTACATGTGTTTTGTAAATCTGGAGAAGGCCTATGACCGTGTGCCCAGAGGCACTCTGTGGGGGGCACTCCGAGAATATGGGGTGGATGGCCCCTTATTAAGGACCATTCAATCCCTGTATTGTAGGAGTGTGAGTTTGGTTCGCATTGTCCGGCAGTAATTTGGACTCGTTCCCGGTGGGAGTAGGACTCCATGCCAGGGCTGCCCTTTGTCATTTCTAGGCGCAGCATGGTGGGAGAGGGGGTCTGATTCGGTAACCTGAGGATCCCATCTCTGCTTTTTGCGGATGATGTGGTCCTTTTGGCCTCATCAAGTAGTGACCTCCAGCTCTCACTTGGACGGTTTGCAGCCGAGTGTGAAGCGGCTGGGATGAGAATCAGCGCCTCTAAGTTCGAGGCCATGGTTCTCAGTCAGAAAAGGGTGCATTGCCCACTCCGGGTCGGGGAGGAGTTCCTGCCCCAAGTGGAAGAGTTCAAGTATCTTGGGGTCTTGTTCACGAGTGAGGGAAAAATGAAGCGAGATCCAAAAATGGAGCGGTGCAGCGTCTGCAGTGTTGCGGACGTTGATGTGGTCTGTAGTAATAAAGAGGGAGCTGAACCAGAAGGCAAAGCTCTTGATTTACTGGTCCATCTACATTTCAACCCTCAGCTATGGTCATGAGTCTGGGTAGTGACCGAAAGAATGAGATCACGGATACAAGCGGCCGGAACTAAGTTTTCTTCGTAGGGTGTCTGGGCTTAGTCTTAGAGATAGGGTGAGGAGCTCGGACATCCGCGAGAGGCTCAGGAGTAGAGCCACTGCTCCTCCACGTCGAGAGGAGCCAGGTGAGGTGGTTCAGGCATCTCACAAGGATGCCTCCCGGACGCCTCCCTGCGGAGGTTTTTCGGGCATGTCCATCCGGGAGGAGACCCTGGGGCAGACCCAGGACACGCAGAAGGGATTATATCTCTCGACTGTCTTGGGAACGCCTCGGGATCCCCCGGAGGAGCTGGAGGAGCTGGTGGAAGTGGCTGGAGAGAGGACTGTCTGGGCCTCTCTGCTGAGACTGCTCCCCCCGCGACCCGGAAGTGGTTGGAAGACGGGCTGTTAACGGTGACTCAACAGCATACTATCAATGTGTGTTCATAATACAAGGCACTGGCATGCATTATGTTTCAGTTTATGCATTTAACCTGCACTCTTGTCCAGGAAATAGGCCAACAAGCAGCGCATGACGGCCTGATGACAGATGACCAGCACATTGCCCTGCCGCTCCAGCTCCATGATGACTGGCTCCAGCCTCTGAACCAGGTCCTGATAGGACTAGAGGGAAAGGAAGGGTGCATATCAATTAAAACACAGACGTGTCTGCAGTTCTGTTTCTGTTGTCAGCTTAAATACAAAAGTGAATCTTTTTGGTATTATTAAAAATTATAATACTCAAAAGAATACTTCAACATTTTTAGAAATAAGTTGTGGTTTAATGGGCAGTTTTATGCTATTACCAATTGGTGTGAATGCTGAAAAAACATTTTTCATTGTAGAAACAACATTCAAACATCAAAACATTCAGCTCTATTAGGACATGTGCGACTATTACTTTTCTCATTCCTAACATTCAAACTTTCCGAAATATTCCAGGTTTTTCAGGAATTTTTTCCCATTAAAATGACTGGACGTAATGTTCAAAATGTTCACATTTTCACACTTTCTCAGTTCTTCACCATTCACTCATACTTCCAACTACAAAGTTCATTCAAACATCAAAATGTTCCAAATCTTTCAGTGATTCAGGATATCATTCAACTTTTCAAATCCCACTTAAACTTTTCAGATTATTCAACTTTGGTAAAGTTGAAAAGGTAAAGTTTTGGCAAAATGTTCAAAACTATCATCAGCTGGAGTGGAGAGGAGCTGTGAAAAATCTTGTGAAAAGTTTCTCTTCAACTCGCTCTTATTCCCACAAGTTTCACTCTACGTAGATCATTTTTACGTAATTTTACAGGAAGATTTGTGCTGATCACAGAAGTGTTTAGCTAAGCAAACAGACTAAGAAAACTGGCTCCAGATCCCTCCAAACAAGAGGAGCACCAACCAACTGCCCCATCTACTCCCATTATAAAATCAGACCTGAAAAGTTGGAAGAAAGGAAAAAGTAAAGTTTGTCAAGTATCACAGTTTCAATATAAGTGTCAAAGATTGCACATAAATATACTCAGAGAGCATGATAAAAGAAAACTAACTTCTTGTCATCTCCTAGACTAAGAGAAGATACACAGAAGCTGATTGGTGAGTAAAAGGAAAATCTGTACTGAAATGACAACAGTCTGTATCACTTGACCTAAGGATGTTCTTGTGAAGAGTGATGAGGTTAGAGACTAGAAGAATTTTGCGCACACTGTACATTCACATAATAATCCACTGAACATAACTGAAACACAGTGATAGTGATCTACAGTGAGCACTGATTTTGATGCATGGCATGATAAGTAGGTGTCACCCTTAAAATTTTGAAAGATTATTAGCACTCCACCCTTCCACTTTTAAACACTAGGGCAACATTTAATTATGAAATATGTATTAGGCCATTAAGAGATTTTACTTTAAATATCTGTAACTGTCAATACATTGAGATTGAAATTGCAAAATTACACTGGATGTTCGGTTCCCAACGATTTTTAAATTCTGTTTAAAAAACAATGAGTACGTTTTCCCCAAAAATCACTATGTAGACTAATACAAATTATCGTGAGGAATGATTTGCACGAAGATGAGTTATTGAAAATCTTTTCTTTGTGGTTCACACTCTGCAGAAGGAGACGACGACTGGTACTGCAGACGATCCTGTTTCTCTTTCCCATCCCAATCCCTCAAACCCCTCTATCCTCTTTCCTGATCCATCTCTGCCTTCTTTCTTACTTTATTTCACACTGCCAATTCTTTGTAGGCTTGTTGGTGGTTTACAAGCCTATGCTGTCCTGCTCTGTCTGTTCTCCCTGCTAAATTTTCTCTCTGTTATTCACGCTATGGCTTGAGGAAATGAGTTCCGATTGTGAGAAACGATTATGAAAAACGATTTGAGATACACGATTGTTAAAAAACGATTGTGAGAAACAATAATGAGAAAAGATTGTGAGAAATGATAGTGAAAAATGACCATGAAAAACGATATCTGAGAATATATAGGATGACCAGTGACCATGCCCAGGAAAGGGAAGAGATCTCAACCATCAAAGCTGCTCTGGCAGAAGTTTGGTGAGTCTCAACCTTCAACATCAGATGAACAGATGATGAGTCCTCATCCTCACAGAGAGGCAGAGACATCATAAATATACCTATTCCAAAAAACACTCAGTGCACTTGCAACTCTGCTACATTTCTAGCATTCCTGCATGAATTGAAATACCTCCAAAGTGCAGACCTTGATCTTGTTTTAGACAGAGGCCATGGAATGTACGCACTTACTCTGGAACAGCTGACTGCTGATGGACAGAAAGTTCATGCATACTTGAATACAGAAGAAATTCCTGAGATTATTTGTGACAGCAAGAACAGAAAGCAACACATAATGACAAAGTGTGAATCAATGTCTGGATTATTTACAGCTTTTGATGGCGAAGGCGACAACCTGAACCTCGCAAACAGACTTTGGTGCTTGTCATCTGAGGTGAGCTATGCCTTGTTGATAATGTCTTCCGTGTACATTGCTGTTTTCCGAGACCAGCAAAGAAGGTATGGCTTTTTTGACCCACACTCTTGACGACCTGATGGCCTACTCCATGGCTCAGGTGGTACTGGAACAACTGTCATGTTTATGTTCACACATTTAAATGATCTGATGGCAAAGCTTGTCACATCTTTCAGTATGTTAGGCACCAGCCCACAGTCTCAGTATGAGCTAATGCCTGTGCTTTTTCACAGTGTAGATGAAATGTCTGTGGATAAACATTTGGAACTCTAATGCAAACATTGCTGTTTCACACATTAGCATGCAAGATCTTAACACTATGTCCAGTATTACACAGGCTGAAACTAACATGCCTTTGCCGGAGTCCGCAAATAAACTAATACATGTTGGTAGCAGTAAAAGTACAATGGAATATCTTACATATTATTATAGTACATATATTATCTTAATATGTACCACAACATGACCATGGACTAATGCCCAATCTAAGTGTTCTAAACAACAAAAGATAAAGTTTAAAAGAAGAGTAATGGCTTTGGGAAATACACATACCAAACATATTGTAAAAACAAAAGCGAAGAAATAAAAAAAAAAAATTAAAAGAGGCATACATGGCATTGTGGTTTGTCTACCATCAGAAGTGCAAGAAACAGTGAAGGCCTTACCTAGACTTAGAAGTAAATCAGGTCATGAGTAAAGCTAAAGAGACGATTGTGCTATAAAGGTTATCAGTTGTTCCAAACTGTAAACTGGCCTCGTCCCAGTGGGTGCCAGGGAGTAACAATTGATGTTAGGTGGGCTGAAGGAAGAGTGAGAGACAGATTGTTGCAACAGCGATCCAAGTTTATTAATACAACAAAAAAAACAGGGCAATGAACGGAAAACAAGCTTGCTACGAAAAGGCAGAAGTCGCACTATAAGGACAAAGGAACTAAGGACAAACAAAACTAAACAAAACTAATTCAAAAGAAAAACCACCTTCCAGATAAACTGAATGGGCTCGCAATCACCACCCTCCTTTTTAAGGCCCAAAAGGAGAAAACCTCACCAAATACAGGTATACAAACACTCCCAGCAGCACACACACACACGCACGGTCGGCTGTTCAAAGGCAGAGAGGGCCTCAAGCTTCCTCTCTGTACTTTTATTCAGGGGGAGGAGCTGAGCAGAGTGAGTACACCTGTGCTCACTCAATCACAGGTTTCAGCAACCCTCCCCTCCCTGGGGAACCTACAGTTCTGTTAACTGCATTTACTGGCACTGCTGCATTTAACATTTCAGGTACAACTTTGCATTGTCTCCTCAAGCTGCCAAGAAGTCTGAAGCCTCCATTCCAAGGCCTTACACAATAAAAGTTGCCATACTTGCTCGTGTCATGCTTACCAGAAACATTGTGTGCAATCTGGACTGTGCAATGGAAGCTTTGCGCGAATTGTGAAAATCGTGACCAATGAAAGTGATGGCGCTCAACACATCAGTAAACTCGGTCTAGAGCTCTTCAATAAAAATGCAGCAAACAGACATAATAATGTAGGCACGACTGATAATGTTGTGTATATTACCAGAGAAGAGGAGAATCTTAAGCAAAAGGGAGTTGTGCGCAGACAGTTTCCTGTAAAGCTTGCATTTGCATGTACAACACACAAGGTTCAAGGTATGACAACTTCCATAGCAGTAGTATCACTCAAACACATATTTGAACCTGGCATGGCCTATGTAGCTCTCAGTAGAGTAACCTCTCTCAGCGGAGCAAAAAATATATGCCAACCCTGAAATCAAAGAAGCTCTTGCTTACATGACACAGGCTTCATTAGAACATGTAATGCCTCTAGTTCATGTCTCAGCAGCTTTAAACAGGCCAGACACTCTGACTGTGGTCCACCATAACACAGAGAAAAGCAGTACATACAAGACGCTACTGACATTGAGTTTACTGTAGTCAAGCTTGAAGTCCCGATCAATGCTGTGCTTCCTGCGGTATACAAGCCTTCAGGCTACAGCGTTCTCTCGTTCTTATCAAACCTGCAAAGCCTCTTGAATTCACTGGAGATTATGGATCATCATCCCATTTTAGTCTGTGGGGATTTTAGATCTGTTGTCGAGAGCAAAAAAGCCAATACTTGGCTGTTTCAGTCTAAAGGTTATGAGCAACTCACAACTGCTGTAACCACAGACAAAAATACACTGTTAGATCCCATTTTCATATTTTGACCACAGCATTGTCTTCATTCTGGTGTGCTGCAAACCTACTATAGTTATCACAATCCCGTGTACTGCATATTAACCTTAAACCTTAACCTTAAAATTAAATAAATACAGTAAATAATGTAACCTTCAAACATAACCATTGTAAACTTGTTAAAATGGAACTGTATTAAACCATTGCATTTATGACAGTAAGAGTTAGTAAGTTTGAAATTAGCTAATCAATTCCTCAATATTTAACTTTCGTAAAACATTATTTAAAATTCTGACATGTTGGGGGGGGGAATCTTTATAAAGATTCTAACTCAATCATTGTGCTGGACCCAAGGGCGTGGTAAGTGAATAAACATGCAAATGCACATTTAATAATTATTGTCTCTGATCATTTTAACTGGTAGAAGAAGCAGTCACTGCCCCTGTATTTGGATTTGTCTGCCCCATGTATGAGCTATTTCTTTTCCATGTGTGTGCACTAGTCCTTTACAGGCAACACACAACATTATGCATGACTTCATTAAGCATGACTTCTCAGCCCATGAGGAAATAAGAAGTCTAGCTTCACACTTCACTGCTTGCCTAAAAGATCTACGCACCTGGGAAATGGAGATGGCACACCAGGAGGCTACGCAGTGGTGTGTTTTTAAGGTTTGAAACTCCATTCAAACCTTAAATTGCCTTTAATACTTTGTGTTATTCAACTTTTGAACAGTTAAACTCTTTCACTCTCTTCCATCTATTCACTACTTCAGATGCTTCATAAAAATTAAAAAACCTTCAAGTATTACACATCCTTCAAAAACTTTAGGTGATATTTAACTTTATGAGCCAGTTTTCCAGTTTAGTGTGAGCCTTTTATTCAACACAACTTCAAATATTCCACATTCTTCATACATTTCAGGCTTCATTCCACTTCATAACTCTGCTATCCAGTTTAGCATCAGCCTTTCAGCTTTCACACCACAATTTCTTCAGAAATTGCATTCTCTAGTTGTAGTATGTGATTTCCCGTAAAAAACACAACTTGTGGTTTATTCATGCGTGGATTAAACAAATGAGAAGCAACCTTACTGAGCTTTAGACGTGCTTGTAGGCATGTTTTTTAACTTTGAAGTCAGGCCAGCCGTTTCCCACTGTTTCCTGTCTGTATGCTAAGCTAAGCTTATTTGCCTCCTGCTCCAGAGTTATTGCACAGATGTGACATTAATCTTGTGATGTGACATAATCGGCTGAGCACACACTCGGTTGTCTGACGGCTCACCTTGCAAGAATACATTAAAATACATTAAAATACAGTGGGGCAAAAAAGTATTTAGTCAGCCACCAATTGTGCAAGTTCTCCCACTTAAAAAGATGAGAGAGGCCTGTAATTTTCATCATAGGTACACTTCAACTATGAGAGACAGAATGAGGGGAAAGAATCCAGGAAATCACATTGTAGGATTTTTAATGAATTAATTGGTAAATTCCTCGGTAAAATAAGTATTTGGTCACCTACAAACAAGCAAGATTTCTGGCTCTCACAGACCTGTAACTTCTTCTTTAAGAGGCTCCTCTGTCCTCCACTCGTTACCTGTATTAATGGCACCTGTTTGAACTCGTTATCAGTATAAAAGACACCTGTCCACAACCTCAAACAGTCAGACTCCAAACTCCACTATGGCCAAGACCAAAGAGCTGTCAAAGGACACCAGAAACAAAATTGTAGACCTGCACCAGGCTGGGAAGACTGAATCTGCAATAGGTAAGCAGCTTGGTGTGAAGAAATCAACTGTGGGAGCAATTATTAGAAAATGGAAGACATACAAGACCACTGATAATCTCCCTCGATCTGGGGCTCCACGCAAGATCTCACCCCGTGGGGTCAAAATGATCACGAGAACGGTGAGCAAAAATCCCAGAACCACACGGGGGGACCTAGTGAATGACCTGCAGAGAGCTGGGACCAAAGTAACAAAGGCTACCATCAGTAACACACTACGCCGCCAGGGACTCAAATCCTGCAGTGCCAGACGTGTCCCCCTGCTTAAGCCAGTACATGTCCAGGCCCGTCTGAAGTTTGCTAGAGAGCATTTGGATGATCCAGAAGAGGATTGGGAGAATGTCATATGGTCAGATGAAACCAAAATAGAACTTTTTGGTAAAAACTCAACTTGTCGTGTTTGGAGGAGAAAGAATGCTGAGTTGCATCCAAAGAACACCATACCTACTGTGAAGCATGGGGTTGGAAACATCATGCTTTGGGGCTGTTTTTCTGCAAAGGGACCAGGACAGACTGATCCGTGTAAAGGAAAGAATGAATGGGGCCATGTATTGTGAGATTTTGAGTGAAAACCTCCTTCCATCAGCAAGGGCATTGAAGATGAAACGTGGCTGGGTCTTTCAGCATGACAATGATCCCAAACACACCGCCCGGGCAACGAAGGAGTGGCTTTGTAAGAAGCATTTCAAGGTCCTGGAGTGGCCTAGCCAGTCTCCAGATCTCAACCCCATAGAAAATCTTTGGAGGGAGTTGAAAGTCCGTGTTGCCCAGCGACAGCCCCAAAACATCACTGCTCTAGAGGAGATCTGCATGGAGGAATGGGCCAAAATACCAGCAACAGTGTGTGAAAACCTTGTGAAGACTTACAGAAAACGTTTGACCTCTGTCATTGCCAACAAAGGGTATATAACAAAGTATTGAGATGAACTTATGAACTTGTTATTGACCAAATACTTATTTTCCACCATAATTTGCAAATAAATTCTTTAAAAATCAGACAATGTGATTTTCTGGATTGTTTTTTCTCATTTTGTCTCTCATAGTTGAGGTATACCTATGTATGAAAATTGGAGACCTCATCTTTTAAGTAAGTGGGAGAACTTGCACAATTGGTGGCTGATTAAATACTAAATACTTTTTTGCCCCACTGTATAAAAGACACTCTGGTCAGATCAGCTCTCTTTATTTCCAGTAAGGATAAAATATTTTTTTTTCCACAACAGACTCAACAAGGCGAACGAGTGAATTTTATGAGCTTGACTGGTCCTCCAAGTGCGACACATTACTAAGCAACCCCGTGACAACAATGCCTATGTTTGACAAACGTGTTGAGACGCTACTTAGAGATTTAATCCTGTCACCTGCAGAGCCCATCGGCAAAGTTGTCGACTACTTTTGCCGTTTGGAATTTCAACACAGGGGAAGCCCACACGTTCAGTCTGATATGGGTAGAAGATGCTCCTGTGTTTGAGCAAGACTCTGATCTGAAGGTGTGTGACTTTGTCTGGCTCGGTGTGAGCTCACTGTTGACCAATACAAACAGTGTCTGCAATGACAGCCAAGTCCAGTAAAGTGATCCTGAAGCGTGACCGAAAAGACTGTTGGGTAAATGGCTACAATCCTTACCTCCTTGATGCCTGGGATGCCAATATGGATATACAGTTCATTTTCAACGCATACTCATGTATTGCCTACATCTGTAGTTACATCAGCATGGCCGAACACAGTTTAAGTGAATACCTGAACACAATGGTAGACAACTTGCGTCATGAAAATGTCAATGAAAGCGATGAAATGAAACAAATTATGCAGGCATACTCCAAGAAAAGAGAGGTCAGTGTTCAAGAATGTGTGGCTGGTGCATGCGGCCTGCATATGAAACAGTGTACATGCAGCGTTGTAGTTATACAGACAGATGACAATGAACTTGAACAACAAGCGCCTGTCTTCTACACCATCAGAGACTGGTGCTTCAAGCGTGTCTGTGGGTTAAATCCAGAACCTCAGATCTCAGGCAAATCTCACCTTATCAAATGCATCCATGCAGAGGCATCCAAAATATTGTGCAGACTTCCACATAATGCAGAGGAAGCTGATATTTCTAAACCTACAGTTCTGTTAACTGCATTTACTGGCACTGCTGCATTTAACATTTCAGGTACAACTTTGCATTGTCTCCTCAAGCTGCCAAGAAGTCTGAAGCCTCCATTCCAAGGCCTTACACAATAAAAGTTGCCATACTTGCTCGTGTCATGCTTACCAGAAACATTGTGTGCAATCTGGACTGTGCAATGGAAGCTTTGCGCGAATTGTGAAAATCGTGACCAATGAAAGTGATGGCGCTCAACACATCAGTAAACTCGGTCTAGAGCTCTTCAATAAAAATGCAGCAAACAGACATAATAATGTAGGCACGACTGATAATGTTGTGTATATTACCAGAGAAGAGGAGAATCTTAAGCAAAAGGGAGTTGTGCGCAGACAGTTTCCTGTAAAGCTTGCATTTGCATGTACAACACACAAGGTTCAAGGTATGACAACTTCCATAGCAGTAGTATCACTCAAACACATATTTGAACCTGGCATTGGCCTATGTAGCTCTCAGTAGAGTAACCTCTCTCAGCGGAGCAAAAAATATATGCCAACCCTGAAATCAAAGAAGCTCTTGCTTACATGACACAGGCTTCATTAGAACATGTAATGCCTCTAGTTCATGTCTCAGCAGCTTTAAACAGGCCAGACACTCTGACTGTGGTCCACCATAACACAGAGAAAAGCAGTACATACAAGACGCTACTGACATTGAGTTTACTGTAGTCAAGCTTGAAGTCCCGATCAATGCTGTGCTTCCTGCGGTATACAAGCCTTCAGGCTACAGCGTTCTCTCGTTCTTATCAAACCTGCAAAGCCTCTTGAATTCATTCGAGATTATGGATCATCATCCCATTTTAGTCTGTGGGGATTTTAGATCTGTTGTCGAGAGCAAAAAAGCCAATACTTGGCTGTTTCAGTCTAAAGGTTATGAGCAACTCACAACTGCTGTAACCACAGACAAAAATACACTGTTAGATCCCATTTTCATATTTTGACCACAGCATTGTCTTCATTCTGGTGTGCTGCAAACCTACTATAGTTATCACAATCCCGTGTACTGCATATTAACCTTAAACCTTAACCTTAAAATTAAATAAATACAGTAAATAATGTAACCTTCAAACATAACCATTGTAAACTTGTTAAAATGGAACTGTATTAAACCATTGCATTTATGACAGTAAGAGTTAGTAAGTTTGAAATTAGCTAATCAATTCCTCAATATTTAACTTTCGTAAAACATTATTTAAAATTCTGACATGTTGGGGGGGGGGGGTTGTCCTTCGTAGCCAGGCTGTAATACCTGCCCTGGCAGCTCCAGCCTTTCAAACGGTGGGAGGGAGGGGGTGATCCCACCCAAAAAAAACAAAAATTAATATTCATAATTGCCTACTTAACGGGTACTTGAAAACATGGCACAAAAGTAAAAAGGTAGCAACATGTTTAAAGAAACATTTGTAATAACAGGAGAAAAACACACAAAAATAAGTGTATTATAAAAAATCGCAAGTCACTTAGCAAATCAATTTCTCAGCTTGTAAGTTTAGCAAAACTTTTTCTAAAATTGTGACATTGGGGGGGGGGCGTCCTTTGCCCTGGCAGCTCCAGCCTTTCAGAGGCTGGGAGGGAGGATGGGATGGAGGGACGACCCCACCTGAAAAAAAATCATTTATAACTGCCTATTTTACAGTTACTTCAAAACATGACGCAAAAATCAAAAAGCAGCAAAAAAAATTTACAAAAAGCTTTGTAATAACAGGAGAAAAACACACAAAAACAATTGCTTTATAAAGATTCTAACTCAATCATTGTGCTGGACCCAAGGGCGTGGTAAGTGAATAAACATGCAAATGCACATTTAATAATTATTGTCTCTGATCATTTTAACTGGTAGAAGAAGCAGTCACTGCCCCTGTATTTGGATTTGTCTGCCCCATGTATGAGCTATTTCTTTTCCATGTGTGTGCACTAGTCCTTTACAGGCAACACACAACATTATGCATGAC
Source organism: Scortum barcoo (assembly GCA_023238725.1). Taxonomy (NCBI): domain Eukaryota; kingdom Metazoa; phylum Chordata; class Actinopteri; order Centrarchiformes; family Terapontidae; genus Scortum; species Scortum barcoo. The sequence goes on from CM041549.1 coordinate 17,034,561, forward strand.
TTCATTAAGCATGACTTCTCAGCCCATGAGGAAATAAGAAGTCTAGCTTCACACTTCACTGCTTGCCTAAAAGATCTACGCACCTGGGAAATGGAGATGGCACACCAGGAGGCTACGCAGTGGTGTGTTTTTAAGGTTTGGTTTGAAACTCCATTCAAACCTTAAATTGCCTTTAATACTTTGTGTTATTCAACTTTTGAACAGTTAAATTCTTTCACTCTCTTCCATCTATTCACTACTTCAGATGCTTCATAAAAATTAAAAAACCTTCAAGTATTACACATCCTTCAAAAACTTTAGGTGATATTTAACTTTATGAGCCAGTTTTCCAGTTTAGTGTGAGCCTTTTATTCAACACAACTTCAAATATTCCACATTCTTCATACATTTCAGGCTTCATTCAACTTCATAACTCTGCTATCCAGTTTAGCATCAGCCTTTCAGCTTTCACACCACAATTTCTTCAGAAATTGCATTCTCTAATTGTAGTATGTGATTTCCCGTAAAAAACACAACTTATGGTTTATTCATGCATGGATTAAACAAATGAGAAGCAACCTTACTGAGCTTTAGACGTGCTTGCAGGCATGTTTTTTAACTTTGAAGTCAGGCCAGCCGTTTCCCACTGTTTCCTGTCTGTATGCTAAGCTAAGCTTATTTGCCTCCTGCTCCAGAGTTATTGTACAGATGTGACATTAATCTTCTCATCTAATTCACTAGCAAGAAAGCAAATGAGCATATTTCACTTTCTTTCTTTAAAGACTTAACAGATTCTACACATCTTCAATTCCACACTTCACACAAACTAGATCCAGCACCAGTCGGTAATACATGGAGGGATCAAACATTCCTCTGGAAGACAGAGAAGGCGTTTACCTCTCCTCCAGGATAGCGGTAGTGGTACTTGTCCTGGTCCCTCATGGCAAACTCCTCTGGGTATTTTTCCTCAATCATTTTATATGTCATTTCTTCACACACTCCCTGAAACACAAAGTAATTTCACCACTCGTAATCTATGACATGCCCTCATTGTGTCACCTCTGTGTATCTGATGTATTGGAAGACGTACAGCATCTATTTCGTTCAGGATCTTCCACTGCTCGTAAGGAACTCCCAGCTCCTCTGCCGTCTGAATGGTGCGTCTCAGCTGGCTGGTCCAGACTTTCAGGTCCGACAGATGGTGCTCTTCCGCAAAACCCTTCAGTGCCGCTGCAAACTGACAGGGAGAACACAAGGAAGAGACTTCAGAGCCGACACCTTGACGCAGAACAGAAGTGACATGGTGGACAAGATGAAGTAATTATTCCCTTATTGGCCTTAAAATCTGTTGTTTTGTAGCATCATGATTTTATTCATCTCATCCAACTGGATTTAAGCTTGAAAATGTGCATCTGAATTGTATTACTTGAACTTTGTTGGAGAGTTTATAACTTCCAAATAATAAACAAGTATATTAAAAGGACTATTTTTTTGGCAAATAAACTTATTTGGTACTTCCAGTTAGCTTACATTAGCGCAAACACTGGAGACAGAGGGTGATAGCTAGCTAATTAACACATTATATCGCTTTTCTTTAATCCCTAAAATGAAACAGAAGAACCACGCTAGCTGTTTCCCCCCATTTTCAGCCTTTATGCTAAGCTAAGCTAAGCTGCTGGATGTAGCTTCATATCTAAAAAGGCAAGATATAAGAGATATAAAATAAATGTATTTCACAAATTATTCCTTCAAGACTTTTGGAGATGATGCTGCTTCTATAGAGTTTAGGAGTGTAAGAGCGGGGTGATCTGTTAAAGCACCTGCTTCCCTCTCTCCGACAGTTCAGCATCCCCCCCAATAAGCCCCTCCACATTGTGATGGCTCTCTCCATGCCGACAGAGGTAGATGGAGTGGGAGTGCACGTGGATGTTCATGAGGTAGTACACTATTTTGCTTTGGATGTAGTCCTGTACCCTGTTGACCAAGAAGCGGCGGCCAACGTTGATGACCTGGATGAAGGAGAGGTTCCTGTGGGTCAGAGCGAACAGACGAAAAACAAAGAGAGTGAGTCAATCTTACAAACATAACTGATGGCATTGAAAAGCAACTTCAACAGGGGATATCTTGTACTTTCGGTGCAGTTTAAACATCCTGTTATTTCAACAGAATTGTCATAACATTACACAGTGTTAAAGAAGATTAACAGCTATTCCCCCTCTTTACAAACAAATATTACAATGGGTGAAGCAGGTCTATTCTGAGTAATTTTATTTATACAACTATATATATATAATGTGGTTTTGAATCTCTTGATTAGTTAATGAATGTTAAAAAAAAAGTTAAAAACCTCTGAATCAGTGTTTTTCCTGGAACCACATGAAAATGACTAATTATTACTACTTTTGAGTTTATCACATATCAGCTCTACAAATCAAAACCCATTAAAGAGCAGACAATAACAAAGCTGTATTAAAGTGAGCTTTTGTTTCCACCTGCTGGACATTTTCTGCAAGTACATGTTCTCGCCCACACAATGTCCAGATAATCTACAAGGTCACTTGAACATTTTGACAGTTCAGTTTAAACTGAAAAGGGTAAAGAAATGCAGCTAGCAGCGTCCCTAACAAAATGTCCTCTTACTTGTCGTGTTCGTCCGGATCTAAAGGCTGGTACGTCACTTTATAGCACTCTATTCTCTTGAGGAAATCCTCCATGACACTTTCTCTGTTCCTCTCAGGATAATCTGGGCTGGACACCTTCACGTCCTTTGTGAAAGAAACATTTGTAGGTCTGATTAACCGTCAGGTCAAACAAGTTGAGGACACAAGCTTGCTCATGATAAAGCTAAAAAGGCAGCATTTTACCAGGATATTTGTAGCGATGACATCCGGATCGTCACATATGGATTCAACAAAAAACACCTTAAAAAAAAGAAATCATTAGAGATTCATAATTTGTGTCAAAATATATTATCTGTGGATTCAATAATCAACTCTGACCTTGTATGCATTATTCTTTGCAAAATTGAGGATGAGTTCCCTCCTCTCTCTGGTGGTGTTGGTGGCATCAAACACCTGACAGACAGCAAAGGATGTTCAGACCACATCAATTTACAATTTACAAAAAAACTGTAAAATTGTATGTTAAAAAAAAGCTAATACGGTAATACAGTTTTTTTGTGTTCTTACAGCGATCTGGCCTCCTTCCTCATTCAGATAGGCCTTTACATCCTGGAGCGCCACCAGAGCACACTCTCTGTGGAAACATAATGAGAACATCAATCAGGAAAAGCCCCATTTATTAAACAAACATACCATCAAAAGAGGTATTTGCATGGTGAGCCTACATGAAAAGTAACCAGGCGTTTTTTGCTTGGGACTCACGACAGATGTGACCCGTGCGGAGGGACGAACGTGAGAAGGAACTCTCTTACTCACTTTCTAATTTTCATTGCTTCTTCATTGTCATGCCTGAAGAAGTCGTAAGACTTGTATGACTTCACCGCTTCTCTCCTATAAACTCCAAGGTTAAACACTGAAAGGGAAGTGAGAATGGAAGTCAGAGAAGTGAGGGGAGTGAAACTAGGATCACAGTGCGCGCTCTGTCAGGGTGGTGACCTTCATCTCGACTCTGCCAAACCAGTTCTCCTGCGTTCCACTTAAATGACAACATCAGTGCACAACCACAAACAGAGTCAGTCGATAGAGGGTGTGGAAAGAAATATAGCTGTGTTAACATGGTATAGCCTTAAGCACAAAGATTTTAAGTGATGTGAATACATCACTTCACCATATCTGAATACCATTTTAGCCTTTGTAAACCTTCATAAATCCTGATTTAAGGTACCTCCAGATGCATATCTTCACTGTATACACTTACAACATACTTTAATTTAACATTACTTTAATTTTAAAATACTGTTAACCCATTTTTTTATTAGGGCCCGAGCACCAATGGCGGTGCGAGGCCCTATTAAATTTCAAATGTTTATTATTTTTCTTCATCTTCTTCTGGTTTTTCTGCACATAAATGAATTGCCTTTTTGACGCCCTGAAGGTGCTCAAAAAAGCCTCTTGGAGCCATGGTCTAACTATAACAGGGAGTCCGTTATAGTCCGTAAATCCAATTTTGGCACGATTTTGGACATTTCCACGCCTCGTACTTGAACGAACTCCTCCTAGAGATTTGATCCGATCGTCTTCAAATTTGGATTATGTACGATCTAGAGACATGGGCGATGTTAAATTGCAAAGCTTTTAACTTTTCATCAGAGAACGCACGGTGGGTGGCGGTGTGGCGAATTTCGATGTTTTGCCAAAAAACAGGAAGTGGGTGTAATTCAGCTGTAACTCACACATACATTGTTGAATCAGGCTGAAATTTCACATGGTTTGTTTGTAGTCCAGACCTGAACAAATTTTTGCTGCAATATTCAGTTATGGGTATAGCGCCACCTGTTGGCAACAGGAAGTGTCATGTTTTACATTATGATAGCCTTCTCCTAAGTGGTTGAGTATATTCACGTCAAACTTGGTGTGGATGTTGACAAGGCCTTGATGATGACTATGATCTGACAAACAATTTCAACTTTTCATCAGAGGGCGTGGCTGTGACGGCGCGGCAAATTTTGATGTTTCGCCATGATTGGAAACATTACTCTAACTTACGTATACATGGTCTGAGCTGCCCCAAATTTCATTGGTTCAATAAGATTTCTGCCCTGAACACATCTGCGTTAGAATTTTCGTGATGAGCAATAGCGCCACCTAGATAGATTTAACGAAGCAGCCCAGCAACGGCGTTTCGCCTACGTGTCTGAAATTTTGGCACACATATGTAACATCACAAGCCCTACAAAAAAGTCTCTTGGACTTGGCTCTGTAGCGCCCCCTAAAAATTTTCAAAAAAGCAGCCCCTGAACTGTGTTTGTCTGATATATATGAAATGTGGCACACACATGTAGCGTCTACAAAAAAGTCTCTTGGATCCATATCCTAAACCAAACAGGAAATCAGATATTTTCATTTACGTGTGCAGATTTGCCAGAATTTCAGCCATTTTGAGGCCTTGTATTTTAACATACTCCTCCTACAGATTTTATCAGATCTACTTCTAATTTTTTCTGTAGAATCTAGAGACATGCGCGACACTGAATTGCGAAGCATTTTCATTTCTATCTAAAACTGCATGCGTGGCGAATTTCAATATTCAACTTAAAATAGGAAGCTGATGTCATTTTCAGGTCTCACACTTTAACGAACTCAAATTTAAACAGGAGAATCTAAAGACATGAGTGACGCTAAATTGCGAAGCTTTTTAGTTTTCGTTGAACGGCGTGTTTGTGGGGGCGTGGCAAAGTTTGATGTTTCATGCCATGAAACAGGAAACAGCTGCTGATGGGCTTGTGATGCCCAGATATTTCACAAAATTTGGCAAATTCATCAGAAGTGGTAAAATCTCACAGGTGATGTAGGTCTCCAGGACTGTGTGTGATAAAATGGCTTCCATAGCGCCCCCTAAAAAGATTCAAAGAAACCACCCCAGTAAACGTTTCACATACATGTTTGAACTTCTCGATTTATGGAATGGCCACTGAGGCTCACATGTTTTCTGCCCACTGTTGAGCCAGTGCCCCCGACATGCTGGCCCCCCCAACGGGCGCGGAGAGTGCGAGGGCCCATCCAATGCTGCTTGCAGGTTTAATTGGCTATATTTCCTTTCGACAGATAAAAAGTAACAATGTGCATAAAAATCAAACATGCATTGCTCCTGTAACTGACCCTTAGTTGGCACTCCAATCCAGTTGAGGTAGCGTGTTAGCTTCTTGGACATGTAGGTTTTCCCCCTGGCGGGCAACCCAATCATCACTATCACAGTCGGGGAATTGGTCATGTAGGAGGCCCAGGCTGCAGTTTGCACACATAAACACAACCAGAGATTTTGGTTACTAAGCATGCCAGGACATTTTATGACCTACATGCCCTTCACAACCTGTTTAGTGTTTAACAAGTACACTCTTTACTTTAAACTTGTATCTAGAAAGTACCCGTTGTAATAAAAGGGCAGGTATGCATACCGTATACACAAATATGCACAGTAAGTAGAGGGAGGGTTGTGAAATAATCCAATGTCACCCCTACAGCGTTCATCTACCAGCTGGTTAACATTTAGTTTAACATTTCTGTCATGTCATCTCCATGATGAATGTTTCTGGTTAATGTTTAGCAACCCACTGTAGAAATCCACTGTCCGGCTGGGACATGAAATGGAAACTATTTTAGCAGAAGTTTTTCCTAGTGTCCAGGACAGACCATCCTAGGCTCAGGGAGAACAAATCTGTCAAAACAAAGATCTGGCGAGACCAGACTTGACTCCAGATTCTCCGAGCAGATGTCTGTGAGTCTCAGATTTCAACAGAAAGGAATAGTTCTGTGTTTGAGACGTACTTCGATCTTTCATTTTAGATCTGTTTCACGTTCCTGATTTAAAGATTCCTCTAAGTCTGACTGATAAAAGATTAAACTAAGCCGAGCTTAGGGACATTTTTACTGGCCAGCTGCCATTGACCTTGCTCATTACAGTGTAACTATGCTTCAGAGCGGTATGTGTGGCACCACCTGCCTCTACAAATACACCCATGCACATATTCATAACAACAGAAGGTGCGTCAAAGTTGACATTTAACAATCAGTGCCTGCTCAAACCCTATCTCCTTTCTTTACTTGTGACCAACAGAGTAGAAAATGTGATTAAAAGAACGATTTCAATGCTATTACATTTAATAATGTCCCAGGTAAGGTACACAGAGTTGAAAAATTAATATGGAACAGGTTAGTGCCTCAGATAATGAGTCAACATTTCACCTTCAGGGGACACTGAGGAAAGACAAACCACTCACAGCACTTCTTCTCATTGGCCCTGATGTCCGTCCTCTTGGCCTCTGCTGAGCCGTCTGACGCAGCCGCAGGTCTCTGCTGTCTGGCAGCCATGACTGGTCTGATCGGCGTCCTGCTGTCTCGTCCTGATTCGGCTGGTATGGGGTCTGCAAGCTCCGGGTCACCGGCAGGACGAAGTCAGCATCTCTCTGCTGAGGACAGAGACTTTGCTGTGTCATATTGAATGTGGCCTGATGAGACAGATGCTGAAGACACACAGCAAGCACAGAAATGCTCAGAAGACACTGTCAAATTACAGTGTTTTATATGCTCACCATGAACTCCCCACTGCTCAAATCATTAGTCAGCAACTGATCTACAAAAAATACAAGGCTATCTCTTCTTGTTATGAGACTCTAGTAGTGTTTTATATCAAAACATTTGCTGGTGACAGTTTCAAAAGTGACAGAAACTGCTTGCTCACTTGTCTCAGGACGGAAACTAACAACTATTTTCATTAACAATGAAACTCTTGATTATTTTTACCTGCATTGATTGATTGATCCATACAATGTCAGAAAATAGTGGGAAAAATGCCCATTACAAATTTCCCAAAGCCCAAACTCGCATGCGTGAATTCGGGCTGCAACTTACTGATTATCATTAACGTTACTGATGGACCATTTACTTGATCAATTGATAAGTTGTCTTATCCATAAAATGTCAAAGAAAATGGTGGAAAATGTTGTTCAGTGTTTCCCAAAGCCCAAATGTCTTGTTTTGTCCACAACTCAATGATCTTACTGTCACAGAGGACTACAGAAACCACAAAATATTCACATTTTAGAAGCAAAAATCAGAGAAATTAGAAACTTTTTCTTTTAAAAACATGACTCAAAATGAACTGATTATCAAAATAGATGATTTGATTAATTTAATACTAATAAAACTAAACATTGCAGCGCTGGTGGTCTAGTTTTGTCTGACCAATAGTCAAAAACCCAAATATGGAGAAAGCAGTGACTTACTGGTGTTTTACTAACAGTTTCAGTTTTAATTTGAAAGGATGTTTGACATCATTTGTTAGTCGCAGCACTCAAACTCATTACTGATTTATCACCTGTCCTTTTAGTATGAGAGCTATGAGTGATGCTTGGTTAGTTTACCGAGATAGTTAAGTATAGTTGGACCATACCTGTAAACTAACGTGTTTTATAACATAAAAAAAAGGTCATATCACTGTGTCATCCTGTCACAGAGACATATTAACACTGAACGCAGCTGAACCTTTGGCCTGCAAACTTCAATATTTGTGCCCTTTGCAGAGCAAGTGTCGTTGTAAAAAGACAAAAAAAGAGTCGGGTCAAAGCGAAGATAAAAGTGTAAATGTGTAAACTCACCACAGGTCAGCAGGTGCAGAGAGACATTTGTATTTCCTCTTTGTTACGATGCAGCCATCAGCTCACCAGGACTTCTTCTTCTTCTTCTTCTTCTTCTTCTTGGATGTTTTAGCTCCGCCCCCCCGCCGTCTGCCGGAAGTTTACTACTCTGAGCCAGTTGTGCTTTCCAAAATAAAAGCTTATAAAGACAGCATCTCTTAGAATATTCTGCTTTGAAAAGCACGAGGAAATATTTTAATATTAATAATGGTATTCAAAATTATTTTTTTACGCGACAATTGATTTTGGAGCCAAAATATAATCAATTCATTTAACACAATAGATACTGTGATAGAAGTGGTGAGATTGCTTTGGAACTTTGCTTGAGACAGTATTGCAGCACTAGGTCAGACAACACTAATTGTTGTGGGTACCATATGTGTTCTAACACTACTGTATTTTGATTTGAATCACTCTGGGATAGTTTCCATTTGATTCTATTCTTATTTTTTATTTTGTATACTTCAATAACTATCTGTCTACTTTTTATTTTAGATTTTAAAATACACATATCTTACTTACTTACTTACTTATCTTTTCCATCAGTTCCAGAGTATAAAAATTAGTTTGCAAGATTTAGTGCATGATTATTAGCATAGCAGCAAGATATACTTTAAGTATCAAGAGTAAAAGTGCACTAATGCAAAATGGCACCGCTCAGAGTGTTATATTTATCATATATATAATTAGATTGTTATTACTGATTCAATAGTGTGCCAGCATCAATTTACTTTTCATGGTGGAGATAAATTTGAACACTTTTACATTACATTTTTGCACTACATTTCATTAGGTGATTATGTGCTTCTAAAAAGTTTGTGACTATTGCTGTTAAATAGATAGAGTGGTACAAAAAGTACAATATTTCCTTCTGAAATGTAGTGAAGTATAAATACAGAGTAGCCTACTGGCCCAATATGTGAGTAAATGTACTTAATTTAATATAGTTACATTTTGCCAATGATTTCAAAACACTATGTAGATAATTTGCACATGCGTATTAAGAGTTACTAAATGCATTACAACACACTACTAATGTGCTATGTCATTAATCATTAAACACAATGACAGCTCTTTTACACTGTTTCATCAAGTATTCATAAACTGTGTATGCATTTATGGATGCTTTATAGGAGGAGATTTATTGACAAATACATAGAAAAAAACCCTCATAAAATACATAAATGGAATTTGTGTAGAATTAAATTAAGTTGACCTTAAACTGAACATTTATTACTCAAGTGTTTGCATATGGCTGCAAAACAAGCATTATTTGTGCTACAATATTTCTGATCACATGTCTATAAATTTGCAGAGATGTTGGGAAAAACTTCATAATTATCACAAGTCACAAAATCACAGCAGAGGTTTAAAATGATTCTATGGTTTTCTTTTGAAGGCAGTCTCGTTTTGGTGATCTTTACCTGACTTGACGCGTCTTTGCTGCTCATCCTTCATGAAACCTGCAGGAGGCGCTATGTTCAGCAGCTGTGACACAAGGACATGCTCGTGACAGCATCGTATGGCATGTTCTTTAAAGAAGCATGACACTAAATCTGTTTGGTTACTGATATGGTTCTGGAGCTTCTGATGCATTTGAAGGACATCATGGGACAGAAAGATCTCCTTCTAATCAAATACCTCCATAGCACTGTGAATTATGCAGTCACACACTTTTGAAAAGACTGCATATAGAGTATATAGAGTATAGTGTTGATCTATCTATCTGTCTGTCTGTCGGGGATGTGAAAGGATGCAGTGCATATGTGCAAAGCATTGCTGGTGTGTTTGACAAGCAGTTCTTAGTTTCTTCTTTATCTGTTATCCTTTGATATGTCTACACTACATGGCCAGAAGTATGTAGACACCATCACATAAAACACCTATTTCTGATGGTTCAACATTTCATTCCAAAAGTGTGGGCAACAAACATGCTGCTGTAACAGCCCCCACACTGCTCCGAAGGCTTCCCACAAGATTTTGGAGCCCGACTGCAGGAATTTGCTCCCATTCAGCCACAAGAGCATTAGTGAGGTCCAACACTGATGCCAGGCAATAACGCCTGGCTTAGCGTTTGGCTTATTCCCATTTATCTGGATGGTGTTGGATGGCAGTTGACGTCAGAGCTCGGTGCGCAGGCCTGTCAGGTTGTTGCAAACAAAACTGAGAGAAACATTTATTTAAAGACGCTGTCTGTGCACAGGAACAGAGTCATGCTGACACCTCGGGCTGTTGCTAAACTATAGTCTAAAATATAAAATATGTAGATTTATGAAGCGTTAAGATTTCCCTCGGTAGGAACTGAGAGATCTACAATAAAATCCTCAGGCCAAAACAATAGTGGACAATGCTGTCTGCATAGTTATACTGTTATACTATATACTGTTCTTAAAGTGTATGTCTCATGTGTAGCTTGATGTTGTTATTAGAAGCAATATTATTTGTGTGACCACGTACTAAAGTGGACCAAATGAAAGTGTTTTTTTGCTGACCCTTGTTTTATTTTAATTTATAAAACAATAAAAACAACTGTGCACAAAGAAAAAAAAAAGAAACAAAAGTGGCTTTGGGATCACAAAGAGATTTTCTGGACACTATTTTCCTAGATCTAAGAACATCAATGAACAGAATTGAGGTAATTTGTTTTAAACATATATCAGAGGAAAAACATACATGCATTCCAAAATCGAGTGGCATTCCCCTTTAATTCTACAGCTTATTTCATACAGAAAATATGCCACATAAGTGTTTGCAATCACAATTCTTTATTCTCTGAAAAAAGAAACTATCCTCACAGTGTCTAACTATTACACCATTAACATTAAACAACCCTTCGCCTGTAAGATATGTGCTTATTTTGTAAAATGTTTGTCAGTACAAGATAAACTGGAACTACATTGTTTTTGCTCATTTTCATAGCTGGACCTCTGGGAGGACAGACGCAGAGAGAGAGAGAGAAAGAAAGAGAGAGAGAGAGACTTAAGTCAGAATGGGTTCATGATTCTTCGGTGTTTTCTGTCCATCAAATATCCCCAATGACACTTTTTTCTTCCACCCACGTCTGAGACCACTCTGCAAAACCACTCAACCGGGGAATGTTGCCTCGTCCACATGGTGGCTGAATGGCACATCCACATGATCTGCCTCCAGAATTGCACCTTCTGGTCATTTGTTTGTCCATTTTGTAGCCCTTTTTTGTTTTTTAAATCAGGAAATAGTGGTAAACAAACTGCCTGAAGCTCCCTGATCAGGTCATGCTCTCTTAAAAGTTCAGTATGTGGGCAAATAAAGGGACCAGGCTCTCAGATGATATGAAAAAAAAAAAAAAAAGAGAGGACTTTCCGCCATTTGTCAGTCTCTCATGTACAGTACATACCCTGAATGCCTTACACAGCTGACTGAACAGTTTCAGATCATTTTTAAGAGCCATTTAAAGGAGTACTGAGAAAGTCACCAGTAAGAATCTTTGTATATTTTTATATGTAAGAAGGCCATGCTTTTAAAGATTACACATTAACAATAAAAAAGGTCTAACTCTAACGCTTATGATTTTATTTGTGTGTAATATTAACTCCATTAGCTAATATTACCATAGTGTCATGGATGAGTGTAATAAAAAAAGACAGCAAGAATGATGACCAGGACATGTAGCAAAGGGATGTTTAATGATTTCTTTGGACAATGAAATGCACATGTCCATTGTTGATGTAATACAAATAAGAAAGTAAGAAAAATCAACAACTTGGTTTTGTGTCAGCATTCCCAGTTCAACTTCAGTTTCTTGTTTGATGTTAACTAAAGATTCAAAATGGAGCAAAGATGTCTGGAGTGTCACGCAAGGACTGACCAGTAGAGGGAGAGCCAGCTCTTACTAAAAAAAAAAAAAACTATCAGAAAAAAAAAACTAAAACCTAGTGAGTCAACCTACACTTGTGCATGAGTATCTGCTATGCCCAGTTGCACTCATGCACCCTTGGCACTTGTGTTTCCATTTGAGAAACTAAAACATGGAAAACATCAGTCCCATACTTAGGAGTGTCATGAGTTCAGACAGAGACAAGGCATCTGACGAGTGAGCTGATGCAAACACAAACTTTGCTGAGAATGCGCACACAGACGGCTGAATTCATGAGCAGATTAAATAAGAATAATCATAAAAAAAAAATCATTTTAAATAAAAAGCTTCAACAATTGACACTGAAATGTTGATGATCGATGCCGTCTTGGCACAACATGAAGTCGCTCGCAGCACCATTTATTATTATAATTACAGAAGTCAAGACATGTTTAGGTGTGTCAAATGACATTGAAATTTAAATTAAAAAATAAATGTACCACAGTATTTCATTTTCAACACACAGGGGTGGGAGTTCAATCTGCTAGAAAGGGGAGTGAAGGACTGCTGATTTTAGCAGTCAAATTAAGCCTGTGCTTTCCTGCATCAAAACTTATTTTTCTCATTAGAGAACATGGAGCAGGGCTGAAGTTATCTGGCAACTGCTCTGAGCATTTGGCCAATTCATTTCTGGTTATATAATAAATAATCCATCCGTAGTGGTTTTTTTCTTACTGATTTCTTACTGTGTTCGACCTGAGATTTTAGTCATTTCAAGGGCAGTCAGTTCATAAAAGAAATAAACATTCATCCTTCAAGCTAAGACAGTCATAACAGAAATATTGAATTAAATAATTTAAGACTGGGTACCTACTGCATTGCTTGCTTTTATACGATATTATTGCTATGCTGTTCCATTTCCTTTCCAGAAGCGAGTAAACCCCCACCCTATCACATCGTAGTCTGGTTGAATGGGAATGCCATATATCAAGTGGTGAATGTCTTGGTCCCCCCTACATCGCGTGAGGATGCAGTGAAAGTCAGAATGGATTAGGGTGGGCAAACAAACAAACAAACAAAAAAAAAGGTGGGCAGACTTGATCCGAGGTGAATGGAAAGTGCAGTGATCAAGTCGACGCGAGCGGCAAATGCATACAATCTCATACATTCCTGTGTAGCTCACTGGCTGGGCAGTCATTTCCTCACGTCCCTTCACAAAAACAAACACGTGTAAGACTTTAACAACGGCTATTCACAGGCACAGACTGTGTAGTGTGCGTTTGTGAAGAGGAGAGAGGAAGAGAGAGAAAGAGAGAAAGAGGCGGAGTGAATGATTGCATCAAGTGCTAATATATCATGACAGTACATGTACTCGATCTATAAAAAACTACCTTGGTACTGAACACTGACCTCTTTCTAACAAATAATCTGGTATACAACATTTACAAAATTAACATTGTAATAGTGTGATATTTATAATATATATGCTACTGCCTTCCTCTGGTTCTCTGCATTTTTAAACCTCTGAGTACATTAACGCCATCTTATAATTCTTACACAGTAAAGCGTACACACCACACCCGACGAGTGGCAGCCTAATACAAATAGAGAACAGGAAGACTCTGTGGACAGTGAGTACACCTGCATGTGTGTCCTGAGTGTGTGTGGATGGTAGCTCAGCTTGTAAACCAGGCAGCCACGACTGGTAGACTCAGCAGTGAAGGGAGTTTTAAGAGAGTAAACTTCTGGGATACCAAGATTCTTCAGCTCACAAGGTACAGGATGTCCTTATCCAAGATACTTGCACATTTAAGACAGTCCTGATATACTTTAGGAGATAATAATTATTATAATGTCAATAATAACAATAACAATAGTATTAAACAGCTGTCAAGGTTGTTTCAGTCCCATGGCAGCTGGGTGATGATCTGCATTATTCTAGATTGTGTCTGTGCCCTGCGATCCCCACGTTTCGCCTGCCATCAGCTGTGCTGCTCTGAGGGAATCGGCCTCTGTGCATCCGGTGTACATCTCCATGTTCATCTCAGATCTGGTCTGGTGTGTTTGTGTCAATGAATGTCTGAAGTGAGTCAGGGTTTTTGCTCCATCGGTGCTGGTTCAGACTCAGAGGCGGGTCTGCGCCTCGGGGACGTAGATTTCGATGCTATCTGCGCTTTCCGTGGCGGAGTTCTGTCGCACCGACGCTGCGCGTTTCGCTGCCATCAGCCGTTTCCTGGCTTCTTGTCGCTGCTTGTCCACGGCAGAGTCCACGCTCCTGTCCTTCCCCGCTGACAGCTTGGGCTTCGACTGCTTCTTTGGCACAGATGATGGAAGCTGCTTGTTCTCATTCTGAGGAAATCATGTTAAGAAGGAACAGGAATGAGGTTATGTGCAGTACACAACCTCCAGTGGTGTTGATATACTGTGCTATGCTGATACTTTGTAAGCCAAGTTGAAGTTAAACCCCTGGAGGCTTGTGAAAAAGGTTCATAATCCCAAAAGCCAAGGTTGACATCTTTAAAGAGCTTGTTTTATTGGACAAACAGTCTAAAACCCCCAAAGATATTCAAATTAAAATTGTATAAAAAGGCAAAAACAGAGAGTCTTCACTTTAGAGAGGCTGACACCAGCTAACATTTGCTATATATTTTTGCTATTAAAATACTACTGTACTCCAAAAAACAGCAAAATCACCTTCTTCTCTGGTTTCTCAGGAAGTTGCCAGTTGTTGGCTTTCAGTTGGTAGAGCTCGTCAAACTTCATGCTGATGTCTTCTATTGAGAGTTGTAGCAGATCCCAGAACCCGGCGAGGTCCTGTGCCGTTGGTCGCGGGTTGGCGTTTACGTTCTAGTGAGAGGAAAACGAGGCAGTGTGAAGTAGTGGCAGATGAATGGCTTCTGTTTCATCCCTCAGCACACACATATTTCCTAGGCAGTCTCCGTTAAAGCGAATGGAGGAAGAGAAAATACACTTGACGCCAAGCAACTTTCAGAGATGATCAAATTTCAACAAAACTGGACTTTTAACAGAAATTCTGGCAAGGAGGGACAATCGAGTCAAGTAAGCCAAGCAAACACAAATCTATCAACAAGTCCGACTTGATAAATCTACAAGGATTTTACGTTTCTGCTTAAAATGATCATTTTCTCTCTACAAGTAATGTGATGCAAGACTTCTGCATGTCAGTGTATGTAGGACAAATGATGCTGACAGGAGAAAGATCAAAGAAAATTGGGTCAGTATGGCTAACAGAAACATGCACGTCAAGAAAGATTCAATAGGATGTAACGGAGCCACTCACCAAATTCTCATTACAAAGCCCTCTGAACTGCTCAAACTTCTGTGAGATGAGGAGCTGAGCGCTGCCTACTGCACTGCGGATCGTCCCCAACACTACAAAGGAGAAGAATGACAGACTGTCAACAAGCTGTCGAGAATAAGTGGAGCGGTAAAAGAAACATTTTGAGCTAAAAAAAGAACCATAAAAAAAAGGATGTAAAACGCTGCTACTTTGAGTTCCAGGGTTAAGACAAGAGTCCCTTTGCACTCACATAGACAGTATATAAAAGGGTTAGAGAGATGCATCAAGACATAGGCGTGACTATGTAGAGTTTATTCCTGTTGTCTAGTAATGAAATATTCATGTTACCATTTAACAATTTGTGACAGTAAATGATTTTCTTCGAAGTAATATATTAACTCAATCTTAGAGAGGATAACAAATTACTCTTTATTCAGCTATTTTCTACGTAATATTTGCATGTAAATGGAAATTCATAATTCAGAGCTGGAGGAATGATAATCTGATGGAGCCTCTTTCAGCTAGTCTGCTCCTTGCTCATTCATATTTAAGACGCTGCAGAGATAGATCTGCCTAAAAGCCTGAGTGGTATTCTGGGAGATGAGAAAGTGGAATGGCTCTGCAGCGGCTCTATTACAGCTAAAACAAAGTGTACTCCCACTCTAATGAGCAGCGTTACTGAGAGTCGATGGCAGTAATGACTGTGTGTCGTGTTGTCCGCAGTCAACGTGGACGAGGCCTGACCTAGAAGCCCCCCACCCCCCGTCTGTGAACCTCACAAACAGGGACGTCAACTAAACTCTTCATGTTACTGACTTGACAAGCTAGTAACTGTACTTTATTATTTTTATACTGTGTTTCTATATTACATCTTTCTTTTGTCTCTTACTGTGAAGCACTTTGTGACATCTTATCTAGACAGGTGATAATAAATAATACCTTCTGATTAGTCATTATAAGAACAATAAGAGCCCAGTTATACCCATTTATACTTAATATCAAGTGGCTCGTGTTCACATTAAATCTATACACTATCATTTACACATATCTAAATATATACGTCTGATATCTAAATATATCATATCCTTGTTGCTTTAAATTTGTACCATACCATTTTTCTGTCTTTATAATCTTGTATAGTGTCCTACATATTGCACTAATGCTGGTATCTGTTTTATCTGTATTTTTTGTGTCTTGTTGTTGCACCTTATGTGTGGTCTGAATGTTTGTTTTCTGAAAAGTATCTTTAAAAAGTATCTTATCTTTAATGCGATATGCAAAACTGGCTAATTTCAGTGTTATTTTAGTCTAACTTCAGCTGCCATTAGCACAAGGACAGAGGAGACAGACAATGAATGTATTAAGAAAATCAGACTGAGTGGCTACTTATTAAGCAGCAAAGTTCATATGTTGAAAATGTGCGAATGTTTGCCGAGGAATTGTGTGTCCACTGTGATAACAGCAGCTAAACTCAGGATGAAGTAAGCTGTCCCTATCTCTTCCACTCTCACTAAAACACTTCTCACAAATATTAAATCTACTCTGAATTTAATCTGGGTACAAGATTCTTAAGTTTAAAGACATTTTTTGATGAATGCTTTGTGCAATTCTGCTACTCACCCTCCTCTGACAGCTTGTTGTCTTTGGTCTCCTGCTCCATCTGCTGACACCAGCCCTCCATGCGGCCCGTTTCCGCCTGCAGAAGCTTCAGAAACCAGTTACCGTCTCGGAGGCAAGCTGGCGTGCTGGGCTGAACAGCATCTCCGTGGGTGCTGCAGTTTCCGGTCTCCAGGCTGGGGTCTGGCGGAGGCAGCGAGGAGGGGTCTAAAGCTGGATCCAGAGTCTCCAGGGGCGACGTCGATATCCTGGATGGGGCCGAGGTGTGTTTGAGGGGCTGCTGCTCAATGGCTTTGTCCTGTCTGTTGGGCGCGGTGGCGTTCACCGTTTGACTGTTGGTGCAGTTGGCTGTGTTGTTTTCTGTGGGTGCGGCATCCTGGGGCTCCTGAGGCTCAGTCTCTGTGTTTTGTCTGGAGGCCATGCTGCTGTCCCGGCTGAGGCTGCGGAGACATGCATTAACATCAGCATCTGACAGATAGTTAAATAAATAAGACAACGAAGTGATGTGTCAAACGTGTTGGCCAGTAACAGTTTGGGGTCAGTGAGTTCAACTGACAGGACATTATGGCAGCTGATGCAGTAACATTTACTGCAAAGGAACACAAAGAGTCAGAAAATACACCGTACCGACGAAGGTACACAGCAGGGAATTAACAACAAATCAGGTATACAACGTTGAAGCTTAGCAGACTGCTGGCTTGAGAGATAATGAGCAGGAGAAAAGGAAGCAGGCCGTCAAAGAAATGTGATTATGGGAAATTATAGTGCACTGGAAACGTTGAAATGCAGAGTTTCTCACCATGTTCGGCCCACTACGGTCAAAACAAGAGTGAAAGGACATCAATCAGTGCCCTGGGCTGCTGTGCTGCTGTCAGACTGACTGCTGAATGACCTTAGCAACACTCTGCTGCACAGACCGCAGATTCACCAGCCACACTAACCCTAACCACACTGTGAGGGAGACAGACAGGAACTTCTCTCCTCTAGAGCGAAATCACTGTCATAATAATAAAAAAGGCAACCAGAGGGATTTTCTAGTAAACAAACAGAAGTTATGTTTACATTCAGTGTTACTCACCAAAACATAGCGTGTGTACCATTGATGCTGAACAAAAAGTGTGAATGCATCATTTTTTTAAATTTTTTTTTTAAATCAAACACCTGCAAAGCAGTATTGCCTTTGCAGTGCCTTTGTTGGCGCATTGCTACGTTTATTGGCACATCACGGCCACCAACTGTCGATCAGCAGAAAAACATGAAACTGTCAGCGGGGATGTGTATCAATTCGCCTGCAATGCTCATGCACATGCACGATACAAACAAAACAGGCATGTGTCTATGAAACCTTGTATTTGTCTGCACTTTGATTCTCAATCTATCACCAGTTAAATAAAGCCATTTAGCATCTGTTTCCAATGGGTGCACACGTTTTATACCAATACTGTCTTCACTCCATTTGTTCATCCTGTGTAGCTGTTGGTAGACCATATAATACACACAACAGTATACACTGTAGCTAGAGATCAGCACCAGCTGCCAGATGGGTACAGAAATGTGATAAACTGTGTGTGGAAAAGTGAATTAAAAAAGTCTTCTGACATGTGAAATCACCAGCTGAGTATGTCTTGATACTTTTACTGATGTAATTAATGGCAATATTACTGTATGTATAGGTTAATAACTTCTCTTATAATGTCCTGTCTTCACAGGATCCTTATAAAGACCACAATATACATAAACTCAGATAACTTGTGGCTACTATTTGCCATTATGTTGAATGTGAGTGTAAACTTACGGCCTGCCGTTCTCCACTTGAACTCCAATTGACTGAAACTTAAGGGGTGCAGTCAGCGAAAGCGGTTCCTCTCTTAAGACTGGCAAAACACAATCCACCTGAAAAGTCATGGACAAAAGAAAACAGTCAAATAAAGTCAGGTGTAGTCTTCTCTTAGTATGATTGTATCTCAGTACAAATCAAAAGCAGACAGTCCTTACCTGAATTCCAATAGAGGACAGCTTCCTTTTGGGTGCAGTCGGGGGCTGCTCTAGGGTGAAAGTGATGCTCACGGTGTCATTTTGGGGCTGGGTAGATGTGGAAGTGGTGGTAGTGGTGACGGTGGCGGGTGGAGGGAGGTCACGAGGGGCTGGAACAGGAGGTACAGAGCCTGCAGCTGGTGCAGGGGTTGCGGTGGGGGCAGGGGCTGGTGGAGGCTGGGTCCCCTTAGCCAGGCTGCCTGTGCGGATGCTACAGAGACTGTCGGAGGAGTTGCTGCGCCCTGACTGGCTGTTGGCCTCACTGCCGCGGTCCTGCTGGTCAAGGTATATGTCTTGGGCCGACTCTGTGCTGCTCTGCACCGTCACGGAGATGAGGGGCTTGGATGTGGTGCGAGGCGGGACAGGGGGAGGAGCCTTCCTATTGCTGACTGCAGACAGAGGAAGAAACAGACAGATAGCTTGGAATGATAACGCAAAAGTAATATGAAACCGTGCTGCTAGACATCATCCAGCTGTTGCCTATCAAAGTGCCAAAACACAAAACCATAAACATGGCCGATCTGAAAAACAAACCTGCACTTTGCCCTTATTGCTATCAGGCTGTGCTAAAGCTACCTCTACGTTTCCTGTAAACCTGCTGTGGTTGTGTTCCATTGACGTCACTGTCTCTGGGGATCTTCTTTTACATGCCACACCTTCACAGTCCTTTTGCTCTGGGGAATGTGAGACAGGACAGCTCCAGTAACTATGAAGCCACAGGAGCTAAAATCAGGAACTGAAAAGTCCCATTTGCCCTTTCCTGTTTGCGATTCTTGTGCATCTGAAGAACCATGAACAGCAGGCAAACAAAAACAACAACTCCGGACATGCTTCAGTGGATGCAGAGCTGCACCTGAATCTGAATTTCTCAAGTCGACTCCGAGTTTGAAATGTGACTTTTGGGATGGCAGTGTATCTATATCATGTCTCATGTTTTACCTGTAAGAACCACAAATTAATGGCTTTGTTCATCAGCTGTGATGTGAAAGCGTCACATGAAGGTGAATGAAGGTGATTCAACTTAAGGCAGCATAACAGAAGTTTTTTATTTTGTGTTGATTTTGGCAGCTGTTAGGAATAACTATTAGAAATGAATTAGAACATATAAATAGCTTCTTCTCGCTGGTCTTGTTTGCTTATGCAGGTCAAATAGAGGCACTGGTATTAAATTGAGACCGCCTCATAACCGGTTAAAAACTCTGTCCTTGGATTAATTCAATTAAATCAACTAAAATAAATGTAATTAATTCAGCTCAGACCAAGAAATTGGACAGAGACTGGTGCCTGCTCTGAACAGGTACTGTGTCATTCCTTCAATCATCTTAACAGCCGTTCATCTGACTGACTTCACATTTTTGGAAGGGGCACTAGTTATCGGCTTAAAAAGTTATATAAAATATAAGACTATTACCTAACAATGGTTAAAATCACTTTGATTTAAATCAGAGCCATCAGTGGTCTTTGGATTCACAGACTTTCCCACAAGAAACAGAAATGAGGCTTAAAAGTGGATTACCAATGGGCAAGATAAAGTGACTCATGGACAAAGAATTGGTCCGTTGCCTATTTTGCTGTCATCAGTCTGACTGTGGGGCTGTGGTGGATGATGCAGAGTTAACTACAGTACAACAACATGAGAAACCAGGAAAAACCAGGAAAAACCGCAGGCTTTTTTCACAAATTGAGGGGATGTTGAGGCGGTTTTTGCATAGATGCTATTTAAACAGCTGGCCGGCTGTCAACATATAACTGAAAGAGCTGCAAAACCAACCGCAGACAAATACCTCTACCCAATTACAGCGTTCACTGACACACATGATGGATTAAATATTTCTTTAAAAAGTAGCTGACCGAGAAAGAAAAATCAAGGCTCGCCACTTTTGGATCAATAGTGAAAATGTAGCGTTTATTCTCTCCGGTGGTGGTTTCAATCTAAATAGCAACCTAACACCCTGTAATTGGGAGGGCGCTACTCTTCCGTCATCATCCAGTGACTCACAGCACCAGTAAAGCTCTCATTAAATCCCACCAACATACACAAACACGGCTCTGGAATCCACTCCGAGTAGTTTGGGAGTCGCTCATGCATCCTCGGCCGGCAGCAACAATCTCGTCTCTGAGAACATGTCCGACCGGCAGCAGGAGATTTATTGCCAAAGAATGAGACACTTCTTGCGAGGCTCATAGCACGGATGCATGAAATTCCCAAAATTAATTGATGTGTCCTGCTACACCCCAAGTCTCCACACATGCATCTGTCTCATTTGTTGTGTCTACAAGGCTGAACTGTGTCTCTTACTAGCACACACAAAGCTATAAAGTTCCGTTTAAACAACTCTACTGTAATATATCAGTTTTCCTATGCCAAATATCCATCAATGGTTAACCACAATCCTCATTCAACTCTACAGTGGTGTGATTTATTACAAAAAGCAACACAAAGGCTGAATGCTGTTTATGACCAACCAGTCACAGTGAAGTGGGCTATTTGCAGATTATTCGCACCCTAAACAAAGAGCACAATCCATTTTGCTGTCCTAGTGCAATGTGTGGTGTGGTGGCTGGCTCATATATCCCCTACCTAGGGGCACGGTGCCAAGAGGTGATTAAGAGATGGATAAGCTGCCCAGACCCTGGACCTCTGGGATACGGCCTGTTAATAACCTCCGGCTGAACCCTTCATTTCACTCATTCAGAACCCTGAAGGAAATCCCACCTTCAGTCATCACAAGTTCCTTTATCACTGCCAATGTCAACATCTGGCCAATGAATGCAGGAATGAGCATCAGTCCAAATTAGAGATGTAATGGTAAAACTATGCTATAAATAGCTGAGTAAAAAGCGTTAATTTCCTGAATAAGATTAGATAAGATAGAACTCCATTAATCCCGAAGGAAATTATTGATTAACGACATAACCCTTACTGAAACTGAAGTGCGTGCCTGCATCTCCACATAGCAGAGACGACCTCTTATCATTTGCAACATTTTCCCTTTGCATAAGTGCAGCACCACAATTTTATCAACGAGGAGTTACTCTAAACAAGTGATACATGACTCAACTCATGTAAAAAAATAGGCTCATGTTTCTTTAAAAAAAGTCAGTAGATTTTGGCGGCCTGTTTTATTATTTTCCTGTAGGCCACAACCATTTTTGTTGATCCAAGAATGGGTTAGACTTCGTTTTTACATGCTGTAAATGTTTGTTTGATCTGTCTAGTCGTGAGAAAAATTGTGTTTTGTAGAACTCTGCCAGAGTGAGAACAGGAGCAGCAACTTTGAGTTGACTTTTGATGTGTAATATATGTTGGGTTTATTTAATTGTTTTTAAATTAAACAATGATTATCATATCCACTTTAGTTCAGCTGTGCTGCAAAAGCAGACTCTATCAACTGTTTAAATATGTCTTTCATCAAACTTTCCTTTCTTATTGTGTAAGATCTTAACAATTCATTAACTACTGATAACATGGTCGATCGCTAATTGATACATTTTAATAATAACAACTTGTGTCCAACTAGTGAGGGAAACACGCGAGCTAAGCCAGCGGAGAAATTAGAAAAATCCCACTATTTTACAATTTAAGTTTAATAATGAGTTATGTGGACAGCAGCTGCCCAAATGTTTCCCCATACTCTGAAAACAATTAAGATAAATTACAACGCTGTCAACACTGCTATGATCATCAAATGTTAACTAAATTGCATCACTTATCCCGTCTCTGACCCAGGATATGCTGTAGCTCCATCAGCACGTCTGTCTGAGAGCTATCAGATGACCACTAATGGGCCTTCAAGGCAAACTAAAAGTTGAGCATGCAATGTTCAATGCTGTTACCATTGGCGCCATAAAAAAAAAAAAAAACAAAGCAGGAGGAGATTCTTTATACGTTTTGGGCAAGATGGTTTAGTTTGTCCGAATTTAGAAAGTCTTGATTACTGCTGAGCTCGTTCTTGAGAGATTTTGACTTACAGTCAAGTGTGTTAATTAGGCTGCACAGTGAACTTCTATGTGAAAGGAAACGGTGAGGTTTAGTTTCCACTGAAGTTCAGCAGACACAAAAGCAAAGTACACACACCAAGCCTTATAAACAGCATCGAA
This sequence comes from Scortum barcoo, assembly GCA_023238725.1. Classification (NCBI taxonomy): domain Eukaryota; kingdom Metazoa; phylum Chordata; class Actinopteri; order Centrarchiformes; family Terapontidae; genus Scortum; species Scortum barcoo. The sequence goes on from CM041549.1 coordinate 17,057,742, forward strand.
GCTTATTGTGGATGAACCTTTGTGAAGCTCTGGATGCGAGCCAGGTATCGTGAAAAGAGGCGGTAGCAGAGGCTCTGTCCAGGATTAGCAGTCTTATTGTGAGATAGTATGGCAGGCTGACAGGCAGTAGGAGTCACAGACTGAAAGATGAGGCCAGGACACATGGCTGAGCGTGACTTCTGACAAACAGATTAATTGCACAAGGCAGACCATTCAGCTGCATATTCAAATCTGATTAGTAAGCTGGCCTCTATTCACCGTGGAGGTCTGCAATTAACTCAATCTTTGTCTTATCTAAAGAATCAATCTTATGTCAGCTGGGAAAACTATATACTGACATCGGAACTACGGAGATGTCATAACAAATGTAAGCCTCGTAAAGGCCAGTTCCTATAGTGATGCTAGTTAAGAAGAGTACAGTGCATCTTTTGCTGCACGTCAGGCTTGCACGTAGGGTTTTTATGCAAATTGTAGGCGTCATGTAAATTAAAACGACTAGTTGACGCCATTCGATTTTCACTACACCGCTGCTGGTTATTACTGATCTAATAAGGTGATTTATATTCATTCTGTTGACACACAGTTTCAAGAATCAGATGTGGAGTCCGTGTTGTTTCCCCACGATGGCTTCATGAATAAGAGAAAGAAGCTCAAGGGTACGAGTAGAAATCATTGGGTGGTGTGGACAGACTTCATGACTGAGGGAGCTATTTGTTGAGACAGAAAGACAGATGGAGTTCAATTTAGCAGACAATGCTGACAGGAAAAACAGACCACTTCCACAACACACAGAGCATCAAAAACAAAAAACAGGGTATGAAAACAGCTACAATTTCATTAACAATAAACCAATTTGTTCTTCATTACTTACACCTGCAGCTAGTATTATTTAAGTTAATGTAATATGACATTATATAGAAAAGAGCTGCTTGCCTTGAGAACAGCCATTCAAACTGAGACAAAATCCCAATACTTTAGTCCAACCTTTACACTGCTTTAGACTCAGTTTGTGCATTCTTATCTTCTGTATAGTCGATTGCCTTCAGACCTCCTGTGGTTTTTAGTCTGACCTGCTGGACTGCGGCAACAGTCTGGGTCATAGCCTAATCAGCTGACGTAAAGACACGTGACAAAAGCCTCTTAGGTCAACCCTTTTTAGAACGTGAAATTGGAAATAGATTGATACTATACAGCTCACAAAAAAGCCTTTTAAATTTGTTAGCAGCGCACAGCTGTAAATGAGTGAAGTGTCTCCTTGTGAGAGCCACTGAAAAGCCAGTATGAGGCTGAATTTGACTTTTGCAAACTGTGGCGTAAGGCTGGACATGATATTGTTGAATTGAGGATTAAGGATTTTAAGGCAGTCACATTGAAGAACTACACTGATGTCATCAGATCAAAGTACATGGTCTGTGATTAAACTGATGAATGATAACAATGACGTTAACTTTCGATATACATTTCAATAATTTTCTTAATTATTAGTTTGGTTAATGTCAGAAAAACGGCAAACACATGAAACCTAAACACAATAAGTTTTACATAAGACAAAGAAAAGCAAAAAAATCTTCACAACTGAGGGGATGGAACAAGAGAATAGTTGGTATTTTGCTATGGATCTCAATATCTAAAGAACTCACAATATTCTTTTATACGTTTCTTTCATTAGCAGCCAAACCATTAAAGGTGCCAAATAAGGGTTTCTATCTATGTTAACGTGGTTCTTGAATCAATGAATGTCTTTTATGCAGGAAATGCACAGGCGTTGACTTCATTGTCAACTCGTGTTAATTAATAGCTCCACAAACATTGTTAGGAAGCCCGTCTGCTGTTGACCTTACTGTGAAACTACAGTTGCTTCGCCCATTCAGTCAAGAGATTACCTCATCAATGAGAGTGCGAGGAAGAGTGTGTAACACCGTGAAGGATGACTCACAGGCTATCCATGGCGATAAGCAGACAAACCATGTCTTGTGTAATGTGGTGCCGGACACAATGAACACGCCTTGTCACTACAGTGAATCTTTACAGACAGTGTTTCGGTTTGGAGCTTTAAACTTTGAAAGACCCCAAGAAAATAGTTAAAAAAATATATATACACTAGTGTCACTGAACAAACGTTGACGTTACCGTGATTGTGTGCACATCTTTCTCTCGTCAGGTGGTCCTTACAAAAGCCCAGTTAAGTGTCCTGACTGCTGAACTGCAAAGCACTACACAGGACAGGAAGCTGATCAATTATTGATCATGTCCTCAGGTCCTAACACATGGTGGCTAGCTACTGAATATATAAATGAGAAAAGAAGCACTGCAGCTGTGGTAGTTAAGGTAAAACCTTTTCGGAAAGCCCACCACACAATAACTGGATCTACTCCATGTAACTTAAAATACTAAAAACACACACATTGAATCAGGTTAGTGTTATCTTCCATCAAAAAATAAATGGGTACTTTGATCTGGTCAGAGATACATTTCAATCTGCAGTAGAGAGGAGAGGGACTTCAGTATTTAAATGGGCTCATAAGTTGAGCTAAACGTGATTCATAGCTTCCTTCATGCCTGTGAGCTCTCATCACTGTCACATGTTGAGTCCGGGACGAGACGAGGAGACACATTTAACGCCACTTTAATCATCTGACAGCTCATTTTGAATAAAACAAGCAAAAACATTATCACCTTTAAAGATGAACTAAATACTCGTATTAACACAAGGTTAAGCAAGCTGACTTCACAGAGACATTTAAGGGTTTTGTAACGATCCGTGTCAGCACATTACGTCGTTAAATTAACCTCTACATTAAAAAACCCACATGTGTGAGATTATTCACAGTATTATCCTGCAGTGGCTATCATCTGTAAGAAAGGTGAGCGGGTTGGTTAGCTGCTAGCTTGTACTGCTAACCACCGGAGGCTTATCGCGGCGTTGAAGCACACCGGGCTTTTAATGGAGAATAACCGGAGGCATTATGTGGGGTAGCCAACAACACGGGGCGCTGCTACCGCCGGTCTAACAACAGCAGCCAAGCGAGCAAAACTCACATTGAGGTTTCATCCTCTTTCTTCATCCACGTTAGCTAGCTAACCTACCACACCACTGACCAACGTTAGCTCGCGTTAGCCTCGCCGTTGCTAGCGAACCGGCAATAACTTAAAAGCCTGAACACTAGCGCTCGGTCGGGAGGGGAGAAAAGCCACAAAGCCTTACTGTGTGTTGGTTGAGTCGAGAATCCTTATTTTGTGGTAATTCATGAGAGGCAGAGGAGATGCAGACGTGAGATAACAGAGCGACGCCGTGAAGAAAAGATTTGTAGTTACACGCCCTTGACGACGCGGATTGGAGGCCACGTCACGGCTGCCCGCACACGATTGGACAGTTTTGCTCATCGAGGTAATCGGACTCGGCTGCGATTGGCTGAAGCCGCCGTTCACCGTTGTTGGTGAGTGGGTGCGCGATAGGTGCGTTTCATTTGACGCCGCGGGAAACAGACTCCGGTCCTCACATAAACCTCATACATATTCGATCCATTGTGAGCTGAACAATGGAGATCAGACGCAGCTATTTTCAATGCAGCTATGTTTGTGTATTATATTGAAACGATCAATTCGTCAAAAAAAAAAAAAAAAATCAACTCCAGGTTTGCACAAAATCAGACATAATGTTTTTTTTTTTTATATCTTTTATGATGTTTATACAATTTCCATTTAAAGACTGGGTCTGCCATTAATATAAATATACTGATACATCCTCCTAATAGCACATGTTATCTATAATTTAAATTTTTACAAGGAACCAGTGCACATAATCTGGTGTACATGGTAAATAGGTTGAGCTGAAATTAATAATAAAAATAATTCATGGTAACAGCACATTGTGTGAGGCATAAATCCAATATAAATAGGGTTTTAAAGACATTTTAATGCATTTAGACACATGAAGCATTAATACATAAGACTAGATTTGCAATTCTTACACAAAGGTACCCCATTTGTCTTCACATCATTTGGTTTTGTGATAGTTTTGGTTGTCTTTAATATGCTTGTAACTGTCAGCTTATGATGATAACCATTATGATTTTTTGTGCACCACACGGTTAAACATCAGGCATATGTGGATCCTCATAATTTTGCTTTTCATCGAAAAACTGTATACATTCACAACATCCACACTGGATACTTATTAAGCCAAATTATTGACACTTGACTTCAACACTAATCCACAATAACAATCAATATATCTCTCAAGATAACTAGCTACTCTCTGCTTTGACTGATCGCTGTATATGAACTGTAGGCCAAAAACATTGTCTTAGGTCATCTGGTCATTGCTCACATTTCTTTCAAACCCCAAACCATAAAAAATAATTCCTTTTCATTTCATGTTGCAGCATTTGTGTGACTGCTCTTCTTATTTTCAACAAACACTAAAACAGCATTATGTAATCTACAGAATAGAGATGCACACTGAAGACATTTTATTAGGGACTGAGCCTGGAAAACCAAACAGTGATTATTAGAAATCGACAGATCATTGGAAACTCAATCAAACTTTCAGGAGTATTATCAAAGTTAAATGTATTTGCCATAAATCAAACATCAAATAATAATAATATACTGTCACTGACTTTCACTGATGAAGCCAGAGCTAGAACAACTTTTCTTTTTACCAAAAGTTCTTATTCAGACTGAAATGTAATGATTCTTTTTTTGATTATCATTTAATTTATCATTTTCTACTATTCTCTACATATCATGCATTACACATTTTTGTATTCCAGAGCTTTGCCTCAGCACATAGATAATGAAGAAAGACACAACCCTGTTAATCTAAAATTGAGGGTGAAATTATATTTGACCCTTGTGAGGAAATAACTGTACCTAAGTGAAGAGAGAAGTATACTACTGTCTAGATTAGTGTATGTGTGTGTGTTTATCTTTTAAATATCCTAAACATACAAACTTAAATTGTTAGTATGTGTACTTCCTTTAAGGAAAGCATTCTTTCTACTACTATGAAGTAGCATAAATTGACATGCTTATGGTGTTTTGTAGCAAGTATTTTCTCCCTAATATCTCTGTCCCACCTTTTCCTCACTGGTACTCACTGGTGTTGGAGCTGTAGCTGTAGCCCGTAGTGGTGGGTGGTGGTGAGTCTGAGTCCACGGAGGCTGTATCTTCATCCTGGGAGCAGCCCGCTTGGATGGCCCGCAGGTAGCTGTGGCTGCGCGACCGGAAGCACGTAGGCGCGGGCAGATCCAGAGCCTCCACTGCCTGCGATTCCCCCTCACAGTACGGTACTGGGTGCCCAAAACCCTGCCCGCATACCTGAAAGAACGTGTGCAGACTCACACGCTGAGGGCAGAGGGCAGACTGTGAAACATGCCTTTACTAGATCTAAACTGAAGGGTGGAAGATGTACTCTTTTACTTAGGTAAGCAAAAGAACCAATACTACAATGTTAAAATATTCAGTTATAACTAAATATTATCAATAAAACACACTTAAAATATCAAAAGTATGAGTATCTGAAAGAGGTGAAGCTCTATTTAAATACTTTAATATAAAGTTAGGTAGTTAACTCAAGTGAGACAAATGATGGGGAGGTCATGAGAGGATTGACAGGAGAGGAGAAAAACAGACAAACCGCTAGACAAATTTATACAAATTTGACCTCTTTGAGTGTTTAGGAAACAGTTAGAGCCTCAAATAGTTACCTAAACCGAATGATCATGTTTAGAGGGTACATGTCTCTTTGGTGGAACTACATGCTGCTTTTTTGAATGAGGTCACAGGTAACAATATTTCCCCCAAAACTGTAGTGGCATTAAATGGACATAACCAAGGTACTCAAGGTATATAGAGCTACTTAAATACTCAAGTACAAGAGCCCCAAAATTGTACTTATTCTTGGTTCAGTGGCAGTATTTTTTTTTTTTTTTGCAGCATTGTATGACTTACTAAAAATAGCTCTGTTTCAGTATTTCTTTCCTGCATGGATTTATGTGAACTGTTCGATCATAAACAGGAGTAGAAACAACCAATAGTATTTTTTATAGAATTCCGTTGGTTAGCATTTTAGTAGCAAATATGTCAGTGTTGTGGGTAGTACATAAACATGAATAATAATCCCTCAATATCAACTCACTCAAAATGTTGTAGGTTTATATCCACAGTTTCTTTACTCTGATTGACTTTCCTGTCAGTTTCCATTTGATTAATGTAAAAACTGGCAAGCGCAAATAGAGACCGATACCACTGCTTCTTTATAAATGGTGTTTGCATGAGTCTAGTGCCTAGCGAGTCCAATCCTGCCGATAAAGATATACAGCAAGCTCCCTCAGGTTTATACTGAGGCATATGTCCCACTTTGACATTCTGCAAACACTCTCCAACATTTCTTCTATTCTGCCAGATTATTCCCAGCTGGTTTATTCATAAACCATCTCAGCAAACCCAGCAGACATTATGTACATAAATATTCTCTCTCTCGCTTCAAAATTGGTGTGTATTTTATATTTTTTGCTCATTCCTTGGTGATTTTTACATTGATCACATTTACTCTTCTTTTTTGGGTCGCTGGAGTCGATCCAGGAATGATCTAATTAGCTGTTTTAAGAGATCTGAAATTGCATAATGTATGACTCTTTATATTATACCCAGAAAAAGTGCTGCAAATGAAATGTTGCTTGAGCATAACCCTGGTCTACAACACCTGAGGTGAAAAGACACACATGAGGAAATGATCTCTGCTAGTTAGGTGATAACAACGTGGTATGCCACTGTAATGGCAACACATTTGAATAGACGTACCTGAGTGCCTGTGCCTCTGCCCAATGTGCCGGAGCATTGGCTGAAATCATTGTTCCTGTGGCGTGGGGGGGCCTCCAATGGGCTGACCAGGCAGTCTAAGTTATCGAGGCTCCGATTAGTCGACAGCTCTTTCAAGGACGGCAGGGAGCTGTGGAAGTGAGCGTAATAATCAGCCTCTCAGAAGTCAGGGACCGGAATAAGTGAGGGCTGTGTTTAATTGATGAAATCCAGGAGAAAGTTTAAAATCACAGTCTAGAAAAAGTTCCCCTGGGTGTTTTTAAAATTAAATGCTATAGAGATGTGTGGATAGTGATATGTGCTAGGGTTTACAATAGCAGCACAGAGGAAACAATGATTTATGAGTTAAATAGCTAAATATAATTTGAAAAATTGACTTTCCGATTGATTTAGGCATTTTGGAAAAGTTTCCTCTGTTCTGGCTTGCCCTCTTGGCACCTGGTGTTAGCAAAAATGTGTGTGAGCTAAGCAGCAGGGCGTGGTGGGGTGATTTTCATGGACAATTTGCATGTTATGAAATCAGGGCTTGAGGAAGCAGGTACTACATTACTAACACACCACTTGGGGGGACCTGCAAGGTAAGAGGTCGAACCGGGGCCAGAGAGGACAAGTACTGGTAGGGTTAGGCAAAAATAGGTGGTGGGTAGTGGTGGAAGGTCAAGTGAGGGTGGGTGGAGGGCCACACTGCCTGCCTAAGGATGACACTGACCTCAGATGCTGCATAGAGCATGCACTCTGTAGTGGAGACCACAGATAATCCTCCCGCATGAGAGCGTAGCAACGAGGCCTGTCCGTGTGGATGTAGAGGTAAAACACATGGCAAAAAAAAATTTCACCTCCTACTGCTTTTGCACGAAATAATGATGATACTGTATGTCATTTCTTGTCCCCTCTCATTTATCTCTACCTCCATGAAAAGCTTCTATGAGTTTGTTGTGACTAAGTGCTGCTGCACATCCAGACTATGATTTGTGACAAGATGCTGCCACCTGCTGACTACCTTTGGGGACATGAGCAAAATGTTTCCTCCCACAATTTAAATAACAAACACTCCCTCAGTTCATATTACTATTTTAATGAATGTTAAGTAAAATGTTACAAGCACAACTATAGCAAACAATGATAATCAATATTTCCTGTAGGGTGTATTTGACTCTGTGCTGTGGGACTCACTTGCGTGGAGCCGGAGGTGGCTGCTGCTCGCTCAGGGAGTGCTGGGTGGCCTTCAGGTAGCTGTGGCGACGGGCAGCGGATTTAGGGGAAGGTTTTGGGCTCCCCTCGGAGTCCTCGCTGTCTTCTAAGTCACCCATGGCTTTCACATAACTTCCACTGCGCATCCTTCGACAGGGGATCTCAGTTCCTCTTGCCCGGCCGCGACCCAGAGTTCCTGCCCAGTCCCCCAGCGGGACCTGAATTATGAAAACGCATACATACTGCTGTGTGACTGTGTAAGGTAGATCCTGTGTAAGGGGATCAGGTGCATCATTTGGATACTGTATGCATTTCCTGGTTTGAATCTGATTTTGTTCACTTATGTATGATTTTGAGCAAGTGCAGCAATGGTACTTAAAAAAAGAAAATATAACTGGGAAAAATGTGATTTATGAGGAAAATCTATAAATGTGGCCCAGTATAAATAATGAGGATAAAATATATATAACAAACAGAATAAAGGTTAATTTAATCAAAATATCAGGTAAACTGGAAGCGTCCTTTAGTGCTCAAAACTGATCAATTAAACCAACAAAACTCAGAGAAATTATAAAAAAAGCATGCAAACTTACAAAAAATGATGATGAAGATGAATACTCACTGTCCCTCCTACCTGAAGGAACTGTTGTGCCAGGTCCTGGTGGCATGACTTTGATTTAAGAAGGGTCCTGTTGACTGTAGCAGAGCCCTTCTGCAACACTTGCCTGGCCTGGCTGAGGGTGAGAGTGGACCAGGAGCCCCTTTTCACCAGTGTATCGTCCTTGCTTCCTCTTGTTCTTCCCTCCTCTTCCTTGGATCCTACCTGTGTCGCCGGGCATGCCAGAAACTTGAGGTCACTGCTGCTTTTCGAGGTCTTGAGAGTGTGTGCAGAAATGGTGTTGTAGCCCTGTGGGATCTGCCTGGCCTGGCTGTCTGACACCGCTCTGCCAAGAGTCATCATGCTCAGTGGGTTGCGGTAACCTACAGCAATAGTGCCAGCTTTGGTGGTATCAGTGTCCAGGGCATCATCTGAGCTCCAGAGGCCTAGTGCATTAGGCCTTGGTCTCTGCTTTGGCCCTTCAGTTTTAGCCCTGTCTTTACTCTTGCTCCTGCGGGTTGGTCTACCACCATCTTCACCAGCTCCTGTGGAGCCACTCATTCCTCCAGCAGAGCGCCCATTAATGCTGCCTTTGATTGCCGAGTTCTCCAGAGACTGGGACTTGGCAAAGAGCTTCTGCACAGAGTGCATCAGGTGGCGTATGCGTCCTGGGCTCTCACTGCGTTGTTTCGACATACGTCCTCTATGAAACTGTAGCGTGCTGAAGCCATCACGTTGCAGGGGCAGGTGCCTCTCTAGCTGATCCAAAAGGTTGGAAGGTAACCGATTCATCTTGGCTGCCGCTGCAGAGGAGATGGTGGCTGATCCACTGGTGATCATGGGAGCACCAGTAAGGCCCAGACCCAAGCCCATACCCATAGACAAGGAGGTGGACAGTGTGCCCGCCCTGCTGCCCTGCCCAACTCCACCACCTGCGGCCATACAAGCCTGGGAGCAGTCAACCTGGTCAGTCTGGGAGTTGAAGTGCAAACGGGGGAAGGTACTGCTGTTGGACATCTGACTGAAAGGCAGCAGGCAGTCAGGGGTCAGGGTGGTGGGGCTGGTGGGAGGGCACTGGTGGAGATGGGGGTCCAGAGTGCCATAGTGGTTGATGGTGGGGGTCAACAGAAAGGAGCTGTGAGGATCAGAGGTCAAAGGACAGAGAGGCTTCTGGGGGCATCCCGCCGGTTCACACGAGTCAGACAGGTGGCGACTGCGGTTGGCTCCTAACCCTTTCATGGTGGCTGAGATGTCGTCCTTAGAACATGTCTCCACTCAGTATGGGTCTACTGACCTGAAGGGCCCATCCTGCAACATAAAAGACACAAATTACTACTAACATGGAAATCATTTTAAGAAAGATCTTTAATTGGTGCTACTTAATAATGCATTATGATAGTGTGGAAGTATATTAAAATAAAACACTTCTGGGCCTCTTCCTGACACATTTTGGTTATTTTCTCTGATTAACCACCATTTTATCCTGGTTTAGTGGCCAGTCCTCTCAGGAATGTTTAATAAAAATGTACAAGTGTTTGTCCCTTTATAGAGATTGTACTTAACAGTGCATAACAATAAAACAGCCATTTGCGTACAATATAAAGGCTCAGAGGGGGAGTTCTGCACATCCATACTTAAAGCTAATGAAAACATTAGAGTGAGAGCCCATTTAAAAGTGTTTCTCTTGGTGTGTCCTTGAATTTCCAGGAACAGTAATTGAGCTAAAAGAGACATTTTAGACTGTCTGTGCTGTGTGGTGCATTTCACAGAGGCGGCATTACACAGCCAGTGATGTGAAGTTCCCATCAAAGTTGCCTCACACAACAAACCACCAGGTGGAGCACTAGGAGCAAGTGCACAATGGACACTGTGTTTGGGGGGGAAAGACACACATAAACAATGTATTCTGTTCTTAAATTATATTTCCAAGTTAATATGTATAGGTTTAATAAATCATGTGTGTATTCAATATAAAAGCAGCCCCCCCGCATGATAAAAATGTAATTAAAATGTGATTTAAGTGGTTTGATTCTTGAAGGCAAACAGTTGAAAAATACATATACTTTCACAGTTTTTCCATCATGTTGCTACTATACAGATAAAACAATGCAGCCATAAGGGTGAAAAACAAACAGACACAATTATTATTTTTATTATTATTATTATTGTTGTAACTGAAAAGGGCCGCCTATTCAGTTTACTGCATGCAGTGTCCTAGCAGAAGACCAGATAGCCACAGGCCCCATCTAAAACAGCACAGTGATGTACGGCCCGAAGCTACTCTTCTGACAATGCACAGGAGAACGATTGTGACTCATACATGTAAATGAGCTTTATATTTAAGGAGCGATATTTGTTCCAAAGCAGGAAATGAACCCTCATTTCCACAAATCATTTTTTGGTGCTTCGCCATCCTCTTGAATCCACTTACTGTGGGATAAACTGGGAACAATAAGTCTTCCCTAATGCCCACTAAAAGCCGAAGAATTCTGGGGGAAAAGCAAATGTGTCATAGATGTATTTCACCATCAGCTATATTAGATACAAGCAAAGATGAATGCTAAATTTGACTTGATGAGACTTCACTTAACTCTCCTGTTATTATTTAGGGGATACGTTTTCATTTAACTTTGAAGGAAGAGCTCCTTGCTGACCGGTGGTGGCGTACCTTGGCGTATAGCTAATGGTCATTTTCTCACCGGTATAAATCTAATATGGCCTCCAATTCAATATGCCTTACAGTTTTCCAATGCAAGAATTAATCTTAACATAGCCCTTAATTTGTTTTTGTCTACTACTCTATATGATAAATCGCATGGTGACCAGGCTGGTTTGACCACGAAATGCAGAGCCAATAAAAGAAGCAGAGATTTTTCATGACGGCTGCCTTGTCTTCTTCTATCGCAGGCCTGCTCATTCTCAAAGCTCACTACGAAAAGACAGTAATATTGCATCAAGGTTATGAAAACTCATAATTCACACAGCAGAAATCCATGCTGCATTAAATTCACTCTGCTGTCTGTATTACAGTGGAGTGACTCACTGATCAGTCAATGGTAAGAGCCCTCTCCCACAGCAAGCATGAAATCTTGCCTGGGAGCCGAATGTGGAATGTTAACTGCACACATTTTCATTCCACTGTGTTGGCTTGCCACTTCTTACGTCTCTCTGACCTCCCATACACTCTCTACAGTGTGAGAGCAGCCACTTATCTGAGTCAGTGTTCCTGGACGGGCACAGCGGTGTGCTGACAAATACACCAGCATTTTACAACGCCGCAGCCTGCTGTAATTCATCCACCCGAGCTGACTGTAGCCCCACGTGTTCGCGTCCTGTAGGCGCCGCTGCTGACAAACTGACACACACCTACACACACTGACACACCAACACACACTGACACGCACAGAAAACGTGCTAACCGCCTGCCCACGAGTCCAATGCACAGACGAAAACCCTGTCAAGTGTTGAGCATCACAGGGGCACGATGAGAAAGAAATAATGTTCACAGTTCATGCAATTCTGTCACAGGTTCAGTGCATCTGTCTGTCTGTGTGATGGTGGCCAGCAGGCTCCTGCATAATTACAAGGTGAATGAATCCTTGGACTGTGTGTGATGTTGGAAAATATGTTCCTGCTTCACACACACACACACACACACACCAATAGCTGGCTGTAGGAATCATCTCAGAAAATCACACATTGCACATTCACTGAGTGACAGCAGTGTTACGTCTCTTTCACCGGCAGCTACATGTGCGTGGATGCGAAACAGCACCTGCATCATTGAAGGCGTAATCTCAAATGATCTCACATGCTAGCATCACATTAGATGTGGTTTTAGTGTGCTTAGGTAATGTGGTGGGCGATCTTACATTTGTTTGTGTATTCTGGTCCTGTAAAGGTCATTTGGAGGGTAAAACTTCAGCATCTGGCTGATTGGTGTGTGAGGGTAAACTATAGAAAATCCCAATCACCATTAAATGTGATGGAAAATCTGATTTAACAGAAGCAGCCTTGTAGTGGTCAAATGTCTCTTATGTCTATATCAATCATATCAAAAGAGACTTGTTACTTATACACTTCATAGTGTTTGTGAAGGTGTAATAAAATAAAATAAAATAAAATAAAATAAAATAAAATAAAAATAAAAATAAAAAAAGTGCTGAACAAAAAGACTGAAATGAAAACAATGTATAATTAATAATAATATAAAAGCCTTACTCTCTTGTCCAAACACAAAGAAATTAATTTGACAAATGAAAGTATGTGGATGTGAAACTGAAGTAAACAAAAGGCTTAGCAGCACATTAACTGTCTTTAGTAATTTCATTAACCAAATCATATCTCTTTGAAAATGACAGATATGACACTGTTTATTTTTCTGAATCATTCAATACGCAGCTAGCATGACTATTGTTTTTGAACAAATAAATTGCATGATAACTATATTCTCCAGCTGTATTTACAGTTAGATATTTGACTATAATTTTCCGGATGTTTTGTCCATCTACTCTCTGCAACCAAAACCTCCCAGTGACAAAAGACAGAACGAATAATGTCTTTTCATAAGCTGAAGCAGATCAAAGAAGCCTTGCCTCTTCCCCTACGCTACACTACAGGGCTAATAAGGTCTGAAGAACAACACTGGATGGTTCATCCACTAGGGCCCTTAAAAAGCGAAGTGATGTCTCAGGCTTTAACATATGTAAGAAGGAAAACTTATTTTTCCATGGAGAGTCCGAGTAGGTCAGAAGGACTGTGCTGCACTCAGGTCTAAAAAAAGGTACTGCTATGCATTTAGAGTACAGAAAATACACTAACAGCTGTAATTATGATGAACTACAATTCCCTGCTTACACAAGATGTGCATCAGTATATCATTCCATACATTGTATATTCACCAAATAACTGTAAGAATTTTTTTCTTTACTCAATCAAATATTGAAGAGTGTAAAATGAAAAACTTTCAATTATCTCTACTGTTGCCCCTTAGTAGCCTGTTGGTCAAACCTGTTTTAAACATAAGAATTCGCTAGCACAAAAAACTGACATATTATCATCTTTTACATTGATATGGAAAGCTTAGTATACAGTTGCATTAAAACATGCAGCAGACACATAACTAAATTTGTATTCATTATCACTTATTTGGAGTAATGTTTCTGGCCACCTGACAAATGTGAGTCCAGTATTCATTTTTAGCTCTGTTTTTGGTCCCCACCAACTCCTGAAGGCTATATCTATAAGGCTGTATATAAGTTTCTAACCTGTGATTTGGTGCTGAGCAGGTAGTGTAGATTTGTGTTTATCTGAGCTTTTTTAATAAAAAACTGCTGCCTGCTGCAGCCAAATGTGATGCTATGAGATGTGTGACCAATATTAAAGTTGAATGCCAGAAAACCAAACCAGTGAGCTGAAAAATGTGGGAAGGGCTGATAATTCTCTGTGGGTTCATCACTAATTTCACATTACATTTAGTCATCTGATCCATTATTATAAAAATACTGAATATAGCTGCTTTAAATACCTGTAATTACTTTATTCATCACATGTATTCATCACACTGATTAATTGACTGCACATCTGTTTATATCACTCTGATAATTTTGTTTTTTATTTCACCTTTTCTGTTCTTAAACTCTTGCATCAATTATCACTGTCTCACTGTCCCACCATGTGACACAAGGGAAGTTAGTTGCACCTTTAACTTAACACAGAAATATTAAGAGTGCTCCCATTTCAAACCACAGTAAACATGTCCACCACACAGTTATTAAAGTGCAAATTAACTCTCTCATAACATCCTCTCCAAATGACTCTATGAAATATGCCATCTGGAGATACATAACAGTGGCTTGGTATCCTCATTCAGAGATATCAAGCCACTGCTTTAATTCAGAGATTAAAGCAACATTTTAAACAGAGATTTGACCCATTGTATTTACAGAGATGATGTCCACCTGAGGATACACTATCTATTATCTCTTACATCTGTCGCAAAAGATATTTAATGTCTTAAAACTGAAATTTTAATCAGATAGGGCCCTTCTCAAGGTACTTCTTAATCTGTTTCTATACAACATTACTTCCACACATTATTGTGTGGGCAAATCAAAGCCAGATGACAAACAATAAACAAGCCCAAATGTTATCGAGGCTGCAGCTTTACATTTGGAATAATTTTCATTGTTGGAAGACGTCTGAGACTTCCCAAGTACCTTGTAGTTGTGTGATGTTGTTTCTAGAACTTGCTCTGACAAAAAAAAGGCTCAGAGAAAGAGAGAAAATGATATTTATAGTATCCTTTAGGCTATGCATCAAATTTTCAGCTGTCAAGGTAGACATGTTTCTGATAATTAGGGCTCTCCCACTGAACTAATAAAAACACTGGCGGAAAGCTTGACATGCTGTCTGTTGCTGGGATGTAAAATTAGGCATTGTATTTTTAATTCGTTCCTCCTGCAACATTCTGTGATGTTCCTTTTTTGTCATTTGATTGCATCAAAAGGTTACGCTTTGTCTCAAGTAAAAAGCTGAAATCAATTATACACGAGCCACAGCTGCATCAATCAATTACAAAACCAGCCACTTAGATTGGTTTTCAAGATCATTGTGATTAATGACCATGAAAGTGTCTTTTACTTAGTGATTAGACATTAATTTAATGTCAGTACTGTTAAATATCGATACAAATGGACATTTAGGTTTTCGCCTTATTAATATGAGCACATACAAAATAACTAGTAAATATTTCCTAACTGCAAAGCTTAAAAAGAAAGTAAAGAAATGCTGACTCCCAGGCTTTACAGCATCAGTATACTGTAGTTAGACTTCATTATTCGGATGTGGTATCAGCTTTTAACCAAAGCCTTCTACAAGCACTGAGTTCATTTAGTCAAGCTAAGATAAAGGAGTCTAAATTCTCTTTAATCATGCGCTGTGGGTTTCTTTTGGTAAAATAATTTTAAAAAATGAGGATAAAACATAAAAACTGAAATGTAATGAATAGATGCTGGGATTGTCTCTACACAGAGGTTTAAAATTGAACAAATAGGGATGAAACTCTGAACATAAATGCACTTTGACAAAACAATCATCCTCACAGGGCCAGTGAAATTGCTGCTACTTTGTCAAAACCCCCCATCATTGGCCCATCGGGAGGTGATGTCACGTAGCCCCGGTGCTGACATACAGCCCCTGTTAGGGCTACACGAGGCCTGCTAACAAGCAGAACCAGGAGCTGCTGGGCTGTGTCCCACAGAGGCACCAAGCAGGCCCGTAATAAATGTCTCCTGTAGCTGTGCACTTCGCCTCCAGCCTCTGGTGATGAGCAGAGGGAGGGGAGAGACCGGGCGAAGAAAGAGAGAAGTATTGATCCAGGTCTAGCTCCTTGTTCTAAGGGTGAATATACAGCTGCTGGGTATAGGTTTTTGCAGTCTCCTTCAATAATCACCTTTTTTTCTTCATCGCTTCCCCCAGTCATCCACTCTCTGTCAACCACATGCACAGTACATTTACACAACAGTCCACAACAATAACTGACTGAATGCGTAAACTAGGCCTTTTAAAGTCCTGTATTTTATTCTATCCCTTTTTATTATCCCTTTTTATAGATGTGACTTACATCGATGCAAAAACAAAGAGGTTTCAGTGAGAATTAATCTAATATAATGTCTGCTAACCAGTGGAAATGCATCTCTCTACCTCCAAGCTACAACAAGTACAATGTCCGCATTTACAGTATTAACACTTTTGATGAGCCAACACCATCCGTTATCCCCACTGTCTGGTGAGAATCAACTAATAGCTTGTTTCGGTCGCGAAGTTATGTCATCAGGGCTTCCTGTGGGTAAAGCAAGTGTTGTTCTTTACTGTTGCAAGTGTTATTCTCCACTGCCTGCGGAAAGCAAGCACAGCAAAGCTCATTCCTGGGGAACAGCGGGGCTAATCAGCACAAAGAACACGATACTTGTCCATATATGTGTCAGCAGCATTCGATCAACATTTGGGGAGGAGTTAGACATTGTGGGAAATACACCTCTTCCTTTTTAGATGTTAGATGAGAACACCACTCTCTATTTGTTTGTTAAATATGTGTTTCTTTAATGTGTATCAATGCAAATGTGTAAAAATGACAATTCACCATTTTAAGGGAGGTTATGTGTCAGACCACTTTCAGAAAATGACTGGTCTCAGCCAAGAAATAATCTGGCACAAGAACGTGTGTAAAACAGCTAATATTAATTTTTACACTCCACTTTTTGGACAGATAAAACCTGTGAGATATAATGTGTTAAAAATGATCTTTACAGGTGCAGTCTGGTTGATTTTGATTCCTTTGGAAGGAGGCAGAGCTGTTTCCCTGTTTCCAGTCTTTGTGCTGTGCTAAGCTAAGCAGCTAGTGGCTGTAAACTTATATTTAACAGACAGATATTGAGATCGGGGGACATTTCTCAAAATGCTGAACTGTTTCTATAATGTTGCTAAAATTAAATACTCAAAGGGTTATCTATATGTAGAATTACAATAAAAAAAATCTTAAACACATTAAATATATATATATTATTGCTCTGATTTTCCCTAGTTATTTTTAAGAAATATTTATGGAAAAGTATCATGTTTATGTGCCAAGCTAAGCAGTCCCTCACATGTTTATCTTAAAGATGAGGGGCACATCAATCTTGTCATCCATCTCTCTGCCAGCAAGTGAAAAAAAACTCAAACTGTTCCTTTAACATGACCATAACAGACAAGGCCAATAAATGCACATCCATTACACACACACACAAAACACCCTCCTCCCTCTCTTCTGTTTCTCTGCTGCTGAAAAGGCCAAGTCCATAACCAGAAGGGATGAGCATCACATGGACAAATACGAGTTACACAATAAGACTTCTTTCTGTTTTGGCTTGCCTTCATTGCAAAATGCTTTTTGTTTTTCAAAAGATTATGAGTACCATTGAGTGGCCAATAAGCTGGAAGCTAAAGATACTCAGATGTAACAGAGTGATTCTGACAGGGTAGCTGTATATACCCAACAAACCATTCATTCAAACAGCATTTATACGCCCAAGAGTCTTTATCATTAGGATGTTTCCCTCTGCAGAAGGGATGTAACTTCCAAATGCTGGTCAATCACATTAAAGGATGAGGCAGATATTGTACTTCTTATCTATTTTTTATCTCTGTCTACAGTGGGCCTGCTGATGTTCACGTTTGTTTTTGGAACAACAATAGTATATTTGATGTTTAGGAATGATTAGCATTTTTGGCATTTATAAAATACTGTTTATGCCCAAAGCTGTTGGCACATTTTAGCTTTGGCCACATGTTGTAGATATGACCAAACCAGACTGCTGATAATTTGATTTGAATATGTTGTGCTGTCGTTAGTATGGGAAGACTATGGGGAAGACAGATAGTCAAACAGATGGGAGATTTTACTTTACAGCACAAGCTAGAGCAGCTGACAGCTTTCATCCTGCTCCCCTGTATTTACTGTAGGTAGAAGCTATCCAAAACACCTGCTTATCTCATTCAGCGACTGGCTTGTCAGGGAACTGAGGGAACTTTGTTGATGGCATGCTAGCACGCCTTCCAAAATCTGAAAGCATCTTCCTCTAACATTGTTGAACATGGGGGATGTTGCTCTCAAAATGTGAAGCTTGCTGAAATATTCAGAGCTAGGAGCATTTGGCGCTCATAGACTTCTTATCAGTGCTTTGCCCATTAAAGTGATCCCAATGCACCGCTCTCCCTCGTTCACCAACGCGCGCACTGAAGTGTAATTAGAAAGAGAAGTTGCACATTTCCCTTGGGCCATTTACTATCCACACTGTACTGCTACTGGTTCCTTTCTGCATGTTTTCATTTGGTAACATCTTGTGCCAGCACTTCAGCACTGCCTGACCACAGTGATCCAGTTCAGTAACTCTGCAGGACTGAATGCATGGCGTGGTGCAGAACACTAGGGTTAACATTTATGGGTTTCATTTGAATTAAAAATAAAGGCCCTAATTCTACTAATTCTCCTAATACTGGCTTATTGGATGACCATGCAATATGGTACAAAGGTAGATATATGTAAATCATTACCATTACATGCTTTTAAGATTGGACTATCAATTAGATAATAGGCTTAAGAGCAAAGAGCAAATTCAAGAATGGACAATAAATTACATAAGTTTGAATGTGTGCATCTCTGTATAACTGTCCTGATGAAGAACTGAAGCTGAAGCTGTAGGGTGGGTGTTGTGCTGTTGAGCTGTGAACTTCCCTCTCAGATAAAATGACTTTGACACTGTAATGGTCTCAGGCGAAACAAGAAATAAAGCACCCAATAAGCTGCGTGTTGTGCGTTAACCTCTACAGTCATGTGCTGTTGGGTCATGCATGTGAAGCATGCGCAGTCCAGTGTCTACACTGTTAAAACACGCTACCCATACATTCAGCACAGCCTCTGGACCCTGAGGAATTATTGCATGCTATTGGTTAGTAGCTGCCAGGGTGAATCCTCCACCAGTGCTCGTTTAAAATGCTGTCAAAGCTTTAATAGTCCCGGGGGCTTGGGCTTAGAGAGGAAATGCTTTAGTCTACTCTGGAAACAGAAAAGGCAAAACAGATGATATCATACCATAGTAAAAAGTACAATTGCTTTATTTGAGCTTTGTTTGAGTTCTAAACTAATCTGCTGTCTGGCATCATGGTCTGCACAACTGTATCTTGCATTTCTAACCCATTTTCAAACTATTGGGGTTAATTCTTTCCAGGCTGGATTAAATCTATCCATTTGATTGTGAACTGTGTGTGGTTTATCTCTTCAGAGCTAGCTGACCCCCAGAGCAGGCCTGGACTTCCTCCAATATGCGGCAGGACAATGACCTTAAATCATTTAATCCCGTGCAAATGCTCTGTGATCCTTGAGCATGTGTCCACTCAACTTGCATTTTCTTCATTGTTTTCTCTTATGAAGACAAGGTTGATTCTTGAAGACATATGAATATGATGATAATGTGGATGTTATTACTAAATTAGGTTAATGTAAAAATATGCCCTGATAGTTGAACGACTGCATAGTTATTCAAATATAAAGAGCAAAATATTGCTGCTTTTGGTTTGTAATTGCATGATCATAAACCACATATACACACATACCACACATACTCATATTCTAGCCTGGGGTGTCATATTAAACAGATTTCTCAGAGATAGTCCCACATAAATCCTATGGGAGGCAAGATCAAGCTAGCCACACAGCAGCTGTCCCTAGCTGCTGCAAATTGGCCCCAGCACTAAAAACAAAATAAAATTAATATGCTGTTTTGCTCTCTGTCATGTGAGGGGATTAGAGCATCCAACAGTATCAGGATTTAGGATTTGGTGTGTACTACACATGATCAGGTGGAGTGGTTCAAGTGCAGCAGCCGTGGTCAGCCTGGGTAGAGTAGAAGGCTACAGGAGGAGCATATCTGTCCATTAAGAGCTGCACTTAGAGGACTTGAGAGGATTACATCAAGGTCATATTAAATATGTGCAGATATTTCTTTTTCTAAAAAGCGCTGCAAAGTGGTCTAATTAGAGTCAACATCAAAGCTTTTTTAGCCAGCAATGAAAGTAATAGGATCAAAAGAAGCCACAGGATCACATTTATAACTATTAGTTCTGAATATGTAGCAGTGTTAGGACTTAACATGGTGAGATAGTGCTCTTGATCAGTGTTGCAAATCCCAAAAGTAACTTATTACATTATAAACCTGCCTTTAATATTGTGACTTAAACATAGAAATTAGTCAACAGGCTCTAGACTTGCCTTATTATAAAGCCCTGCACTAACCCTGACCAGCAGCACTACCTCTTGCTTCAGTAGCCACATTTCCCAACTCAGGCCAATGTACCATCCAACCAACAAACGATTCCTCCACCCCCTCTCCACAGCGGGAGAGTAGGTCTGTACTCCAACACCCAGCCTATGAATCATCTTAAAACTGTGAAAAAAAAAACCTAATTGTACCAATGAATTATCTGCACATCTACATTTTTCATGTCGGCGGGGTCACTAGAGGCAAATAGCTTCTCTCTGCACCAATACATCTTACTGTACATTTGCACACGTAGTATGTTTAGTAAGGTAATAATATCCTATTCCAAGGGTAACTCGTGTCTACAGTATGTGTCATTGAAGGTGCCCTGAATGTAAATGTGCAGGCTCTCTGGACTGTAGAGTCTTTCTCGTGGTAATTTAGTGTTGAGTAAATGTGAGTGGTGTGTAACCAATCAGGAAGTTAAACTCAATTCACCTTTCAGTCGTCCAACTGGAAGAGTGCCAGTGGAGCTGAGCACAAAGACAATTGCGGTGAACTGTCAAACTCTCCCTAAAATGTTCTGCGACAAAATCAGCTGACTTATATGCATTCAATGAGGAAGTGGATATTCAGTTGTGGACACTCCATCTATGTCCTTGGCGGCTACAATTGCAGGCTTTCTGGCGCATTCTGGCCGACAAAGTACTTTCATTACATTAAATTAATTACATCAAATTCATTACAAAACTACTGTAAAACTTACGAGAACATTTCTCGAGCATCAGTGGCAGAACAGTCCCTGCCACGGTAGACAGGCCCTCTTTTTTTTACCAGCTGTGAGAGCAGGGTGGTAATACTATAGGACCCTTAGGGCTATGGAAATTTAGCAGGGGAAGCACTGGTCACAGGGCAAGCTGCCTCTGCAAGCTAAGCTGGAACTAGAACATGTTGGAGGCTAGAGAGAGGCACAATGACCATGGTTCTGCGTGGTTCCTTTTAGGCATAAATGCCATCCTAGTCTTTTGGACTTTTGAAAGAAGATGTTTGGGGGATGTAGCTGTCAAAGGAACTTGAAATTTCATCTTTCTCTCCTTTAAGATGCTGGACCTTTAGGTGGTAAGCAAAAGGAATGCCCTGAGATCTTTCTTGTCCTTGTGTTGAGGGTGATCATGCCCAGTCAAACAATGACTAAGATCAAGGCTGTAATACAGCCTTTGGCAACAGCAACACACTTAGTCAAACTATTAGTCTGCCTTACTAGGAAGGAGACCAGGTCCAGCTCTGGCTTGTTGGCTGTCATGGCATAATAAACATCTGGTTTCCACCAGCTCTTTTTCATCAGTCGGAGGTGTGGTAAGCTTCTTAGTCCCCAAGCCTCTCATCTCTTTGTCAAAAAATCCAGCCATCATCTTCCGCAAAATTCTCAGATAATGGCAAGTACGACACCTGTTAGCAGGCGATGTCAGCCATAATGACGAACTGGAAGGAGAGACCGAATACTCTGCCTCGCCAGTATGGGCAGTGCATGTCTCACAGATGATGCAGTGTGGCTCCATCTTGGGAGAGTGCTGGGAGTGCTTCCATTGCTGCTTCTGCCATCTCACCGCTGACAAAGCTCATCAGTCAGTGCTTTCCAGCTGGTCTGTGATCCCATGCATGCTTGACACCAAGGGACATGAAGCAGAGTAAATGTGGATCAACAGCAGCGACCAAGACAGGATATGATGGGCGGTGTTTAGCCAGTGCAGTGTCAGACTAATTTATCCCTGACAATGCTGTCATCTTGCAACCGAGATGAGTAGCTAAGCCTATGGAGTGGGCAAAGTGAAAATAGAACATCTTTCTGGGGGTTTAGATGCTATATTGCAAGCTTCTAGCAGCTAGAAATGTATGCTACACAGCTTCTTTACATTTCTTCCTCCCGTCCTGTTACTTGGAAGAAGCAGGTATATTACCCAACATGTATCCAGGATCACAATGATTTTCCTGTAACATTTCAGATTTCAGAGGACAGAAACAGTGCATGGGTAACAGCAGAAAAGCAAGCCTGCAAATATAATCCAAACTATGTCACACACCAGCTTGACTCATCTTCATTCTCAGTTATATATATAAATATATATTTGCAGCTCATGATGTGCTTGCCAACACACTGGGATTATAGTACAGTAGAGCATCTACATATTTAACTTCCCCAGTGATCAAGGAAAGAGCTGTTTCATTATGAAAGAAAACTTTTTTAATCAAAATTTAAATTTAAGTAGGAGAGAATAGAATAGAATGACATAATGATTAATGTTTCATTGTTTGTGCATCTTGAATCCTTAGTCAACCATATAAATGAGACTGAAAGTACTCAAACCACATTAGAGGGTTATGTTATGACCATCTGCTGCGTACATCTATTGTATGTATGCAAATATTTCCAGTCTGTTTGCAGAAAATTCTTAAGTTTTTTTTTTCTTAAATAGTTAAGCAATCATTTCAGTAATTCTGCCATCTTAGGCAATCAATGAGGAGCCTGGTTGATATTATTCAAGACGTAGAAAATACTGTAATACTACAGAAAACCAACTTGAGAATAAATACAATGAAATCAGTGGTTTAACTTTGAATTATAGTTTAATATAGGTATGCTTATAAACCAAAAATTGAGTCCAGTTGTAATCTCATTCAGTCATCCCTTTTGTCAATGTTTTTTTCTATAATTTCAATTTGTGTTTTAAATGTATTGTTTAAAGTTTTATATTTTCAAAAGGAGGTAGGGGAAATATAAGAAATGCACCTTTTCATCTTAGCCAATTGGGGTGAGTGTGTGATGTTTATGTTTGACTGACAGCAGCTGGCAGGCTGAGCACCGGCAGGGAAACTGCAGAAAAAATGAAAAACTTGTTGGCTGTAGTGCTGTAGTTGGTGCTGTAGTTAACAAGCCTTTTGCAGACAGTGTGCATCAAACAGACAGAAGTGACATTTGCAGGTAGGTTTGTGAGCTGCTTATATGTGCAAATGCTAACCAGCTAGCTAATAAGCTATCTAGCCTGCAAACTGAGGTTATTGGTTCAGGTGCATGCATGTGTTTTTAAGTCAATTAAAAAGGAGAATTTCACAGAAAAGCTAATGGGGGTTGTTATTCAAATTGTGACAGGCTGCTGTCTAGCTCAGTGTGAATGTCTGCCTATGGTAGGATGATGAAATTTAGTGCTTTATAAAAAGACTTAATTGGCTTCATGGAAACATGTTCTCCATCAATGTCCATTCATTCCAACAAATTAATCCCCAAAACATGGTGCCACCATCATGAAACAAACAAACAAAAAAATAAATAAAATTTAAATGGCTCCCTTTGGGTCTATTGTTTTTATTTTTGCTGTTTAATTTCACTTGGACTTCAAGATGTGACAGAGGCTCAAGGGGACCAGTGGAGAGAACAGGTTTCTCTCGCTTCATCTGCAGCCAGACGACCCAGTGCGGCAAAAGAAAAGCAGAACGGAAGTGAGATCCAACCCTGTGGGACTGTTTAATGCTGTAGGACAGAGCATTGAGCAGGGCCCGTCTCCTGGGTGCTCGTCTCCCTGAGCCTGCTGCTGGGCAGACACAGAGCCATGTGCTATGGATAGGTGTGTGGGCCACAGGATCACAGCAATCACTGCATCGAGTAAATTACTGTTATCAGTGAAACATTTTTAACAAGCCCAGACATCTGCACGAGCTGACGTCACTGAGTGACTGAAGAAGTTTCCTTTGATCCTTGATGCACATGTCTGAACGCCCATCAGTGTAACCTTTATAGGTCAGTGTAAGGTTGGTAAGTTGCTGCTGTTGCCATTTTTCAGTTGCTGTTTCACATTTCTTCACAGGTAAAGCTGCTACTGGTGAAAGCTCACTACCATTACTTATTGTATACTGCTATATTAAAATATATACTAAACCAGAATAAGTAGATATCGTGATTAGAGGTTTTGTTAATTGTTTTGCATTTCATCGGATACCTGGATAACATCAAAACTAACATAATGAGCTGTAAGAGCTAAGTGTGCATCTCTCTTGTTAAATCAAGGCAAGGGGTCTTCTTAATTATATTTCAATATTCATTTTCTTTTTCTTTCAAGATGCTTATTGTTAAGTGTGCAACTGCTGTTAAGATGTCCTTTTTAATTTTTAAAAGATGTGATGCAAATTAAAATGACTAATGGAAAAAAATTTGGAACACTTATTATTTCTGCTGTTTATTCTTAATTTTTTTTTTTTTTTTGAGGGGGACAAAGTCCAGTTTTTTTCTTAGACGAAAGAACACTATATCATGTTTGTGTAAAAGAGTTCAGTCACCAAATCTCCCACTATTTACCGGACTTCCCAGAGGTATATTTTTCAAGGAATATTTCTCCAGGTGACAGAAAATGAGATTTTTGATACATTCAGTGACATATATATATATATATATATATACATATATATATATATATATACAAAAAAGCTGATATTAAACACAAACAAAGCACAGACATGAAAAGCCCCCATTCATTAAGCTCTAATCTGTGTTTGATTTCTTTCTCTATGACTCCATGACTGACACTGATGTCAAACATTCACATTGCTGTGAGGACATAATAGAGTCTTAACATCTGTCTCAGAAATATAGTACTGATTCTCACATTGTCACCACCGCTAACAGCCATGGGATTGTGTGGTCGTGTCACAATACTCGTGACAACAATGACAAACGCTGGCTCGCTTTTACGCTCCAAGCA
The DNA here is from genome assembly GCA_023238725.1 of Scortum barcoo. Taxonomy (NCBI): domain Eukaryota; kingdom Metazoa; phylum Chordata; class Actinopteri; order Centrarchiformes; family Terapontidae; genus Scortum; species Scortum barcoo. The sequence continues at coordinate 17,082,905 of CM041549.1, forward strand.
TCATATCATCACAAAGCAATTTCACTAACAATGCTCAGCCTTGACAATGCCATTCTACTTTTGCTTCTGAACAAAAATAAATTACAAAAGCTTCCAAATATGCAGAACATTTTATTTAGCAAAGAATGCCACTAAAAACTCTCCAAATGTGCATCTAAACCTCCTCAGAGATTTCGGTTTGAATGAATGAAAGTTGTCCATCTGCGGCTACATTTGTGGGCCTTCTGTTCCCTTCGTATTTATATTGACACAGAACAATCAAAACTCTACCTGGAGAATGGGATGGTTAAGATCCCTGGCTTAAATGTTGATGTCCACCAAAATCATGGAGGCAGACAGTAGTCGCTGCTTGTGTTTCTACTGCTATTATATTTATTTCCTTTTGGGGCTATAATGAATACATTTATATTAACTATGGATTACATAACTATGTGTATGTGACAGGGTTCTCTCACACTGATGTACCCATAGAGAATTATCACCTGACTCTGCAGTTCCTCTCAGCTCTACAGAGCTTTCTAGGAACTTTCAAGTGTTTTGGTATTCTGGCCATCACCTTTAGTTTTTTTGATGCTCTCATAGCATCGTTTTTGGCCACAACTCACAGGTGTTTAATTAAAAAGAATTTAAAAAGCCATTGCGCCCTACCTGCTCATCACTAAGTAGCACACATCAGGAGTTGGTGGAGACTGAAAACTGGGTTAAAAGACAGTGAATACTGGACTTACGTTCATTAAGTGGCTAGAGACACAACTCCAAATGTTACTACTGTTATGTGTAATTAACGAGATGTTTGCTAACAAGTTCACCATGTAAATTTTAAAGGTGACAGTGTTTCAGCTAGGTGTGGGAATCATCAGTCACCTCACGATAACATTTGATTGTGATTCAGAGGGTCATAATTTCATTATTAAATGATTCTCACTGCATCCCGTTGCATTGCGATGCATCTCAATTTCAAATTCCTTTACATTTTCTCCAGCAATACAAACAAGTTTGACTTTTAGGAAAGCCGGCAGTAGTTTTTTTTCTTCTGTTGCTTGTAGCTGCTCTGCCATCTTTGCATGGTCTGTTAAGTAAACATGGCACACACATTCTGGAAATGGCAGTTATTGAAAATTGTGCTGATAATCGATTATAGACTTCACTGCATCAATGCAGACTCACTCAACAAAGCATTGCAATGCGTCATATAATGGATTATTTACTCTACCCCTTGTGTCAACGTTGTGCCAAGCAAATACAGAGCAACATTTCTCTAGAGAGGTGTTCTGGCCACCTGATGACTGTAAGACCAATATTCACTCACCTACAGTGACGCGTGGGGGAAATATCTAGCTTCTTATCTGCTAAAGGCTCTACTATGAATAACCAGTTAATCAGTAACTCTGGGTTTTGACTGTTTGGTGCTGAGCAGGTAGTCTAAAGTCGATTATTAAAAAATATTTGCTGAAAAAAAGCTGCTTGTTTTTGCGAAAACTAGTTGAATAAGGCAGAGAGAATGAACAGTAAAGTTGAGGGAAAACCAAAACATACTGCACTGCACATTTGCAGGAAATAATGGGGAAAAAACAAGAATAGCATTCTTGTATATTTCGCTGAAGTCACTGTTTTATACATGCAGCAAATTCAAAAAACAGAATGACAACTACCATGCTTTCCAACACTAGCAACAAGAGGGATTTCTCTTGAGGAATAAACGCAGATATAAACAGACATATACCTATAGAAGATTGATATTTGTAGCCAGACTGAGGTAGATAGAGGTCACAGTGTATGAACAGTAGTATATTATTATAATGAAGACACACAAATGAACTACAAATGTTAATTACATTAAGTGATTATTCAAGCAAAAACCTGAAGCAAGCACGTGGCCAAATTCATACTGTAAGTAAATAGGATCTAATTGGCAGAGTGACCCGCAAACAAAGCATTTGCTCAATTACGACTTTCTTCAATAAGGAAGTGTTAGAGCGGAGGGTGAAGTAGTGCAGATGAGTGCTAAACCTGTGACTGATGAACACGGCGCAGGCTGCATTTCTCGGAGTACCCTCTGCTGGAAGGACACTCATTTACCAGATTGATGGGGCGCTTTATTGCCTGCCACCTCTCTTCCTTCTTTCACACCATCCCCTCATCTCCTCCCTCTCTCTTATACCTATTTCTCTCCTTATCTCCTCCTCCCTCTCTGTCTCCGGCTCTCTCCCTTTGTCACACACGCAAACATACACTGTAAACTCTCACACACTCCTGTCTCGCTGCCTGTTCTCTTCCCTCCACACACACACACACACATGATTGCTTTGTGGAAGGACAATGAGACTCTCTCCTAACCTCTTTAACACCTTCATCACTACGTCATTGGTGTTCAGCTACTCAGCGTTGCTCATCGACAGAACAGCAACCAAAAAAGAGCACATACATGTGGATGCTACAAGCTATAGGAATTGCAATTTAACCATGGTTTTAATTAGGACTGCAACCATTTATTTTCATTATTGATTTCTGTAGATTATTTCATTAAAGATTTCCTGTTAAGTTTTGGACCACTTGTAGTGCTATGGTTCACACAATGCACATTCCTGCTGATGGTTTCATATTATTGCCCTAGTCTGCAGCTGGTGGGAATGTAGAAAAAAAATGCAACAATGTGTCAAACAATTCATATTTGAGAACCTGGAGAAAGTGCATGATGGACATTTATGCTTAAATCAAAGTACTTAAATGGCTGTAATCAATGTTTTAACATGTATGATAGGAACAGGGTCACTCATAGTGACAAAGCTGCAGAGATGTTGTGGGAAAGTTTAAAAAATACTCAGTGATAATGGTGCAAAGTCATTCTGACAAACAAAATACACACAGATGTTTTCACTGTAAGTGTATTTTTTTATCCAGCATGACTTCTGCTGTCAGACAGATCTCAGGAGCGATCTCACATGGCAAATCAAATCAGCGATCAGCTGGAAAACCGCTGCCTCATGCATAAGTAAAGGCCACCCTCTGGCCCTTATGTGCTCTACACACCTGATCTTGCACACACACGACACACAAACATCAAAGCCCTTATCTAACCAACTCAAAGCGCTGCTCACACTCAGATGATAACTTATTTATATGTGGGAACATGCAAGAGGCAGACCATAAATCGCAGGTGACATATGGATTTTATCCCCCGGGGAAGAGTGACAGGGAGATGAACATGGGGCTGCACAGATAAATGGCACCCAATGCCACTGAGCTCATTGCCCCTCGTTGACCTGAGAGAGGCCAAGGGCAATAAGCGATGAGTGCGTATGTCTTTGACCCTGAAGAAACTCACTATAATACAGCATCCATACACTATCGCGTATTATACTCCCCTCCTCTTGCTCGGTCTTTGTATCTGCAATTCAATACTACACAGGGCTGACTCACCAGCTGCTCTCACAGAACAGAGCGATTGTGTTCACTCTGGCTGGATAAGACAATGCAGGCTTTGTTTTCTTTTTGTTTAGTCTGTTTGATGTCAAAAGAGGCATGAGGTAGCAAATGCAATTTTTTTTTTTGTTGTTGTTGTTGTTGTTTTTTTCATCGGGGTCCTTTCTCAAACCCCGGTGATTAAGTGAGTCACCTGACACAAAGCTAGTTCTAAATTAGAGCTCTTTCTTCGCTGGTGAATCTTGCCTGAATTGTGCGTCGATGGATGCTGTTCCTGCACAGGGACCATTAATAGTGTGGTGATCATCATCGATTTCCTCCAGGTAATCATCATTTGTCACATTTTAGACATCCAAGGGTTTAATGCGGCATCACAAATGGCTTTCTGATTAATAGGAACAATGCTCCAAGGAGGCAGCAACACAGAGGCCGTTCTCACAAGATCTGTGGCACTGCTGTTTACCATGTTCAACCTCTTAGTTTAGCATGTTAGCCTCCCAACATTTACTAATTAATATTAAACACAAACTACAGCTGAGACTGATGGGAATGTCATTAGTTTTGCAGGTATTTGATCATAAATTAAAATTTTTACCTGATGTACAAGATAAAAAAAAATTCAGGGACATGAGTACATGTAACAGTTACAAGCTAAAATTAACTGAAAAACATAAATGTCAACCTCATGATGGCACTAGAGGAAAAGTTAGGTGCATCACCATTTGGTGAAATGAATGTCTGTGGGAAGCACAGTTAAAAAGAACCTAGTTGATACAGCAGAACCAGAGATATCATCTTTTATCTGCATTCAATCATACATTCTTCTTAATCTGGCGCCGCGTTGGCAACAATACAACTTGACTGCTAACAGTTCAGTTGGAGGTTTAGGTGTATTATGCTAGTTATGGCTGATGTAGCAATGGGCCAGTATAGCCTCAACTAAAAAACAACTATAGAGGTATGGTAACCTTCCTAGCCCCACATTTGTTTCATTTTTAAATTCTTGTCTTCAGCACCGACTGACGCTGATGCAAGTAACTTGTGGCAATATATCAGATTTTGCCCAGCTCCCTCTGAAGGCACGAAAATCTTTATACAACTATTTATTATTTTGCATACTTGGCACTTATGATGACTAATGAATGGATTGTAAATTAGGGAACCATAAACAGCATCAAACATCACCCTAATGAAGGCAAGTTAGCTGTAAACAAAAAGCATGTTACTCTGTTCTGGAGAGGAGTTGTAGGACCTTCATGAATATTTGAGATAACAGCATATATGGCGAATAAAATACTGACTTGAATACAACGGATACACTGATACACACTGATATGCAGTCATTCAAATAGCTTGTGCCGCTCAGCTTATCAAGACTTTGAGGAGAGCTCAGAGATGCTCCACTCCTCATCAGCACCAAAGGTCAGGACCCTGGACAGCTCCATCAACGCCGACCTCTCTGCCAATCAGCTCGTGGAAAACCTTCTGTCAACCTTCTATCAGGCGACTTTGGAATTCACCATTAAATAAGAGCGGATCTCTAACCCTCTGCAGAGCCTTAACCGAGGCTTATATGTAGATAGATCAAGTGTCACATCCTTTCTGGCTGTATCTCATTTGCGCCTTTGGTTTTACAGGTCAAAGGTCGGGCTGTTTTTTTCTCTTCATCGCACTTAGGATGTCACTGAGTTTAAGAGATAGCGGCCCTTATTCTAATCCCCCTGGAATGAATTTAATCTAAATTAAAGTCGTCACATGCGTCATCACTTTTTATACATACGTCAACTGAGGTTGGTCAAATCTCAACCAAAGTGCAAAAAAAAACAAAAACAAAAACCTGAAGTCCATGAAGTGATTACCGGAAGTGCATTATGCCCACTTAACAGTCCATAATCTATTCAAATAGATTTGCTCATAAATAATTACGTGTTTATTGATTTTTCTTAATTAAATAGTGGATACTCCCTCAGCAGAGACTCATGCGGACAGCTCAAACCTCATGCACCTGTACTTGCATGTTTCCTGTATGGAGGTTTCTAGTGTCATTATACAGTTTAAACTCTGATCCTTCACACATTTAACAACAAAACCACATCTCATATTCCACTCTTCAAATTTTGACACATCTATTCAGAAAATCTCTTTAAGATGTTTATATTACTAATTCATGTAGTGGTCAAACAAAACAACAAAGACTCTTTTTTTATTCAAAGGAAAAATCGACAGTAAACAGAGACAGTGTCCCAGTGACTCAGGGTAACTCACAGGAAATTATTATCTACAGATTGTAGAAAAGCAAGTGAAAGCTGCAGACAGCAAAGGTATTTGTATTGAAATAAAATATATATTATTGGGCTGTTGTTTTGGTAAATATTGTTTTGGTAAATATGCTTATTCTTATTTGCTTTGTTTCAGAACAGTCAACAGTCAGAATAATGCCACTCTCGCGTCTGTATGCTAAATATGAAGCTGCCGCCAGCAGCCGGCTAACTAAGCTTAGCATAAAGACTGGAAACAGGGGGAAATAGCTAGCCTGAATCTGTGCAAAGGTGACAAAATCCATTTACCAGCACCTCTTAACAAGAAAGCAAATCTGCACATTCCTCAAAAAATGCTGAACGGAACTTGAAGTGTCTGAATTTCATTTGGACATGAATACAACTACAATTGTAACATCACTTATCTACATCCAACATGGGCATTTGGACACATTCAAACTGTAAGAATATTCATTCTCTTCTGACAGAAAACAGTCAATTTCTCTTGTAAATATACAGAAAACTTTTTTTTGTGAGCAGTTCTGATCTATTGGATAAAACATAATTTTCATTCATTGAAATTCAGTACATAATGTGAGACTCTAATCAGGCGCTATCAAGGTTTTTAAACAGAAATATTACAATTTCTTCTGCTTCTAAGCTAATACTAAAAACTCCACAAATAAGCTGCTAAGAAAGAAACCAACCAATTTTTTTCTCCTAATCTAAAACCATCATAGACATAAGAAAACGCAAACAATTCCACTAAGCCTTTTTTATTTTCATTTGAAGGTGCAAAGCGGCCTACGTACAGCACACAAGGCAGAGGCTCTTTATGAGCTGTTACTGAATTACTGCTAATAAAAATCAACATGGAATTTTAATTAACAAGGTTTATGGTTTGAATTAAAGTTCAACATTTGAGAAATATTTCAGTTCACGTCTGGGATTTTATAAAACGGCATATCATCTTGTGCGTGCATTATATATACCTCTTGTGCTCTCTGTCGTTCGCGCTGCACTTTAGGTTTTAATTTTATGACTTCCAGTGTCTGTGACCATAAACTACACCTTATATCTAAACAAATATTGAATTAATCCATCACATCTCAGTGATTGGAATGAGAGGCTCTATTCTTTCTTCTTAGGTGGATTTCAAAATACATCTTTATGTAGCTTTAAACCTGATTTGAAATGTTTTGCTATGACAAATATATATGTAGATATCAGGCGTCAATCAAATTGTTTTTGCAGCTTAACAAAGTTTTTAACCATTTTTCTGATGTGTGTAAAAAGCTGAACCAGGAGTATTTGGCAAGCATTTTACATCTTTAATAGCACAAAACCAAATTGCAAATAACAGCCACAATAAACAGTTGACTCTGAAAGCTATTCATAGTCTGCATAAATTCAGGGGATTAAACACAAACACATTAAACTCAGGAGACCTTAGCGAACCTACTGTCATTGTATATGTATGAATAGGCCCTCAAGGTCTCTACCAACCCCTCATGTCTTTTTTTTATAGAGACATTTTCTCTGGTAGATGGCTGAATCAATGACTTTCAAGGCAGGAGAGAAATGGGGAAAAAAAGAAAAAGAAAGCAGGCAGAGAAGAGCGAGGCAGGCAGAGAGAAAAGGAGTTTGTGTGAAAGATTTAGAGGTTGAGATGGAAAATGCATAAAGGCAAAAGAAGGCTTAGCTCCAACCCAAAATCATTTGGCTATTTTTCTGACAGCCAGGACTTTGAATTGATTTCAAGGAAAGAAAAAAAAAGCCCTCACCAAAACTACATTAGACAAAGTAAGTCAGCATTTTTGAAGCAGAATGGCTCAGGAGACACAAGAACACCTCTTGTGTCTGTTACATGAAGCAAGTTGATGTGACAGTTTTACAAGTTTACCCAGAAGACAAAAACAGCTCTGTCACATCAGTTCATTTCTGAGTCACGTCCTGGAATTACAGAGAGTTCATTCTTGACCATGGAAACTGCACATTGCCAAAAAACAATCTTAACTCAGGGTTTGCTCACTTTCCTTGGTGTTTTCAACTGCATCTCAACTATCTGAGGCTACACCTCAAAGACAAGACCCCAATGGAAAGGATGACATCACATGCAACAAGTGTAGGTAACACCGCGTTTGTGCAAGGCAACATCAGCTGTCTGTGAACACCAAACCAAAAGCGGTCACAGCATCGACTTGGAAGGGGTCGAAGGTCATCGACCAGGAGGTAGTGGGCGACCAGAAGAGGATTAAGGAAACCATCCACATTTGGCATAAGTAGAATAAATCTTGACGGACTGCTATGAGCTGTGAGGTGAGGGTCATGTGACCACAGGTGTAGCTGAAATAGCACTACCGATAGCGAGCTAATCTGCAAAAACATTTGCTGTCCTCTCATCACTAATGGCTATGCTAGCTTTTCATTTCAATCTTATATCAAAGACCACACTGACTGTTGGTTCAACAAAGTAATTAGTATGGTTTATCAGTTGATATTACAATTGACGGATGTGAGTTGAATTTGATAGTTGAAACTAACATTTGTGGGTTGATTTTTTTAGTACAATGGCACTGAGCTGCATCCTCCACAGTATTTGACATTTCTACAGGGACTTTTTACAGGGTAATAGACCAACACGTTGAAGAATATCAAAACAACTTAAATTTTAAGGTCTCCTTGTAGAATTTTTTTACAAAACTAGAAGTTATGTTTGCACGAATATTCATGTATAATGTCATATTTTATTTAGTTTGTACTTAAGAACACAGCAGGTTGAGTTAACTCATTTTAAGAAAAATTTAAAACTAATGTCAACAAATTTCAACAAATGTCAACAAAAGGACAGTTGTGATTCTCCTCTAAATTTCTTATGACACAAGGTTAACAGAAAGTAGCCTACTGACATGAAACAGGCGGTTTCCCTTCATGTATCCCTCAACTTTAGGGTAGTAGCAGCTAGTCTTGAATATTTAAACACAAAGATACTCTCCATAAACGACCACATGTTCTCACACAGCCAATGTGCCATACGTACAGGATTTTCTTTTTGCAGTAGCTGTATTTGAGTGTCTATTGCCTTGCACAAGGGCACCATAGGTGATACATTTAGCTAAGCGCAAAATGATGATGCAGTTTAATGAAAGTGTAGCCATGCATAACATGGCTTTAATACATATATTAATCAAACTGACCTGTATACTATATCACATATGAATCCATGACATACATATCCTGAAGTTGCCGTGACTTCATTTCAAGAAAGAACCAGACTTGGAGTTTTTTTTTTTTTTGTCTGTTCAGTTGAAAAGTGGTCTAATTGTGAAGCCACTATTTACTTCAGGTCACAAACTTATAATAATGAGAAGGCAAGATGTCTCCGCTCATCTACCAGCCCTCTCTAGCACAATGTCTTCTCACTTCTCCAGTTTTTACATGAATTATTCATGGCAGCAGAGATAAGGAATTATGTAAAAGAAGCAGCACATAAATCTCTGTGGTTAGGAATAGTTAATCAGAGCATCCCAAGGGGAGGTGATAATGCCACGGTGATAATGTATGCAGTTAAGACAGCTTCTCAGAGTTACTTTTTCAGCTTTGTGGCTCACCGTGTGCGGTGCCCAGGTGTGGACACGTGAGCTAGTAAAGGGTGAGGTCACTTTGTTTCTTATTTTTTTTAGATTCTTAAGACTTAGACTAAGACTTAGTTTGTTAATGTAGCGATGAATGCGGATGATAGGGATGAGTTGTTGTGAGAGTAAATAAACAGTCAAGACAGTTATTCAAAAGTTTATACAGGTATTAAGAGAGGAAAAGAGGGACAACAGAAAGGTGATAGCACGATCTGATCTGAATACGATCTGATGCATGAATCAAACCCACGTATTTGACTTTTCCTTCACACTTAAGAACCCTGTCCGCAAGGTGAGATTTCACCTGACTGCCAAATCTTGCTACCTGTGTAGCTTTTGGTTCACACATAAAGACACCAGCTGCACATCCACCTCTATCATCCCATCTGCTCCGGGAAAAATCTCTCTGCAGAAATGGGGTGGATTACGTTGACCTAGTGTGACACGGGTTACTGGAGCAAAGCGAGTGTCAAAATGTGACAAATCTTGCTGAGCCCTCAGTTCCCAAGTCCCCTTTGTCCATTCCCACCTCCATACTAAAGAGGCACTCTGTCACAAGAGGCAGAGCAGCGGTAGAGGATATGGCTGATTTAACAACAACATGGTGGTTTTCTGTCTGAAACAACTAAAAGACATGCTAGAAGAGATGGAATGTGCCTCATCTTTTTTGGTTTGGAAGACTGTTGTACTGCCTATAAATATATTTTATAATGTAAATATATTATGGAGCATGCAAGTGATACTGATGGTCACCGTACTGATGTAACAGTTCATGAACCTTGGTGGAAACCGTACGTCTGGCAACACCCTGGGGAGCTTACGCAGGCAGGCCAAAGAGATGAGACTTATAAGGACAGAAATGGGTGTGAATGGAGATCTGCTCTGACACACTGGCCCTGATGTGTGAGGCCCGTGTGGGCACAGGCCTGTCAGGTCGTAGGCAAAGATGGCTCCTCATTGGACTGGTGTTAATTATGGGGCCAAAGGCTTTGCCAAGACTGTTTGTCACGATGAGAGGACACAGGTTTTTTTTTTTTTTTAGCACAATCCCCCACAAAGTGAGAAGAAAATGCGAAACTTTTGAGTTTGTTCTCAAACAGGATGTGATAATTCTGTCTTCTCCACTGTCCTGACCTCTCTCCTATGAAAAAGATGACAGATGTGCACCAGTAAGCTGTTAAGATATTCAGCAAGTTACCTTTTTGTTTGTTATCTTTTAAACAAGCTATTGACTTGACTTGGAGCTATCTCTGGTTGGATATCAATAATTCACTGGAGAGGCTTTTTCTTTACGTTGCTTAAAATAATGACAGTCGAAAATATTCACTGATAAAAGGGCTGATTCAGAATAGGGAAAAGTACGCCACAGTGCATGGCCTCGGACCATTATCGTTTTACTCTTAAGTGCAAACAGTCTCCACATGAGTCATCTCGGCTTTCTTTGGACCTGCTGAAAATGAAACTGGGCAGTTTTTACATGTACAAATGTACATAGTTCACTGAGGATACAAGGCCGTGCAAAAGGGCCGCTGCGTCCTCCTGTCCCACCATCTTTCACCGGCCGATCACTTTTGACACAGGATGCATGTTGAGAGGTGAGCGGTGGGTTAGCGTTAGCGTGTTTTCTGGATCACCTGCGTCCACCCTGTATATCCGTCACCTGTCTCCTAGCGCAGGCCTGATGGGCAGCAAAGCCATCTTTCTGGATAATTAAAGCTGTGAGTGCAGGCTTACATGTCCTGCAGTGAGAGGTGAATGCTCACAGAAGCAGAAGCCCTTCTGTGTCCAACTTCACCTCGACAACCCGGATCTAATGTAACTTGCCCTCTGCATATGGAGTGAAATAAGAAAAACTGCTTAATAACTAGAGATAACCCTAAAACAAATGTCAATATTTTATCTTGTAGGCAAACACCAATGTGTGTTTATTTCATTGTACAGTGGAGTAAATACCATCATCATGGTAATTTGCAGGGTGAGTTGTGCAGACAAAACATCGCCTTTAACCCCCTGGAGTTAGATAGCTCCAACATAACAGCAGGTATAATTACTATTCTAATTGAGGGCAGAACTATCAATTACAGGGTCCAACAGTGAAAGCCTGATGACATGCAGTGCTGTGGATTGCATGAACGTCCTGCGCACAAACACCCTGGCTGTTTCCCTGTTTGTTTCATTAGGTCACCGTGACATCAGAGAGCAGATGTTCAGGCAACGCATCGCACAACAATCTACCTGAGAGCTGCGGCGCGCTTGCATCCGCTCGCACGGCCTTATCTCTGCTGCTGCGTAAACGCTTCCTCGTGTTCTCCTCCTCTTTCATCTCATTGTCTTTCTCTCAGCCCTCCCCTCGCTTCGCTGAGAGCATAACACAGTGCAGTGGGGAAAAAAGTGCTGACTGTGAAAGGGATGACGCAGTAAACATAGCTGCTCTGAATATCTAAATTAAAAGTGGCCTTGTGTATCGTTTGAATTATTCATAATGGTAAGCTGGATGCAGCTGCTACTTGCTCGGGCAACCGAGTTACAGTTACAGATTACTCCATTTAACTTGCTGTTAAATCATAGTAAGTGAACCATGGTCCTTTAAAAGTATTTAGAGACATGGATTGAATCAGCCTCAAAAGTGCCATCTAGCCTACAACACCACTCCAAAATGAATGAGACACTTCAATAGCATTGGCAGTAAATGCGCTAACAGTCACCTAGCACCGTACACAGATTATAGCCAACTCAATAAAAAACAGCAAAGTCAGATGCAGCAGCACACACAACATGCACAGTATCTGCAGCATGCACTTACAAATATGCACATACTGTGTATGTCTAATAAATAACAGTTACTTGTTATAGTGCTTCAGTATATTAATTAACAACATTATACAGCTCATCAGCTAATTGAAAGTCAAGCCATGAATGTGCGGAGTCAAATGTATGGTGATATATGTGTGAAATAACCTGATGATGCAAATGGTCAAATATTGGATGGTACCGTGAATCTCCACCCTGCAGCCTGTCATTTTAAATAAACATGTTAATGCCTTTCTATTTGTTGCTGCTGAAATATCTCAACAACTATTGGTTGCCAAAAAAAACATAGTACCACTTCCATGATCCTCAGGGAATGAACCAAAAGTGTTGATTATGTAGTGAAATATCTTAAAATCTACTGGATGGATTGGCACAAAGTGTTGTACAGGTATTCATTGTATTTAGATGATGTATACCGGTGCCACCAGGAGCTTGACATTTGTGATTTTACTGAAATGTCTTGCCAACCGAACTTTGTTGCAGACATTAACGTTGCCTCATTGTAATTGTGATTGAGCAGAGACTACCATAACTTAATGCAAAAACACACACACAAATGCTGCAAAGAGCTAAATTTATTATTAGCCTCAGTGCCTCTGACAATCATGCCCACAGAAATAAACTGTCTATTACAGAGAATGAGAAGCATAAACATGCAGCAGAAGGCCAACCCTTTTCTTTTTTTACATTAACATTGTTGTTTGTCCTTGTAATAATCACATCAAAACTCATCCAAAATGCAGATTTTCCAGAAGCATTAAGAACTTTCATGAACTCTCCATGCTCTTCCTTGATGCTCTGAATGGTCAACTGAACTGAATTTTTGTATGTAGGTTATAATACTTATAATGTAATAAATATAACAATATCTCATAGAGTGGCATATGTGCTCTGCGCTCATATGGGCACAATAAAAGGGAAGAAAAATAAATAGATAAATAAATAAAAAGATCCAAACACAGCCAGCGTTGGCTTGCTTGCAGGACCTTTAACTGTGATCCCCTGACTTTTCCTCAAGCGCATCCATCAGGTCACATTTCCAGAGTTTCCTTTGGTTTTTGACCAAATTCGTGCAAAACTAATGACATTCCCATCAGCCTCAGCTGTACTCTGTGTTAAGTACTAAATCACAAATCTTGCATGCTGACATACTAAACTAAAGCGGTGAACATGGAAAATATCGTCCCTGCTAAACATCAACATCATGTTAGCATACTGACATTAGCATTTAGCTCAAGCACAGAAGAGCCTCAGAGAGCCGGGAGCATGGCTGTAGGCAAATACATGTTACATAATGTGTCAGAGTACATTTTCTGCTATTTACGATGCATACCAACATGATAGTTCTACGGAGAATATGAAAAGCCATGTTAATGTTATTCATTGCCTTGATAAATGCAAATAAGAGCGTAACTATGACACACTGCATGTTTCTTTCGCTTACTACTGTACTGCTTACATATGAGACAAATGACCTATGGCACGGTGTCAAACAGTACAAATTAAAAGCTTTTAAGTGCGTCCTCGTGCTCATTAGCATAAGCACTGAATGACGGGGGCTGTGGCAGCTCCTTAGAAGACAGAGATAACCTCCTGGAATGACAAGCCTTGAACTTCACCTCTCAAAGGGATGTGGGAGAGACAGAGGGAGCGATCTCAGCTGCTGCTTGAATGAGGGCACCTGGTGTGGGCCGTTGTTCTATCAGCCCCTCCCACTGAGCCTTTAAATCTCATCCACTTCATGAGAGTCACGTCTTCACTTAGATAATGAATTATGGATCCCGGCCAGGGTGATATTCAATTTTAGATGAACTGCGTATCTTCATTTGGTGACAGTGCCACCGCCGCCAAAAGGGACAATCCCTTCTCGGCAGCATGAACCCAGATACAGAGGAAAAGCTCATTACTATCTATATTCATGATGGGGACTTATGCAGTGCACGCATGCTGTGTGCATGTGTTGCACTCGCGCTGTTTAAGTACCATAAATGTGTGTGCATGTGTGTGCCATTTGTATATGGGTGCTTGCACGGGAATGGGAGAATTGAACATTTGCTCAACTCTGGAGCAGGCAGGTTAATTCTGCATGGTGTTTCTAAATGGGGAGGGGAAGATAGAAGTCACTGCTACAGAATGCACCCGGCTGTTGTTCCTTCTGCCTGAATACACATGAGTGGCCAGACTGATCTTTCCCCTGCTCTTTCTGCGCAGAAAAAGACTAAGATGCTGAACACAGACATGTATAGTACATTTATGGAAACATGGGCCAATAGTCTGTCTGAAGATTCAGTGGAGCGTTAGCAAATAAAAAAAATAAAAAAAAACACTGTGACGAGTGGCCCTTTGCTGCTGAGCCAGTGCTACACTCCACTGTAGATTCTGGTTCATAGAAATGCACCTATTGTATTTGTGCTTGTTTTTGTTGCTACATTATTTCGCCAAAGTGATCGGCTAAAAATAGGCTGGCATTTTAAAGATTAAAAGGCTATTGCATAATGCTATATAACCTGAGCTGCAAGGAAATTAGATGGCAACAGCGTCACAGATCTTAAAATCGTTGTCACATGGGCTGTATTTCCCCCTCTATTTGAAACAAAAAAATACTCTCAGATACAAAGTGCTCAGGCTGTTTAGCTCTGTGGCTCTGCAATAAGAATAAGTTAAGTAATGACCATGTGATAATAAATATATATAACTAATATTTAAAGGAGCTGTATAGTTTTAACTGGTTATAAAACAGCCTCAAATTAAAACAGTTTGTCTATATGATCCACATGAGCAAATGAGACCAGCAGCAAGAAGACTGTTTCTATTAGTGTCTATTAGTTATTCTTGCTGGGTTATGCCATGCTGGGTGCTGGGGTTTGTTCTGGCTGAATCGAAGGTGCTTCAGCCGCTGACTGAAGGTCTTGCTCTGGAGCTGCATGCAAAGACGCCAGTTCTAACAGTGTGGATCAATCAAACCAAAACATCCAACTTGGATTTTGTATGAATGTAGGACACTGACTCTGAAGTTGAAGCTGAACTGACAGGACTCCCTGACAGTATTTTAAAGTGAATTATGTAAGAAGGCCCTGGTATACTTTCTTTGAACATATACACACACTTGCTCACACTTACTCACGTACATGTACACAGAGGCAGTCAAGTGCATATTCTAGGTACTTGTACTTCTGGAAAATACTGTACTTTTTAATTTACTCCAATTATATGACAGCTTAAGTTACTTTATGAATTTAAAGAACCCAACAGGTTATACAAGTACAGCTGAAATGATTAATCAATTACTTGACTGAAAGAAGAAGAATTATCAGCTATTTTGATAACTGCATCAGTCATTTTTCTTGCAAAAACATTTCCTATTATATACATTTTAATAATTTTGGTTTGTGTTTAATCATTTTTAATTTTGTAATAATGGCGGGACAAAGCAAGCATTGTAAATGTGTCACTTTGAAAAACTGTGACAGCATTTCTGACTATTTTCAAGATTGTTTTACAAAGTAAACAATCAGTCGATTTATGAAGAAAATAATCACCAGACTAATGCGTAATGAAAATAATCTTTAGTTCCAGTTCTGTACAAAATAGCTAAACAATAGCTCCACCTCAACCAAGTTCAACAGTAAAACCCTGATTTTACGTTAACATATGAGTTATAATCTGTTGCTATAATATGCAATAATTCATCAGACACAGGGGACATTTTTCTGCAATACTTTTACTTTTAGTTCTTGAGTAACAGTAAGTCACATTTTCAAGGCAGGACAGGCAGTAATATTGTTTTTTATTTTTTTCTGCAGTGTTGTACTGTAAGAATCCAAATACTTCCTCCACCACCATTGCATAAAGGTGCTCAAATATCACACACAAAGACTGTGTGTCTGTGTGTGTGTGTATATATAAATGTATGTAGTCCAAACATACACAAGCACCCCCACATTCACAAACGCACGATGAAACAAAATGCATGCAGCCGTTTTAAGTGACAAAGCATTGTCCTTGGATGCTCACGCGCACTTTGCCACAATGTATTTAGGCAGACCTCCATGCTGTCATGCTGCAGGAGTGCGGTCTACTCATTATCTTGTGTCATGTGACAACATCTCTGAATCATTTGGCCCTGGGAGCTGAACCAAAAGGGGAAAAAACTCACAGACGCCACTAAACTCAGATGACAGGGAAAGCGAGCAAAAACAATGTCCTTGTCCCTCCACGGATTACATAAGAAATTCCACCAATGTCAATCATGCACTAATAGGCACTGTCCTCCAGAGACTTTTTCTCTGTAGGAAAATAGGTAGAGCAGCGCACAGAATGTGTTTGGCAGAAGCGAGCATGCATGTCTGTGTGTGCGTGTGCATGCGATGACTCCATTTAGAGTCTCTTCATTTTAATTTAGATATGTTAACCCTGTCAGCATAATAAAGTCTATTCTTAAATTCTCTGTGCTTGACAGATCCCTTAAACAGGCTCTCAAATCTTGAGCTGTATGTTAAAATAAGCTCAGGATGAATGGGATTTGATGTCATCTGTCAAGGGTTAAAGAGAGAAAGTACAGCCAGAGTGCAGAGGTGGTTCAAGGATAACGCATGAAAACAGCTGGTGAGGAAGGTGAGCTTTTAGGATCAACCATTACCAAAAAGAAATCTGTGAAAATCTAACAATGCCTCTCCTCTTGGCTACACACACTTGATGTTGGTAAACCAGGAGTTTAGATATTCCTCATTTTTACTCAAAAGTCAGACTGAAATGTGACTGCTACTCACGTTTTACGTAAGAAAGCATAAACTATAGTGATATTGCAACTACTGTGCAGAAAGTTGACTGACATTTGAGAGACAGTGTTGCAAGGACAAGTACTGTCAATGTTAAGGGTGCTCTACTGGAACCAGCATAGCTCTGCATTGTTTACGAAGAGATTTTTTTGTGTACCCCTTAATCACAAGTCCATGCAATTTAGGAGTCTGTTCTGTCCATTCAACACTTGGGAGGTTCTGTTCTGATAATTAGCTTAGCTTGCTAAAGATAACGTTGATTTCTCCTTTTCTCCTTTATAATTTTGACTAAACAAATACACAAATAAAACAAACTCAGAGGTGATGCTGATTTTTTTTTAGCAAAAATGAATTTTAATTTCACTTCGACTTTAATATTAAAGCTGGTGATGTATCTCAGATTTGCAGATGTTAAATGATTATTACAGCTTCTGCTGGACAAACAATAACAATGCGACCGCCTAATACAGCACAGTGGTGGAAAATGCTGGATAACTGTGAATAATTAGGGCCTTCTTTTAAAGCTAAATATCTGCACAATGTAGAATGAGTAAAGATAATACGTGTCATTTCTGCTTTGACAGGAGAATCAGGAGACCATATTTCAATGCACTGCAATACAAATCTCTAAAAACATAATACCAACTTAATATACTACAATTTATCTGATATCTCATTTGAAGATTAAATCAGTTTATTCTCATGGGCACTCCAACAAATAACCTCTGTACTGTACTGCCTATCATCCATATAGTGTATGTTACTGTAAGAGTCCAATTTTCATTTTTTTTCTACCAATAAATCCTGGACATCACAAACAATAAAACAACAAAAACATATGAAGCAACTGTTTAACCATCTGGTCTGTGTGTATTCTATTATCTCAATCATCTATAAGCAATGCAGGATAATGTCAGTGACGGCAGACTCAATGAGCCAGAATCTGAGAGAAAGAAAGAGAGAGAGAGAGCCTGCAATGAGAAGGCACATGACACTGGAGGACATGACAGCAAACTGCAAACAGCTTAGCAACATCAAGGCGCTGCACAGGCGTCATGCTGTTCATCAGTTACATCATGAACAGAAATATATGGCACCAACTTCTGTGGTTCAACGAGGACAAGAAAGCAGGAAGCAGCAACACAAACCGATGAGCCAGGCACCGCGGGTGGTCACGGGGAGAGATGGAAGCGCATTGTGATTTTTTTTTTTTGAACAAAACCGCACATGGGTTTTGCTGGGGTTTGTAAAACGAACACAACAAAAATCGCTCTAATAATTGCCTTTATTGTAACAGCATGAGCCACTAATAGATCACTCAGAGAAGAAGAGGACGTGGTGGTGAAATGGCAGCCCTCTTAAAAGATGCAGCACGTTTTCCCAGTCTCGCCTACAGTGCGTGGTGCTAGAGGGCATTAACGGCCCGCAAATCAAGCTTTGATGGTTTCTCGCAGGCCTGCCCGTGTGTGCTTGGCTAGGGAGGAACTTCCACATGCGGTGAGTATTGGTGAAATGGCTAATAAATAAACACTGTATAGCAGGCGCGCTGGTGATTGAACAGCCTGTGATTTAACAGGCTGTTTGTTTCCTCTTTCCACATGATAGTCAATATTGATTATTAAGATTATGACCATAATTGTCCCTAAACTAAAATGTTAATCATTGCAACCACGACGACAAAACTCCCCTGCCTTTAACAAAGTCGACATTTTAACCCAAAACACAGTGTTTCCCTGTAAAACTAACCAGGTTCTGTTTGAGTCTAAATCCCACCAAAACCCAACGATAATGTTGTCACATCATAAAAGTCATTCATTTTTTTCCAACCGTGATTTGTAACAGTTTTGGAAGGCACTACAAAACTACACATTTTGCTGCTTAACTTCTCCTAAGTGACCTTTGATTACCAATGCAGCAGATTCTCTACAAACTACATTAAACATATTAGCGGTGGAAACACTGGGATTGACTTTGACTCCAATTCGTCTGCTAAAACTCTTCCAGGTCTTCGTTATGTTACATTCTAAGTCTTTTTTTCAGACCTGAGAATTCAGCAGGGTTCGTTGAAGTGTGAAAGGGGTTGTCACATCCAGGTGCCGCCGAGGAAAGTGGCCCCTGCTGCACTGGGACTGGCATTCGCTTCAAGCAAGCTCCGGCACGAGCCCCTTTGGGGTCTGCACCTGATACGAAAGCCATCCTCTTTGCACATTCACACCGAATAACATCATCAGTTGAATGTGTCACATTGCGTCATGCATCAGTACATTGGCTATGACTCTAGACAGACAGAGAAAAGGCTGTCTTTGTCTCCAGGTGAGACACGAGTTGTACAGCACAAGTGATTACAGTAGATGTAATAAGCCAGATGCACTACAAAGCACAGCTAAGCTAATTAAGCTGCATCTCATTCATTTGGATGAGCAAATGAAACTGATGGGCCTTACTACTCTGCCAAGTCACTTCTCTATTAATCAAGCTGTCTCTAAGTCTTTTTTTTTTTTTGCCTGAAAATGTCTATTTGTAACGTTGGTTCTTCTGTCACATGTACTCAGGAGCCTATTAGTGGAACAAGGCCATCTTCTTGTAAACATATCCATCTGTCAGAGATGAGATTAAATCAAAATAAATTTGACTTATTTATCATCGATGCGTCATCCATTCTGTAAACCAGTAATCAGCTGCATCAACAGGTCTATCACTGCATTTAAAGGTTCTGTATGTAACTTGCAGACTATCAGACACACCCTCACCAACCGTCCATATGTGATGAGTCAGGCGTGTTGCTTTGGATTTTCTTCTTCTTCCTCTTCTTCTTTCTTCTTTTTTTAAGTTATATTATCAACACGTTGGCAACAAAGAAATATTAAGAAACACTTAAAACATGTCAATTGTTATATAGAGCAGCATTAAAGGATAAAGCTGGCATTATTTTATCTTTTTAACGCTCATCCAACAAGTACCCCCATAGAGACTAAGATCCTGCAACAAATGTCTCTTCATCACAATGAATAGGCTAGAATAGGTCACCCAATACACCTGCATGGCTCTTTCACATGTTCAGGCTGTTGCCACACAGACGACACTTGTTACCAAGATAAATTAGATAAATAAGATAAACATAGTTGGTTTTCAGGAGGGGTCTATTATACTAATACAAGTAATATAATGTAGAAGTCTTATTCTTTAAAAGAGTTTCAAATTTTTCACATACATTTAAATATTCTACTACATGCAATGTGAGAATGTAAAGGATTTTTAGCCACACTAGTGTCACAGTTCTAATGTTAGCATGGCTTTAAACTCTAGCCACGTTCCTCGTAGATTACTTTGCAATTTTAATGCTTTATTTCTACCATTTATCCCGTGATTGCTGTGACAAAAGATAAAATAAATGCCTCAGTGATAACTTGTAAAATCCTGTTTCATAATATTATCAACCTCTGTGCAGTGTTTTAGCATAGCTGATAAACCTTTAAACGAATTAATCTCTTTCTCCAGCTTGACCTTCTGGATCTTATTTTATGTTTCACTCATACCTGAAGCAATAATTCCCCAACTTTTTTATGCCGTACTGTTTTCCATCTGTTTCGACAGGGCAGATAACAGAGGATATTGGCTCCATCAAGCTACAAGTAGGCTCCATCACCACTTGGTCGCTCCACCACACGAACCACTCTCACTCTCTCTCCTTGTACTAAAGACAAACCCCCTCTGAACAAGTCTGCCAAGGGGCTTCTAGAGGACAACACCCAGGAGACGGCTCTGAACATCTTATTGATCCGACAGTGAGATCAAGCCTGAGTGGCCAGCCTGAAGTCTGAACCGCCACGTCCATGACCACAGGAAGTGCATGCAAGCTTCGACGGCAAAAGACATGATAAATAGAGGAGAATCCATCTCCTTGGGGTGCAACCCTCTTAAACTGGTCAATTTTCCACAGCAACATTTATGAAACCTCGGTCAATATCACTGACAAAGTGAAGAAGGGCTTATGCCATTAAAGCCTGGATAGCATCACACATAAATCTTACTCACAGTGGCAAGGTGGTCAAAAAAAGGCTTGATCAATGAAGTGATATGAGTGTCCTCTAAAATGCTTTAAGTTTATTGTATCAGGGCGAGGTTGTGGCTGTGTGGGTGCATGAGTGGGTATCCATTTCAGGTGAGCCAGGAGCCCTGGAGTATCAGCTGCAGCCATGCACTTCTCATTACTCTGGTCAGCCTGCTGTGAGCCCTCCATCACACACAGCCATCATGCTGCTGTCAGGCCAGCTGCACCAAACACACACACACACACACTCACACACACACACACACGGACAGGAGGAGTGTTCAGTAACAAAGCTTATCACTGAGCCTTTCATGCCGAGAGCTACTGTCAAAAACTAAGATCAACTGCATCAGCAGCGCTCACATACGTCATGAGAGAAATCTTAATCGCTAAATTGATGCATAGTCGCTGCACTTCCACTGGATTGCTGTCTGCACTTCTAAGTTATAGCTTCAAGACGGAATAGTATACACAAACTGGAAAGTGACTGATGTCCTAATCAATACAAATCATCTATGCATTATGACCAGCATTACAAATATTGTGGGGAAGAATTCATCACAGTGTTTATAATTGGAATAATCTCATCAATTGAGTAATTGTAATGTACTGATTCACTATTATCCTTTAAAACAACTTTGATTAAGTCATTTAATAAAGTGAAACTATCTCTTTCATATTGTTTGCACATTTTCCTAAATGTAGTTGTCAACACATTCAGTGGTAAATATCTTAGTTAAACCTGAGTGGCTCAGATCGTATTTAATGATACCCCGATTCCCTGATGTTGATTCACTGTCAGCGCTATCTCATTAGTGTTGTTTCTAATCCAGGCAGATGTTTTCAAGGCCAAGGCACTGATAAACTTAGTTAGCAACTGGTAGAGCATTTAGCAGCTGAAGAGAGAGATATTTCCCTCTGAAGTTGGTGGAGACCAAAACAGAGCTAAAAAGGAGCTAAAACTAGAGTGAATATTAGACCCTTGTTCACTGAGTGGCCAGAAACATGACTACTGATGTTCTTCTGTAACTGCTGGATGTGTGAATAAGAAACTGTTAACATAGTCACCATATCAACTTATGAGGTGATAATGCGACAATATTGTGTCGACAGCTTGTTTCCACTGTCCCACAAGTGGGAAAGATTCTGTTGGTGCAGGTTTGAGATACGACTATTAACTGCATTACATTCACTATAAATAATTTATAAATGTTATATTCTTTCAACCTGCCAGGTTTTGAAAGTAACTTGCTGAGAGAGCACGCTGCGTGAAGAAACTGGTTTGCCTGTAATTTCAGGGAGATCAAACAATATTGACACACACTAACAAGAAACGTATATATTGATATTACTGTATATCATGCACATAATTAGAGATTATTAGATGGTTTGCTAAATTTTTGTTTAAGGGGATTTCGTGTGTTAAAGCCATGATTCTGCATGACTCAAAGATCTTGAATGGCTGAAAAGTGATTTGATTAGGTGACTGATGAGGCTCCCTCTTTTTAAGGGCAGGCTTAAAACAAGTGCTCTGCCAAAGTAATTCAATTAATTTAGCCCTTTTTGTAGGATTTGGCATTGTCGTCTGACATTAAGACCACACAGCACCACCCTTGGCCTTTCATAGGCTTAAAGCAAGATTTGATATTGAGGGGATTACAAACTGAAGAATAGTGATAAACCGTTTTCATTGCTCTAATACCAATAATCAAAGAAAAGGGAACAGCTGTGTGCCGAAATCTCAAAGTGGCATTGGCTTAAACTAGTAATCTGACAGCTATTGTTACTGCAGTTATTCCACACTTGGGCTTCAGCCATGTGTACAGCCATCTTGTACAGAGTATAGAGAACAAGCCAATTTCTTGCTTCCAGTAGCTGAATATGTGCCTCTGTTTGATTATTAATGTCCTTCATTGCATATCTTCTATTATGTAGACAAATAACATCTGGAAACACACATTTGCAAACACTGAAACAAAAAATCAAATATAAATGGGGCTGTATATCCGATTAACTATTTAGCACTGTAGCTGATGACGTATGGACCTTTAGTGGTGTTATGTCTGCTTTTTGTTGTCAAGCATATGTATGACAGAAACATACCTTTATAAAAACTGCATATAATCATTTTGTTCATTACTGATCACATCAACATACATACACTATTTATGACGTGTTTACTGTTGGGTGTTTTTCATTTGGCCTTTAAGAATCACATTTTTCTAAGCTTGGCACAGTGGAGGAAAAAAAAGTGTTTTTTTTATTTGAGTAACTGCAGAGTCTGGCTGCAAGGAATAATTCCTGACATCAGCACTACCGGTTGATCACGTCAAATAACAGGCTGTGAGTCAGCTAGCTGGCTGGCTAGTTAGTTAGAGGGTAATGATTCAGATTTACTTCCGAGGCAAACTTAAAATTTATGTATATCCTGCAGTGGTTTCTGCTGGTGAGCAGATTAGCTGGAACCAAAGGATGATACATTATGTGATAAGAGACCTGGTTAAAAAAATAAGAGGGATTTGTCTGTGTTATCTGCAATCTGTTAGCAGGTGCTGATAAGATAAAGGGGTTACTTAGTTAAGCTTTGAAAGAAAATTAATGAAGTAAAATCACAAACAAATATTTTAGGCTGTCAAATTTAATCAAACAGAACTAGTCTCTAAACAGACTGTGTAATTTTTGAAAGGTGACCTTTGGATACTTAAAGGTTTTACAAATAGGGAACAATGGACGAATTGTCCTTTTTCCCTTGACTGTGATCACTGATGTTCTCGGTCAGGTGGGATCATGTACCGCTGGGATGAGAGCAGCCATATGTCATGGAGAAAAAAATAATAATGTTTGCTATTAGCATACCAAACACCAAGCACATAAATAATGCAAAAGTTACAGTTTCTTTGTTCAAGGATACATCACTCAGAAGCGGCGATCAGCATTTTGGGTGCCAGCATGCTGAAAAGTCTTTGATAATAAAATGCTGAATGCAAATCCTGACCACATGTTGGGCCAGGGGGGAGGCCTTGATCTCGGAACAAAGCGGGCTCAATCAATGGAGGAGGTGTCCCATGATTTAAACCCGGCCAGAACCAACACTGATGAGTTTTGGAGAATTGATTTCCCTGTGCATTTTTCTAAGGTGCGGCCTCTACACCCTTAAGTATAATTTAAAAGAAGACTTACAGGCACAACATCAAGGTATCAAGACCCAACTGACCACTGTTTAAACCTCCTCCCCCCTTAGTTAAGATAAAGTTTTCCATTTTCACACAGCATGTATACAGTTTATGTGGCAGATCTAAAAAGATATTTATTATATACAACAAGTCTTCTCATTTCTAGCCGGCGACAGTTGATTTAGCTGGTGAAGGTATCATTTCACCTGCCAGATCTCTTGCATTTATAGATGATGTGATACATTATGTACGATGATGTGTGCTTTATTTATGTGTATTCCCCCACACACACATTTATATATATACATTATTGTATATATAAGCTTTAATAGGCAATGATGTTCAATGCTTGCTCAGGTAGCACAGCACCACGTACACTTCGACATCTAATTTCTGACAGGTTGCTAAGCTACCTAAGCTTGGGGGAGGGGGTTAAGCTAACCTTCAAGAGAAAAATTTCACCACCATGTTCGTCTTCATCAGCACCAGGGATGGCAGCATCATTTAGATCATGGTGTGATGATGAAAGATGCCAACAGAAACTAATAACTGACACCAACGACCTCCTCACCGTACCACAGGGACCAGTATTTCAGCTGACACTTCGTCTGTGGCGCACACCTGTTCGGCCGAGTCTGCTCTGCCTTTAAGGCTTCAGCTTGTGACAAATGAGCCTGTCCCGCCCTGTTTACCCTCAGGAGCCACTAACACCGCTAATTTCAAGCCCAGACCTCCCTAATTTTTAAATACATTTTCTGCCAGGTGTTTACTTTTTCCATTTTGTTCCAGGCTGCTGCTAACTGCGAGACGAGGAAGAAGGGAGCGTTGCACCCTATTGTTTAGCAAAAAAACTCCATTAATTAAAGCCTCAGTGAAATGAGAAGGGGGTGGAGGAGAAAGTCTGAGTCAAGCTGAAATTTGAGTCGAGTCTCGGTGCGACAGACTCTGTGCCAGGATGGCAAGAACGTTAAAAAGAGGGAACAGACAGTAACAAGGGCAGAGACAAGGAGAAACACTTGACAGAAAAAAAGGACAATGAGAGAAAATAAATGAAGGAGCGTTTAGGATAGAAAACTGGGGAAAAATAAAAGTAGGTAAAGACAAATACGTGGGAGCACCATAGACAAAAATGATTGTACGGGATGAATGAGAGAATATAAGTGATGAGGTGAGGCTGCTGCTCGACAGACCTGTCAAGCTTGATGTATGGGCCTCTTATCTACCAGGACCAAATGCATTATCAAAAACACTGAGACAACATGTCAATAGGTCTTACTGTGAGCAAAACTGGTGGGTGTCGGTGTCTCCAAGTCATGTCTGGAAAAGATCTCACTCCTGTGGCGTGCATTACATGGAGCAGGTGCGAGGGGGGTCTAAGAAACCATGACGACTGAAATGTGATGTCTTAAAGTTAGATTTAGTGGGAAATGGCAAAACCACGCAGCGGGGCCCCGGTGCAATCACAGCACAACAAAGCCAAGCATTGTCTACCGGTTTATGTAATATCACATCAATGAACCTCAAAGTGAGGCTCTAATAATAACAAGTTTTATCTCTGATTTCTTGTGTTGTGTTTCTTGAAGCGCGGCAATGCTCGGAATAGATGAGGCGCTGCTGTGAAGGCTAAAAACAGAATATCGCATTATCAGGTGACTTTGCAAAGGCAGCACAATTTCATCTTATTGTCATGCTGATTGAATGAAGGCCAGGAGTGATGACATAGCAGCGGGGAGTGAGAGGAGAGTTTATCCTCTGGCCTGGAGGAGGGACAAAGGACAATGGCTCTAAGTGCACAGAGAAAGAGTATATAAACATCTCTCCGCTCAGCTCAGCTCTTCCATGCTTACACAATCGTCCTTTTCCTCCCATTCATCGCCTGTATAAACCTTGCTTTAGGTTTATGCTTTGGACACTGGACTGAGGAAAAGGGAGAGCTTGAGAGCCCATCAGGCTGAGTTTGAGGTCTCACTGAGGTTCTTGATGAAAGCCCAGCAGCCTGGGTGTCCGTCTGTTTGACAGTAACCCACAACAGAGATGCTCAGTGAGGAGTTTGGTGGAATGACAGAAAGATCATGTGCTTTTGAGCTTACATGAGTCTTATTCACTGTTTATTGTTCAGGGATTGTATTAAGTCAAAACATGAGATGTGATTATTTTGCTTTTAAAATTAATAGTTCCAGATGGTTTTTTTTGGATGATATGCCTTAGGTTAATACCACTGTACAGTAAAAAAGAAGCGACAGCCAGCAGTTTTGTTACAGTTATAGTTATCTTATCTTAGCTTAGCTTAGCTTTGCGTAATGTAAACACTTGCCTGGCTCAGTCCAAAGGTTAATTAATCCACCTGCCAGCACCTCCAATGCTTAGTAATTAACAGGACTTACATCTTGTTTGTTTAATCTGTACAAAGTAGTCAGATGCAGTGACCCCCTGGGGTGATGCCCTTATAAGGCTGCTAGGCAACATAGCCACATAGTCCTTCTCCCGTAAAAACAACTTCGGTTTTACATGTTTTTAATAAAAGATGTAAAAACTCAGATTCAGATTCTGGGATTTTTTATATACATTTTTTTTTTACATTTTATGTTTACATTTTTTACATTTTATGAACAGAGCCAGGCTAGCTATTACGCTAAACTAGGGGTTAGAGCAGGGGTCGGCAACCTGCGGCTCCGGAGCCACATGTGGCTCTTCAGCGCCCCTATAGTGGCTACCTTTTGGCCTTGACAAAAAAAAAAAAAAAAACATAAAAAAGAATAACGGTCATTTTAAAAAATGTTTATTTACATATTAAAAGTTAAGTTATAAGCACTGTTATTTTTTGCGGCTCCAGACTATTTTCCCAGGTGATTGACAGGTCACTGCATCTCTCCGTGAAAGTTGAATGATACGCCCCACCCCCGGTTGCGGCTCCCACTGGGTGTTGCGCTGGTGGGGAAAACAAAAGCAAAAATGGCTCTTTCAATGATAAAGGTTGCCGACCCCTGGGTTACAGCTACTGATCGTGGACTGTCATGCCGGGCAGTTTTGTCAGTACAGTATCCCAGGGATTGGGTTTGTGGATGGCCCCTTCATCCTGTTTTAATGTACTGTGGGTGAGTTTCCAGATTTCTAATTATTATTTTATGATAATATACTTGTGGGTTCCCTCCCAGTTCGTGATGTGGTTTGCTCCCATGCAACGATCTGAGAATGCCGACTTCAGGTTTTCTTGGCTGGCGTGTTGTTTTTGTCTCTGTTTGTTTTGGAGTGTGTTCTCCAGAAGTCTCCTTTTCACACTCTTTTCATATCGTCTTTTCCCACCTCCAAAAGCTTAGCCTGTCTCACAAACGTGCTTTGCTGTGAGAGGTGCTGGATCTTATGAATGACGTCACTTTGCTTCTCGCTGTCAGGTTTGTCCTTGGATCGTATACTGTACTTCACCACCTGTAATGCGAACTGAGAAAGGCGGTGGAGCTACAGCCAAAAACTGTCAGGGTAAACAAACAACTACACTAGGCTGTCAGTTTTTGTACATGTGAGACTAGCTGAACCTTTTCCAACTATGATCGTATCAAGAATTGTGACGAAAATAGAAGATACACTCACCGGAGTTATGTCTACATTATTAACCATACTTCAAAATCACATGTCAGCTGTTTGGTTGGTTTTAAAGATATTTTTTTGCATGTTGCCTTTATTTGACAGGAAATAGAGAGAGGGGTGTGACATGCAATCAAGGTCCCAGGACCAGGAATCACACTACAGGCTCTGATTATTATATAGTACAGAGTATATTAACAATATATAGTATATTTGTACATCTTGACTAAAGGAACAGTGTTTTCGCCCTCACATGCAGTTAAATCATCTTTTTCAGTCAGCTCCATTCATTCTAATGCAGGCTCCACGGTTCGTGGTGATAATGATAATGGCCTCCTTTATGATCCCCGTTCTTTATACATACATATAAAAACAGGCTTCCCTGCACTGCGCTGCACAACATGCACGTCTTCTTTTGCTTGAATCATGACACTCAGCTTCTGACACTCGCCCACATTTCAGTCATCCTTGGGAGGAAACAGAGCTGGCAGCCTCGCATCGGCCATCCAGGGACAATGCGGCAGGCAGGCAGGCAGCTCTACTACAGTAGTGGCATGGCAGGTTCAGCTGAAGGAGAGGCACCGACACCCATACTAATGAGACTCTACGCAGCGCAGTGACCAAGCGTATGCAGGAGGATCAGGCAGAAACATTCACACAGCTACCAGAGAGCACACTGCCTCGTGGAAACCCTCCTCTCTCTCCACCATTCAGAAAAAGAAAAAAAAACTAACTTATTTTCTCTATTCTCTTTCCATCCCCTCTCAACTTTGAGAACATTTTGACAAATCTGTCGCGCGCGCCAAGCATTCACAGCAACAGAGCCCCGACAATGAGCACACATCAATCTTGTTACCGCAGGAACAACAACCACTGTTGGCCAGTCAGTTCAGGAATCTGCTGCAGGCCGAACGCTGACTGTCTGCTGAGGCATTCCATTACAAATCATTGACCTGAAATGAAATATAATCATCTTTTTCCCCTTGAGGACTAACAATCTGCATTTGACAGAGACAAAGATGTATTTATTTAGTCTGTAAAATTGTTTACTAAGCAGGTGTATGCACTAGAGCAGCAAGAGAAAAAGATATAAACGCCACCTTTCATCTAGTAATATCAATATTCAAGGTGGTACAAGTCTATATTTTCTCGCCCAAGATAGCTGGGACATCCTCCAGCACCCCTGCGAATGACCCTGTGTGTGCTCAGGATAAGCAGGTTTAGAAGATGGATGGATGGATGGAAGTCTATATTTTATGAAATGCGAAGGTTTGTCAATGCTGGTACACTTTATGCAGATTTCAATATATTTATCTGGTGCACTGGTAAGACAACAAAAATAGTTTAAGAGAAACTGAAGTGATGCTCCAAAGAGATTCATTTAGTACAGCTACATTTTGATCCCATCTTAACCCAGTATATGATATACAATTAAATTTATTTTCTTTGTGTAAGCTTGTTTGATCACACTTATACAACTTATACAACAACTTGATTAGGTTTAGAGAAAGATCATGATTTTGTTTAAAGTTACTATTTAGGACAGAATAAGCACAATAAAGAAATGCAGCTGTTGCTCTATAGCAACCTGACTTTGTTGTATTGGCCATTCAAGGGCTTTGTCACCTGAATGTAAATATATGTTGTTCTGGCACACTTGCTGAAATGACTATCACTCTTCTTGGAAGGACACTCTTTAATCAATGGTAGGGCAAATCAGGCATCGAGTCCATGTATGGATCCTGATTGTCACAGCTGAGTTAACCTGACAAAGACTTGATATCAAAGTGCTGAAGCTGTGCTAAATAAATCTTTTTAGGAGCATCAATTGGTTTGAAATTATATTGTGTGTTTTTTATAGACACAAATATCTTGTATAAGCCACTGACTAAAACTAATACTGTCAAATCAGGGCTGAACATTTCTTAGCTTTCATGAGAAAGATTAAAGGTAACAACAAAGGAACATGATGGTATTTACTGTATGTATATGCTTCTTTGTGATGTACAAATCAAAATAGAGGAGAAGAGGATTAGGTGGAGAGATGAAGAGATAGAGGAAGTCAAAGTGCAAACAGTGACCTTTGGGAGCCCTTGCAATTCTCCAGATGAAATTCATTACTACCCCCAACAGATTAATAAAGAGAGAGATTGCCTTGTGATGATGGACAGATGCTCTCTCTGCAGGTGGTGGATCAGAGACTAACATTAGCTCTGTCATTAGTCAGCTCCCAATGCTTGACTGGGTATACCTGCTGAAATGTATAGCATTCATGAGGAAGGCAAAGCTCCTTTATCAAGAACCTACAGTCATGCTTCCAGACAGGATCCCTTTGGGAGAGGCTGGAACTGCATTACATCTCCCAGTCATCCTGGATTTGCCCTCCAGCCTCCTGTTAGGCTTTGGAGCATCTTGCTGCCCCGTTACCTGCCAGTCTCCGGGAAGAGCTGCCTTCCTCCTGCTGTGAATTATGCAACAGTGGTGTTTACAATGAAGGCTCACTGCCTGTAGAAACACAAACAAGGACGTATAACCTCAGTAGAGTGAGGATGGAGGCTGGGCGAGAGTCTGTTCCTGCTGTCTCACAGTAAGCACAGTAGGAATTTACAACAGACAGCTGAGGGTGACCTGCTCATCAACCGGCGCTTCACGTGGAAGGACGACAACGAGAACGGAGGTCAAGTCATGCTGATGGAATTTAAGAAATACAGACAGGCTGCAGTGGAGACTGTGAGGTTTAGGTACACAGAAAACACGAGACAGCAAAGGAGTTGCAGAACTCAGTTCTTTGCCTGTGTTGCTAATCCTGCCGCAGTGACAGAGCAATGCAAGTTTCTCTATTACATCACACATCCTCTCTCTAAATCCAGTGAAAACGCACAGCACTGATGCTGTCCATTAGCCCACGTTAATGAACAGGGAACGGATCAATCTATTAAGTATTGTGGTTGATTACTAGATATCATTTTGTTTGCTTCTGGCTGGCTTTAACTTCTAAATATTTATTTTGCAACATACGAGGAGACAGCCATGATGAATGAACAGCAGTAATATGACAAGATCGCATGAAGCTGTGTGTTAGCAATTATTCATGCGACTCCGAGCTCTACTTAAACACAACAAGCTCCACTTTGTGCAATGAGTGTGAATGCACATGAATGCACCATGAATAATATATACGATAGCGTACTTAAGTATAGAAACAAAAGGCAGCCATCGTATGTGCTAATGCCGTCGTTGAATTAAAGAGAGTGAAAATGTGACCACATTGTCATGCAAATCTCTTTAAAGGCTACTCGCGAAGATAAAACGGAGAGCGCTCTAGATAGTTTATCAACTTAGTTTGGGAGGATTTATACTTCAGGGATTAACAAAGAATAAAACACAATGTTTAGCGAATTGAAACACCCCGAAGCTGACATGTCTGCAATAGAGAAAATAGAGTTGTCTGTATGTGCGCTGGTTATATTTGTATGGTACCGGCAAAGATATATGTAGAAATTAATATACCAACAGCGGATAAACCGGGTGCACAGAGGACCAAAACTCTTATAAAGAACAAATATAGTAGCGCACCTTGTGTCATGTGGTAAATGTTCTATTTAGCTACAAGGTTATAGTGAGGGTGAGTGATCATGAGAGTGTTTGTGTTTAGCAGTCCTGGGGGACGTGTTGCATCTATCTGTAAAATGGGAGACAGGCTTCAAATTGCCTCACCGCTGAGGATGACACAGTGCACTATCGCTCCTTCCAGCTACAGTCAAAGTTTGTGTGTGTGTGTGTGTAATGTCACAGGGTTGAATGTTGTTCTTGACTCTTCGTGGCCCTGACAGTGAAGGGGCTGTGTGGGTGCGCTCGAGAGTCTCTCCTGACCAAACATGGTTGCGAGTTGCTAAAGTAATGAACAAGGCACGGGGGCAGCAAAACATGTGGAAACCAACTACGAAAGCACATTAAAACCAAGCATGAAGCCATCAAACCTGAAGCATGGGCTGACGTTCCTACAAAGCTTGTGCACGATGGAGGTTTGACTGAATATGATGAAAAATGGGCATTAAAGCAGATATGAATCAATATTTTTACACTCACCAAGGCTCACATGACTGGGTGGATGCGAAAGTGACAAACCCATCATGAAATTATCACCTGACTCTGTGGTTCCCCTCAGCTCGATGAAGCTTCACAATGTCTTTTAACTCATTGTTTTGCTACTCTGACAACTTTTTCTGAATACCAACTGTACCTGTCCCACACCAGCAGACAGACACAGCTCATGACTAACTGGTGAACACAGAGGAGCATTTGCAGATAAAGAGCTGGACATTTCTGCCAGGAGTTGGTAGAGACCAAAAACAGAACAAAAAGGAAAGGGAATATTTTCTATTTAAAGGCCTGACTACATGACTACAAATGAATGATTCCATGAATGAAAAGAGTCCATGAATACAAAGGACACAAAATACTACGCAGGAACAAATCAAATTTATTTCATTAAACTGATTCTGATTTTGATCCTGAAATCAGGAGTCAAAAGTTGTCCATCTCAAACAATCAGTTGTTGCAGGATTAATTAACATTTGTGAAGTTGCAAAATGTTCCTACTGAACACATCAGCAACACATTGACTGAGAACATATTTCATTTATTTTCCCTACAGTATCAGCTCTTGCAATACATTTGTAGAAACTAACAGATATGGTATTTTTCATGGTAAAGATAAGGCACTCAAACCACTTAGGTACAGATGGACAAAGTTCATTGTTATATATTATAATATTATTATAACCAAGTGCATTTGTTGCCTAAACAGTCACAGGTATGACTTAGGATGCAAAGAACTTTCTCTAATGTCAAATTCCTGCACGTTGTATGTTCACTATCAGACTATGACTTGCATGTGTTGCAAAAGCACACTGTTTCCTTAATTAAAAAAACATCATAACTGAGCATAATCCAGGCAGCAATAATGTTACACTAAAAACATTTTTGGCATACCAAATTATTAGTAGGGTGTGACGTAATTTCTAGGAGGCAGAGGTGTCACAAGTTGCATGTATTGTTGATGGCCTGGCACTCAGCGCACACTACAGTTGAAAGTTATGATGCTCCTGCAGTTTTCAAACTTTTCTGTTATCTCAAGCTATGCCAGTGACTTCACGTTATTATGCAAGATCTTGACACTGTGCGCGGGCAGGATTAAGTCAAAGCAAAGCCATGGTGTGATTTCCCAGTTTCCAACTCAAGCTTAGTTTAATCTGCAGTTCACAAAAGGGCTACAGTATTCCTTCCTGAAATCCTCCACTCAAATATCTGTGTGTGTATGTGTCAGTGAAAGTGCACGTCAACCGGCTGCAGGTTGAACCACTACATACTACCAAGTTAATGTGGGCAGTAAATGCAAGTTGAAGTGAGGTAAGATTTTTTTGTCGGTAGTTGAGTTTGATGCCATCTGCACACTCGTGGCATGACAGCTGTGCACTGTGTGTACCCTCCACACACAGCACTCTAATGTGTGTTTTATTTGTGAGTGTTTTTTTGGTAAATTATTTAATGGGAGCATGTTACTGACTGCCGGGTTACTGCTGTTGCTGTAGAGGCATATTAACATATTAAAAAGGTCGACGTCCTCCTTGAAAAATAGTAGGTTCTTTAAAATTAAAGGCCTAATAATGAGAGGGGAGCATTTTTTAGCACATGAAGACCTAGATTTTTTTTTTTTTTGTACACTATGACAACCTCTTCTGGTGGATGTGGGTTGAAGCGGCTAATCACAAAGGCGTGAGGAACTCTCACAGTCCAGCTGTTATGTTTTGTATGCCATATGTCCAGTCCAGGAAAAAACTGTTATCTCAAGTTTAACATTCAAATACAGGTGCTTTGGTCTTTGTGATTCTGGTCTCTGTATTCAGTCTGATCATTTATTTAATTTCTGGGCTATAATCATAAGAGTTTCTTTTGATGGATATCTGTTTTAGATATTTTATTAGCCTTAAAAATGATGTCATAATTCACAACTTACATCCAGTACCAATGCAGGACATAGTCTGTCCTTTATATAGTGGGGCCAAATGTAAAAGTGGGGTTGGGGTAGTGCTGGGATGGGGGTGTTGGGGTTGGTGATGGTGGTGTTTAACCAAGTCTGTTTA
This sequence comes from Scortum barcoo, assembly GCA_023238725.1. Taxonomy (NCBI): domain Eukaryota; kingdom Metazoa; phylum Chordata; class Actinopteri; order Centrarchiformes; family Terapontidae; genus Scortum; species Scortum barcoo. Next base: position 17,116,762 of record CM041549.1, read on the forward strand.
TTGCCTTGCATGACTTAAAACTTTAGATTTTCATGAAATCAAACCCCATTTTTCATCACACTTTTTTCTGCAATAGTCATTCATTGTTTTCAAATGTAGTAACCATGTGCCTGTATCATAGTTTTGAGTGGTAGCAGCCATTGCTGGAACCATACAGCCTACCTAACTACAAAAGATCCACAGGAAACTAACACATGCATGTAATCCTGTGCAATTTTATTTCACTGATGCTAGCCTCACTGTTTACTCCCTTCGGAGCTCCCTTCTGAACAGTGCTACTGCTTCACATTTAAAAGCGCTCAACTGGTGAAACATGGGGTGGCATTTATTGTGAAGCAGCCACAGGAAATGAAAAGTGTACTAGAGTTAGTACTAATGTTCATTTATCATAGATGCATCTACAAAACAAAGACAACAGTCACTTTGCTTTTAATTTCTGAAAGAATAATGGAATAGAGAGGAGCAGGCACAGCAAGCTGTAAGATAAAAAGCTGCAGGCAACAGGCAACAGAAATAAGATTGTATTCATTTTTTACTAACTTTATTACCTAAGAAATAAAGCTTTATTTACACTGTAAACAGATACACAAGCTGCCTCGCTGTTGTATTTATGAAAAAATGGCTTCTCAAGTAATGTTTGCTGTAGCATCAAACCACACTTGGTGTTACCACAATAACCACAGGTGTCGCCAAATCAAAAGAATAAACAAAAAATGCAGAATAGTCTAATATCTATGTTCTTGTCTGCCAAACTTCTAATCTTCACAGAATAAAGAGAATCTGTAGAATCCAGCCAAGAGTTGATGCAGTTTGTGATGCTTTTGTACCTTAAATATCTCTTGGAATTAATATGAATTCAGCCTATTATTTATTTTAGCAAACAGGCTTTTTTTGTATAACAATGCAACCACAGGCACATTTACAGATCTACACTGGTCCTGGTCAGATGGGTGTTAATTATCTCTATTGACATGTGCGACCCTGATACTGGTATGAGTGCGTGAAATAATGTTGAGCCATGCGTGTCAAAAGGTGAAAACACTCCTCTGGTGTGCTGAGTGAGAAGTGGAGACGGCAAGAGGCGTGATAACACGAGACACCATGTCCATATGGTGCTCAGGGGCCGGGGGTGGTGACACGGGTACACCCGGGGTCAGGTCATGGTTTGAGCGAATGTAATCGGCGGCAGAAGCCAGAAGGCAGACATCCCATGGTGTTAATCTTCAGAAGGCTCGGATCTGCTCTCTGACTCCCTATCAGGCCCACTGTCTGTGCACGTTGACGCCCTTGCGGTGAAGCGAACATGTCAGCCAAGACAACCAATCACTCGTCAGAAAGTAAAATATATGAAATGAATGATGACCCAATAAATTTGACTTAGCATTAATAAGAGGGAATCTTGCTGCAGGCAGCTGGAGGCAGGAATTGATTTTTCCCCTGCATGATGCTAGAGAACTTGATAATAATTCCCAACAAAGTGCAATTTTTCCTTCCATCTTTTCTGCATGCTTGTGTTTCGTTTCCCACGCGCTCGGCCATCAACACATTAAAGTCAATATGAGACCGTTTCTCCGTCATCTTGCAGCTCCCTGGAATATGCATGTGAATTTAATTTGGACCTGCCTGAGGGAAGCAGGTTTCCAATGGGCGAAATCTGTTTTGAACACCAGTTTTCTTATATTTACAAGGAAATAATTAAAGCCAACTTGTGATTCAAGGGCAGCGGATATTGCAGTGAAACCCTGCGAGCTCTGTCCCTGTCCAAAAAAGTATTTTTATATACACACACAACCACCCACAAACACAATCACCAAGAACTGCCCCAGAAATTCAAGTGAAGGTTATAGAAATTCTCTTTGTAGTCGCAAAACAAAATATCCCTGAGCTTTGAATATCACCCTGCATTATTTTCGCAGCATCCTCGGCGCCGTTCTGTGTTGCCTCTTCTTTCACACAACAAATGCCTCTCAGTCATGTTAGGCCACTTTTATATCTTGTCCATAACAATTAATTTTAGGCCGCATTTTATCGTAAACTGCAAGCAGAACAAATAAACCAAATCTTCATCAACTGTTTATTCAAATTTCCGTTTCACTTGAACCCGATTTTTACTGCTTCCTGTCCCGAGGAAGCTGCTGTTATTCTCTGGATGCTAATGTAAAAATATGGACCGCCGTGAAAACGTTGGCATGAACAAACAGCTGTTGCTGGGATCTTCCCCGTGTTGGACACATGAGACACAATTAATCACCAGGGGACACGGACTCATGCTAATTGCTGTGCGCTGATTAATTGTCCCCGGTGAGGAACGTTCAGCTTAACATGCAAATTTGTGTCAGAGGATCCATTCAGCGACGCGGCCCAGGCAGGGACTTATTGTAAAATGACACATGCAGGGAGATAACAAGACGCTTGTCAGGGGGCCTACTGTAAAACAGTTGTTTCTATTTTCAGCTCTTATACAAGAAGTGGAAAATGTGAGATGTTACAACTCGGATTTGACGAATAGCGAAAAAGGGCTGCAGGAGAGAGAGAGAGAGTCCTTTGGTGTGACGTGGAGGAGTGTTTACCTTTTGATTTGCTTTGTCCTTGTTTTTTTTTTTTGCTGCATTAAAACAACTCTAAACTGGAGGAGAAGTGAGGAGAGGAGATGACAAGAGAGGATATGAAAGAATAAAAGAAGAGGAGAGGAGGAGGAAGAGGAGGAGAGTAGGATGAGGAGGAGGCGAGATGAAAGGAAAGGAGAAAAAGCTCAGGAGAGGAGAAGTAAGAAGAGGGAGTAGAGCAAATGCAGCAAGAGAGGAGACGAAAGGATGAAAGAGGAGGAGAGAAGTTAGGAAGAGGAGCAGAGAAGAGAGCATAGGGAGGAGGTGAGGAGAGGAGACAAGATGAAAGGAGAGGAGGATACCACAGGAGAGGAGGTGATGAGATGACAAGAGAGGAGACAAAGGGATGAAAGAGGAAGAGGAGCGGTGGAGGAGACGGGATGGAGCTGAAAGGAGATGAGAGGACAAAGGGAGAGGAGAGGAAAATAAGATGAGAAGGGAGGTGAGGAAGGATGGAAAAAGAGAGGACAAGGGAGGATGAAAGGAGAGGAGGTTAAGAGGAGACGTGAACATAGGTGAGAAGACGAAGGAGGAGAAGAGGAGAGGAGATGCAAAAAAAAGGAGAAGGAAGCAGTGGAATGAGGATGAGAGAAAATAAGGAAAGAGAAGAGGTGGGAGAGGAAAGGAGAGAACAGGAGAGAAAAGAAGTGAGGAGGAGACACACCAGAGAGGAGGAGGACACAAAAGGACAAGAAAGAAGAGGACAAGATGAAAGCAGAGGAGAGAAAGGACAGGAAAGGAGAGACCAGGTGAAGAGAGGAGACAAAGGGAGAAAAAAACAGGAGGAGACCACGATGACCCGATGGCAGGAAAGGTCACCGACTCAGCATCAGAGGAGGACTCTAATCACATCCGAACACTTCATCAGCTCCTGCAGGAGACAGGATGGAGAGCGGCACCAACCGAGGTCGTGAAATCTTCCCTTCCCCTCGTCGAAGTAACGCAGATCTGTGACAATCGTCCTCCTCGGGCATGAAACTGCACCATTTGGCCCTCTCCATTTGAGCCCTCTTCGTCCACAAACTTGAGAAGGCGACGATGAGACGACAGACGATCAGATGGAGCACTAAGACACTTGGAGGAGGAAGGAAGAAGTGTACGCACGGCTGAGTCCGGAGCGGCTTGTTGCTATGGTAAATATAGAGCAACAACAGCTTGAAACGATATATCCACTATATTTAAACTGTTTTATCTGAGTCAAACTTAGTCACACAGGCTGTAAACACATTAGCCTCCTTTTTTCCCTTTCAAACTGCAAATCCATAGCGATGGCAGACCAACGTGGCGCCGTGCTTTTTATATCGCAGCAGACATAATAACACGGGAACTGACTGGCTTATAGCACTACATCATTCAATATAACACAGCGTGACGAGTGACATGAAAGGCTGGTGAATCCGCTATATTGTAATTACCTTGTTGTGTTTGTCAACTGACCTCACGCCCACCACATACGGCTGATATAGTGGAGAGATTGGCAGAGGGAAAGTCGGCCCGTTAATAAAACAGACAGAGAACAGGAGGCTGGGAGAGGGAAGAGGAGAGACTGTGGTCCGTGTTCATTGAAATGCCAATTAGGCCGATACCTTGTGACATTTCTGCTCTTTCTCCTCTCATGATACAGCTAATGCGCCCCAGCGTGCATTGCCCGTACTTCAGAAGGGTTTCTGACACCGCAGCTCTAACGCGGTGGGTCAGACGCACAAGGTTTTAACACTCCTGCTCTCCTTGCTGCCATTTCAAAAAACAGAAGACGGGGGAGTCACTTAAGTGAAAGTGGCAATATAACCATGTAAAAACACTCCATTACAAGTCCTGCATCCACAATCTTGAGTAGCACACATTTATCAATAAATTGTACCAGTGGAAAGAAATACATTTCATACATCTTTGTATATATACACATTTCTGTAAATACGTGTAAATCAGCCCCTTTGTTTCATAATGATTCTGTTGTATAGTTTTTTTTTTATTGTTTTACTCTCTGTATGTATTGATTTTATTTATTTCACCTGCACCCACACATGTTTTTTTCTTGTTATTTTGACCTTATTTAGTCACAGATGTTTACTACTTAGAACAATGTGCTTGGTTGAATGCTCAGTACCAACCATGAAATGTTCTATTGTTGTTATAAACCTGACAAAGACTGAATAAACATTATTTTTAAAAAAATTAACAGTAGATGTTATATTGTTGATTATTGTATAATTGGACAATTGTTAGTGATGCCTTAGGTAGATTTTACTGTTGTAACTAGTCAAGCTCCTACGTTGTAGAAGGCTGGGTGGTTTAATCTGAAGCAATGTAAAATCATTTAATCAAGTACATTAACTTATATCGGGCATGTGAATTTTTAAAATACTTGAGCATTTCCATTTTCTGCTATTTTTTTTATTGTAAATACTTTTTACTCCACTACATTTATTTGATATCTTTAGTCACATGTTACTTTGCAGATGCAGACTAATGCAAAATATAATCAACTAATATATTATGATGCATTATTATACATTAAGCTAACCAGCAGTATATAAAATCATTAAAATGAGCTCCACCTTTACCAGCTGCAGTGATGCTTACACGTTACTGCATAAATAATTACAATCCAGTATACATTGTTCTAAAATGGGCCATTCTACATAATGAGTGCGTTTACTTTTTTTCAATTCAAGTACTTTTACTTGTAACAGAGTATTTCTCCATTGAGACTCAAGTATACATTCTGAGTACTTCTTTCACCACTAAGTCAGTACTAAGTGTAGTAAAAGTATGAAATAACATGAAATTAAAGCACTCAAGTTAATTAGAAGTACTTTAAATTTGACAGTACTGGAGTAAATGTATTTAGTTACATTCCTCCACTGGTTACTAGTTAAACTGGAAAGAGCTTTCATCAGACACAATCCACCAACTGCAACCTTTTCAGACCAGGACAAGTGTTCCTGCAGACAATTTGCATGACAGTAATCTAAATGTCAACTTCATGTGTTCAATATCACTGCTTGCGCAGTACCAGTTTGGTTATTGCAGGACTCCACGGGGTGTGAAAGGACTTTTAAATTCCTTTGACGTCACACTGATGTGTGTGATAGTGTACAGCATCTCATCTAATCACTCCCTGCAGTAGCCCTGACTAAGCCAGTTTTAAAAACACCCACCACCCTGGACCAGAGCCAGCTGGGCTTTCTTCAAACTCTCTGGTACAGTATCATCGTAGCTGTTGGCTCCCTGGCAGCAGATATGACATTGACACCTTAGTGAGAGCCTCCAGTCCTCCACCAACAGAGCCGTTTTACACAGGACACCCAGAGCCTTTCCAGCACTCGGTTTGCACTCCTGAGTCTGTATGCTTTTATTCTCCCGCTGTTTATTATAGGAGCAAACAATCCTGAGCGCATTTAAAAAGCAAGTACGGGTTCAGAAAAAAGGGAGGGGTATATTTACCATTCAGGCTATATGGTGATGTGTAAACCTTTCAGACCAGCCAGGCAGAGGCTCGCTCGCTGCCACGCTGACATCCTTCAGTGTGCCATCCACAGATTTGTGGTCCCATTGAGCTGTGGATGAATTATTAATCAGCCTTCCGCTAACAAAATGGGCTTTTAATTGTAGGGACTCCTGTTCGACAACAACAACTGAAACAGAGGCCTCGATACAAACTGGCTATCAAATGACCGACGGATGCAGCCTCATCCTCAGCATCAGAGGAGAAGTGTGCTGCTTTATGACCACACAGAGATCCATCAGGATGCTCCTGCTCCATCCAGAGGACAGAGGGGCCCCCAGAAAATATATTTCTCACACGCTACTAACATTTCTGACACCAACAAAAAGATTTTTTTGTAATTATTCTGGCAGTGAAAGTGATGAAACTTCAAAGGGAAGATGGAAGGAGTCCTAGATTTTTACACTCATCAAAAGCCAGAGGAAGAAAAAAAAAAGCCATGCAACCAACCAAGCACAAGTAAATGGTAATTTAGTGCTGATTAATTCAAAAAACTGCACCGAGTTAAAAGCTAACAGAGATTCGCCTAATTGTTCTCAAAAGACGTGTTTTTCCCCCTCTCCAAACTCTGAATTCACTCGCTGTTTTTTCCCAGCAGAAGCCAGGAAAGCCAGGACTTGACAACTTTGTCAAATGCAGATCATACCCGCGCCTGCTGTGCATACATTTCATCTTTACCCCACACCACCCTGTCACATCTGAACCTATTCCAGACTTACTACACAGATATATAAACTAGACTTTGGCATCCTGGAGCCAGCTGTGGTCCAGAGTCACATTCACATGAGGAGGGGGGGGGGCTGTTGACATGACATTTACAAGTCACATATCGGCACTCACAGGTGAGGAAGAGCGACCTATTTAAAACCAAATAAAAGGCAAATCGTCAATTTCAACTCAAGAGGTGATGGTGTGTGTGTGTGTGTGTTAGGGGGGGGGTGACGATGCAACAATGCAGCCTGATGAGCTCCAGTCGAGCCATCAGTTTTTTGTTTTTTTTTTTTGACTGAAACCCGCAACGCCCGATGTAAAAAGGTAAAAAGCCCCCCTTACCTTTCTCATCTCAGAGGGATCAGCTCACACGGGAATAGTTATCCAGCTCTTACATGTCGGCCGTAATATCACTGTCACCCGGCTGTTTGTCTGTCGGGAAGGTAAACAAGACGGTCCTACAACATTTCTACAGAGATATTGTTTTTTTCTTTCTTTCTTTTTCTTATCCCTCAGACGCAGATGGCTCGGTCTCAGCCCGTCGGCTCCTCCGCACAGTGTCCGCGGTGCTCCGGCGGCGGCTCACCGGCTCACGCAGGGATCCATCGCGGGAGGGAAAACGCAGTTTGGAGGCTGCCGGTGATGCTGCTGCTGCTGCTGCAGCGCTGGGTCCGTCGAGACGCGGGATGAGAGAGGTGGGGGTGGGGGCATCCGAGGGCCCACGACCAAACACTGCGCTCCGAAAATGAACTCATCGGACCCGAAATCACGGTCTCATGAGAGCAAACGGTGGTTGATGAATCACTCTGCGCACAGAGAGAGAGAGAGAGAGAGAGAGAGAGAGGCAGCAGCGAGCGCCTCTGTGTTTCTGTCTTTTTTTTTTTTTTATATTCTTTGGCGTGTTTCTGAGGAGTGATGCTCTCTGATGATTCAAGGGGAGAGGAGAGACACTTTAAAGGGAAGGTTCATTCAAAATTGCAGCCGGCTGATGTTGGATTTAAGGCAGTACTACTTCAATGAGATGACGATAATCAATTAATCAAATAATTGATGAAGTCAAGTTGGTCCGTTGACACAGTGCAGGGTGAACATTGTTTTCATTATCGATTGATCTGCTGATTATTTTCTTTATTTATCTTATAATTTGTCATAAAACAGCCCAAAGTGTCATATTCAGACAGTTCTGTCCAACAAACCTCAAAAGAAAAAAAAATCAGAAAGGTTAATTGATCAGTAGGTTCAGCTGAACACTGACTTTGTGGGCTTGAACAGTTTTAGTTTGAGCTTTTTCATTCAAATGAGTTTTATGTGAATGTGAATCAGAGAAAACTCCCACAGGGCTGCAGTCAGGACTTTAAAAATACTGACGTCATGAGTCACACAGTCAGAAAATGTATTTCTGAAAAACTGAAAAAATCTGTAAAATGTTTCAGTGGTAACACTTTACAGTAGCTTTTATAAACAGTAGATCTAAAAAAAACATTTAATAACTTGTTAACAACATACTATGATGTAGCTGTGAGCAGATATTTGGACATGTGAAGTGTTGACTGACGTATTTCTCAATATTTATATATATATATATATATATATATATATATATATATATATATATATATATATATATATATGTCTTCTCTTGTGAAGCATCGGTAACTTGTGTTAATGACTAGTTGATGACACAGAACAAGCTGGAGTCATATTTCAGTCACATCATGTGGCCTTCATGAGGGAGACCAAAACAGAGCTAAAAAGGAGAGTGAGTATTGGACTTAAATTCACCAGGTGGCCAGAAACATGACCTCAAATGTTGGAGTGAAAATACTGGATCCGTAAATGAGCAACTGCTAACAAGTTACACATATAAAGTGATGTGTCCACTCACTGATGTGGCTCGATTCAAAGGTTAAAGCCACTGCTCCAACGATGCAAAGTGTAGCTACATCATTTAACAACATGAACTTAACATTTTACCTTTTAGCTGTTTTTCGAAACGCTTTACTTGAACGTGAGCTTATCTGACCATTTTCTGCTGACTGCTGTAACTTAACAGCCCGTGGAAGAGCTTCATGGTGTCTGCTGCACATACAGCTGCTTTTAAGGAGAGACTTACTTCCCATAACAAACCTGCAGGACTACGTCACATGAATACATCACCCACAAGGTAACCAAGTATCAGCGAGTTAAATCGTTATTCAAAGTGATGACGATAATCAATCAATGCACCTTAACATGAAAAAATAAAATAAATATAGATGTCATATAACATGAATCTATGCTTTTACTTTTGTTTTTTCTTGCTTTTCTGATTTATTTTCATTCATTCACTCATTTGTGCAATTACATTTTCAGCACCTTGCGTTTCCCAAAGCCTGTTTCAGTGTCCTCTCTTTGCACATTCTGGTGGGTAAATGCTGAATTCTTGTTTAAGCATATATGTCGGCCCTAAAGGTAGTCAAAGATGAATGTATTCCATCTCAAAGTCGTCAGTTTCCCAAATTGCCTCAGAAAACACAGACGTGATCATGAGGGCATACAGTCTGTCCATGTCCCAAACAACATGATGCTGTTATGGGCTCTCACAGTGGCTCCATTATTTACAGTCTGTGGAGCAGCTACAGGATTTTCGTCTATGGGTGACATCACCACTACAGCCTGTCCCTGTGCTGTTAGTCTTAATAACACACATATGTGAAGGGCTATTTTACAAGCGGATTTTATATTTAATGTACGAAGCTATGGCTACTCATGAATGTTTGTCAAAGTGAATAATGGCCACACTAATATTTGGAGGCACCACAAATGCAAAATTATGGGCACACACACACACACACACACACACACACAGAGGTCTGTGCCACCAGCAACTGCATGAATATGACTAATCTTCAGTTTGAAATCAAACTGACAATAAAAGACAATCTGTCCTCTCCAGAGTAATGCCCAGTAGCACAAGCATTAAGAATGGCTGATTGGATAAGACCATGACTAATAACTCTGCATCTGATCCAAGGGTGGATATCCAAAGGGGCACAGAGGCTGCCAGTGGTTTTGTTGTAAACTGAATTCTTTTTTTGTTCAGCTTGTCCTTCTCCATAGTGCTGATTTAAGTTATCTGGGAGTAATCTCCTCACATACTGTCCCTCAACAAGACAGACAATTAGTTCAGCCTCCCAGTTCAGGTGTAGTGGACTGTAACCCCACCCGCACGGTGAGATTCCTCTCATCTTCATTTGGCTGGCTGTAGCACTGGCAGCCTTTTGGTCCCGATGATTGAGTTGTCATCAACAGACAGACATTCATTTTATCACCCTGCAAAGCTTGGCTGGATGTGGGGTCAGGGACATGTGCACCACCATGGTGCTCTTAGGTTGTAGCCATTCAAACAGCCATATTACATATACTGCATATATATAATTATTCTAATATATTGCATCATTAGTTTCTTTGCTGCATTAGAAAATACTAAAAAAGTTAAATACCGTTTAACAGTTTTAATGTGGTACATTATTTTCTTCTGCTATAAAGCTTTCCGGGAAATGCTTATGAGATAAGCAGACCATGTCTAATTAGCTTAGCACCAACAGCCTGTGTAAGTCAAGATGGTTCAAGTCAGGTAGATGCAAAACAAACCAATTACTGTGCTTTTTACAGTATGTCTCAATACAACATTTTTGCTTAAATACGTCAGATAAAGCTGTCTGGCTAACTATCATCATTAAATGTTAAAAAAAAGTTTTTCCTCTCTTATTTTATGTTCCATCCATCCATCCATCCATCCATCCATCCATTTTCTATACCTGCTTATCCTGACACACAGGGTCACAGGGGGTGCTGGAGCCTATCTCAGCTGTCATTGGGCAAGAGGCGGGGTATTTTATGTTCCAGATGGAGGAAAATAGAAACTGCTTTCACATTCACATCCATCATTGATAGTGTACTTGACTTGACTTGACTATGTGGTTCATTTAGTCCACATGTAGACATTTCAAATTCAAGCAAAGCATTTTATTCTCCTTTGAAATTGAATATGTAACAAAATGACGTTTGTAACTGGTGCTTTTCAGCATTGTAACCCGTACAAAATCGTGACACATTGTTGGCTGAGGGAGTGAAAATAGTGTGATAGTCTTCTCTTTGTCTCCGGCCTCCTCGTGTGTGCTCGGGCCAGTGAGTAGTGTGTGATATATAATGAGTGTTTTGGAGGAGGGAGAAAGCTGTTCCACCATCAACTGCCAAGCTCTGTTGTGAGCTCGATCAGATCACTCCGTTCTGTCATTGACAATCTGTTTTATGTAACAATATCTTGTTCCAGGACTAACAAACTGTGTCTCATATTACTCAGAAAGTATTACTGCCAGGTGTGTGTGCCTGTGTTGCATTCACTCTCCGGTTTTCTGGCGCTTACAGCTGCTAAGATAGCCATTTTGGAGCTCTGATTATTTTTAGATTTATTTTCCTGATATATATTTTGCTGTAGTAGGAAACAGGAGCAAAGAATAAAGGATGAGACAGAATTAAAACAAGGCAAAGAGTTTACAGTCATGTTAGCAGCTCTGTGATGTTTAGCTTGTGTAATGTTTCCCATCTTCACCGTCTCAGTTTTGCATTTCACCTTGCTAGCATTTAAAAGCTACCATTGCATACAACGTACAAGTGAGGCTGATAAGAATATCATTACATTTGGGGGTTATGAAACATCTAAGGATCAGCAAAGTATTATGGTTCACCCTAAGGGGAAATAAATGTTTGTATCAAATTTGAGTGCAATCTGTGTAAATGATGTTGAGACAATCCACTAAATAAAAACTAAACAAATGATATTGTAAACTATATAAAAGATATTCCCTCATTCTGTGTTTTGGTCCAACATCTCCCATTGTTGTTCAGTTGGGTTGAGATCTGGTGATTGTGAAGGCCGTAGCATAACCCCTCGTCCCCTGTGGATGGGGGCTTTGTCGTCCCAGAAGAGACCACTCTAATTTAGCCAGGTTTTGTCTTTAATTTGTCCCTGTTTTGTTTTTGTTTGTTTTTAAAGTTTGACCAAAGTGGTGCACTGAATGAGCGGCAGTCTAACATGACCATGGATGGACTCACAGCATGTGGCTAATAAAACTAATGTCATCTGAGGGTCAGATCTGTATTTCAGCCGCCATCAGAGTCTTGATATCTATCTACATATATCATCTATATTGTTGAACTCCATACCCTGTCTTGAGCTCTTATCCAGTAGCATGTGTTCCCCTAAACACACAAGAGTCCAGAGAGCGTACTCACTGGCATGCATAACTGGGTTCTTCCTGTAGAGGGTTGGCATCAAAATGCAGGCTGCTCCTCATGCTCGTGCCCCCAAGATATCACGCCAATTATTTGTCTCTGTGGGAGCAACCTATTTGCGGAAGATCTGCTTAAAAAAAAGAGCGGGGAGTCACAGCCGCTCTACATCCTCTCTAGTTCCTGACTGGACAGTTTACGCGGGCACGTGCCCTCTCTTGCTGCGACCCTGCAGGGCCATCTAAGTATGGCTGTGGAAAGGTGGTGACGTTGCAGTCACCATACAAGCATGGGCTTTTGGTTCTGTTCACACCCCTGCAGAGAGAATTCAGTCCCACTGTGCAGCTCTGCGTCTCCATTTTAGTGAGTTAACAGATCTGTACAAGTTGCCCACGGCTGTGTCAAACATGAATCCCAACCTTTCTTCTCCTACAAACACACACACACACGCTTAATTTTTTTTATTTTTTGTTTCGGATGTCACACATCACAAATGGAAAGACAGATACCATGAGATCAAATTTAAATCAGGCCACATTGGAGGTGCAGGCTCTGGTTCATACTCAGTGCTTCTGTTTTCCATCTCGTTTCAAGACTTTTAATTTTTAAAACAGCATTCACTTGCTAATTAGGTGACTAATTGGATGCCCCTCTCTCTGGCTCTGAGTGTGTCATCAGGTTTCACACTGTAACCCAGATCATTTACTTTTACATGCGCAGACGATTTACAGCTGAATAAAATAAATTGGATTTTTTAATACTGTAAACGACTTTGTTTTCCGCCGTTTAAAACTTCACTGGCTTCAACAAATATGTACTACGAATCTAGTTAAAGGCCTACCATAGAAACACTCCACAATTTGGCCAAAGCAGGAAAGTGACTCCAGATGTGAATCCGCACATCACAGCAAGGTAATGCAACACTGGGGAGCGCTGATCAGGCTGGCAAAGACAGTCGGCAATGCACAGAGGCAGTGGGATGTCAGGGGCAGCTGACAAGAGGATGTTAGGTGGGCGAGTGGCATTTCATCATACAATCCATGTACAGTAATCAATGACCACTCACCGGTGGAGGGAAGAGGGACAGGAGAGAGAGTGAGAGTGCCAGTGGGCATGTCAGATAAAAGCACTGAAGGAGAAAAACAGGGAGCAGGAGGGAGGAGGCACTGAATTTGGGGAGTGGGGGGTGGAGGGGGTGCAGAGAAAAGTGGGGACGTGTGAGAGGGCACAAACTGTGGGAAAGATGCGAGAGATTAAAGTAAGCAGATGATTATGTAAGCAATTGCTTGACGGGGGGAGACGTACATAAAAGGCCAGGGAGACTTTGCTGATTGGAAAAGCTGAAGAGCTTGCACCTCCTCTCTTCTGTATAATCCATCACTCAGAGATCGCTCTTCAGATCAAAGAAACAGGCATTTTTACCTTAATTAAACATCTGTTGTTATGAAAAAAGAAAAAAAAACACTTGCTCTCTGTCTTTCACTTCATAATTTATTCAGCTCTCAGTGTTCTTATTGGGAGATCTTAAGCTAACACTGTTCATGCAGCACACAGAGGGGGGTGCGCTTACAGTGAATGTTTTACCTGTTACTAGAGCATGACGGTCTCTGGTTGGGGGCAAATCTGGTCAGCTATGCTTCTATTTTAAAAACACCACCAGCCTTGTAAGCCTGGCACCATTCAGGCAGCACTGCAGATGGCTTTGTGAAAACAAGCTCCAACATCTACTGCCTGGATTCATGTTTGGGGGGTGGGTGGGTGGGGGTGGGGGGACCCAAACAAACAGGAAGTGCTGAGACAAACTGCTTTCTGAATAGCTGAGCTCAATTTCTTCCAGTGTGGAGGCAATCTATCGAACGCAGAGCGATTTTCACTCCGCGAATCTGAGCCAAACATGATTCATGAGTCGTGCATGTAAATAACAGTGTGTAAACCACGCTGTGTGGGACATCAGTCCTGATAGAGAATTGGATTTATAAAGGATTAACGATTCAGGGGGATAGAAGATTGGTTACAGACAATAGCAAGCCATTCTGACCATTGACTAATTGTCTTGTGGGTGCTCTGATGTGCACCAGATTAATGAACATGTGCTGTGTGAGTTCAGGCAGAATACCCCGTCAACCAGACCATGAACACATGGTTATAGGGCTATACTGTTCCATTTTATCTATCTTGTCTGCTTTGCCTGGCTTATATGGTACTAATATAGCAACACCATCACTCTGAGGTTTTAACTGTACAATCCAGGGCTTCAGTTCTACTCTGCTAATTCAAAATAAACACCAGCAGACAATTAAGATCCTCATTTATCCCATCAATCATGTGACAAAATAACAAAACAACAGCCTCACAGAAAACAAGGCAATCCATCACCTAGCGAAAAGCCATCAATCATGTTCTTCGTATAAAGAAAAACACAAATAATGAAGCTGAAGTTCATTATTTTCAGGTCAAGAGGTGGATTCCTGAAGTGCTCCCTTTGGGCCTTATTGATACTGTATCAGCAGTTTTCTCTTATCATCAGGGGTTAAAGACTGGAGGTGCAAGCGTCACACAGATATTTACTTTTTATTTAACACACAGCAGTGGATATTTCTCCAGATTTTAATAAAAATCAACTTACCATGTACAGAAATAACCATCCATGTTACAGCCATGTTGAGCAGCTCCTGCTTGATCCAGTTACTGTCCACTCTTTATCATTGGATACTTACAGAAACACTAAAACTTGGAGCCTGCAGAGGCCTCTGTGGACAGAGTCTGAGGTGAGAGGCACTGGTGGAAAGAAACTTACTCTAGCACTGTACTGTAATTTATTGTATTTTACTCAAGTATTCCCATTTTCTACTACCTCTTCTAATTCTCTACATTTCAGCAGCAGGTATTGTACTTTCTTGCCTACATTCAGTTATAGTGCATGTTCAGATAAATGATATAAAATATAATCAGCAAATAAATGATGATGTGTTGTTAATCATCAATCAAGTCAAGACTTTATTGATTTGGGGGGAAATTCACAAGCTACCCAGCAGAATATAAGTGATTAAAATGAGCTCAGCTATGTACATGCATATATTAATCAATAATTATAATTAAAATTAAAATGAGTACTTTTATTTTTCAGACTTGGAGTATGTTTTGATGCTCATACTTTCCTACTTTCATTTCAGAAAAACAATTATTGTATTGTCACACTGTAGTATTGCTAATTTTCTTTAGTAAAAGATCTAAGTACTTCTTCCACCACTGGTGGGAGAACAACCACAGTAAGATAATTAAAAGATTTATCAGCGCTGTCCTGCTCTGTTACTAAAACAGAGCACTTACAATTGCAAGCCACTCTTTGAAAATGTATATTTAGAGCGCTGACTCATTCAAAATATTCCTGGAAGTAACATCATTGTTATATTTAGTTTTATATCTTTAGAAATGTACTTCACTGGGCTATGGTTAATGCTACTTCTTCAGTGCATTTCATTCTTTAGTCATTGAGCTCAGAATACCTCAGTCAACTCATCCAGCTATGAATGATTTTTATTTGAGCTAGAGAGGATGTAGGATTAGAGAGAGGACTGAAACCAGCTTAGTTCAGAGTCCCGACACAGAGCACTCACAGAGTTATTGTGCCATCTGTTGGATTTACAGATAACTGCGCAGTGTGCTGGGACAGGACAGAGCTTCATAACACACATCAAACAAAACTGTCCTGATCTTCCTTCAATCAAAATCTAAAAAGTCTAAAATGTTTTAAATCTAAACAATTACTTCTATTTAAGTTGTAAAGAAATACTCTAATTTTTTTCCCCCACAGTTCTGTTGTTTAATGACCTTTGGTTATGAGGCTGACACATAACCAGAAACTATAACTACAGCTGTATTTTAATGACAAAACTTGAGTAATGAGATTCATTAGTTTTGATTGATATCAGAGATTATATATAATTGTAATTAAATTATGCTTTTTCAAATTGATAATGTGACATGTGATGCAAAAAAAACAAAACAAAAAGAAGTAAAAAAGTCACATGTCAGCAAAGAAATGCCACTCAGTTGAGTTTAAAATCCACTCATACATAAACCAATATAACAAAATAGCCCAGTATCCATGGGAAGTGCGAGCTTTGGTTTTGTATACAGTGTTCATCAACCAGAAACCTGCATACCACCGAGACCTGAACCAGTCCTAAATAAAACAGAAGCAATGGTACAATGGAAATAATAATAATCACTCATTTCCTTTTATGGAAGAAAATAGTTTGAAGTTTTAGTAATTAACTACACAAAGAACGGTCAAAAAAATCATTACATGTTTTAATCACTATTCAAATATGAATGTAGTTGAACTACTACCAAGCTACTACAAAATGTAGTTAAAATATGACTTTAATTACACGTAGTTCACTACTTTCCAACACTGCAAATGCTCCACGTGAAATTTGATCTACTTTTTATTTCATTTCTTTATTAGTGTTTTAGGCTAATTGCTCTCAGAATACATATCAAGCACCACCATGAATGCCTTCAGCTGCTGATGTTGACTTCACTGCAAAGTCATTGTGAGTATGGTAATACTAATATTAAAATTACCCTTTATTATAGTGTGACTGTTATATTTAGTTAGATTTATATATTTACGAAAGAGTTTTAAAGGTTTTTGCAGCCTAAATATGGGAGAGTTCAGAAAGGTTCTGAGCTATTAAAATGCTTTCTTATTCAATCATGGTGGAAAGGCTTTTCATATCCTTTGTTTAATTCAAGGAGAAATACCTTAATATACATATAATCCTTTACAAGTAAATGCCCTGCATTCAAACCTTTACTAGAGAGGCAAAATGTATTTCAGTAAGAAAAGTAGGTCTACTCATTTTACACAAAGGCCCTTTGAAGAGAGTTTTGTTACTACATACAAATGATATTACTGTATGAAAATGGGGGCATTTTTCTATAGTGAGTATTTTTTATTTTAATACTGTAAATGTGCATTTCCAGTCATACTATCATTACATTTTGAATGCAGGACTTCTACTTTTAAGGGAGTATTTTTACAGTGTGGTATTCGTACTTTTACTTAAATAAAGTATCTGATTACTCCATCCACCTGTGGTAGGCTCCTTAAAAAAAACTGTCTGTCTGTCCTGATCAAAAGTAAACGTGGTCATCTAAATGTGTGATTTCTTTCATTCACCGCGGGTGCCCGGGTGGGCGGGGTTAACCCGGGCAGAGGGGCGGGGCCGCGGAAAGGTCAAAGTTGAATTCATTTTGTCTTTTGTGCCAAGCAAAAGAGTGGAGTCCGATCGAGCAGCGGCGCCTCTTCCCTCTTCCCCGGATCCTTTCAAAACTCCCTCCCGAACCTCTCCCCTTCCACCCTTGCCACCCTACCCACCCCCTGAACGCTCTTCGCGGGACGGTTCGGGTAAGTGCCCGTGGTTTGGCGCTCTGTTGTCGGACTGAAGGACAGGGATGCCTCGGTGGGCTCCGTAGGCCGCGGGTGCAGACTACTCCCTGGATCAGATGCTGTTAGCCGCTTGCGACCCCGGTGGAAAATTACCGGGTTGTTTTTAACTTCCCGGCCGAGTTAGCAGCCAGTCGCTAGCTATGCGCGTATTTTACAGACCGGTTGGCTGAATATCTTATTATTTCTGTTTGTGGGTAGTTTACGAAGCTACTATGGACATGTAAACGCTGCTAACTTAGCCCTCACGTCTAGCTTGCGTGACTAGCTGTGATGCTCCCTCTGAAATGGGATTTAACGCTAACATGTGAGCCTCCGGTTGTTACCACTCATACACAGTCGACATAAAAGTTGCCGCGATTTTAAAGTAGTTTGCTTTCAGCCATTTAAATAAGAACATTTAGCGACAAGCTGTGTTTCGCTGCAGCTGTTCAGCGCCGGGAAGTAGACACAGCCGCAGGGAGACAGTGGGTCATTGTGCTAACGTGAATGAGTGGACTCGGGCCAGTCTAATGTGAATTACTGGACTGAAACGTCTCCATTCTTTCATGCAGCGTTGTTGAACTACAAGTGCGAGCTCGAGTCTGCAGGATGTTAACTGCCTGCATCACTTCATTGATCTGCAATGACAGCAGCTGCTCTTTTTTTTTTATACATGTATATATAGTAAACAAGGCTTCCCACTGACAAGTCCTCACAGTTTCCACTAACTACATTTGTCACATTTTCCACTCTTGTTGCAGACACTCAACCAGTGACCAAAGATCCACTTTGTCGGCCAGTTTAGCCTCTCTGTCTCTCTCTCTCTGTGCGTTTGGATTCAACTGTGCAGCGATGGACTCAAGTCTTGTCGAAGGAGGACTTAACGTCACCTTAACCATCAGGCTACTCATGCATGGGAAGGTGAGCGCGCGCTGTTTTGAAGTGTTAGCCCCAGTTAGGACGATCTCGGCTGCAAACAACCTTTTCTCCATGTATTGCCTCAGTGTTTTTGCTTTAACGTGTGTTTTTGTCCTCTTCTGTAGGAGGTTGGAAGCATCATTGGCAAGGTAAGTTGTTTTCACTGCCAGACAGACGCTATCTACACTTTTCTGTACTGTTACGTTTTGTAAATATTTGTGCTTTCTGTCTGTTACAGAAAGGAGAGTCGGTTAAGAAGATGAGAGAGGAGGTAAGATATAGTATTTTTACTATAGTATCTTTTTTTTTTAAACGTGGGTACACAAGGAGAGACATGTTTGTAGTTGCGGTGACACTGACTCTCAGCGTCACGTGAGACTGCTTCTGACTGCTTCCTGTTTTTGGTTCCCCTCCTCTCGTCTGTGCAGAGCGGCGCTCGCATCAACATTTCAGAGGGGAACTGTCCGGAGAGGATCATAACCCTCGCGGGACCCACCACCTCCATTTTTAAAGCCTTCTCCATGATCATTGAGAAACTGGAGGAGGTCAGATTCACCTTCTACATCTCAAGTTGCGTAGGAGCAGTCTAATATACTCTATATTTGACTCACTCTTTTGTGTGTGTGTGTGTGTGTGTTTTCCCTTCACCTCCCTCCTCCAGGACATTAGCACCTCAATGACTAACAGTACAGCCACCAGCAAACCACCGGTCACCATGCGCCTTGTTGTGCCTGCCAGCCAGTGTGGCTCCCTCATTGGCAAGGGTGGCTGCAAGATCAAGGAAATCAGAGAGGTTTGTCATCATATTTTTCTTTCTTTCTTTTTCTTTTTGTTTGTTTGTTTTTTTAAATCGAACCCGTGTCTTATCCCTACGCTGTCTTTGTGTATCATTGCAGTCAGCAGGAGCTCAGGTACAAGTAGCAGGGGACATGTTGCCCAACTCCACAGAGCGTGCCATCACCGTTGCAGGGACCCCACAGTCCATAATTGAGTGTGTCAAGCAGATCTGTGTCGTCATGCTCGAGGTACAGACGCTGTTCGTTGGCACGCTGCTTTCTGACATTTGTGATTGCGTGTGTCAGTACTGACGTTGCATCGGTAGTCAGTGGTGTATTTCTGTTTTCCTAGTCTCCACCAAAGGGAGTGACCATCCCGTATAGACCCAAACCCTCAGGCTCTCCTGTCATCTTTGCAGGTGGTCAGGTAAAGAACGAAAACTTGTTGTTTGCTCTTCTGCTGTTTTTTGGGATAGGGAGACATATTTCCACTTTTTGTACTTAAGCAGATCTGGCCAAATGAGCTTAATTATGCATGGGCCATCATTTTAGTTGCAGGTGTGCCGTCTGTAGTGTGCCCTGCTTTGTTCTTGTAGCACACCAAGGACAGTGGACTGATGGATATTGGAGTACACTGTGTGTGACATGGCCACACCCTCCTAAGTGTTGTTCTCTCCTTGCAGGCATACGCTGTCCAAGGGCAGCACGCCATTCCACAGCCTGATGTAAGTGAAGGGCCCTCTGTAAGTGATCCAATATATTTGCAACTTCGGTCCTGGGAAGCCATGCCACCTTCTTATTTCATCCCTCTGATTCTTATGTTTGCAACCACCACTGCTTGAAACGCCATCCATTTTAACACCTTTTAATCATTTTAACGATTTATTTTACCCTTTAGGTTGAATCATGAGTTCCATATTTCATTTCATATTTTCCTCTCATTATCACCAAATACAAAAGGGAAATAATTTCAAAAATTTCAGCTTTAAAAAAGTCTTCTAGATTTCTCCTCACTCGTAATTTCTGTCTGTTTGTTTTGCTCTCCGCGTCCTTTCCTCCTTTGTTTCAACAGCTCACCAAACTTCACCAGCTGGCCATGCAGCAGAGCCCCTTCCCCATTGCACATAGCAACCAGGGCTTCCAGGGTAGGTGGACAGATTGAAAGAGGGAGTGTGATTTCTGTAGATTTGTAATAATCCATCTAGTCAACACACTCATGAGGTTTCTTTGCATTTCTTCAGCTGGGATGGATGCCTCTGCACAAACTGGCTCTCATGAACTGACCATTCCAAATGATGTAAGTGCCGTTTATCTGATATCTATTACCAACTATCCGATTTCTTTCTGTTTGTATCTTTCTCGGTTCTGATGTTCTTTCTCCCTGCTTCTCCCTCCTCC
The DNA here is from genome assembly GCA_023238725.1 of Scortum barcoo. Classification (NCBI taxonomy): domain Eukaryota; kingdom Metazoa; phylum Chordata; class Actinopteri; order Centrarchiformes; family Terapontidae; genus Scortum; species Scortum barcoo. Next base: position 17,137,390 of record CM041549.1, read on the forward strand.
TCAGCTCATTGGCTGCATCATTGGCCGTCAAGGCGCAAAGATCAATGAGATCCGTCAGATGTCAGGGGCTCAGATCAAGATTGCCAACCCAGTGGAGGGCTCGACTGACAGACAGGTCACCATCACTGGCTCCCATGCCAGTATCAGCCTGGCTGAGTACCTGATCAATGCCCGGTAAGAAAGGGGCTTTATGCTTGTGCAACACATCCATCACAGAACACACAGCTATGTTTTTAAGACTGTTTACTTTGATATCTGCAACGGTTAAACTCTCTTGAATGCAGTTTGTCAGTGTCAAAGCATCAACTTGGCTTTTGATGAGGTTTTGTTTTGGTCATTTCTTATTTTATTTAATCACTTACTTTGTGTTCGTGTGCACTAGGGTAAATTTGTTTTTACAGTTTACATTTGTACGGTCAAAATATCTGCTTTAGATCAAATAGAATTTTATTTATTCTGAGGAAAATGGTTGTGTAGCAGTTCTGGTACAAAGTATATCTATACAAATAAAGTTCGACCTACTGATGAAGGTGGGAAGAAGGGCCGTGTATTTAGTCCAGGTTTCGTGCTGGTGCTGGAAATCCTTGAAAAGGCTTGAATTATAATGTGGTGTTTTCAAAGTTTAAAAAGTGCTAGGATTGTGAATAAAGTACTTAAAACTGCTTGGAATTTTAATTGCATTCATATAATAAATCTGAATAAATAGTTCGCTTATTAGATAGAGAAATAGAAAAGTGGGACAGAGCTTAATTAATGTGATTGAAATTTACCTCAGCCATAAGATGCTGGCAAAGCTTGAAATGGGCCTTAAAAAGTGCTTGAATTTGATTTTGGGAAAGGCGTAGGACTTGTGTTGTTATTAACAGAGCAATCGCCTGTTCAGTTTTTACAGACAGGAAGTCCTGTTGGGAAAGGAAAAAAAACTTTCAGTGGGTGGAGAATAATAAAATATGTGTCATGCTCTTATCTCTCTCTCTCTTTTCTGACTCTGGTAGTTTTATTCTTGCCAAATTGCAGAAGGTTTGTTTGCTATAGTGAAGGGTGTTCTGCAGGAAGCTCTTGTGCCACAAGAGCTAATGTGAGCTAATGAAACTCAGCTCTTTCCCAGATGAAAGTGAGATACATGGATGTTTGTCGCATCATTTGAAGTTCAGGAATGCATTCAGTCATGAGTCTTTATTCAAACATTTAAGCTCGCTGTTTGAGTTTGAGTTTTATTTTTGTGTTTTCTCACGCTCCTCAGGCTGTCTTCTGAAGCTACTGGACTCGCAGCCAACTGACAAGGAGGATCTTCATCAGCACCTAATGTAACCCCTCCCCCTACTTTTTACCAAGAGGTCCCTTATTGAACTTAATGCAAAAACCAAGTACTATAAACTCACTGTTTTCTCCTCTGCTTTTGGTTATATACCTTCTCAGTTGTAATTACACCCTCATCCTGATACTGGTATTTTATTTATTTATTATGTTTTTAAATTCCCTTTGCATATAGTTTTTAAAGACTTCCTTCTGTTGTATTTTTTTCCTCTTATTTTACTGTATATCTGTATGATCTTCTTGATATAGGTAAAAAGTTTTAGAAAAATCTGAAAAGGCATAAATAATGTTTTTCTTATGTCAGATTTTTCTTAGAAAATGTAAAAAATGAAGAAAAAAAGCCACACAGTAACAGTATAGATGGACTGTTCCTTCCCTTCCTTTTTAAATATCTATTTATTTTTATTTAATACACAGCTCCTTGTAAGAGTAGAAGTCGTTGATATTTGCCATCTTCTATTTGAAGCTGTACTTCCTGAACGGGGCATTGTGGGTTTAACGGGTTTCAGTGGGTGTAAATGATCTCCAGTTGAAGATGTATGCAGGAAAAGCCTTTTTAGCAAGAAGGTGATTTATCTCTTGTTGAGTGCGGGTTCAAAAGAGAATTTTAAGCTACATTATGTCTCACCTCTAATTTGCTGAGTAATTGTTTTTGTGTCATTCCTGTGTTTCCATCCGTTTTATTTCTCGATCAGGACTTTTGATCATTGTTGTGTATTGGATTCTGATAAGGGTGGGTGGGCCTTGGTCACCAGGAGTGGGCCTGAATGAGAGGAAAATATTTTCTTTTCTCTGAAATTACTAAGACCATAGTAATGACGATGATGACAATAATAACATTGAGATGTTTGTTTTAAATAGAGAAAATATTTTTTTTAACTGCAGGGCTGGGGAATGCTGCAAGGGGCAAAACTACAAGACATATTGGTCTTTATAAGTCTATTATGCTGAGGTATTAAATTATGATTAACTAGAAGGAGAATTATAGAATTAACACTAGTTTCCTGCTATCCTTTTTGCCTGGGTCAGATTTTATTTTTTATTATTCTTTGCAGGATGAAGAAACTCACGTTTTTGTGCACGTTTTCAAACTATTGTAGATCTGGGTGCAATTAAATTGTTGAAGAAATGAAATGCAGAAATAAAAAAGATGTGAAATGCTTAAAAAGTTCTTATGTCGTGATGTTTACTTGTTGTTATTCAAGGCAGCTGACACGACAACTCGGCTGACCCTGTTATCAAGCTCAGATTTATTAATAATCCAAAACCATAGTTCTGTCTTTGTGGGTGGAAATAATTATATATATATATATTTTTAAATGACATACAGGTGCGAAGTTGGAAGTTACGAAATGACACCGGAACAGTTTGGACATGCTTAAAGTCATTGAAAATAGTCTTTTATTTCTCGTTCAGCTGTCGTATCTTCTCAACAGCACAAACTGCAGCTATGACATTGCCCATCTTTTTAAACAAACATCACACGTTTTTTTTGTAGTTTTTTTTTACCAATACATTATTTATTGTTGCTCATAATATTTTGCTTTCGATATAATTCCTATGTTACAGGTACAATGTGCAATGCTGTATAAAAACAAAACATTTCTATTCAAACCCAAAGGATACTTACTCTTCTACTAGTAACCACCACAGAGAAGTGCTCTATTCCTTATTTGGCTACTTCCGCAGTTATCTTAAAGGGTAAAAGGAACAGCTGAGGTTTTTATGAAGCCTGTCAACATCATGAACTGTGGAAGTCCTTTGGATTCATTATTTAAAGGGGAATCCATCAATTTACACATTAACATCAAAAAAGTTGTAGAAAGCCCTTAGCACATTTTTTTTTTCTTAACAGCTAAACTGCTTCAAGTGATGTCATTTGAGTCAGTATCAGCTGGGGCTGAAGACTAAAAGATTGAAGATGAAAAAATTCTTAGTAAAAAGTGAGTTTACTAAACTTCTGAGGCCTGCTGGTTGAGGCTACATTAGCCGCTACTGGCAAAAAGCGCTCAAATCTCCGACAGTTGGTTAGTTGAGTTGCATTGTGGGTGATGAAGGCTGCAGGTTTTGACATGGAAGAAGAACACGTGGAATAAAGACAGCAGTATCTCTTTGCATTGATTTAGATCCCTTTTCCAAACTGTTAAACAAGCTCAATGGAGTTTTTAACTGGTTATGAAACAGTCTCAATTTAATACTGACGCCTCTATTATGAACCTAGGTAAGCAAATGAGACCAACAGCGAGAAGACTGGCTACTTCTGTTAGTTTCTAATAAGTTATTCTTAATGCCACCAGGTTGGATTTCTCTGTGAAATTGAGAAGAAACGGCACTAGAGTTTGTTCTGCCTGACTTGTTTCAGTCGCTAAACGGAAAGTTGGTCTCTGAGGCAGAAAGGACCCGAACCGGGAATATGTAAACTAACGGCAAGTGAAACACTACTGACTTTGTCCAAAAGGCCCACCAAAGTCAACACGAAATGAAAAGATCTGCTTTAATGTCATTGGAGTGCAATGTTAAATCTGCGGAGCGCTCTTTTACTAAAGCAACAGCATCAGTGTTTGCTTCTGAGATCACCTTGGTGAGCAATGCTAGTGCATGTCATGGCTATGAACACACGCACCACCTTTCAAACGGACATCCGACTCATATAAGACAATCATAAAGCCAACAATTTCCAAACTCAGTGGAGCAACACTGATATACAAACAACGGCAGAAGTGCATTTAGAGTGAACCCAAAGGTCTCCCATGTTATCATATGTTTGATAAGCTTTATAAAAAACCTCAAGCATGTCTTATGTGTATTTGAAACTCAGTAGTAGGAGGGTTAAAAAAAATAATATATTACCTACTGAGAATCCTAATTATGCATCATGATCGATGTCTTGGTGAGATTTTTCATTCCATTTTGACTTTTTTTTCTTTTTTTTTTCTCGAGTGCTGACATTTATTAACAAAAAACAAAATAACTGAAGTAATACTTTCAGGATTAAAAAAGTGTAAACTTTCACAAAATATAAAACTGACACATTCGAACCATAAATTATAAACATGTAGTCATGCATTTGTTCACAGGGCTGCATACCGTTTAAGTCTTACATTTTTATCTTACAAATAAAATAAAGTTAGATATTTCTCATGTGGTATGTAATGGATATTTACATTATTATTCATTAGTATTTGATGCATTAGTGTGTGGAGTATCATGGAGGATGCTCCCAGAGTGAGGATTAGAGTGTTTAAAGGACAACGAGTGTGGTATCTTGTGCGTGCGTGTGTGTCTGTGGAAGGGTTTTTGCTGAACTGGAGCAGTGGCTAACGTTACCTTGGTAACTATTTTGCCTAAAAAATAATAAAAAAAAAAACCCTACTGAACTTAAATGACATTTATCCGATGTCACAAGCTGCCAAAATATCGGATGTCAGGTTATGACAAATGTCCTATGACATCTGATGTGGGTTTGCCAGCCAACAAACTTATGAGACACCATAAGCCGACTTGTCATAGTCTGAGTGGTGAAGTAGGTGTGACCACATGTATGACCACAGTAATGTACTGCGCTGACAGATTGGTGTACGCCTGTGATGGTGGTTCACTGTAAGGTAGCTGGAGGTCTTTGCTTAGTGTCCGGTGATTTACGGAGGTCCCGTGTGGGGCATCTGTGGAGAACCCTGGTAGGGCTGAGATGACGGCACCCATGCTCCGGCACTGGGAGGGCGGCTGGGCTCTCCACTGCCTGACTGGTCCAGCTCCGCACTGTCGCAGTCAGAATCGTCACACAGGGCCCGACTCTATATAAATATATATATGTAGAGAGAGAGGAAAAGACAGCAGACATGAAGTTTTTCTTGCTGAAGTGGAACAAGTATGGGAATCTATTACTTACTTGTATTCAAAATCACTTCAAAAGGGTCACAAGATAAATCTGGACGGTCATGAGATGATTAATGGTTTTAGAAAGATGTTATGTTACACACATCACAATTATTAGATCTTTAATTCATGTTTTCTGTGAATTAATGGTTATTTTAACCACTCTGGGCTTCAAGATGTTATTTATTTAACCATCTGAGAACTCACAGACTCATAGACATCAACACTGTTTTTTATAATGGGGTCAAAGGGCAAAGTCTAAATCTAATAATGTTTAATTTCATGGGTTTTTTCATGTTAAATCTTAATCAGAGAACATCGCTGCTAACTACATCTCTAAAATCCATGTAGTAGTTGAGTAAAAATGAAAATATTCTCTGAGATGTGGCAGATAAAGTAACAAAATACTCAGCTTAAGCACAGTTGCAGGAGTAAATATATATTTTACTTTCCACCACTGTTTTTTTGAGGACGCGCATTTCCATCATTCTAAGATGACATATACTGACTCATGAGATCCTCTGTGGAGCAGCTTTACCTCATTAGGATTCTGCCCAGCATCCAGCTGAGCTTTGGCCTGGCCCAGGGCTCCGTCTCTCTCCGACAGCCCGTCGGAAGCTTGCGCTGGATCGGTGTTATCCGCCGGGATCTCTGACCCCTGAGAGAGGAGGTCGTCGCTGCGGTCGTCCAACCTGTCGTCCGTGTTGGTGCTGACCACGTCAGGGGTGCCGCTGTGGGAGTGGTCAGTGGTGTGGCCCTCCTCGCCATCTGACACCGACAGATTCTCTGAGCTGAAGGTAGACACCGACTGGCACTTGGTGATGCTTGTCGGACGTCTGGAGGGAGGGATCGAAAAGACACAGCAACAAAACCAGGTTTTTAAAATTACCAAACTGATGGTGCAAATTATGACACAAATTAAAAATGATTGTTTGTTCTCTGAATAAATCAGCAACTTGTCATACAGGGAAGATAGCTTGAGGGAATTTTTCAGTGACAAAGGATGGGAAGTTACTCACCGTCTCCGTGGTAACTCAACCTCACTGTCAACTTCACCCTCCTCCTCTTCTGATGACACTCCACGCCTCTGTAGTCAGGAATAGGAAAAATGCACATGTGAAAATGATCAAAGTGTAACCACAGAAACACTGAGGAGCAAAAAATCACGTCCGGCACTGTACCTGTTTGCGTGTGATAGCTGCCCTGTACAGAATGGCTGAAGGAGTGAGGTGCTGACTCCCAATTCCCCCTGATGCCCCCCGTGGCAACCTCACAGCACCAGCTCCCTCCTCTTTATCCTCCCCATCATGAGGCAGACGCGGAGATCCCAGAGACCCCCGCCCTGCCGCCGCCCCCCTCCCGCATGGCGAGTCTGGGCTGCTGGAGAACGGGAACGATGCGGCATCCTCGCTCGGCGTGTCACTGCGTGGAGGAGTTTCTGTGAAATCATCTAGACCGCCCCCACCCACATCTGATCCCCCTAACCCTGCGGAGGCGCTGAGGCTCCCCCCTCTCTCGAGCCCGCCCACAGAGGGCTCCCCTTTTCCCTGGCCCTCTGCCTCTAGCGTGGTGCAGATGAGGTCAGGGCTGGAGGAGGATAGCTGCCTCTGCTGCTGCTCATGGCTGAGGCCCCGCAGGGCTGCAGAGGGCTCCAGGAGCTGCTTGGAGGTGTTAGTGGTAGAACCGTTAGCCTGGGCAGTTGTGTCCCTGTTAGGGGAGGACTGATTTGCCTTAAGTCCGGCCAGGTCTCCACTGCTGCCCTTACCGGGCTTGCGATGGCGGGTCTTTACCCTCCGAGACCGGCTGGGAGAAGTGGAGCTTCTGTTGGGGCAGGCTGGGATAGTGACTTGCATCACAGAGGAATCCATTTTGGGAATGATTACCTCAGACTTGAGGATGTCTGGCCTGAAAGAGTGGGAGGGATTAGTCAACAACTACAATCCACAAGCCTGATGAATATTCAGTTAGCTGTTTCAGCATCAATCTTTTATCAAATAACGACTAAAATGGGTTCTCCCACCTCTTTCCCGAGGGCAGTTTCTGTGGGACATTTCTCTTCTTGATGAGTTTGTCCATGGAGTTGGAGGAGCCGCTCTGTCTGGAGCTGTGGTGCTTAAACAAACCTGGATACTTCTTATCCAGAGACTGTTCTCTCCTGTAAAAAAAACACCGAAGTGTAAATGCAAAGTGGCTTATAAATTTGTACAGAATGTTGGCATTTCACAAGTATATACAGCGTGTTCACAAATTTATTTTAATACCTCTGCAACTCCTTCTCTTTGAGCTCCAGCTGTAGCATGACAGCGCTGAGCTCCATATAAAGGTTGTTGGCCCTCTCCAGTTTCCTCTCATAGTGCTCGCGAATGTCCAAAGCATGCCTGAGAAGAAAAGAGGCTGCTGATGTCATTGTGCATCCGCATGAGAGATTACGAGTCGTCCACAATAAGCGTGCACTCAAGGCACTTATTTCATCCACCAGGAGAGTGAAAGTGCATGTAAGCTAACATAGTAAAAGTACCATTGTATACCAGTTGCAGCTAATCTGGTATAGTGTGACACCTGAAGTTACTGTGAAACTATGCATGTGAAAGTTAAAAAAAAAACAGACCTGAGCTCCTCTCTGCGTCGGTTGATAAGCTCCTCATCGAGCCGGTGGAGACAAGTACCCTCAGATTTAATCTTCTCAAAGTGCTGCTTCACCTCCTCTCGCCATTCAGCCTGATGAGAGAGAATTTCTGGACTTTAAAACCAGTTTGTGTCTCTTTCTGTACACCATGTCTGTACATTTAAATGTGTGCTGCCACAGGTATTCCATATCCAGACTCAAGAGAGGCAACCACACCTGTGACTTGAAGTACGTCTCTTGTGGAGTGGACAGCACATCAGCTGACGCGATGTCCAGATGAAGAAGGATCTGGCGGAAAGAGGGCCTGTTCCTTGGCTTACAGTTCCTGCAAATCCAAGATGGGAGAGACAGCTGTGTACACTCACAATCAATAAAGTCCTCCCCATGCTGCTACTCTAATCCGCTCATTTTCTGGCTCTCTTTCCTCGTTCTAACTGTCCATGTCTAGGCGTCACTCACCAGCACTGTCTGAGGAGGATCTTGAAGCCGTCGGGGCAGCTCTCAGGTACGGGAAGCTGAAGGCTGTTGTTTCCCACACCCCAGATGATGGCAGATGAGTCCACATCTTTGTAAGGGATCTCCCCAGTTAGCATCTCCCACAGCACCACTCCAAAAGACCTTAAAATTAAGCCAGGCTTTCATTAATTCAGGAAGTTGCACTGAGGTCAAGATCTCTTTCACAAAAGAGACCGCAGAGGAATGAATCTCCCTTTGAAACACTGAAATAACAAACTATATTACAATACAATATCAGCCCTTCTACTATAGAAATAACTGTGAAGGAGTGAGGTGCTGATGTGTCTATGTTGATGAGACTTACCAGATGTCCACCTTTTCTGACACTGGCTCATTTCGAATGACTTCAGGTGCCATCCAAGCTACAGTGCCGGCAAATGACATCTTGGTGCTCTTGTCACTGAGCTCCTTTGAGGTGCCAAAGTCAGAGATCTTCACCAGGTCATCATGTGTAATCAGCATGCTGCAAGGGTGAGATTACATGTCATTTTATGTGGAAGTAATAGGGAATCTTTCATGAAATTTCAGGGCTAATTTTATTGGCTTGAATTTCTCATCAAGCTTGCTGTGTCGAGTTTGGCGAATTACTTTGGGGACTTGAGGTCTCGGTGGATGATTTTGTGGAGGTGGAGGTAGTTCATGCCACCTGCGATGCCCATGGACCAGTCAACCAGGAGGGAGGGGGTGATTTTACGGCCCGCCCGCCCTCAGCACCTCGTACAGCTGGCCTTGGGCGCAGTATTCCATCAAGATGCAGTAACAAGGAGCCTGGGTGCACACGCCCCTATAGGGAAGCAAAGCAGTTAGATAACACAGCGCAGGTGAACAGAAAGGGGAAGATATCGAAGTGTGATTTATGCAATTAAGTGATATGTGACCCTGTTGTATATCAAAAGCTTCCTCACTTGAAAGTGATGATGTTGGGGTGCTTGAGCTTGCGGAGGTGTTTGATCTCTGTCTCTTTGATGTCCCGCACTTTCTTTACAGCCACGTCTTCTCCGTGGAACTTGCCGAGGAAGACGGCCCCCTGCGCCCCGCTGCCCACCCACTGCAGGTCGGAGATCTCCTCGAAAGGGACCTCCCAGGACTCTAAACGCAGACCAGCAAGTCAACAAGAAGAAGCTCAGTGAGTACATGTCGAAGCACGAGGCGTCGCACAGAATGAACATGGGCATTGTAACTGAATTTTTTTTCAGCAGCACCCTTTGAGTAATTACTTAAATGATACCCATCACATGTTGAAAAGCCTCGAAATGTCAATATGTACTCCTGCCAGTTTGGACCAGGGGGAGTCAGAGGGGGTTTGCTGAGCAAATGTTAGGTCCATGCTACACATTAGAATGGGCTGGCAGGACACAATTACATCATACAAAGTGCCTGCCATGTTCAGACAAATGCTATATTGACAACTTCTCCAGCAGACCATTATATTTCTATCCAGAGATAAGAGAGGGGGGAAAAAATCAGTGACAAACAACAATCCACTCATAGTCTAATCTGTCTGTCATCCGTTACACTGACTCTACTTAAATGACTGTGAGAGCATGGTCACTAAAGAGAGGCAGGCTGGGTAGAATAAAAGAGACAGGAGGATCAATTCGTCATGAGGTCCACTGGAGTGTCAAGATCTCTGGAGAGCTGCTGCAGCTGAGGCAGAAGCACACAACGCTTCCCCCGGCCAGCTGTGAAGACTCGTCACAGCTGATGACCGTTGGTTAGACGGACTGACGGACCCGTAAACTCAGTCATGCTGCCAGCAGGATGTGGTGGCAAATAGTGGTAAATTTACTCAAGACTGCAATTTGAGGTACTTCCATTTTCTTTTACTTTATACTCCTACTCCACTACATTTCAGGAGGAAATATTGTAGTTTTTACTCTACTACAATTATCTGACATCTGTAGTTAATAGTTACCTATCAGATTAAGATTTTACATTAAAAAACATATGATAAGATTATAAAATTGTTTTGCATTGCATTGTTTAATATTAACTGAACCTTTTTGGCTTGTGACTCCTTACACAAATGTGTAGCTGTGGCTCCTTGTCATGTTGCAGATGTCTGTAAGATGTTAGCAGTTCCAAGACACATTTCCCCTCTAAACTTCTTGGATTGGCTTCATCATTCTGCGTGAGGCCCACAGATGTCAAATGATCCAATATTTCTTCCTCTCCCAGTTAATCATCTCACCACACCTCAGATTTATTTGGAGGTTTAGTTCGACCCCTACAGTTGGTTGGGAGCCACTAGACTAAAGTACCACACCGTATATAAAGCAGACAGTAGATCTCCACCTCCACGAGGTACCTTAAAGTATGCACTGATGCATCACTAACAATCTAATAATGTACTATATAATAATATATCCGTTACATTCAGTATGTCTGCAGAACACGTCTTTCAGTTGATACTTTAAGTACATTTTGCTGATAATATTTCTTTCATGTCACATTTCAGTGACATGTTTAAGTCACAAACTCGTCTTGCTTTTCTTTGTCCTATGGTATTTAAATACTCTGCCAAGATGGTCTGATACCATAGAAGTGGAACATTTATTGTCATCTTCACATACCTTCATGGCTGTGTTTGTGTTCAGTGGAGTAGGCCTTTCCAATCATGGTCCAGACTGGTTTTAGGCAGCCAAACAGTCCCTCCAAAAAACCTCCACTTCCTGATTGTAGCCGAATGTTGTCCGACTGGCTCCGAACGGCACCAGCCTCTGGACTGTGCCCTGCCTCGGCCCCACCGCCACACTGGCAGGCCTCATGTTCATGTAGTTTTAGCACGCTGTTGTCAAAGTGGGCCGAGGGTCCATCACTGGGAGTGGGGCTGCTGCCGCCCGGCGCCGCCTGTCCACCTGTGTCGATGGACAGCACGTTACGGAGGACACACTGTGTGGGGGTCAAGTCCGTTTCAGGGGTACAGGCAGGGGTGTCTCCATCGAGTCTTCGATAGGGGGGCTCTGAGATGGGGGTACTGAAGCCTGACAGGGAGGGGGAAGGGGCACGGGGCTCATGGATACAGGTCCCACTCATCAGGGGTTTCCCCAACACAGCAGGTTAGGGTGGATGGAGGATGGAAAGATGAGAAGTAAGCCTGGAGGAGAAGATTTAAGATAAGAAATGCATTAAAAATTGTTTAAAGCTGTAAAGCAAACATCATGTTTTATGCCTGTGGATGAATTTCAGCTCTGGACAGCTCCATTTGCAGTGAGGAGCTGTCCAATCCTGAAACCACTGATGCCTCCTCTGATCTTGTAAGACATCACTGGAGTAACTTTCCTTCTACTCAAGCAGAAGCAAAACACCAAAACAAGTGGAGTCGTGCTGTGAGTTGGGCACCCAGCCAGTCCCCCCCCACTCAGTCCCATCCAAAGCATGTCTGAATCATGCAGCAGAGCCTCATCTCAGTGCCTATGAATGGGAGAACCAGCCTGCCCAGTGGAGCCATCACCTCAGAGCGGAGATGGGCTTTATGAATGAATCGACCAGAGGAGGTTGTGCCGTCCGCAGCCCCGGCTGTCACCTGCTCCTTAACTGTCCCTCCGAGGCGCATCAGTGTCCCACAAGATCAGAGCGAAAGCCACTCAGCAGCTCCCGTATGTCGGCCGTCATGCATCAAGCGAGGAGCATTGTGTGCGTCCGAAGAATATGACGAATTGCATAACCGCCTTGGTGTGGATGTGTACGTACGTCCGTGCCTGAGTGTGCGTGCGTCCGTGCGTGTGCGTGCCTGCATGTGTGTGACGGAGGGAGAGAGAGAGCGAGAGAGAGAGAGAGAGAGAGAGCACATGTATCCGATTCACATAGCCTACACCATTTCTTACACTGCACCACTGCATGAGAGGAGCGAAATAAAAGCGTGATGATGAAAAAAAAAAGAAAGGAAAAAAACACACAAACAGGCAATAAACAAGCACCGGGCCTGTGCGAGGGAGCAGCGCGCACACACGCGCACAAACGCAGGAAGATCAATCTTTAAATAACCGAGGATGCGATGATGACACTCAGCAGCATCACAGCCGACGTGCATGAATTGCAAGCCCGATGCCTGCTCTGCTCCATGCCAAGTCAAACTGCCGCAGCGTCTGCACATTTACTCAACGTTGGCACCAACACAAATATGTCACAATGTGCGCCTTCCCTCGCCGCACAAATATGGTTTTTCTCGCGTCCATCGACTCGACGACGGCCGGTTTCTTGGCAGCATCAGTGTATTGGTGCAGTGCTGAGCGGCGTGAACGCGGCGGCATCATGCCTCAGCGTCCCGCGATGCCCGATTTTCTTAATTCAGCCAGCATTTAGCCGGATAGTGTGACATTCCCATACCTCTCTGCCCGGTCGATGTCGCGTTGTCAAGTGAAGGGGTGGGCTCGGCTCTCTGTTTTGTCGGTGACGAGGAGCGGATCGCTGCTCTGCCGTCGGTCCGCGCTGTGTGTTGTATCTCCAGCTTCCTGTCTCCACGAGTTTCACGTTACTGGGATGGATCCCAGCGGGCAAATTGTGTTATCAATAACCGGGGACCCATGCAACGTGAGGCGCGCTGGGTTTTTTTGGGGGGTGGGGGGAGGAGGAGGGAGGAGGAGGGAGCTGTCTCCTTCCCAGTGCTGAATTGACGTCACGGAAAGGCGAGTTGCGCCGCGAGGGGGCGCTGCCGGCTCCCTCTGCAAACACACACACACACACACACACACACATATACACACGGAATTGGCCCATTTTTTCAATCAGTTTTTCATCATCACATCTTTTATTTCCCCCAAAAATGTGTCCTGATGGGCGCATTTCATCCCCTGGTTTCTATGTCTGCAGCCGGATCGTGCCCAATTGCTGCTTCTGATGTGTCCTTGAGCAACACACACGGAGTCCCGCCGGCTACAGGGGGATGCTGCTGTGCAACTGACCATGACAGCATCATAATAATATTATAATCACCAATAAATGCTTTTTAAAGGATTATAATGTGGTCAAATAACATGTAAGTATGTTTTATATATGGAGTAAATACACCACAGCATCGCAGTAACATTGTAATTACCAATGAGATGCTTGGTTAGGCTGATAATGTGGTCAAATAACATGTGAATATTTCATATATATGGAAGAAATACACTACCGCATCATAATAAAATTGTAATCACCAATCAGATGCTTGTTTATGTCTATAATGTGGGCATATATATATATATATATATATATATATATATATATATATATATATATATATATGGAGGAATACACTACAGTGAGATCCACGTACAAGCCGAATAAAATCACCTGTGTTTCACTGCACTTTATTACCTGTACTTCAGGTATCTCAGCTCTCTAACGACATGCAGGTTGGTGTCTGTTTGGCTCAGCGTGGCTGCAGTGTCGCTCTCTGTCCTGAAGGGGGCAGCACTTCCGGTTTGTATTCACACTCCGCTCCGTCTGTCCCTCCGGCTCGCCGTAGCGCACACGGCGGGATTGACTTGAAGTAAGAAGGTGTCACAACGACGTACTTTTATTTGTGCTGTTTGGAAACATACAACAAACAAAAACAGGACTAACTGTGAGGTAATTTCAACGACACATAAGAGGAAGAGCGAGTGTGACGTCAGAGCAGTTTTCCCACAGCCGTTAGTTAACCATTAGCCGGTTAGCTCACCGGCTAACTTGTTTACTGTCAGCTGTTGAGGTGTAAACAGTGTTTGTGTACCTGCTGTGTTTACCTGACTGACACGTGGTGTCTTTCCAAGGTGCAGTGCCCGGGTTGAAGATGTGCTCCCTGGCTCTGTTTCCCCCTCCGCTGCCCACCGGACAGACCACCCTGTGTGAGTCCAATAACGAGCTGCTGTCCGGGGCCAGCACCGAGGACCGGCTGAAACAGGTCCGACTAAAAATGAAAACAGGGGACAGTCCTGTGAAGAGTCAGCTACATCTGCAGGCCTTTGTGACACGGTGTTTGTGTGTGTTTTCTGTAGGAGTCTGGTCCTCCCAGTTTATTTTTCCCCCGAGAGTCTCTGAAGCTCCACAGCCGCACAGAGAGCAGCAGCAAGGCCGCTTTCCTGGATCATTCAGAGACCCTGTGGATGAGAAGTGCTGCAGCTTGGTAGGAAACACACAGACACACACACACACTTATTATTTCACCCTTTTATAAATCACTCTCTGACTGAATAGTTTGCTTTTCATTTAACAAAATAATATAAGTTGACAGGTGTTGAACACTTTGACAGTGTGTGAAAATTGTGTGAATTTGACTTTGGAATAGCTGTCTGAAGCCTATTCATACTTTTATAACATAAAGCACTGTTTGTATTTCAGTAATGTACCACAATCACAGTGTACTGTTATAGCAATAAGTTGTCCCCAGTATGTCACATCATCACTTATACAACTTATCTCTCCATTTCAGGCGGGATGGTGGTTTCACAGGTTTGCTCAATGAGATTACCAATTCACACACAGAAGGTACAGAGGCATCAGAATCTTCTGCTTTGCTTTAACACATAAAGACCTGATCTTGAAGTATATCCACTGGTGTGTGTGTGTACATTAACTCTCTTGTGCTCTTGTAGTGCCCAAATGGCTCTCAGTGAGCTCTGGTTGTATCCTGGCGTTGCTCAGAAAGGTCTCTTCCTTTCACGGCTCCTTGTTTCCTCACGTCACAGTAAGTTGTGCTCACCGGTTGAATATGTTATTGATAACGATACACTTAACTGTGATGTTTGCTGGGATTTGTTTGAAATTTATGATACCTGTTTGTCATTTGTTCCATAGTTGAGCAGTGAGGATATGATTGCTGAGTTTTCACAGGTGCTGAATTGGTAAGTGCCAACTTTGTAATCCGTTCTTTCTGTTTTTAATATTAATACAACTATACAGCTGCAAATGTTAGCTGATAAACAGAAAATTTATCAATTCATTGTTTATGTCAATCTTCATATTATGACTTGGCTTTAGGACACTGTGATGGACAGTGTTTGTTGTTTTCTGGTGTTTTATTGACTAAATGGTGACTCAAGTAATCAGGAAAGTTATCATCAAATTAAAGGATAATGAAATCAGTCATTGGTTGAAGCCTTACATACATTATAGCAAAACTGTGGTGCATTTGTGTACATCCTTCATTTCATTTTAAACCAGATATATTGTACATATTTTAAATAATTTTTTATACATTTTTATAGTTGATTTTCTATTTTCCTTTATTCTATTTTGGTTCTTGAATGTTGCAGTCCTTGCTTTTTTATTGCTTTCTATTTTTTTTCCTCTTACTCTGCTTATTCTTAAGCGACACCTTAACACCTAGACAAATTTCTTGAATGTGTACACCTACTTGGCAGTTAATCCCTTCTGATTTGTAGTGTTGTAATTTTAAGTAATGCCTTCAAACTGTATTTTAAACAAAAATTAAACAACAAGATGACCAAAAAAATGTCTTAAAATGGATCATTTAAATGGTCAGTGACCTTTCTCTCTTTAATCTCTCTTGCCTTACCAGGTCTGACTGTGTGGTGCGAGCCTTTGCCTGGCATCCTCATACAGATAAATTTGCTCTAGCCCTGTTGGACGACTCCATTAAGATCTACAACCCTAAAAGGTAACTAAGCTCTGAAGAAGGCACGCTGCTGCCAGTGGGGCATCTTAGGGAATAAAGTCTGTCACTAAAAAGATGAGAAAAAAAAGATCATTGGTAAAAGATAAGAAAAATTACATGAAACATTAATGTAGCAGGAGTGGCCCAAAACAGTAGAGTTGTTGCATGCTGAATTTAAAAATAAATACTGTATGAAAAATTTTATTTATCTCTTCAGTCCAGCCCTGGGAGAGCGTCTAAGCCTTCACATTTCATGATAACAGCGTGTCAGTGCTTGTCTGTGGAAGTGCTTTGATGCCACACTGAACCTCTGATCCCAATAACAACAGAGCCGTTTGTCACCAGGACAGGCTGCACACACGCCCCTAATCTGACTGCATGTCAGCCTCGTGGAGCGGCGTCATTCTTTGACCTCTCAGTCATTCTGTCACAGCATTGTCACCATCTCCTTTTGTCTCCCAGTGCCACAACTCCCACACTGAAGCACCGTCTGCAGAGGAGTGTAGCGGCAGTGCAGTGGAAGCCGCTGTGTGCGTCCGCCCTCGCTGTGGCTTGTCAAAACTGTTTACTGGTCTGGCATGTTGACCCCTGCTCGCTGTCAACCAGGTAAGTAAACTCTGGTCTACCCGCAGGTCTAAGAAGATATTAAAAAGGTCTTAAATTGAACTTGGTAAATGCCACTGAAACCCTGAAACTCTTATCTCCCTTTTCTTCTTCCTTTTGATCTGTCCAGGCCTTCATCTGGTTGTGCTCAGGTTCTGTCTCACCCCGGTCACTCTCCCGTCACCTCCATCGCCTGGTCCCCCAGTGGATCTCTCCTCGTGTCAGCCTCGCCTATGGACACCGCAATGATGGTAAAAGGCAGCTGCTCCTCTCTGAGTCCAGTTCATCACCTCCTAAGAAGTGACTGACATTGTCGCTGTGGTTGTGGGCTCTAATGCCTTGGTCTCTTTCAGGTTTGGGACGTCGCCTCAGAGAGCTGCGTGCCACTTCAGCGTGTTGGAGGAGGCGGGGTCACCTTCCTGTCCTGGTCCCCTGATGGCAGCCACGTCCTAGCTTCTACACCATCAGCCCTTTTCAGGTTAGAGACCACGCTTCAGAGATCGAAAGCTTCATAAGATTTTCTAATCCTCCTTCCTTCGCTCCTTCCTTTTAGAGCTTCAGAAACATATTTCAAGTAAAAGATATGTAAAGCTGCCAGTGAATATGTATAACATTTTCTCTCATGATTAGTGTGTATCAACCACAGTGGCCATTTCCTGTATTAATAGGGAGGCCTCACCTTCATGAATATTTATGAACATGCAAGGGATTAGTGGCCTAGTCTGGAGTTTAGCAGGTGTTATAAGATAATAATGATGGACGAGAAGTGGAGTACATGCACATGGATGAGCGAAGTTTCTTTCCTCAGGGTTTGGGAGACCAGGATGTGGACCTGTGAGCGTTGGCCATGTGTGAAAGGGCGATGCCAGGTGAGTCGTCGTTCGCTTAGGTAACAACATGTTCTTAATCTCGTGTTTATGAAATGAGTGTCAATCTGGATTTATTTGTTTTGGTTAGTCTGGCTGTTGGAGTCCGGATGGGAGTCGGCTTCTCTTCACCGTGCAGGGAGAGATGGTCATCTATGCCCTGACGTTCACTGACACACCAGGTTATCTGTCTTCATACACAATAAGCAGCTGTTTTCTAGAATATACAGCCTGGTTGATAATTGATTTGCAGCTTGAATTATTTTCTTCTAAACTAGTATGAAAAATGGATTATTATGTGACTGACTTAGCCGGTAACGTGATGTGAAGAGTAAAGCAGCATTTTATAAAAGAAGTTGACCTGTATGATGTCATTGTGATTCAGCAGGCGTGCCTACAATTGCGTCAAAAGGACCACAGGCAGCAGCGGTGGTGGCTGACCTATCAGAGACAACCTTCAACACACCAGATGGAGACATCATGTAAGAGCTCTGAACTAAATCGCTAATTGGCCTTTTTTTATTTTTTTTAAACACTTTAACCACATCAAAAACATTGATAAAAAGGAATTTTAAATAAACGGCTAAAGAAAAATGAGGAGAAATGAAAATATTCATTAAAGCAGGCCGTATTCAGTTCATGTAACATTACAGTCATTCACAGTCAGCGCAGTGTCACTCACCAATGTCCAATTTGTCTGCCAGTGTCGGTGGAGAGATCCAGTGTTTAGCCTGGGACCCGACAGGAGAGAGGCTTGCAGTGCTACTTAAAGGTCTTTTCTCATTTTTCTTCTACTCACTTTCACCACAGAGAAACCGTGTCAGATTTACATTGGTGTTATTTTTGGTATAATGTTTTAATAACTCATCTCTGTCCTTATCTCGTTCTCTCAGGTGATCCACAGGCAGCAGACCGGCCTGCCGTCATAGCGGTGTTTAAGACAAGAACCAGCCCCATTTTTGAGCTTTTGCCATGGTGTGTACTTTAATGTGTGGACGTATTTCATATTTGTAGAGCTCAAAAATACTGCATTTCCCAGGGCACTACTACCGCTTATTCCATCTGCATGTAGTGAACATTTCTAATGTTTCTCTTTCTCTTTAGTGGTTTTGTTCAAGGGGAGCCTGGCACAGAGCCAAGACTGATGCAGTTCCACCCAAATTTCCAGCACGGAGCTCTGCTCACTGTGGTCAGTCTTACCCCTTAAATTTCCTGTTTCTTCCCTTGAATTATATTTTAGTATATAATGTGGTGGTTTCAGCCATAAACAGGGTTATCTGTAGGTCTCAGAACATCTTTAAATGCACTGAATAAAAAACAATACTCAGAAGGTTTTCAGAAGCCTTAAATTTCATTTACAAAATATTTTCTCTTGCCTGCTGTAGACAGTTTTAGTTTTGTGTTTGATCGAAGGCTGTCAGGAGATGTTATACATTTACAAACTAAAAGTGGGATTCACAATCATATTTTGTTTCATCTGTTTTTGTTCAGCTTTGTTGTCCTTGTTGTTAAATGGTTTTCCATCATACTTTCTTACTTTTGCTGACACATTTGGATGTTAAAAAAAAAACAATAAACAAATATAATTTGTATTCTTTGTTCAAACCCTGCAGAGAAATCCTGATAAACGAATGACCCACATCTGTACTCCAATGTAACATTTCTCTCTCTGTTCTCAGTGTTGGTCCAGTGGAAGGATTACCCACGTGCCTTTCTACTTCCTGA
The DNA here is from genome assembly GCA_023238725.1 of Scortum barcoo. Classification (NCBI taxonomy): domain Eukaryota; kingdom Metazoa; phylum Chordata; class Actinopteri; order Centrarchiformes; family Terapontidae; genus Scortum; species Scortum barcoo. Next base: position 17,156,501 of record CM041549.1, read on the forward strand.
GTGCTGGCTCCGCCCATGTCGGCCTCAGTGTCAGTCCGTCGCTGCCACGCCCTCAAGCACGACCTGCAGACTTTGCCAATCAGTCACTGTATACAGAGCTCATCTCTTAACTGACCCGTCACCCCCCTTCTTGCACTCACAAGTCACTGTTATCATGGATTGTCAATAAACATGTAGAAAGTTCTTGCTATACTTACGACTTCTTTTCCCTTTTATTTGCCAAAGCATTTAAACTAAATAGATATCTTTGTGAGGTAACGATTGAGATGAACTACACCGATTTGAGCATTTTTACTTGTACAACGTGTTCCGGCTCTGTTTCAAGATCCATGCAGCAAAAACAGAGATATCTAAAGTGTGTCACATCTGTTCTATATGTTCATTCAAAGCTGGTTTTTAGCATATAGTGTGTTTCAACTAATAAAGGCACAAAGTAAAGTATACTCAAAGCAGAGTAGCAGTATGCATACTACAGTGAAGGAGGTTGATTTTTGAGTGTGCTGCTGATGCACACTATCTACCACAATGCAAAGCACAAAGAAAACAAAGGAGCTGCTTACAGCTGCAAACAAAATTAATTGTGGGTGGTGATGAAACCGCTTCAAAAGTGTAAGTGTTCAATCAGGAAATGTATTTTGATGTCTCTTTTGTTTGATTAACAGCCCACACGTTATACCATCAATCAGCGGTAAAGTTTGCTTGTTTCTGTGTACTACTCTTACTACCATATTGGTCTACTACTACAATTTATTATTTAGTACATATTGTATAGAATTGTAGGGATTTGGTACACAGCTGAGTTCTTGTATTCAACTCATTCTTTGTTGTCAAAACCTGCCGCCTGCAGTACCCATAATACAACCCACCTGCCACAGTATGGTCGAAGATTCAGGTGTATTATCCTCGTAGCAGCTAATGAGCTGCTGGCCACATGCAGATATGAGTAAGAGCTACAGAGGTCTTGTTAACTCATTTATTTCTAATTCCACAGCTCCAGATTTATGTATTTATTTATTTATTTTCGTGTTCAAACCCCAACCGATGCCAACTCAGGTGATGTCACTTAAGGAAGCTTATCAGATTTATTGCAGCTCCCTCTGGTGCCACTGAAGGTTTTTTACATTTTTCACATACGCAGCACTGCTCGAGACCTGTAAACAGTTTGATATCCAAAGTCCTTCAAATGTTATTTAATCATGCTTTTTCGGGGCAGTTTGTCTGAAACAATCATTTCCATTGATTTCTTTGTGAAATTAGTATGAATAATAAATAGTTTTTTTTAATCATATCTTCATATATATGTAAAGCAGACCTGTTGTAGATTAAATAGAACTTTTGGATGGATAATGGCACATTTTATGTTATTTTAAATAAGAATATGTCACTGTGAGGGCTTACGTCAAGCTTTTATTACTCAGGACAGACGGGAGAGGAAGCTGGCCACAGTACAGACAAGTAAAGATGCAGCTGTTCAGATGCACCGTAACTACAAAATACTTGATTCCAGTCAAGAAAATGTTCTTTATTTATGCCTATTAGTTCAAACAGGAGCCAACTACACCCAGCCCCACCCTGAAACCGCAGAGGAAATACAGTACTTTTGTTCCTTTTTGTTATGAGGTTCTCTCATATCAAAATACACACTTGCATCACAGTCTTAAGCTTTCACACGCACACACACATAGACTCACAGTCGAGAGTAACTGACCTCATGAAGTACACGTATAACAAAGACAACATTTAAGCACACATTAATGGTTCTGCAGAAAGAAGAAATAATACGTCCCCACGCCATTTCTGTTTTTATTCAAAACTCAATTAAAAATCAACTTCATTCTTAATTCGGTTTTCCTTTTTATTTTTCCAATTTACATCAATTAGAAGTGTAACAAAATAAAAACAAAAATGATCATAATAAAATTAATTCAAAAAATGTACACGCCCTCACACACACAGAGACAACCCACCCTGGTTGTTTTGGAGCAACCGTCCTCAGAGTCCCCCGCTCAGCTTTTGGGGGGTCTGGACTCCAGAGGAGGCCTCCGAGTAGCCCCTGTCTCCCCTGTCTTAACCCGACTGCACCCCTCCTCCAGGGTGGAGTGTGAGTGTGTGGTGTGAGGCTAGTGGGAATTAGGGTTCGGGGCAGGGGGGGATGGGGGGCGTTTGGTGGAAACTGAATTACAGAACTCATAGCACCTTCTGAAGAGAGAGCAACCCAAAGCAAAGATGGCCGTTCAGCCCCAGATCCACCAGAAAGCTAATTTCTGATCAGCTCAGATTTTAAACTCAACATTTTTTCACTTTGTTTTTCAGCGTGAGGTAGCTTTAAACAATCTGGATGACTACAATGAAAAAAAAACAAACAAGAAAGCGAAACAGATTTCCCTCAAATTCTTTTAAACAAACTTTTAGATGAGAACTGGGCCTTCTTCTGATGGGCAGTCAAGGGGTACAGGACATTGAAACATACATCCCAAATGTAGCCTCACTTTCCAAAAAGTGTTGGTGTGCATATAGACACATGTACACACATAATGTGGAAATATATATAAAACCATCTGGTTGTTTATAAACACAGACTTTTACAACAATAGAACCAAGGATTTATAATACACAGTAAAGGTTTTGCTCCAGCTCATGATGGACTAGCCTGGAGCACCTGGATTTGATTTTACTTACTGAGAATATTTATTTTTGCCTACACTGATTCAAAATTTGTGTGTCAGGAGGGAAACATGGAGGGAGGTGGAGTAGGACTGGGACAGAGGTTGTGCGGCTGTTCTGTAGTGGAAAGGGGGCTTGTCGTACTTACAAAGTAAACCCGTCCAGTCCTACCTCAACTCTGCCCATTCAGGTTAGACAATAAATAAGTGACATCAAGTCATGTTTCTGTTCTCCATAACTTGTTCGCTTGGTCCCTCCTCCTCCTGGCTCTGACTCATTCCCGTCAACGGTGGGCCATGGGAAACATGACTGGATCTCAGGAAGCGGGTTGACAGAGAATGCTGGTGTGGTGTACAGATATTGCCGGTGCCCTTCAGTGCTAACATCCAGGGAGTACAACTTGGAGAGCACTTAGTTTGTGAGAGAAAAAGTTATCAATTTTCTTTTATAATTTCCAGTCTTCTTTATTATGGAATTGTGTGTAATGTTTCATGGTTGAGTTTATTTATTTCCTGTGTTTCTTTGGGAGGCCATTGTTATAATTCCACTTTACAAGAAGCAGACTGCGCCTACATCCACTCCGAACTCCTGATCCGCTCCTCCGATGTCCATAGGAGCAATGTCCACGATTGGCAGACGGGAGGTTTTCTGTGTTTTGTACTCAAAGACAGTCTTGCCCCACCGGCCTGTGTGTTTCTGTTGATTGAGAGTATAGAAATGTGTTAACAGACTTACGATACGATGACACTTACACATATATAAAACTCGAGAGAATAAAGCTTATTTTATGGCTCTCACCTTGCAGCCATCCTCCAACACGCTGTATGTGAAGCGACTGTTGCCCTCCGCACGGATCTCCACATCGTTGGAGCCTCCCAGCAGCAAAGCCTTCTTCAGGTTGCCTGTGGCCTGGTCCAGGTAGGCAACGCTGTTCTTGCAGTGGTAAGTGATGTTCTGGGAGGCCTCAGTGGACAGAAGCCTCAAGAAGGTCAGCTGGACACTGGCAGCGTTGGCAGCAGGGCCATCCTCAGCGTAGCTGAACTGTAGGACAGGAAGAGAGAGGATGGAAGACCGTTAAGGATCATTTCCTTGTACTCAGGTCCCCTCCAGATCGCTTTATAGGCAAAGAAATATTCTTAAATATTGTATTGCGAATGTGCACTCACGTGGAATCCTCCATTCATGGTCTCTCCAAACCAGATGTGTTTGCGGTCCTTGCTCTTGCTGGTCCACCAGTTCTTCTGTGGTACCTTGGCAATGCTTGGGTAGACACAGGTCTCTCCAGTCTCCATGTTACAGAAGACCTTGATGGCATCGGCCGTGCTGCCAATGTTGGGATCAACCCAGTAGTGACCTGGAGAGGGGAGAAAATCACATTAATAAAGAGTAGAGTGTATCCTGATAAACTAAAGGCAGCTTTGCCAACTTTCCTCTGGAAACAGATGAATGGCTCATACCCAGAGAGCAATTTATACATGTATTTTGAAGGAAGGACACTTATTCTAAATAGAATATAGCAGGATTTTAAAGTATATTCAAAGGCACACTGACAGCACTATGCCGAGTACGTTGTACCTACTTTTTGTGCTAAAAATGCATTTAGTACCAATTCTAGGTCAGATAAAGTCAAGGTATCTGATTTTGCTCTATCTTTTTAAAGATTAAAAAAAAGATGATCTGCTTCATAGTGGTAATTAAATTTCTGTCATGGTCCAGAGACTTTATGAAGGTTTTCTGCCACCTGTCCTTGGTACCAAGAAAAATTACCTTCTTATTCAGGCAGGGAAGCTTTTACACACCCAGTCGTTAAATTGAGAGGAAAAGGTATAAAGATTAAAGCGAGTCGCTGTATGATTCTGTCTCTCACACACAGCGTGATTGTTGCTGCATGTGATGCAGCCATACTTACCCCACTGAACAAAGAAAGAAAGTCAACACATTAGCAGAGCTTCTTTCCTTTCTTTATCATTTCTGCCCTACTTACCGCTCTTCCACTCAGGGTGGCACAGTTTCAGGTCTCTGCAGGTGCGAGCAGGGTTCTTCTGGCTGCCATCGGGGCTGCGCAGGTTCTCGATCTGGTCATTCAGGGACTTGAGTGTGGAATCAACCTCCACGTCATGCTGCCTCAGGGAGCTGGAGGCCTCGTCGGCTCTCATGTACCTGAGAGGATCAGGAGACTTCTCAGTCTGACCCAGACCGGCGAATGCAGACATGTCGATGCCAGGGCCGGGAGGACCAGGGGGGCCAGGGGGTCCAGCGTTACCAGGAGGTCCCTAAAAGAGGGCAAAAGCAGAAAATCGATCAGGTGGGCATAACAATCAGATGTGCCAAGACAGCTCTGAAAAAGTAAAATATATGGCATTGTGGTGGATTTTATTTTATTTCAACATGTTACGTACAGCAGGACCGGTTTCTCCAGAACGTCCACGAGGTCCAGGGGGTCCAATGGGGCCAGGCTGTCCATTTGAACCATCTTTGCCAGCAGGTCCGGCTGGTCCAGGTAGTCCCTACAGAAACAGTGAATGTTAAAGTTTATGCCAACATGTCTATTTAAATATGAAACTTCACTGGTGCTTTTTATTCAAAGCTACAGTGGTTATTTTTTTAGATCCATCATGCAGCCTGGATAAGACAGAAAGAAATCTGATAAAGTGCTTCAAATGTGCCAGCAGTCTCTCTCTATTACCCCAATCACCTCCAGACCCATTGCCTTATTATGCATGAAGATTATTTGTATGGTGACATTTCCCTTCATTTTTCTTATCATGCGCAGTGCTTAACTAATCTAGAATAGATATTGAAGTCCATTTCCGATCTCAGCAGGAGTGGTTTCACAAATTGTGGTCCCCCCTGTCTGTCTGCCTCTTTTTCCTGGCAGAGAGTAATTACAAAATGCCTCAGCTGCCCATCTTATCACAGCAGTGGGTAATTAAAGAACGTGGCCTTTCCTGTCCCCGTCTTCGTCAGGTGATTGGAGAATTACAAAAAGACTAACCTGTGCCCTTCATTACCATCACATATCTTGGGTGTTAAAGCTGCAGAGTGGAAATGTAAAAAGAGTTTTTCCCTCTCTTCTGCTCTTTGCTTTTGCTCAGTTTTCTCACCTTAGGTCCGCTTGGTCCTGCAGGTCCGGCACTTCCAGCATCTCCAGCGGGACCCTGCAAGTAACAGATTAGATGGTAGAAACAGACAGATGAAGGGTTGTACAATATACAGTACAGGTACAATGGAAAATGGCACTGCAGGGATGAACTATTAGATTTGGATTACTTACAGGAGGTCCAGGAAGACCCTGAAGACCAGTGAAGCCACGGTGACCCTTCTGTCCCCTCTCTCCAGTCTCACCGGCCTCTCCCTTGTCTCCACGTGGTCCTTGGGGTCCCTGAAATAAAGGTTTAACATATTAAAACATCTGGCTGCATACATGCAGCACTTTTTATCACATTAGGATCTACAGATCATGATACTCACAGCCATTCCTCTAGCGCCAGCGGATCCAGGGGGTCCTGCAGGTCCTTGAGCACCCTACAGAATGAAGCAAAAGTGTGGGTGTCTCCTCAAGTTAACATAAAAAAATATGAATCAGTGCCGCACAATGTGCCTTTGCCTTTGGTTATTACAGTGCGGTGTGTTACTTACACTCTCTCCTCTGTCTCCCTGCTTGCCGAGAGGTCCAACAGGTCCAGGGGCACCAGGGGCACCAGGAGCTCCAGGGGCGCCAGCAGGTCCGGTGTTACCTCGCTCTCCCTACAGGAGGACACAAGGTGATGACTCGGGATAACAAATAACAAATTTCTGCCAATAAGAAGATCTAGTAGGTTCTTATCAAACTGTGTGATTTGTTGGACTACTTTCTCTCACCTTGACTCCAGTAGCTCCGTCTCTACCAGGAGGTCCATCTGATCCAGGGGTACCCTGAGAAACAGACACAAGATGACATCAAGATGACAGTGTTGTTTCCTGACTATACTGTACATGTGGACATTATGTAATTTCTACTGCTGTAAATGATATCCCTGTTTCTACAGCCATCAAAAGTGATGCGTTAATGGTGTGTGGTTCTCACCTCTCTTCCAGGCTCTCCAGAAGGTCCAGTAAGTCCAGGGGGTCCTACAGGTCCAGGAGGTCCGCGGTCGCCACCAGAACCAGGTGCTCCTTGTTTACCAGGTTCTCCCTAAACACAAAATGTTATCATTACATTTCAGTTGCTCATTGGACATTGAAGGCACACATCAATATTTTGTGTTAATTTCATAGAACCATTGTTGATTGGGGTAGAATAAGTCAAAGACAAACAAAGACAAAGATGAAGGTCTATCTGATAATGGACAGGTTTGTCTAATGTCTAATGTCTGTCTAATTTTAAACAGCTTACATGGCAGCCTAAAAAAGCTTAAAATCATATATTGACCAAAGCACTTACAGAAGGTCCAGGGAGACCAGGGAAGCCTCTCTCTCCACGCTGACCTGGCAAACCAACAATACCACGAGATCCAGCCAGACCCTGAGGACCTGAAGGTCCATCAGCACCCTACAGAGTCAGGAGAGAGAAGACTGAGTCGTGAAATTTAACTGTACCGCACTGGTTTCAAAGCATCCAGACCCTTTTCTCCTGTCAGTAAAGTGAGGTTTATTTGTGAATATTAGGCTGAAACAGCAGATGACTGAGACTGGACAATGTCAAACTCAAAATCAGACTCACAGGAGGTCCATCCTCTCCAGCCTCTCCTTTCTCCCCCTGTGGGCCAGCAGGTCCACGAAGCCCGGCGTCTCCCTGTCGTCCTGGGGGACCGGCATCACCACGAACACCCTTTGGTCCGTCTTTACCAGCAGAACCAGGGGGACCAGCAGGACCAGGGTTACCCTGTGATGGAATTTCAAAGGGTAAGAGCAGGAATACACTCACAAATCATTTTAGATCGACTTAGTTCCATGCTTGGAATTTGTTGTTTATGAGAAACTCACATTGGGGCCAGGAGGTCCAACTCTGCCAGCAGCACCAGGGAAGCCAGTAGCACCCTGTCAAAGAGAAAAATAGTTCAATAAATATGTCCAACCTGTCATCAATGACTAAGGTGTATTAGGATGTTCTGAGATTACCAGGGAGGATCAGCAAACATAATTAATGCATCTCAGTTCACAGTGTTCTGGTCTAAAGCTTAACATCTCTTGTCCCTGTGTTTGACTAAAAATAACCTTTATGCGTTTCTGTAAGCACAAAATTAAGCTACTGTACAATTATACAGAACAATGCTCTGAATCTTTTAGGCATGTTAAGATGGAGACACAGGAAAGCACAGACATGAATAATAGAAATTCATGGTGGCTCCATTCCATTTAGCTGCTTCAGTTTCAATCTCCTGGTATTGTGCATGCTGACTCACTGTCACACTGTCATGGCTTACTAAGACAACTGAATAAAATGGAGCCACTGTTAATGTCATTAGTAACGCCTATGCTTTTCTTACTACGACAAGTCAAAATGTCCGCTGTGAAAAAGACCTGTTATGTGGCCAATACAGGTTAGAGCTGATTGAATAAAGTTCTCCTTTTGATGATTTTTTTTCCTTTAGGCGCTGAGGATTTTCTCTTTTTTTTAGTTTCTTGAGTTGCTTACACTCATGACTCACAGACTTGCTACTGTAAACCCAATGACTCAATACTGTTGGAGCTCACTTTGCTATAAGTTAGGGAGGCTAACTCCATTAATATTTGAAGTAGATCAAAGTAGAACATTTTTCTTATTGCAAATTTGTCTATGAAGACATGACTGACTTCCCTAAATTCTGATTTACTCTATGTAATATGCTATTTATGTTGTGCGTGTATATGTATACACAGGCTAAATGTTTATGCATTCTGCAACTAGCAACAATTTCCATCATCAATTAATGAGCTATTATTCTCTCTATTCTTGATTAATCGCTTGGTCTATAAAATGTCAGAAAACAGTGAAAAACGCTCGATATACTTTCCTAAATCCCAAATTGACGCCCTCAGATGGCTTATTTTGTCCAACCAACCATCCAGTTCTCAAATGTTATTGATTTACTGTCCAATAATAAACAGAGGAGGAACAGGAACCAGGGAATTACTGAATGAATTATGTTGTTTTTAATAATCTAAATAGCTAATCAATTATTTAAATACCAATTAATTACCATACACTTAACCAATTAATTACCTTACACACTCCTTATCTTGCTTTAGGTGTGATGAGTGTTACTTGTGCTCTTAAATCAGCCGATAAATGAATGAATGCATTGCATCAATCAATGTCCAGACCCCTGAAATGTACTGTGTGTCATGCACATAGTCTAGTCATGGTGCTGTGTGGTTCATGTAAAAATAGGAGTTACTTACAGGAGCTCCCTGAGCACCACGTGCTCCTTTAGGTCCAGATACACCAGTAGGTCCCTGAAAAAGAGCAACAACAACTATTAATCATGTTGATATTACACTACAGTGACTTAAATACTCTATGAGGATCTAGACATGTGACCTAAGATTCATAGATCTGGTCCCAGAACATTTATTTATAGGTCAAATACCCACCACAGGTCCAGGAGCCCCAGATGGTCCCTGAGGTCCAGGAGCGCCACTTTCTCCCTTCTGTCCAGCCTCACCAACCTCTCCCTTAGCACCAGGCTGACCATCTGCACCCTGGATATTTTAAACAGAACAGTAATTGAGGCAGAATGTTGATGGAAGAGTGAAAATGAAAAATATATTTTCTTCAACAAGTTTCATTTGAATAAAAAGGTACTGTGGTGACTTTACTTACAGGAGGTCCAGCAAAACCAGCAGGCCCAGGAGGACCAACCTCACCACGGTCACCCTGCACGAGGACAGAAGAGACTATCAGGGCAAGCTTTGGATTTTGAACTGATACATAAATAAGTAAGTAGAGAGGAAAAAAAAGTGTGATAATTAAATGTCAAAATAGATAAATAAGACATTTACATCTAAGAAGAACAAGACAAACGTAGTATTGTGCAGTCCTGTCATCATCCTATTCTCCCCACATATTACAACATGGAGTGACAGTAGTAGATTAAAATCCCCAGACATCTCATTTTATGTCAAAATTACAGATGAAAACATCTTTTAGAAGGAAGCAGTCTGGTCCAATTTGAGTTTAATCGCTTCTAAAAAAGCCCAAATTCAACTTAGTGATCCATGTCTGTCAAGGATAAAGGATGCTACTTCATTTGAGATCTCATTAAATACGTTGACATTACTAACATTTTAGTCACACCAAGTGAGAGCTTACTTCAAAGAGACACCAAACGTGTTGAGAGCGCAAATAAATTGTTGCCACAAAACAAAATAGATTAACAACTGTCAGCTGGTACATTTGCAATTAAGAAAGGGGCCTCATAATTTTGTTCTGTAGCACCAGCTCAGTCTCAGACACAACCGCCAAATCAACTGTGGTGTAAACTGCATCCTGTGTGGATGACATTAAGAAGCACTTACAGGAGCACCGCGAGCACCAGAAGCACCAGTAGGGCCAGTGGGTCCAGTTTCTCCCTGAATAGGAGAGAATCAATCAGTCAAACCAACCAAAATGACAAACATACTATATAAATGTTAACACATACGCACACATTTTATTCATTCAGACTCAACCGATAACATTCATCTTTGAACATACAAAGGGTGACACTGTGCCTCTTACCTTGGCTCCGTTGGGTCCAGATGGGCCAGGAGGACCAATGGGACCAGTCAAACCCTGAGAAAAGAAAAGCGCATGGATGGACAGATAAGAGTTATAGAGAATAAAGTCTGGTCATTTCATGTTATTCTTTTGTTGGCTGACTGTCAAAAAAGCTTCACTCTGTAATGACAGACTAAAACAAGATAAGACATTTATTTTGTACTCACTCTAGCACCGTCCTTTCCAGGAGCTCCCTCAGGTCCTTTCTGTCCGTTGTCACCCTGTTGGACAAAGAGGAAAGCTTAATCACACACGAAACTACAAGCTTCTTTAAATGTATCTTTTTCATTCATGAAATAATCTATAATATTTAAATAAAAGCCCACTTGGACAACGTCTAAAAGAATCTCTTCACTCACTCTGTCTCCCTTGGGTCCTGGGATGCCACCAACTCCTCTCTCTCCGGGCATACCCTGCAGGCCGGGGGGTCCCTGGGGTCCAGCAGCACCAGCTGGTCCAATGGCTCCCTGAATTAGAAAATAACTTGTCAGTCAAATTCTTTCATGTTTACTAGTTTCCTATAAGCCTCAGTTCGGACATGCCGGTCTTCTGTTTTCTTTTCACTGGCAATGCAAAAGGTATCTTACAATAAATGTAATATTCTATAAAAATTGTAAAAATCCTTCAGAGTTTCCTTATTCATCTTAAATGTGTCACCATTTCTCAGAAAATGAGAATTTTCCAAGGCTGCAGGTTCATGTTCAGCACATTCACCAACGATCTTCTTCTTCTCAGTTCATGGAGTAGTTTGACATTTTGGTAAATAAGCTTATTCATTCTCTTGAAGACAATGAGTTGAGAAGATCGATACCATTCAAGGCTCTTAGTTTTCAACAAAGACGGGGAAACAGCTAGTCTGGCTGAGTTGAAAAGTATCAAAATCAGCCCCTAGCACCTATGAAGCTCACTGATTAACAGTTTCTATCTTGTTTGTTTAATCTGTACAAACTGTGTTTTACAGGGGGTTATATGCCAGACTATTTCTTGACTGTGTGCAGTAACTTCCTGGGATCTTGTTGTCGCTGTGAGGTTGCTAGGCAACCAGCAGAGACTCCAGAAACTATTATAAGAAAATATTATAAATCATCCTCTTGTTCTTGTTATCATCAAATTAACAAAGAAATCATTTTGAACCAACAACGGGGCATAATTTAAATTTCAGCCTTTCAACCAGGCGATGATGATCTTTTGATATGCTCTTCTGGAACCACAAACACAAATCAAGTCAGCTCAGATAAGTTGTTTTAAGCTGTACACTGTTCATTGGGAGTAATTATAATAGTCGTAGGGGAGCTGCTGTTGTACAGATGATACTCACTGACCAATAAGAAAGGCCACGATTTGAATCTAAACACAAAATATGTCAGAAACTTATCCACTGACCTTGGGTCCATCAGATCCAGGTGTTCCAGGCAGTCCACGGGGTCCCTGAAGACCCTGAGGTCCAGCACCACCCCTCTCACCAGGGAAACCACGTTCACCCTGTTCAGAAATAATAAGACATTGGATTAAATGGAGAAACAGGAAATAGCTATTGCTCAGTTATCTTATCTGGTGTGAAGAAGAGAGATGATCAAACCAAGGTTTTATATGAACCTTGATTTTGGTGTACTATTCATGTATGAAACTTATTTAACAGAATACATGTTTATTACTCTTAGATTTTCATTGGAAATGAAGACAAGAAGCTTTAACATGGAAACTCACTCTAGGTCCAACAGCACCAGGAGCTCCGGCCTCTCCAGAAACACCCTGCACAGAGAGAATAGAGCCAGTTTTATTCCAACACACATTGAAACTTCTGCTTTGTAACATCCTCTCTTGAGCTTTCATTGTTAGTCCTAGTACGAACAGACAGGGCAATTAATCTTGCAACTAAATATAACTTCAATCCAGAATGTTGCAATGCAATGAAAGTCATTTATCTGGGCTCAAAACCGTTCTGCAGTAAGGAATGCAGCTTTTTCAGAGCTCTACTGTAGAGGGGTCGTTATTATCTACACAAAAGAAAACGTATTTTCAGCCTGTAGTTTGCTTTTGTGTCTGTGACAGCAGAAAAAGCAGTGCAGGAATTACAAGAAAAAGGAAGATATCTTAACTTGTTAAATTTAGGGAACCAAGATGTTTAACCTTGGCAAATATGTTTTGTTTTTTTCCAAAGGGAAAATGCATTGTTATAGGAGCTACCTGACATAAGTCACCAAAAACTAATGAGGCAGGTAAGAAAAAAATACAATTAAAAGGCCAAAGTATATGCAATGACTACATAGACTAATAAATTATTAAATGGAACATTATAAAAAACTGAGAATAAATACTAAATATACCATAATGTTAACTAAACTGTAACATTGATCTACTAGAGGAGGGTTTGATTCTCAGTTTATGTTTGTTTAGTTGATGATACTTAAACTAGACTGATGCTCAAAAGCTTTAATGTGAAATTCACTCTCTTGAACCAGGGACTGTTTTAGCTTATCTTTCAGTCCTTCTGTTTCTACATATGCTGTTCTTTTTGGTGAATTTTATAATATTCAGAAAAACCATCTGTTGGCATGTACAGTAGGCAGTACTACACAAGCTCTGGGATACCTGTCGTTTGCATCCCGAGGGTAGAAGGAGTCAACAACGATAGACCCCATAGATGCAACAAATCCTAAGTAATAGGTTCATTAGTGGGTTCGCAGAAGTAAACACTCACCTGGTCTCCAGGTTTTCCAGCCTCTCCTGGGGAACCAGCTGGTCCAGGCAGACCCTGTCCAACAACAGCAAAGGGATTAATTATATTGTTTCTGTAAATATAGACTAGACCATTACCTATAGGTCTGATGTTTTCCTGAATAAATTACTCTGGGGTTATTGTCCATAGTTTGAACTCATTTTGAATATGAGTCATACTAATATTCTTTGGGGAGTGGACACTATTTGTTTTGTTTTGTTTCCCACACTGTTGTATCTGTGGTTTGATGAGAGGATGAGAAAATAAACGTACCTGGAAGCCGGAAGGTCCAGGCTGTCCTTGCTCTCCTCTCTCACCAGCAGGTCCCTATGAAACACAGGTGATCAGTCGAGGACAAAGAGCAAGTAAGACATGTGACATGTCACATATGTTTACTCTGAAAATACTCACAGCAGGTCCAGGAGGTCCAGAAGGACCAGTCTCACCATCCTTTCCAGACAGACCCTGTTCAGAGAGGAATGTTTAAATTATTAAATGTGACATGGGGACAGAACATGGTGAAGCTGTTTGTGAGGTTTGAAAGGAGGGGGAGTATTTATGGAGAAGATGTACTCACTCTCAGACCAGGACGACCCACAATACCCTTCTCTCCTGGCTTTCCGGGTTCACCCTATTGAAGAGAAATCACAGTAAATGACCCATAGAAAGTCTCTAGCTTGGAGTGCTACAGGGTAAATATTATGACATTCGGCTAGTAAAATGCACTATTACTGCTGATGTATTTAGACTGTAAATTATCAGATTTTCATTATGCTGTATGAAGATAAAGACTTACATTGGCTCCCTTTGGTCCAGGGAATCCCATCACTCCTGGCTGTCCGCGGGCTCCCTGAGGGCCAGGTGGGCCGGGGCGACCGTCCTCACCAGGGGCACCCTGTCAAAGGCACAAGGTAAAAATCTTAAACAACACAGAAACCCAGATATAACAGATACTAACTTGGGAGTCATCACAGTAGTATGCTTGCACACATTAAGGTTATCCCACTGGCACACACAAAAAGGGGCTTTTAAAGACTAAATATCTGTCACAATAGCTGTTAATTGTGAGTAACACTACACTGTACAGACATTGAATACAATACAAGGTGATTTTAAAACATGTGGTGAATTAAGTGTTGTGGTTATAGTAGTTCTGTCACATTTTTAAAGTGCACATTTTATGTCTTAATGAGCCTGGGAACCCACACTGAATGGGTTAGCAGCTCTAATCATATCAGTAAGTGTCTGCATCTCATTCTCACTTTTTGTGCATTTAACGGCTATGAAAACATATATATATTGTAACGCCAGCATATCATAACAAACTGTGAATTTACTGTTCCAGTAATCATGTCCATTTTTTGCATGTGATCTTTCATAAGCATGACAGGAAACAATACCTAAGGGTTAATATTGTACTTACAGAGGGTCCAACTTTGCCTTGAGGACCAGCATCTCCGGGACGACCAGTGAGACCCTGTGAAAAACAAATTTCAGAGTTCATCAGCATCATTCAAGATGTGGGGTAAACCTTGAAAATGCACAAATTCAGATGAAACCAATCAGATTAAACCCAGATTAAACCAGGAACACTAAATATCCATTTGGTTTGAGACTGAGGAGGTCACACTGTCTGTCTGTTTCTTGGCTGGTAATGGGTAAAGATGCAGGACTCACTCTGGCTCCAGGGAGGCCAGACTCTCCTGTGCGTCCGGGGTCTCCAGTAGCACCTTTAGGCCCAGCAGCACCAGGAACACCACGGTCACCAGGGGCACCCTGAAGGAGAAAAGACAATAGTGAGTTATACATAATATAATAAGATTTATATATCAATCTGCTAGAAATATGGCAGCTAGTTTTCTGACTATCAGATCTTTCTTGTGCTGCTCGGATTAAGTCAATATGTTCTCAGTGTCATTAGTGATCAGTTCTGACTGCTACAGAAATGTCATTTTGTACAGGACCCACCTTAGCACCAGCAAGACCGTCCTGACCTGGGAAACCACGGTTACCAGGAGCTCCCTGGAAAAAGTCACAGAGATACATTTTATTAGTTTGTGCATAAAATAGCAATAATAGTAATTCATAATATAACTTTGTACCAGTTTAACTGTGCATCCTGTTTACTCACTCTCTCTCCTGGGGGTCCAATTGGTCCAGCACCTCCAGGCTCTCCTCTGGCTCCTCTCTTTCCTTCCTCACCAGCCGGGCCAGGGGCACCTTGAGGACCAGCAGGGCCCTGGAGAGAATAAGATTGTAAGTAAATCTTCTCTATAGTCTCATTATAAAATATGTTTTACAATTAGTATAGTATTTAAAACCAATTAAATCAAGTAAAAAATTAACAACTTACGAGCTCTCCCTTGGGTCCAGCTTCTCCTTTGAATCCAGGAAGACCAGGGTCTCCCTAAACATGGCAAGTAAGAAGATTGAGAGATGAACAAATAAGCATAACATGAACAAGTATAAAGGTATCATAGACTTTGATAGTATTCCTAAGTGACTTACAGACTGTCCCTTTGGCCCCAGAGGTCCTGTAGCTCCCTGTGGTCCAGGTGGGCCACGGGGGCCGGGGAATCCAGGAGCACCAGCAATACCAGGAGCACCCTTCAGGGAGGAGAGAAAGATAATTTATTACAATAAAACTAAACGCTGATATTTTTAAGTGCAAAATAACACAGAGAGGGAACTTACAGCAGATCCTTTAGCTCCAGGGATACCATCAGTACCAGGGTTTCCCTATACAGACAGAGAAGCAGAAGCAATGCATCACATTGTGTCAACGATAAGTTAATAAATAACAAACACAGTGTAAGTGAGTGAGTGTGAGAAATTCAAAATCTGGATGATCAGGATGTGTGATGGCAAACGAACCGATGCTCCAGCAGGTCCAGGAGATCCTGGGGTACCGGCTTCACCGCGGGGTCCCTGTTGTCCCTCAGCTCCACGGACTCCAGTGGGACCAGCTTCTCCCTGACAGGACATAATAAAACATCAACAAGTGGGGAAAAAGCTATTTGTTCTACATTTTAGATACGTGTGAATCCAACATGTTTTGTACCTCCATATAGCAAAGCTGATATTCTGTCCATTCTTATATGTATTAAAGCAAAATGATCCATTTGAGTTGAAAATAATTTTATCTTTCTTTTTATTAAGTAAGTGAACCAAATATGACTTGACTATGAATTCATCTTTTTCTTTATTGAGAAGATTATGGAGTAGTTTGTAGAATATAACTACAAGAACAAGAGGGGTGTGGGTTTTTATTCCATTTGACCACACTCAATAAAGAGCAATCAACTATCTGAAAGCAATTTATAAAGAATGAACAAAATGCTGGTTTATGGTAATGTGATCTGTACAAACCTTGGCTCCTGGAGATCCTGGGAAACCGGGAGCTCCAGCAGGACCAACAGGCCCCTGTAGACAAAGCAAACAATCTGCAGGTTAGGGTTCATGTCTTTTTTTACTTTGTTTTCTGTGTTATCAAAGGCAATGATATTATAAAAGAAAAAAACAATTGGACGATTTGGATGCAAAGTGGGAAGCACGTTACTCACAGGTGGACCAGCAGGACCGGGCAAACCATCATTTCCACGGGCACCCTGAAGAGCGAAAACACAGGAGAGTCAGCTGTGTACAGCATGATGAGCAGACAGTGAAGTTATGAGTTTCTAAAGGATTCAAAGTTTTCACAAACAGGAGACAACAAACTAGAAACATATCGATGCTCAGTGGATTGAAGCAGATATGAATTTGCTACTCACTGCAGCTCCAGCAGCTCCGGGACGTCCCCTCTCACCAGGCAGACCACGTGGGCCCTAAAGCAGAAAACACAATTGGTCAGTTAATCTTGTGCATCATAAAACATATAGATTTAATTTATTAACCTATAATTTATCTCCCCTAGCATCCCACGTAATTATTTTATTTTAGGAAACAGCACAGAAGGATACAGCAGACCAGATAAAAGCCTGAGGACTCACCATGGGTCCGGGGGCACCGTTCTCTCCGGCAGCACCAGCCTCACCCTGTTATGAACAGATATCAGAAAAATTTAAAGAAGGAAGTGGAAAACAATGAAAATTATTATTTTTTAAGTTGATATTATCACAAAAGATACATGTGGTGGTCTTACCTTGGCTCCTGCGGCACCAGTTTCTCCCTTAGCTCCATCCAGACCAGGATGACCCTACAGAGACACATGAGCACAGGACTCATCAGGACTCAGTCAGTCCTCAGGTAAAATTTACTGAAGCAAGTCTGTTGTTGTTAGTTTCCATTCTTCTTCTGTGCAGCAGTGAAGGTTGAAACACTCACTCTGTGTCCTTTGATTCCAGGCAGTCCAGGAGTCCCAGGGAATCCACGAGCTCCCTGAAATACAAACACAAAGTATTTACATGAGGAGCACTTAACCTCATTTCTGTCTATTATTACTCTCTTGACATTGACATTGAGGTGGTGTACTCGCTGAGTCAGCAGCAGCTCACCTGAGGCCCTGCGGGTCCACGCTCACCAGATTTTCCAGGTTTGCCAGCCTCACCCTAGAAGCAAACAGGAAGTGGAACGATTATTTCTTAAAGCGGTGTACAGTAGGTGCTTGAGGTGTATTTGCACTGCACTTTATTTTGAAGTCCTCAGTGCCCTCTGGTGGTACACATGGTTTAGAGTGTGGAGAGCTCATAGAAGTTCTTAATATGTTGGATTGATGGTGAATTGTGAAATAATAGTAAGGTAATACAGTGAAATAGCTTTATTGTTACGTAGGGCATAGAAGAGTAATGAGAACTCTTTTTATCATGAGATGAGATGTTTGTTTTGTTCATGAAAGGTGTGCTTTGCTTTGACCTTTGACCTTGGTGTAGTGTGGGTTTTGTGCTCATGTTTTAATGAGCTGTGGGTGTGATATGAAGATGAAGTCTTGACACTTACATCACTTCCAGGTTTTCCAGAAGGTCCGGGTGGTCCACGAGGTCCCATTGATCCCTGTTATTAAAAAAAAAGAAAGATAAATCATTGGTGACAGTTATCTAATTAAACAATTAAAATGACTTTGCTACAGAATAGAAACAC
Source organism: Scortum barcoo (assembly GCA_023238725.1). Classification (NCBI taxonomy): domain Eukaryota; kingdom Metazoa; phylum Chordata; class Actinopteri; order Centrarchiformes; family Terapontidae; genus Scortum; species Scortum barcoo. Next base: position 17,174,680 of record CM041549.1, read on the forward strand.
TGCTCACATACTGTCAATCTACTGAACTAGATTTTTTAGCTTCAGTGTGAGCAGCAAACAAACAAACTGAAATACGCTAATGATACAATTTATGATCAGCATTTTTGTTCTAATACTTACAGCTGGACCGGGCTCCCCAGCCTCTCCGGGGGCACCTTGGAAACCCTGTGGTCCCTGTAGGTGTAAATGACAAAGCAATATTAGGGATTAATTCATTTATACCAACAATTCTTCTCTATATATTTCCACATCGGCTGTTTGATTATAATGATAAATCGCTTTATGATGTATGTATTATCATCATAAATATTATGATGTATGATGAATGTACTTACAGGAGCTCCAGTAGGTCCAGGAGGACCGCGAGGACCCATAGGACCCTGAGAAATACAAGACACAGAGAAGGTTAACCTGACATCCTTTTTACCACATAATATGACAAGTTGACCAATTAGGTGGCTTGAATAAAACATTCAAATTCAAAGCTGCTGAGAGTGATGATAATATTTAAACCTATATCCAGCTCCAGCATATTCTTTTTGAATAAGCTGCTTCAATTCAGTGTCGTCAGCAAGCAAAGATAGGGATAATGATAATGATTAAAAATGTCGGCTGAAACTTTTGTGTTGGAGTGAAACTACTGAACCACAAGGTGGCAGCATCGAAGTCATCTCTGTGAACATCTACAGTTTATTCTTTACCACTTATCTTCAGCAGCAACTCTGAGACAAATTGGATGTTTAGCCACTGACAGAGATGAAGGGTTCACACACACACACTCACACACACTCACCCACACACACATTCACTCGTCACAAAAGAATGCACATGGCACTTTTCACTCACCATTGGTCCTTGCATCACACCCATCTGGGCGCCTCCGGCCTTCTCATCGAAACCTCCGGCCATCTGAGCAGCAAAGTTCTGTAAAAAGACAAAACAGGCAGAGAATTAGAGTCAGTTTATGTAGTGTATCCTGTCTCAGTTATCAGTTAGGTGGGCCATTAGACACAGCAGCAAGTAAACAACATTAAGACAATATGTGCCTGCACATGCTCACTGCTAAAGTAGTGCAGTAATTCATTTTTCCGTGAAAGCATACAGTGTAAGAATAGTACAGTTCATTTGGGACAAAGATCTGTTGTGGGATTTCACATTCTTCAATCTTTCTTTCTTGAATTAAAAATGAATAATTTTATGGACTCATTTTGAAGCCGTTCCCATGTATGTATCAAACTGAAAGTAGCTAAAGTGAAGTTTCAAAGCACAAACATCAGTTCAGTTCACAACAAGGGATTTAGTGATGGTAAAGTCTGATCATGCTTGCATTGCATTTTAAGTGAGCAAGTTATCTCTATATATTTATACCTGTCTTCTTGTTTAGCCAAATATTTTTATCACTTGTTGATATGTGATATGGGAGTAAAAGTCTGGTGTTGCCACTTAAATCTGAGTGAATTGTTACAATTGTTAATTGTTGTTGTTACAGAAGTGCCCTTAGACTCACCCCTCCAAGCCCTGGTGGTCCAGGTGGGCCGGGGGGTCCGGGATTTCCAGGGGTGCCAGGCTCACCATCTCTTCCTCGAGGTCCAGGATTTCCCTAGGGAAAAAGAGAAAGTGTCATTTTTTCACCAGGAGTACTAAAGAAGATTAAAAGTAAGAAATGACAACTGTGTTGTGCAGAGAAACAGGACAGGACTTTCCATGTCATTCAATCCTGGTGATTACCTGTATAAGTGCATGAAGCTATTCAGATTACTGTTGGTTATGCTGCCCTGCTGTTAGTTTTATCAGTGCCTTTTACAACAAAACCTTGACAGAAGAAATCTCATATCTGCAGCATGATGATTAAGTATGGATGTTCCTACGGTTGTGTGGTAATAGCACTGCAGTCTCAAACAATACAGGATGCTGTCGGTTCAGTTAAAATAATGATCAAAGCTGCTGTGGCTTGACCAAATATTTGGTCGCCCAGTCCCATTATGACATTAATATGAGGCTTTTTTTCTGAATGATGTGCTCAATAGATTGGTGGACGGTTGTTTTTTGGACACAGTGTGTTGTCTCTTACCTTATCACCCTTAGCGCCAGCTTCTCCACGTGGTCCCTGCTCCCCTGGGGGGCCCTGCAAAGACAAAGATATTTGCCTCAGTCAGACTCCCAAGATGGCTAAAACATCTATTTAGAGCAAGGATCATATTATCATGTGCTAATAAATAACAACATCAAACAATTCTTGCGCAAGAAAACACATTTAATTTGCTGTATTTTTAAATATCTCAATCTAATTAAAAAATATAATAATTACCATGGGTCCTGGTGGTCCTTTTGGTCCTACAACCTTCACATAGATAAAAAGAAAGCTTTTGTCATTAATGACACTTTATTACAAGACCAGTCTTTCATGCTGTGTCTAGTTGTGCCAGTTTCCGAATAGCTAAAATTAGAGAAGGACATTCCAACTGTGTAGGAGATGGACATTAAGCTACAAACACAATCTGATGAGGATTTAGTTTGACAGGGCAAGTTTTGCTGAAAACATCACCTCCTCTTAACCTCTGGTTTGGCTGACTGTGTTCACCTGACATGTGCACTTGCAGCAAAGTTGCTGAGAGGATCTAAGAGGATTTGAGTGGGTTCATTATGTCCAAGGAATGCAGGGTTTTTCCTCATGAAAGTTCAATAAGGGATTGTGGTTAGACTTTTATCAGCGGGTAATTGCCTCTCTAATGATCAGAAATGTTTAAAACTCAAGAAAAAGTTGGATAATCTGTAAATGTCATCTGCAAAAACAAAACAATGGATTTTTCAGGGCTTGATGATAACGCTGAGTTAAGGGTAGAAATGTAAAATGGAACACAGCAAGATCTTGAGACATATATTTAGTGTGTAGGCAGAGCTGTACATGCCAAGGTCCCAAAAGAGAAGCCAAAATGATGGAATTATCCATTCCAAATAAAAATACACAAGGCAAAAAAAGTTTGTTTTATCGGTCATTAACTCTTGAAGTGGAAGGTTTTTGTAAAGAAATGGAGTGTAAATTATTTAAGACATGAATTCGATGTGACTAACTGCAGAGGATTCATACTTACATCTGCAATCTCTCCTGGTTCACCTTTCTGGCCCTGAGTGATCAAAGATAGAAGTGACATCAGTGGTCTAAAACACACTAAGAAACAAACTACAAAGTGCTGCAAATTTTACAAACAAAGCTATTTTTACGATGTTTTCATACTGCTACTTGTCAAGTGAATGAAATGGATTTTTTTCCCACAACCCAATGCCTCACCTTAGCGCCAAGAGTCTCTGTTGATGCAGATGGTTTATGAAGGGGGGAAAAAAGAACAACAACACATTAACAGAGGTAAACATTTGAGACACTTCATTTGAATTCTAGTCTGTGATTCGTAGGAAAGGAGACCTGCAAGGAAATCTAATGATGCTAAAGTGATCAAATTGCATTCACCAAACCCGAAGGCGTAGAACCCATCCAGATTATATTATTGGTGAGATGTAAATTCAAGAGGGATGAAGCAGAAGCAAGCATGGACTAGGAGATGAGGGTGAAGCATTTGGATCCAATCATTAGAGCAAAATGTGAAAGGAAGTAAATGGTAGGTAAGTGAGCTCCAACAGCCATAGTAATAGCTGGTGTCCAGTGCACATCATAAAGTTTAGTTGTATACTTTACATTGTTATGAAAGATTGTTCATACCAAATCCGTGTAAATCCATTTATGTGTCAGTGATTTAAAATATATTCTATTTCTTGGAGGTCCATTACTGAGCAGCAGAAGTATTTGTTGACGCACTTACTCTGTTAACTCTCTAACACTGTACTATCTGTTTGGTTAGATGAATGAGTCAATTGTAAATTGTCAAATACTAGGAGGAATACAGAGACTCTTTACAAGGCCTCAAACATTTGATTAGTTCATCTACATTGTCTCAGTATGAGGCCTCATATATAAAAGATTTGAAAAACTTGAGTCTCCCTTTGAGATTACTTAATTTTGTAAGAGACCTGCAAATAGGTCAAATAAATCTTTGAGTGGAGGCTCGGTGTGAATGTAGGCTTCATCTTAGTCATGACTTGAAATGAGCAGAAGCATCTCCACTGGTTTAGGCGAGAACCAGACAACACATGTAAAGATAATTCATTGGGAATGAAATCATCCTGTTAATGTGGCTTATCTGGTCTCCATCTAAACCAAGCATGTAGAGGGGCCACTTTGTAATAGGGAACACCAGGCGATCGTTATCGAAAAATATCAAATCATTAAACTTAAATGTTTAAAGCAGCCAAAACCATTAAAATCACATCTAGAGACTACAATCAGTGACTACTGCAGCCATGATCAGGCAGAATATTTGGATCCTGAGGCAGTTCCCCATTCAAAAGTGTTAGCCAGGGTGAAATAAATGCAAGCTAAAAGAGTAATTTATTTATGGGTATGTGAATAAATAAATTACAACCAATAGGGGCACTGGCATCGGCAGGGCAGATGGGACAGCACTCTCCAGATGGGATGATAGGGTTGGCACACTCTTTGATCTCCTCGCAGATTATCTCATCACACAGAACCGCTCCACTGTCGCACACACAGATACGACACGGCTCGGGCTTCCACACATCCTTATCATTATACTGCTGGCCGTCCTGGATACAGCCACCTGCCTCCTCTGAGGTGGCCAGCAGGGGGCGCGTGGCAGGTGGAGAAGGAGGAGGGGGAACAAGACCAATGAGAAGACAGAGAGATTGGTTCAGGAGAGAATTAGATAAGGAAAGGTATTTGAGTTTGCGCAGTGTTGTGGGTTGGTATAGCAAGTGTTGGTAAGAAAAAAAAGTTGTTTTGAGAGAGGGAAGTAAGAGTAAGAGGATGAGAGGGGGTCAAGGGGCACGCCAAGGAAGAAGGAGGAGTGATAACAGTATGGGGGTAAGATGGAGGATGAGTGATTAGGGAATGAGGGGGATTCACGCAGAAGGAAGAAGGAGAGAGATAAATGTTATCCTGCATGAAATAAAAACTCTAACACTTTCCATTTTATTAAGTACACAACAAATGAAATAAAAAGAAACTGCACAAAACACAGGAATTAAAGATATCTGTGAACATGTGTCAGTGAACTGAGTAAGTGGCCCTATGTTTCAAACGAAGAGGTGCTGGTTTGACCCACAAACTATACTGGTGCAGATCAGTAGCTGCGGAGAACAATTATAATGTACAAGTTTTAAATGTAACTAATGAAGCAGGCGAGAAAATGCCACAAGTTTTCAGGATTTTATAGCAGCGTAAAATGTAATGTCAGCAGGAGCCACAGTTAACAGTTGTGACTGAAGCCCTAGTTGAGGTATTTCACGTTGTTGGCTGAGTATATTTAACCAGCAGGCCTGCACTCCTGCTCGTATGAATGGACCTCTCTTACAGGGATACTGTGCCCAATTGACAAGCTGCTGCCTTAAGTAAACACGGGGTCCTTCTAAATTTCTCCATCTGGATCCCACGGCTGTGTCAAGCGCCAGTGCAAACAGAGAGAATTAAGAATGGGTGATTTGTTTAATGTATACAGCTCACGGCTGGGCGTGCTAACTGCTGTTATTTGCTTTTTTAAGTGTATTTGTGAGAGTGATACTTAGCACACACATGTTACAATGCTGTTTTAGTCCCTGAACCATAAAATGAGTCTGGTTACTTGCAACTGGCATTCCTGCTTTCTACTCCACCACCATTTATTTTTATAATCTATAATTTATAGATTCATGTAATGGTAGAAACTCATTAATACTAGAGAGAGAATTGTGTGCAGGAGATGTGGAGCAGTAAAGTCCACCCTACTATAAATACAGCTATATGTCCATCATCTGTTGACCCCCTGCTGTGAAACCCTGTCCCCTGTCCTTCTCCCCTCCTACTACCCTTTGAGCCTGCTAGTCTAGGGTCAAGCACAGTCTGACCCTGTCACTTCACATCATGACAACCCTGAATCCACTCGAGCCAGATCCTGTGGGTGAGGTTTACGTATTTTCTGCATGTCTTCAAAACATGTTTAAACTCACATTTCATGGCTAACTTTCAAGAAGATTTGTCTGACAATCTCCAACATAATGGTAGAAAAAGAAGTAATCCAAAGGCATTTGAGGCATCAATACGTTTGATTGAAGATTTGCTGCTGAAAGATAGCACTATGTTATGAGAAAACGCAGCAGGAAAGGCTGAGTGGCAGGACCCAGGTTGAGGACAAATGGACACTTGTTCACCTGGTCCTCCATCCCACACAGATGTGCCTTGACAGCCTCACCTATCCTACTTAGAAAGAAATGGACTGGCTTACTTGGAAAGACAATATATAGCCTGTTTGATATAATGCACACACATCATCAGAAACAATTAATAACTATATCATTGTAAGTAGCATATAATGTAACTGCCAACAACAGTTGTGCTCTTGTTAGACATCTCAAAACTGGCATTTCATCTGTTTTCCACTATTCTTTCCAAGACATCAGGTAGAGAAGATTGCTAAAGGCTTACACAAAGTGGGTACATCAAAGTAACAATCCACATTTTTTTATAACAAGTTAAAAGTCAAGTCAAGAAAAACTGTGCAACTTACGGTCATCCTCTTCCTGACATCTGACCACGGATAGTAAAACAACTTGGGATGCTACAAGTAGCAGAACAGTCCTTGAATCCACAAAGCTGAACATGTCTAAATATTAGACATGCAGGAGCTTGGGTGAGAAGTGAAGGGATGGACGAGACCAGGCTCTCAGTCAGTGGTGTGTTAAGTGTGCGTTCCCAGAGACTTATGGCACCATGCAGTCAAACCCTCCAAAATCTAAGTGGAATCCAACGCGGGGCCCCAGCTGGCACTCTGCACCCACCGCGTCAGGGCAAGCACCGCGGTTTTATGTCCACTGTGCCTTGTATGGATCTTCGTATATTCCAAAATACCAGTCCTTCCCCCAGACCCCCTGTCAGGCTGAAACCCGAACCTCATCTCCCTCCCCTCAAATCCAGCAGCATCTACTCTCCCAGGGATTTTTTTTTTTAACTCCAGCCCTCCTTCCTCCCTTGACCTGCTTGGCCTGGCCCGGCCAAGAGATGCACCTTCACTTTCACGTTAAAATAGGGAGCTACAAGTGGCAGAGCACAGGTCAAGCTCTGACTCGACTACATGCCATTGTGTCAGTTAAATAAAAAAATCTCAGAGATAGAAAACTTTATAAGATAAATTTCAGGGCTAATCTCTGTGTTACAATGGCCAATATGCGATTTAATCAAAGTAATAGTATTCTTGTTGGCAAGCCTTAAAAATGAAAGAACACATTACCATTAAGGTACACTCTGAAAGTTGAATATGTTTTAGTGTGCACATAAATTCTAAAATGATGTTAGACTTTTAAAGTAAATTATGATGGCCATTTGGAACCAACTACAGAATGGTCTTCATCAAATGAGCTTCACTGTGTTGTATATCAAAACTTCAAAACCAAGTCCTTGAAATCCATCGGCTTTTCAAACCTGGTCTGTGCCAAGTCTTTTCAGTTTGAGATTCAACTGTTCTAAAAAGATAGCTGGGACTCCCTAAACCAAAGTAAGTAGAAGAAAATCACAAACCTAAAAATGCAGTCTGTTCACGGACACAAAATCATTGTGTGATTAAACCGTTTTCCTCTTGCTAATGTAAGTAATCTTTATGTCCTCTCCAAGACCTGTTTACTGAGTGAACAGTAAGTTCTTTTTTTATATGAAAGGTCTCAAATACTCACGAGGACAAATAAATAAATAAATAGCGGGTTTATGGGTTAATGAGGCTCTAGCAGTTAAACTCTTATGTTATGGGAACTCAGCACTGGGTCAGTGAGGTTGTTTGTTTCAGTCTAGTCTCTTGGATTATGGAGTAATCTGTGGACCTTGGATAACCTTAAAGTGTTGAGCTGACCAATCAACAGTGCAGTTATGTCATGTTCACATTGCAGTCAAATTTTCTGAGAGCCTTGTCTGTTTGGACGAAGACCATTTACAAGAGGCTGTGAAATCCAGTTAAGAGAACAATCCTTCTATATTGTGGGCTCACTTAAAAGGACATTTCCCTTGAGATACAACTACATTTTCGGCATTCAGCAGTTAAAAATTATATCCGAGTCTACATGACTTGCTCATATATGCCCAGTAAGCCTGTAACAGGATTTATTTACCTTCATAGCAACATTCCTGACAAAATGGCACACATATGCCAGAATTATCTATTGTGAAGCTGAGCCAGAAGGGTGATGAAACGTCTGTGTGATGTACCTCTCTGGTAGATAGGCCCAGGTGAGCAAGCTTGAAAGGGGGTCTTTGTCGTGAGGAGAGGCACAGTAATTCAAGGGTCACGACCCTCCTGAGAGACCCCCTCATTCCACATACAGGAAAGAAAGATTTGAACCTACCATCTAAGCTCTCGTCTACCAGGTATATGAGCTGTGTGGTAGACTGGAATTACTTTTGACGCTGAAAACTGATCCACAATCAGCTCAAATCAGATCACTGAATACCACAGGTCAGGTCAACACAGGTATAGTAGATTGGTCCTGGTTTTGTTGGATCTTCTGGTTTTAGTCATTTCAAGTTTAACAGCCACCACAACCAGCAGCGATGCTGATGTGTCCAGCAATGAAAACATTTCAGGAATTTAAACAGCCAGTCACCCAGCTGAATCAATAATCTGTGGCCTTTAGACAATATAGAGAGCATACAGCCCCATTCTGTTCCAACACTGCATCTAGTTTGCTGTGTCAGGTCATGCATTGTTGCAGTGTCACATAAAGAAAGATGAAGTTGCAGTTCATTTGCAGAAGGGCTCTATCTTTGGGAGTGACTGAGAGCATGTTGTTTATTGCAGATGTTAATATAGGTGGGCTATAAAAGGGGGAAAAAAGCAAAACCTCAGTGCATTAAAATAGTAAAAATATCTGGACAAGCCAAACCACCCTGACATCATCGATATATTCAAGCAAGTAAAAAGAGGCTATAAAGTTCAGTTGATTATGTCTTGTCTGAAGAAGCAACACTGAGGGAAAACAGAAATCATGATGAAATTACTGCTGCCATTTATAGAATCCTACAAGTGCTGGGGATGTATAATCTGAAAACAAGAGCACAGCTGAGAGCTGTAGAGCGATCATTCAACATTCATCTGCCACTGCTCTCTTTAAAACCATGTGGCAGCAATGTCACAGAATACTGCAGAAACTTCGACTACAGGTCTGCATCAATGGCCCCTATACACATCCTTTTTCTCTGGTGCTCTGACTGTATGCTACCTTCTGCCGTCTCCCAGCACACACAATAGGCCTCTGTGTGCACGGGCCCGCGGAATGCTGCGAGATGGCAGAGCAGTGGGATAGCTGCATGGTGAGGATGGGGGTTGGTGGGTGAGGAAGGGTGTGGAAGCTAGGAGGATGAAGGAGGGAGGAGGGGGGTTGGTTTGAGGGTTGGGGAAGGGGAAGAGATGGCAGTAACGGATGGAGGGTGGTGATGGGCGGGCTGACCTTTCACAACTGTACGGGTGCACAGAGGCTCCAGGGGTCTAGAGGGTGTCCAGGTTTCGGCACAGTGACCGCAGCAGAGGGGTGGCTGTGGTCCTCTGTGTACACACAAACCGGTGACGGGATAGTAGCCAGCACCCACCCGGGGGAGAGGAGAGGACAGAGAGGACTTGAGGGCTTACAGTGTCTCACAATGTGTCCTAACCCTCATGAATAACTGACTGTGTCTAGATGTTAAGCTTATAATTAACCAAAAGGGAATCGTCAGAGGACAGATAAGATGTCCGTGGCTACCGAACACTCAAGGTGCATTCTAAGATTATTAAAATCAATGTTGTTGTGATGTAAGAAAAAGAGCTTCCTTTAAGAAATAAAAACATATTTTAGTGAGAAAAAAGAAAGAGAATATCTAAATACTGTGATTTAATTATAAGACTGAACAGCCAATCTAGCAACCCCATGAGGCTGTAATGCACACTACACAGCTGAAGACAAAATTGCTTACTGGATGAAAAATGCAGAAGAAACTTTGCTACTCTTGTCTCACTGCACGGGCAGAAAATGTAAAGTTTGGCCTGAGGAAGGACCATGTTATTTAGACATTTGCTGACATCTCAGACTCAGCTTTACCTCGTCAGATGTGGCTAAATTTTCAGCAGTTCAAGCTCTTCTTTGAATTCAAGAATTCAAGAATTTATTGTCATTACACAACAATTTACATCAGCAATCATTGGTAATGAAATTCTTAAATCCCAGGCTCCCCAAACAATGCTAAAAAATATTAACAAGAGAATTGAGACACTCAACAAGAAAAACAAGAAAAAACATAGATTAAGAAATAAAAATATGAAATAAAATTTAAAATAAATAATAAACTAGAGTAATAAAATAATGGCACGTACCATACAGAACGCCATATAAGTACACATATAAGATTTAACATGTTATCGTGCTGTGTAATCATTAAACTTGCAATAACTGAGTTTTTGGCAACTTGGGGGCAGCGGTTAATAATGCGAACATATTTGAAAATATTTGCTTTACACATCCAGCAGCTATGGAGCAACATGATCATTATAGTATAATTCATTTGGAGTTGTGTCTTCAGTAATCACTCTCTTTCAGCTCTGTTTTGGTCTCTATCAACTCCTTAGAGAAATATCTGTCTCTTTGGCTGCTTCACTATTTTCACCAGCTAGTCGCTAACTTTGCTCCACTTGCTGATGAGCAGGTAGCGTACAGCTGCCTGCTGCAGCCAGACATGACACTATGAGGGCTGAGAGGACAACAAACGGACAGCTAAAAAGCTCATTATAAAGTTCCCAAAACACCCAAATCTGCATCTTCTACATTGTTACTGTGAGAATATTGATCATAAAGTACCTGCTTTAAAGTAAAACTGATGGAAATTTGGTTGTCAGTTTTAAAGGTTGGATTCATCTACTGGGGACCATAATTGTTGATAAGTCAATCTGCCAAAGTGCAAAGATAGGTAGATAGATAGATAGATAGATAGATAGATAGATAGATAGATAGATAGATAGATAGATAGATAGATAGATAGATAGATAGATAGATAGATAGATAGATGATAGATGGATGGATGGATGGATGGATGGATGGATGGATAGATGATGGATGGATGGATGGATGGATGAATGATAGATGATATGATAGATAGATAGATAGATAGATAGATAGATAGATAGATGAATGAATGAGATAGATAGAATTCCTTTCACCCTGGGTGGCACAGGCATAGTGGCCCTTATCCTTTAATTTGAGAGGTGCAATAAACGGTGCTTTAAATCTCCACAGGCATTTAACAGGTTCTAATAAGAAGCTTTGTTTCACTGTGTACTGTTCCTATTTCATGCCTCTACTTGATATCAGATCATTACCATGCAGGCAGTCTTAACGGGTTGACTGTGGAACAGATTTTGGCTTAACTGAAAGTGCAAATGGGTTAAATAAAGGTGGTAATAAAACATTCAGTCCAACATGAGTGGTGTGTGGTAGTTGAAAATGTCTCAAGGCAAAGAAGGGCTTTGGGTGATTTGGAAAAATAAGCATGCATCAATCCTATGAAAATGGCAGTGTAATTGGCTTAATGTGGCCAGAAGAGGCTGATAATGAGGATAAGTAATGTGCCCCAGTGCCTTAAATTGCTCAAGAACTAATAAATTACTCTCACTTTGTTCATTCCCACTTTTCTGTCATAAACTAGCTGTATTAAATTAACTTTGAATAAAAAGAGATGGCCTACATCTTCAATCTCAGTCAAATCAAAGTTATTAGATGCTGTTAACCAGTCCATATCTTATATTTATTTCATGATCCTAAAGTGGAATTTTTATCTGATAATTCAAACAAACTTCCAATCAAATTTCAACAGACACTACACCTTTCCCTTCCTAAAATCCCCCAAACCTGGCTGCCCAAAGTGGTCTCTAAGCCAGGGCTCTATCTAGACCTCCAGATTACTGAGCCTGAATCAAAGCACCAGACCCGGTATGTTTCTTTTCCTGTGTGAGGTAGAGGGGGGAAGAGGTTAAGTTTGTGCAGGCTTGGTGAGTGCAGCGAGGGGGGCTTTCTCACATAAGATGGAGGATGAAGGGACAAAGGTGGCATTCATTGGCCCAGGAATGGAAAACATTTTCGCCTGAAAACAGAGAAGCTACAACCGGCAAAGGTAGTGCAGGGAGGCCATGGGTTAGCATACACCCCTTTGGAGAAGTCACACACCTAGAAATGCAGAGGAGACCACCAGAACCTAGCGAGGCCTTGTTTATTTGGTAATGGAGATAATATCATGTCACCCTCTAAAGCCTGCTTGGAAAATAATACTGCACAGTCTGCAAGCAAGATAGACGTGTGAATGTTTAGCATATGTGCTTTGAAACTGAACATGGCCGTGGTGGGTCATCACTGGGATCCTTGACCATCCCCTGATTTAATGATCTAAATTGCCATTCACAAGAGAAAAGAGTTGGAGGATTTTTTTTTAAATAGTTCAAACAGTAAGATAAATAGGAAGAGAATCAAATTTCCAAGTGATTTCCTAGTATTTTGTACAAGGCTCAATCACAGTCAGCCATTGTCTTGCTGAGGAGCATCTCACACAGCAGCTGGCATCAAAGACAGGAAGCTGGGCCTCAAACTCAAGAGATCACTTATTATACAATAAATTGTGTTTGAAGCACCGGGAAACCTGCCAAGAAAACCCTATGGAGAGGAAGGATCTCAGACACATGACTGTGATGTGTCCTCTCAACAAAACAACAGAGTCGGAGAACAGGGACCAACCTGAGTGTAGGGTCCTGGAGTGAGTACGCCACCTAGAGGACAAGACAGTGAGGTTTCAGTACGTCAGTGTGGGAAACTCACCATGGGGTGTCGCCATCTAACAGCGGTAGAGATGATTCTCCAGCACAACCTGATTTATTACCTATTGAAATTATTTAGCTCACTGTACAGCAACACACATTTTATCATTTACACTAGTCCATGGTTATATTAAATGACTTAAAGCTGTCACACACTTTATCATAAAAGCTTTTATAATGATTCCTACATGTCACTGACACTGACAAGTGACTCACCAAGTGAAAGTCATATTGGAGCACAGTTATATGAGATGTAGATCATGAAATATATATTAAATATATATTCTGCCCAGAGTTAATAGTAACATTCATAATCATGATATATATATATATATATATATATATATATATATATATATATATATATATATATATATATATATATATATATAGTAACTTAACTTTGCAGGACACCATTAAGTGTTTTGCAATTTCTCTTTCAGTGTATCCTTCTTACCTCAATGTACAAATATGTGCTCTTGTTTCTTTACTCAGTTGCTTCTTTCTAGCCATTTCTGTGGTAGTAGTTTGTCCAGAGATTTGAACACAGTTGAGTTGATTTATTGGGATTTTAGTATGCAGACTTGCAAATTATCTCGACCCTAAAACTAAGCCCTTCTTTTCTGTTGTTGACATTTATTCAGCAATGGTCTGGTAACATCAATATATACCTAAAGGTAAATTGAGGAAAAAGGTGGTGCATATCAATGAAAGCAAAGTCTGATCATGCAGTAAATACATCCCAAAATACATATAACTCATGCTGGTTTTTAAGAAAGGCATTGTGAACACAAACTTGAAGTTGCTTCCAAACTTTTGGCCTGTATGTATGTATGCATATACACATACACACACACACACACACACACACACAGACTATATATATATATGTGTGTGTGTGTGTGTGTAATGACTCCAGGCTTTGGATGGTCTTATTTCTGTGATAGTTATCTAATAAACCTGTTTCCAAGGCCACTTTATGTGAAATGTTGCAATGTTTGGAGAGCTTGTTTAAAGCAATATAAGTTTCCCAAGCTTTTTAACTCAATTTAAACCTACTCTACATTCAAGGTTTGGGCGTAATTATCATTAGTAATTAATATCCATACTGTCCAGGGTCACATTTTTCATCTGCCCTTTTTCTCTTTGAATTTAGAACACAAGCTTGCATATCTCTGACCATTATGTGTATTTTGAGTCCAAGTAAGAGTGTAAGCTGAGTATGGCAGTGAGTTTTCCCCCTTTGTAATCAGCAGCTGCAGCACAGAGCCATGCCTCAGATACCAGATTGCTTTCAGTAGCTGCATGTTGTTGACCCCACCAACGTGCTGTCGGTGTCACGGCCCCGCCCCCAGAGTCACAGCCTGTACTTGGTCCAGTCTGCAAGACAGCAGCTGCTATTAAAGCCCCGAGGATCCAGGGGCGCGGGTCACAAGGATCTCTCTAGATCAGCTACTGGGAGGGTAAAAAATAAACCCCTCTGAATTATTAAAGATTAAGCCCTACTTATCACAATGCATTGTCTGAAAAGTCTGAGGACAGCTAACCCGGGAATCTTGCAGCTATTTAAAAATGCAGGGATCTCCGCCAGAGCTGGAGCTGACAGCATTGTTTTGTCCAGGACGCAGCAACCTGTTCCTCTGCCCTGCTGGGCCGCAGCATCACCCCACACCCACAGAGCCTTTCATCACCAGAAGGGCCAAGTGGATGTCGATGTGGACCAAGGACGCACAAAGTAGGTCACAGGAGGCCGTCTCTAAACGAATAAATCACCATTAGACAAAGTATTACTCATTGTTATTCCTCATCATTTTCCCACAATATTCCCATTTAATAATCCCGAGGGAGCTGTCTGCTGTGCGTAATTGTCTAGTTGTAGTAGTCATCCTAGAATTCATGCTACTATATTAACTCCTACCATATTATATAAAAAAAGTCATATTAATGTTGTGCAGTAAAGTTTTTAGCCTGTAGCATCTCTGAAGTGCAGCAATAATTAGTTAAACTTTTACATATATTTATCACTATGGCAACGACTGGAAACAGGCGGAAACTACATGGCATAGTTCTGTCCAAAAGTTGAAATAAATCAATTAAAAACGCCAACTAGCTATCAAATTTGCTTTATATATTGTTTGTTTAACTGTACACAAAACAAGTATTAGCTGTCACCTAAAACACACATATATATATATATATATATATATATATATATATATATATATATATATATATATATATATCTATATAGCCTGGCAACCTCAAGTTAATGAAACAAGCTAGGAAAGGAAGAGGAGTCAAGGAAGAGTCTGGAAACTTCTGGCAGTATGTCCGTTTTACACATTTTTTAAGGTTAAATAAACTAGATGTGAAGTGTGAATTAGTGAGCTATAGAGGTGTTGGTATAGGTGATTTTTTAAAAACCTCTGAGCGACTAGACTAAAAGTTTCCCCCTGCTTCCAGGCTTTATGCTAAGCTAACTTTATTTAAGCTCAGACTAACTTTACATAAGAGGGTGGTTATCAGTGTAGTTTAAGCAAACAAGAAAGCAAACAAGTATTCTCAGAAAGCCCAATGACAAATATCTGTAGATTCTGTAAGTCATTCTAAGGAGAAATTTGCTCAATTAAATAGTAATAGAATGAATATATAAAAAATAATGAGTTAGTATCTCAAAATAATGAATAATTTTACCAAAAATAATGGGTTAGTATATTAAAATAATGACTTAGTGTTTTAAAAAATTATGACTTTTTATCAGTTTTTCTTTATTTTGAAATACTGACTCATTATTTTTGAGACACTAAGTCATTGTTTTGAGATACTAACTAGTTATTTCAGTAAAGTTTCTCATTATAATGAGTTACAGGATTTTCCTTTTTTTCACAGCAGTGGGAAATGTCTTCCATAATGTTGTCCCAGAAAACCAAAAGTTTTAAAAATATATTATTGACTTATTTTATGATTAGCATGAATGAAATGAGTTACAAGCATAGGATTAAACATCTAATGGCAGTTGGCATTTGGATGTTTCTTTCTACCATTTTTCTACCAAAACATGTTCAGGTCTTATTAAGAACCTTAAGTGTTTTATTAAGATTTAAATTGACATGGTGAATAATTTTTCAAGATACATGTTTGTATATTTAAAGTATAGTTGACCCAAACAGTAAAAGAGCCTGAGAAAACAATACTACATAGTGTGTATAGGAATATTGTTTTTGTAAATCGTATTTTATGTACATACAATCAGGCCATAGAGGTCATGGCCTCTTTTATGTGAAGAGCTGGGTCGATCGCTGGATGTTTGCCAGTATTTTCACTGCTGGCCATTTTTGTTGACATAAATGTTGACACACTGCTCATGGTTGTGAGTTGATACATTGGAGCCAGTCCAAATAAAGATAAAGATCACAACATGCGGTGTGTTTTTTGTTTTAGCAGAAGTAGGTTGATGTCCAGTATGGAGGACCTACTTTTCTACACCATCACTGAAGGCAAAGAGATGATCCCTCTATCCCAGTTCATCTCTGTGAGTCAACAACACATTCACACTTCCTCTGTCACACCATGGACTGTTATGATTTTCCATGGCATTTGTGGATATACTCTGCATAGAAACACTCTCTGCCCTACAGCAGTATTATGTTTCCTAAAAGCACCCATGACTTTAGTTAAATCAACCTTCAGGAGTGAAACAGGAGCCCACAACAGGACTCCAGAGTGTGTCCAGCTGGATGCAGGGTCAAGTTTAAAAGGTGTTTGGGGACTTTCTTGTGTAATAGGGCTAAATATAGTAGGTGTGACACTGAGGTAATTGCCACCAGAGAACAACATACATTTTTCACATACAGTTTAATTACTTTTGGGTTTTAATTACAATACTATATAATTTTTTTTTGTTTTCCAGGCAGATGTGATAAAAACCTCATTAGATTAAAGACATTTAATTTTAACAACAGAATCTAAGGACTTATTGAGTAACTCAGGTAGATTGTAAGGAACAGACCTCCTCATATATGGGCCCCCACATACATACCGTTACTGAAGAGACATCAAACTTTGATGAACCAGTCCCACAGGTCATATTTTCAGTCTTGCAAGGGGCTAGTGAATAGTAACATCAAATGACTAACAATCTGTTGTGCCCATTGTGCCCTCATTTGGCTTCATGTGCTTTGACCTTTTAGACAGTCACATTAAAAAAGGTAGACGTGGACATCTGGTGACCTTGGTGTCTAGGGCAACTCAGTTATTTTAAAAAGGAGCAGGCATGTAGGAGAAAAGATGTGTGTTGCGCCATGGATGACTGGATGTGTTTGCAGAGGTGGGAGAGGACATAGGACATAGATGAAAGTGTTAATCAGTAATTGCATACAGATAACAGAAAAAATATTCATCCTAACAAGTCACCTACACTTAAAGTCAACCTGCCAAGTCAATGGCAGAACAGGATGGAAAATCATTGCATTGTAGTAATATCAAGAAAATGACACAATGACAAAATTTCATTTTCAGAGTTGTTAAAAAAAATGTAGTTTTTTCCCCCAATCACAGACTAATGCCTGATTAATAATTAAATGTATATATTGTCACCAAAAACTCTTAAAATGTAAATTTTATTTTGTATTGATAGACTATTAATGTCACACCCTGACATACTCGAAAATGTAATCAAAATTAAATTTAATTTACATTTAAATAGCTTGTGAAACAGTTAATAAGACCAATCCAAATAGTTAAATAGCTAATTAACTTTATGTTGCTTCACTAATCAATTAATCAACTCATTTCAGCTCTATATGACATTGCATATTTTGTAACAATAATAATAACAATAATAATAATAGTTTTCATTAATTCTGTACAGATTCAGGCACAAGTGGTACTTAATTATTTAATCAGATAGGATATCAGGTAATAAATATTATATTTTGCTAGCAGAGCTCTCATTCACCAGGTCTAGCTGTGTCTGTTTTGTGTAGTTATTCAATTTATGAATCCAAAACAGATCTAAACAGAAAACTTCCCACACAGTCAGTCGAAGGACAAAACACACACACACACAGAAAAAGAACTATGAGTGCAGCCCTAACTTTAGCATTTCCTGCCCTGAAGCTAAGAATCACTCACAGACATTCAATAACAGCAACAGCAAGCTCGCAGCCACGTGTTTGCTGGTGTGTTTGCTCTCTGAATCAGTCTTCAGATGAGATGACACAAAAAAAAACACTGTGGCCTCTCTAGTCTTGAGGGTGGTGCACATGGTGTCCCCAAAATAGAAGCATATGGTTCACAGGGTGACTGTCAGCCTGAAGTGTGACTTATGAGAAAGATTCCAGGTATCTAGATTACACATATATTTCCTCCTGTGTCCTATGTTGGCACTCCTGAGCCTTTCACATCCTCTAACTATATGTTCCATCTACACATGTTTGATATACTGCTAATTAACATTACATGCGCACTGTTGTGCATAACCTTATAATAATTTCTCTTAAACCTACCTCCCCTGCAGGCTTTGAGAAAAACAGGTTTGTTAACGTCTGACCCCCGCCTGCGTGACTGTGTCCATCAGATGCGACAATCCACGCGTGACTCTATCGGGCCTGTCATGATGGACAAGGCGCTATTCAGAAGGTGAGAAAAGCTTTGTTTATTTATGGTGACATAGTTATGTTCTGCGTTCTTCAAAGGGGAGTTTTACCTGCACATGGAAAAAAGGACACCCTCTGTATTTGTTTAAATCTATTACTGCTGCATAAACAGGTTTATCTGGTGTTTATTCTAATGTAAGAGAGTTCCTCTTACTTAGAAATGCAAATTAGTTTGTGAAAACTAGAAATAAATCTGAGGATATTTCCAGAAAAAAAACATGGGAAAAAAGGATAAACCAGCATGGTGCAAGGTTACGTCATCTAATGTTAAATAAAGGAGTAATAGGAGGAGTAATCTGTGGTCAGTGCTATTTGAGTCCAAGAGACTGACAGAGACAGGCGTTTTACGGCTGACAGCTGCTACTAAACAAATTCACGTGCACGCATGCCAGCAAAAGCAGAAGAGGGCGTCTCTGGGGCTGTTAATGAAAGGGCATCATTCTGGTTGTGCTCCAGACTGTGGCAATTACATTAGTAGACTCAACAGATCTGTAAGCTCCATGCAGACTGCCGTCCAAACGGAAGCATTTGCGAGTGCAATGTGCTCAATCTCATCCTTTGGCCTGGAACAGCAGAGGGTCACTGTCTGGTTGTCTTTGTCAAACTTAATTGGCCGTATGTGACTTTCTTTGCTTTTTTCCCTTTAAATTTGTGCGGTTATCCTTTCCTGAAGAACACTCAAGAGCTCACTATAAATATGCTACTAGAAATAGAGAGAGCTGTCTCCTTTTTTTTTAAGAAATGACCCATATGAATAATACAAACTCTCTCCACTCTCTTCTCCTGGTGTCCCAAAGCCTCACGCTAGCATCGCCTTGGATTAGTGAGGGCAGATATTTTAGTTCAGACCAGCTGTGACAGAATGTACATAACTTTTCTTGAGAGCATACAACATTGCTGACCAATTATAGCAATTAAATTGTAACGCAATAACTATCAGGGTCTGCTGATATAGGCAGGTGTGTTTGTTTACCCTTTTAGCTGGCTGTCTAATGGCCTGGAGCAGGTCACTTTGATTCCAATGTGATGAGAGAAAAAAAAGATGATGAAAACCCAGTAAGGAGTTGAGCATTTCAGTTAAATGGAAATTGATTAGAGTTTCAGTTATGCAAACATCTCTCAAGCAGAGCCAGTCTCAGTGAGTGAGGCCTCCATGCTTTACTCAGTGAAGCTGAGGTTTTATTGACAAATGGTTGGACTGAATTCCAGCAAAATATAAGACAGGAGGCTCGTATTGCACAGCCTGATGTTCTTGCTAATTACCAAAAATGCTACCAAGCCATAAAACTATAACCATAACTCACTTTTAGCTATTTAGTTTAACTGTTGTTTAACTTAAAGAGGTTAAATTGGCCATACCAGCCTGTAGCTATCTTTGGTAGTGAGTCTGTGAACTGTACAACACTCTAAACGGTCACTTGATTGATAATTAAAATCAGAAGTCGTCAATGATCAGATCATTAACATTCAAGTTTGTGTCACTTACTCTTACTGGTACCTAGCCATGCAGTATAGCTTTGGTTTTACAGTGCATCCGGAAAGTATTCACAACGCTTCACTTTTTCCACATTTTGTTATGTTACAGTCTTATTCCAAAATGGATTAAATTCATTTTCTTCCTCAAAATTTTTGAATTTTTTTTTTTTGAGATTTTTGCAAATTTATTAAAAATAAAAAACTAAGAAATCACAAGTAATCATAGCCTTTGCTCAATGCTTTGTTGATTCCCATTTGGCACAAGCTTGGCACACCTATCTTTGGGCAGTTTCGCCCATTCCTCTTTGCAGCACCTCTCAAGCTCCATCAGGTTGGATGGGAAGCGTCAGTGCACAGCCATTTTCAGATCTCTCCAGAGATGTTCAATCGGATTCAAGTCTGGGCTCTGGCTGGGACACTCAGGGACATTCACAGAGTTGTCCTGAAGCTACTCCTTTGTTATCTTGGCTGTGTGCTTTGGGTCGTTGTCCTGCTGAAAGGTGAACCATTGCCCCAGTCTGAGGTCAAGAGCGCTCTGGAGCAGGTTTTCATCCAGGATGTCTCTGTACATTGCTGCATTCATCTTTCCCTCTATCCTGACTAGTCTCCCAGTTCCTGCCGCTGAAAAACATCCCCTGCACCTGAGCTCAATTTTGAACTTCATGGCAAAAGCTTTGAATACTAATGTACATGTGATTTCTCAGTTTTTTATTTTTAATACATTTGCAAAAATCTCAAAAAAAAATGTTCACATTGTCATTATGTGGTGTTGTGTTTAGAATTTTGAGGAAGAACAATGAATTTAATCAATTTTGGAATAAGGCTGTAACATAACAAAATGTGGAAAAAGTGAAGCGTTGTGAATACTTTCTGGATGCACTGTATTTACCAAGATGTCTGCATCTAACCAAACACAGCAGAGGTTTTCATTCATAAAGCAACTAGAGCAAGTCTACCTGGGATATAACAAATCTTAATATACATGACTGTTTCCAGCATTTGCAGCTCTGGTATCGATATTAATACATAAATAATATTTTTATTTGAATTTGAATTCTAAACCACAAATCTAATATGAATACTAATGCCAGCATCTTCATGAGTAAATTCTATTTTGTGTCTTCTTGTAGGTGTGTGGGCAACAACATCATGCTGCTGACTAAGGCTTTCAGAAAGAAGTTCATCATCCCAATCTTTGATGAGTTCACTCAGCAGATTGATAAGATGTAT
Organism: Scortum barcoo; assembly: GCA_023238725.1. Classification (NCBI taxonomy): domain Eukaryota; kingdom Metazoa; phylum Chordata; class Actinopteri; order Centrarchiformes; family Terapontidae; genus Scortum; species Scortum barcoo. The sequence continues at coordinate 17,195,963 of CM041549.1, forward strand.
GAAAGTGCACAACAGCAGGAAGCAGGACAAGTTAGTAACACACTAACACACATACTAATTCAGCATCTGCTTGTTCACCGCAGTTACACACATCTGTGTGTTTCATGTTGTCTCACAGGTAGCTGATTACATTCCTCAGCTGGCTAAATTCAGCCCTGATCTCTGGGGTGTGTCTCTGTGCACAATCGATGGACAAAGGTACAGAAAAATCTTTATTTAATGTATGTTTCCATTCTGAAAATCTCCACCGTGTGTATTGCCTTATTAACACTCCACCATTTTTTTTTTGTTCTCTGTTTTGTTTCCACACTTTTTCATTACATCCATCTCATACAGACACTCTGTGGGTGACACAAAGGTTCCCTTCTGTCTGCAGTCGTGCGTGAAGCCTCTGGAGTACGCCATCGCTGTGCACGAGCTCGGCGGTGAGCACGTTCACCAGTTTGTGGGCAAAGAGCCTAGTGGGTTCAAGTTCAACAAACTGTCACTAAATGAGGAAGGTAAGTGATTAGTGTAAAAGAGACTCCAGTTGTTGTCTCTACGCAAGAACAAGCAGTGACAATAATAGACTGTATGAGCGATTATTCACAGTGTTTAAAGAAAGAAAACTACACAAAACACACAGTCCCAGTAACAGATACATTTTGGCATAAACTTTGTCCTTGATCAGTAATTTCAGCAGAAAATAGAGAAAGAAGAAGTCCTCATTTTACGACAAAAAGAAGTTGTCCAGATGGACTTTCACCTAAAATATGTACTATTTCATCATCTCACCTTTGTAGCCAAACAGGATAGCACCGTGCATGTTCAGTTTATTAGCTGATATTACTATACGTTCCCCTGATGAAATATCCTCTCTAATCTTAGCAGTTTATTGCTCTTGTGGCTAGGGGCTTATGAGTGATAACATGCTCTTGTGTCTTATGCAGATAAACCACACAACCCGATGGTGAATGCCGGAGCCATTGTCATCAGCTCTTTAGTTAAGGTAAAATCTAGACCTGTCAGCAATGAATGCGTTGATATGATATGAGATGCTTGTTGTATGCAGAGGTTTTCATTTTAAAATATGTACACAGAATATATTACACAGTTGGTTGTCATTAATGAGGATGTTAGGCCAAAATAAAACAAGTATCTGGTCACACCCAAAAACAGGCTCTCTGCTTTTAAACCAAGACCTCATTAAATGTCTTTCCCTTTCAATTATTACTGTGCAGCGTAGCGTTGTGCTGCAGCCTCTCACTGGACTTAAACACAGTTCAAAAGGGCAATCACTTAAGCTTTCAAAAGTAATGAAAGAAACCAAGACACTAAACAGAATAGTCAGGCATGTTTCAAATGATGCGTTATATACGATTTTTTCATAACAGGACTCTTGATTACATTCTTAGTAGCAGCAGGAAGTTGTGCCAAAAAAAGCACATCAAGTATTCTAAATGAAAGCTACGATGTGCAACCGGAGAACACTCTGTTGATCTTGACACATTGTACTCATCAAAACAAATGCCCTTCTTGGGACCCATGCTTGAGCATGTGAGAACGCTTTAAGACTGTCAAATGTTTTTGAAATTTCTTGTAGAACACTGCGCCTGTTTCCAATCTGGAAAACAGCAGTGCTCAGAAATTGCTTTTGTGACGTGAGCACCACAATGAAAAAAAGGAACGTTTGGGGTACTCTTAGTAGACATGTCTGATAATGCTGGAAGATTTCAGGCTCTGAAAATTACATATATTACAGTTTTTACGGCCTAAAGAACTGCACTATTGGTCTGAGTTCAAGCCCAGTAGGAGGTTATTGAGTAGTCTGCTATATGAAGCTTTTTATGATGTTTAACTATTCACAATAAAAAAATGATAGGCAATGTTTTAATAAAATTTGACTTGAAAATCGATGAACTCATTCCTAAAGTATGACATCAGCTATCACATATCTAATCTCATCTATTGGCTGGTCCCTGCGTGTCCTAAGTGGCTGGACTATGGTCATCACCATCTGACTGACCGGCCGCTAAACTTATCTGTGAGCTTTGGCTTTGTAAGACACAGAGGGGTGGAGTTTAGCCAAATATGGCTGCGTATGTTTCCGCTGTGGAGAATTTTCCTGTCTTTTCTCAGCTGATTGAAGAGACCTATTATATGTGGGTCAGGTTCAGCAGAGAGGGAGGGACTCTGTGTTTGGGCCTGGCAGCAGGGGCGTGTGTGTGCCTCTGGCCAATAACAGCTCCCAGAACAGAAGGTGTGTAAGCCACCCTTGCTTGCGTATGAATGTGTAGGGGAGGGCGATACTGTTTGAACACATTTTGTTACCTTTTTTGACTTTCTGCAATATTCGTGTGCCAATGGGAACAGCTGTGCTTGCAAAAGTTTAAATGTCATAAATGTTTTGTTCAAAAACTAGTAGGAAAGACATAAAAATCAATCCTTTATTGGGCATGCGTTTTAGCCTTAGTTCATCCCTCTTTAACCTTTATAGCTAGAGCCATTAAATATGAATGCGACTACCATCCCTATTTGGTAACTTTACAACTTGGTAATGATCCCCTACTGCACCGTGAAATTCAAGCACAGCCATAAACAGCCCCCAGGGCACGTGGACTGACAGGCACAAAGACACCATGTACACATCATTCCTCAACTCCCACCCAAGATGGAGCTGTGTCAAAGTGCTAAAACACTGCCATCTATAGGGACTCACTGACTGTTGGCATACTGTAAACTGGCATCAGAAAGTAATTTTTTACCCCCTCTGTTGGCAGCCTAATTCAAATAAGGCCGAGAGGTTCGACTATGTAAGTATATTTTCAAGCTTTTTTTTAATTCAAATTGTATTTATTTGACCTCCCAGCTGAACCACGTGTAAATGTCATTGCAGGTGATGGAGTTCTTGAAAAGCATGGCTGGTATGGAGTATGTGGGCTTTAGCAATGCAACGTGAGTACTGTGCCTCAGGAATTTTATTGCTCTGTGTCACTTGAGATGAAACTTTCTCATGGCTGATATGTTCTTACAGTTTCCAGTCAGAGAGGGAGACTGGTGATAGGAATTATGCAATTGGTTATTACCTCAAAGAGAAAAAAGTGAGTTTTATTTCTGGCATTTGAAGTTTAATTACAATCACCTCAAGTGCTTGTTCAGTACTTTTTTTTCAGAAAAAAATAATATTCTCAGTATGTGCTGACCTTGATTTTAATCCTTGCAGTGCTTTCCTGAGAATGCAGATATGATGGCCGCCCTCGACTTCTATTTTCAGGTAAGACCCTTTGTATATTAATATTGTAGTATTCTGAAACTTTCAAGGAGACGTTTGACATTTTGGGAAAGAAGTTAATTTGCTTTCTTGTTGAGAGTAGATGAGAAGATTGGTCCCACTGTCATCTGAATAATAAGTATGACTCTGCAGCCAGTGAAGATTAACCTATTTTAGGTTCAAGTGTCTCAAAGTGTGCACTTGGCAAGTGTACTTGGCAGCATCACAGTGACTACAGGACTCCAGGAAGCCACTGCACCTGGCATATAATCCCCTGTAAAAACAGAACTTCAACCACAAAGGAGATGTAACATTTTACTTTGTGAGCCTCAGAAGTACAGGAAGATTTTGTTGCCTTTAGACAAAGGTAGGCTGTTTCCTCCGGTTCCAGTCTTTATGTTAAACTAAGCTTAAGGCTGTTGTGCAATATTTGGTATCAATCTTCACATCTAGCTAAAGCGTATGTAAAATGTATTTCCCAGAATGTCAAACTATTTCTGTGTGCCTAGGCAGTTCAAAAAGCGTTGTGACTTTCTGTTCTAGTTGTGCTCCATTGAGGTGACCTGTGAGTCAGGAAGTGTCATGGCTGCCACACTGGCCAACGGGGGTATTTGTCCAATCACAGGCGAGCGTGTGCTGAGCGCTGAAGCTGTTCGTAACACCCTGAGTCTCATGCATTCCTGTGGCATGTACGACTTCTCTGGACAGTTTGCTTTCCATGTGAGTCTCAAGGATCTGCATGTCATCAGATGCTGAATGCAGGTTTCCAGTGGTTTTCAGTTTTTGAATGAGTCATTTTCTTTTGCTCCTCTTGTTCAGGTGGGCTTGCCTGCTAAATCTGGCGTTTCAGGTGCTGTTCTGCTGGTGGTCCCCAACGTCATGGGTATGATGTGCTGGTCCCCGCCTTTAGATCGTCTCGGAAACAGTGTTCGTGGCATTCACTTCTGTCAGGTATGCAGAGTTTTGTTGATTTGTCTTCATTTAATATGTCTGCACAGCATCTACATGCTTCAAATACTCAATCCTAAGCAACTTTTGATTTACCAGGACCTGGTGTCTTACTTCAACTTCCACAATTACGACAACCTGAGACACTTCACAAAGAAACATGATCCCAGACGAAAATCAGATGACGATACAGTGAGTTCAGTGTAACAAGTGTACAAGCTGCAATTGATATTTAGACTAATTAGAAACATGGATGCTTCTTGCGTTAAATGCGTTAAAATAATGTAGAATCATTAATGTTGGTCATACAGTAATGTTTGTTTTTTTATCTATTAGAACAAGTCAGTGGTCAACCTGATGTTTGCAGCCTACAGTGGTGACGTCTCTGCTCTGAGGAGGTAAGTAAAAACAGAGATGCCTTTCATTTTTCATCAGAGCGCTCTGACACCAGATGGATACAGTTGGATGATGCAATCTTAAAGGAACAGTCTGACACTGATATACTTATTCGCTCTCTTGCCCAGAGTTAGATGTGAAGAGCAACACCACTTTCATTTATATCCAATTCTAAAGCTGGATCCAGGAGCAGGAAAGCTTAGCTTAGCATAAAGACTGCAAGTAGGGTTAAACAGCAAGCCAGGTCTTCTGCAGAAAAATGGTCCCAGTCAGTGTTTTACTATTATACATGACGTTTGTGCATGACAGCAATAGGCAATCAAAATCAAACAAAAATCACAAACCTTGGAGATACATGGTTTCTACTGGACAGGAAAGGTGTGAAAAACTATAGTAAGTTAGTAAAGCTGTTAGACAAATGTAGTGGAGTAAAAAGTATAATATTTGCCTCTGAGATGAAGTGGAGTAAAAGTATAAAGTTGCATAAAATGAAATACTCAAGTAAATTACCTTGACTCTGTACTTAGGTAGAGGTTGAGTTAATGTACTTAAATTCCACCACTATTGAATTTAACAGCATGTTATATCTAATTGTTTAATCTGTTGGGGTGTTTGGGGAGGTTTTATGGTTCACTATCAAAAACGCTGAAATTCCTAGCTCATATCTCCCCCATAAAATCACAACTTGTTTACACTTTACTAAGCAGACAAAATACAACGTTAATTATTGATCTTCAGAGATTTTCGTTGCCTTTGGATGAGCCAGTTGTTTCACTCCCGTCTTTATGCTTATCGTGACATGAGACGTGGTATCAGTCTTCTCAACTAACTCTTAACAAGACAGCAAATAAGAGCATTCCTCAAAATGCTTAACTATTATTCATAACATTTCTGCTTTCTTATGAACAGATCCTTGTATTTGTAGGGTCACTCAGTACAGTGTCTGACGGTTTGCCATCACTCGAGTTAACATTTCCGTGTGTGCTCCCTCTCCTCTCCTCTGTTCCTTTGTTACCTCTTTCAGGTTTGCCCTTTCAGCTGTGAACATGGAGCAAAGAGACTACGACTCACGCACAGCCCTCCACATAGCTGCTGCAGAAGGTGACACTCCACAATTAGTGCATTCATCCTCTTACAATTTTGGCTTTGATATTCAAACAAGAATGAATGAAATTTGTGCATTAGCGTCACTCATTTCTGTCTTTCAGGTCATGTGGAGGCTGCTATCTTTCTCACTGAAGTATGTAAAGTGAATCCCTACATGAAAGACAGGTAGGGGTTTTTAAAAACAAATGTATTCATCTGATATTAGATTAAAAGCAGTAGAGTGATATGCCCATCTCCATATTACTAACCTTAACAATCCATTCATCTCCATATTACACTGCATTATCTATCAGATGGGGGAACACACCTCTAGATGACGCCATGCAGTTTGGCCATGATGTTATTGTTTCAGTCCTACAAGAGTACCAGAGTGTGTACACTGACAGCAACACGCCCTGTGACCCAGAGGAGCAGAAGACCACGCTGAACACGCTGAAGAGCATCGTTTAAACCACAAGGGATCACAATGGTCTGTAATGGAAATTAATCTTTTTTATTCTGCACCTGAGAGGAGTGAAATGACACAACATGAGTGAAAGACAAGATGGATGAGTTTATTTTAAATACTGTCATAGATGTTATTTAAGAATAATTTTATCGGTCATTCTTTAGACTGTTGAAGCTATATAGTGTAGGATTAAGTCCTTTTTAATGCATTTCTGCAGACTGGAGGATCAACAAAGCACTATATAAAGAGGCGATGTGGTGCTTGTGTGGAGAAAAATGAGAATTAATTAGTAATTTAAGCCAGGATTTGGCGTTGTAATATTAATGAACTATTTTTGTGCTTAGCTTCAATAGAAAATGCCACTGAGATGTAAATATCGTATGTATTGTGAATATTTATTTTTAATATATTGAAATATATTTTGCTTCACGAGAACGTCACTTACTCAGGGGAGTTTAAGCACCCCTCTGTCACAACTGTAGAAATGTTTTCAAGGCTGCTTTATTGATTAATCAACCTCAACAGGAGGTGATTCTGTTGCATTTGTGCCTGTAAAACTGGACAGACTGTTTCATTGCAGTTAATGCCAGTTCACTTAGGGTCAAAGACCAGTTGATCCACTGCTACCTGTGTTGATATGGTTATTTTTTCTTTTTGGAGGGATTACTCTTGCTTTATCCGTGTGAGTTCTTTTTATTGGTTACTTGTGTGTCACAGGAACATCTGCATGGCGCAGGACCAGTGCTGCTCTGATGCAGAAATTCAATTTATCCAAGACTGTCAAATGTAAAAACTAAATGCACAACTAAGTCATGATAAAAAAATCATATTCTATTCATCTCAAGTAAATGCAGTTTATTCATTGTTTGTAATTTATTCAGTTCTGGCAGTGAAATGATTCCTCAGAGTGACTTAAGCTTTAATCTGCCACTGTAAATATGTACCATCCTGCTGTAAATAAACAAGAAATTTGAGGGTGGTTTCAGTGAAGTTATTTTATTAAACAGTACACAGTATGAATTGGCAATGCCAGAAATTGGCAATGGCAGAAAACATCATAAAAGAAAAACTTGGCAGTTAATGTTCCTCTCAAACACAACCACATGCCTTTCACATCAGTCGGTCTGAGAGGTAATACATGAGGTACATAAAAACCGCTCCTGTGATACAATCACCTGAGGCTGGGTGACATACAAAAAGTATGATCTTGCATTGTTAAGAGTCATGATTATGAACCAGTTGTTGGACCATGGAAACGTAACCATCACCTGCAATTACGCCGTAAATGAATCCCACATAGGTATTGCTTTCTTTTCTTGCACTTCTGTAGTAAATGTTGCTGTGGTACAAAATGCGAGCCCCCGGGGTTTCACAGCCATTGCAGTCAGCACCGTCACAGTTCACCCTGCTTCACTTCAAGCCTTCAGGCTCCTCCAGACCAGTGTGTGTGAGCAGCTCCCCATCCCAAAGTCCAAACGCAGGGCAGAGGGGAGCCTTGAACTGAGCCCTGAGGGTGTGAATGATGGCAGGCTTTTTTATGTCAACCAGCCCCAGGAGGCCCGCTTCAGTAGGTCGAGCAGGACACCCACACGGTCCGGCTTGCCCACCAGCGTCACCGGAGCTATCTTATTGTTGGTCATGACAAACCACTTGCGCTGAGCGTAGCCAAACACCCAGGAGGAGCTGTTGGTACCCACGCAGTCGTCTCGGGACATCAGTGCTTCGGCCACACCCAGTCGAAACTCTTGGGACTTTTTGACCGTCACTTCCCAGTAGTGTCGTCCGCTGCTGATCTTCTCATCACCAAACACGACGGCCCAGTCTCGGAAACGAGCGGGGTTGTCCTGTACGTGGCTGGGGTCCAGGCCGAGGATGCGGTAGATGACGCCAGTGTCTTTCCTTGAAAAGGTCCAAGCTGCTGTGAGCCGTTCGCTCATCGAGCTTGAACTGAATATCTACAGCAAACAAGAAAAAAAGGAGGACATTTATTTCATAATGACATTAAGAACGTCTCCATTGGCACCCGAAATAGGCTCTATGCTTATGCCTGTGCTGTATCTATGAAATGTATTTGAATATTATTTACTCATATACTCATATAACCATGTAAACCAATTACTTTAATAAATGTCTTTTCATTATATTTTCATTGTATTTTGTAAAACACTATGCTATGCTTTTCCTGGTGTGACTTTTGTGACCTTTTTGGAGTCAAAAAGCCTGCTGTAAACAGGGTCTAATATTCTGATTCCTTTTGGGAATAATAAACCACCACCACAAAAAAACATGACTGCTCTAATATAGATCTGCAATGATTAGTTGATTAATCAATTATTTGTCAAGAATTAATCGATTAATCATTCCGGGTCTTTTTTTAAATAAAAGTGTCCAAATAGTCTCATTTCAGCTTCTCAAATGTGAATACGGTTTCTTTAATCCTTTAATGACAGTGAACTGAATATTTTTGGGTTGTGGACAACATAAGACATTTGAGGGCATTTTCTTCATAAATTATATGAATTAATTAGTTGCCAATTTAATTTTCTGTCAGCTGACTACTAATCACTTCAGCTGTACATGTATAAACTGTTTGATAGTTTAACTTATAACAGTTATAGGTTTTACAAGCTCTACATTTGGTTTGTATGCATCTAAAGTTGTTAAATAGCTGCAGTGAAATTAAAAGTACTTTATTTCCCTCTTAAATGTGGTGAGCTGTAATGAGAAACTGGCAATTAAAAAAAGACTCAAGTAAAATACAAATTCCTTGAATTTGCACACAAGTGCAGTCCTTGACTAAATGTATTTATCCACAGTTGACCGCTAAGAAAAATAAATAACTATTTAACTACTTAAAATGTTATGCACTTATTTTGTTCAAGTATAACGAACACTTATGCCCATTTGAGTCTATAAATCCAGCTGACAGGAAACTTCATGTTTTATTCTGCAGCTTCAGCTTGTTTTTTTGTTTTTTTTTGTTTCGCCTCATAAAAGCCTCATAAACGGTCACTTCATTAAAACGACCACAGCTAAGTTACAGAGTGTTGTTGTGTCAGACGGTGCTGGATTTAATAGAGAAAGGTCCAGAACAACAACAAACATCAGTCACTAGCTGTCATGCTCGGCTATCCTGCGGGGACATTGACCTCTGAGCTGCAGCTACATGCTAACACGTCTTTTTTCACTTTTACGGAAACTTTCACTCACTGCTCCCTGTCGAGGCGGATATGAAGCGTCTCCCCTCCGGCAGACTAACAGCCCGCCTGTGTCGGACTGACAGGGAGGCGGCAGTCTGTGCCGCCAGGCGACACAGACGAGCCGCGCCGACGGGCATCGCCATGCTTGTTCACCGCTGCAGCTGCTCACGTTGGGTTTTCTTCTGCGTCACGTAACGAGGCGGCGGCGCCCTCTGCTGCCCCCTGCAGGCCCGGAGAGGAACGACCAGAGGAATAAAGACATCAGCACCACGGACAGCAGCCGGCCTCTCAAACTGTCTCTGCTCAGTAAGTTTACCTCTGAAACCCCACAGACACACACTGTCCAACCCACAGACTTTTATTTGAAATACAACAACACAACAAAAACAATACATGAACTTTAATACTTGAATAAAGTCAACCTATCAACTCCTTGCTTCCTTCTTCCTGTTGGGCTTATTCAGATTCTCAACCAGTGGGGTTTTTTCTTCACGTTTCCAAAGGTGTTCATGTCATTGTTCAATGATCAATTTGATCAATACAAAATGAACTTTACTCTACATTCTGTTATCCTGCGCAAGGTGGTTTGGTGTCATCATTTCCATGTCATTTAAATGACAAGTTATATTGTACACACTGTCTACTTCTACTATTATGTATAGTTATTTTATCATACCTTTCATATTTTTATCGTATATATTTATATTTAAGCCATGATTCTGACTAGGGGTTCTTGCTGTACCTTTCCTTACCAAAACAAATAACATCACCTGTCATATTATGAATTATGATAACACAACTTCGATGTGAGTTTAAAATAAAATTTTCAACACAAAATTTTAATAAAATATAACTGATATGATTTGACATAAAATAAGGAACAAGTATTTTTTGTTAAGATTACTCTTTGGTCAATTTTTCCTGTTTTTGTTTGATTGAATTGTTTGATTGTGCCTGCTAAAAAAAGACAGGAGGGTGGGGCTGAGAGAGAGAAAATGACCTGCAGGAAAAGGTTGCGGGGTTGGAATCGAACCGATTGATTCAGTGGCATGTACTCTACCAAGTGAACTACAAGGGAGAGTCTTGGTGTATTAAAGTCACTGTTCTGAAAATTATAGTGTCAGAAGAAACTAGTTAGTTGTTATTTCATTGTTAAACTATATCAAAACATACATTGCCTAGTGGAAGGAGAAGCACTGTCCACATGACAGGAATGTCACATGACTTGCTAACACACAGTACTTTATCTGCCTTGTGTTTAGTGCATGTCAGTCCTATGAACTTAGTCCTGAAATTAGTGGCACAACAAGAAACACTTTTCACTTGCCTCTCAGGGCTTCAGCAGAAAACTAAATTTGACTTTAAATGCTGTTTCAAAGCTCTCTACACACTGCAATAAGTAACAGTTTTGTGGAGGAATGCTACACCCTTTATTCATTTATTCATTTAATTGGCATAAATTGAGTCAAATGCTGAAATCCGCCCTCAACATGTCTAAATGTTTAACTGTGCTTAAAACCTCACACATCCCCAGAAACACTGACCTAAGTGTGCTGTTTGCAGCTGCATAAATTCACTGGCATTTTATTCAACAAACTCAAAATCACATAGAGTTGATGTCTGGCATTTGGCTGTAAACAAAAAGCAGTGGGGATCCATACTAAGTGCCAACTTCAAATGAAGAGACTGTGTGGTAGGACAGCTGATGAATACTTAAACTTGAAACTCATATTTGGATTCAGTAACAAAAAGTAGCTTTTGGTCGCTGCAATATCATTACAACTGCTGGTTACTCTGCAGCAGTAGTGAAGGTCGTATTCAGATAATTTAATTACATAAATCACAGAATTTCAGTAAATGACACATGGGAACACAATGGGACACATTCCTCCACTTCAGGTTAGAGAAACATCATTAATGTGACACACTATCACACACTCTCATGTCTAAAACCATAAGTCTGCTTAAACAACATAAATAGATCAAACGTCAAACACATTTCTGAATAAGTTACAGCTGTTTATGCTGGCTTGGAGATAAGAACTGCCCTGGGTGCTGCAGCGAATGAAGTGGGATTTTTAATGTCACAGATAAAAATTTTTTTATGCTGATGCATTTAAGATGATAATGCATCTTTCATGACACATAATAAATATTTTGTCATATTAACAGAGCTTGATTCAGCCTTGTTGCACAGCCAGATCCATTTTTCTCGCCAGTATCCAGCTGGGGACTAAATGTCATTGTTTATTCATGGTCCAATCTAAACGTGGAACATATCATTATTTTCCATTGTGGTGCCTGATAACGACTTTGTTTTGGAGAGTGGCTGTTTTGACCACCTCACACATTCTCACCTCTGATAGAAATGCAGGGTTTATACTCAAACCTCTTTATCTATTCCTAAAATTCAAGTCTGACTTTAATTAATTCTGAACATAAGGAAAAAGATAAGTTGGCATATTACTACTACTACTACTTTCATTCCAAAAATATACAGCACAACACTTTATTGTGCAACATTATATTCTCATTGGTATGCTACACGTAAAGAAAAAAAGACTTGTTGCAAAAGAGATAGAACTAAAATTATTTTTCATGGACCACATTTTTATATGTATATGAGTTTATTAAGCACATTTAATTGATTGAGAAAATATTTGACAGTCGCAGGCCTATTCAAAATATGAGTTATATACAGTGGTGGTGATAAGAACAATAGACAAAAACAGATACAATAAAAATCAGAAAGAGGAGGCAAACTGTGAAGAACAGTATCTTGTTGTTTTTCACTCAGGCTGTTGCTCTGATATACTTGATTCTGTGGCAGTACCATTATTGTTTTACCCGAGTAAATATCGAGTTATATTTTGGTGTGACAGTGTTTCATGTCTTTATACTGTGCAGGCTGCAGGAAGTGTTGCTCTGGATTGACCTCGCATTGTTGGCAGAAACGACACAGTCTGTTTATTCTGGGTTGCCAGACTTGTCTGGCTCCACCAGCCTGAGCGGTGGTCGCAGTCACTCGAGGGGCACCGTAGATGGAGTTCAGCTTACTCGTCATGAGGAGTCCTACAGCCCGTGAGGACAATTGTTAAATGTCTTCTGCAGTTTTGAAGGGAGCTTTTCCGAAACAAAAATAAACCCTGAGTGATCTCATCAGGGTTATCTGGGCTCAGGGACGATTTCAGAGCCTAAAATCACAGGGCGACTAAAATCACGACTAAAAATCCAGCCTTAGTACACAGCATTACTCAGCAGAGTGTCGTATATTTCACTCCCTATGGTTAGGATAAGAAAAAAAGCCCTAATAATGTTTCTTCAGTTTTTCTGTTGTTCAGTGGCCTTTAACAAACAGCATTTCCCATAAAGCCTGAGGACCACTGCAGGCTAAACATCAGAGATTAGAGTTAAGAAGTTGAAAAATGACTTTTAAAGAAAGCATTGATGAGTATTATGGAGAATAAAAAAAAAAACTGTTCACATGGATGTAAGGACCCTCGCTGCTGAGCTGATAATTATCACGGGAGTCGGTTTATTATGTTCATAAACTAAAATCAGTTTTAACTTTGTTAAAATCACCAAAGTTTCAGTTTCTCATGTGGAAGCTACTGTGTCTTAGAATATGGACAGACAGATGAGAGAAAATCCAAAAGAGGCATTTCACTGAGTTACAAAAGCTCGCCCTGATGTGACATCATGAAAGGTTCAAGCTGCATTATGGGAAGTGTAGGATGGAGTTTTGGGAGCTTGGGAGGACTGAAAGTCAGGATATCTCAGCCTCTGCTGCTTCAATATTAACCTTCCTTTTCTTAACCCATCTCTCGTGAGACCCCCAATTTTATGGAAGAGTAACAATAAATAGCTGTTGTTCCCCTTTAATGTCTATTTCCAAGCACTAGGACTTACTTTGAGTCCAGTGGTGTTCTTTTATCTTTGGTAATAATTTGCACTGTTCCATCCTCTGTCCACCTTTAAAAACACGGCAGAAGGATTCTTTTTACACAGGTCAAGTCACCTCAATAGGAAATGGTAATGCCAAACACATGCTACACTAGAAGTCCCTGTAGGACTCTCTCTCTCTCTCTGTCTCTCTCTCTCTCTGTCTCTCTCTCTCGGGCTGCGGTCTTGTGGAGTGAAGATGTGAAACTAACTCGCAGGTGAGCAGCAGAGCGGCAGCGCGCTCTCCTCTCCCGGCAGAGAGAGAGAGAGAGAGAGAGAGCTCACGACTCAAACACCGACCACCACAAAAACCAACACGTCTGACTCCAGGAGACGCTCCCACATCCCACGAGTGCAGAAAAGCTCCTGATTTTACCCCGAAAAAAAAAGGACGTGCGTAAAGCGGATCCACGGAGGAACTCTTAGTAAATGAGCTGAAGTGTCAGAGGGATTTCTGTCTCTCTCCTCTCGGGCTGCTCCTGGCGTGCAGGGACGATGCCTGCTTCACTGGACTTATAATCGACCCGCGGATTCACAGGGTTGGTGAAACACTTTTGTCAGCCCTCCCATCCTCTTTTCCCCCTTTTTTTTTATCTTTGCTTTACCCGCACACCGCTGAGCGCAGCGCGGCGCGGCGGTGATGGACCTCCGTGTTGACATCTTGGCTCTGCGTGCTTCTGAGTCGCCCTGCTTTGGCACGCCTGCTCATGTGAAATGCATCACTTCTGCTCCTCACTCCGGCTCGTCTGACTTTTCGGAGGAGCGACGGGTGCTCGGCATGTCTCTCCACCGGTGTGCGTGAGCGATGGCGACCGAACCGCACCAAGTCCAGGAGAGCTCCTCTGCGCGTCCGCACCTGTTCGGCTGGATGGTGACAGTCTGCGCCACAGGTGACTGAACATCCGCTCGGCTTCTCCTCTCGGCGAGCGCCCCTGAAGCTTGTTCTCGGACTCTGGGCACGCCTAACAATGGATCTCAAAGTGGAGACCGAGGAGATGGACTCCAACCAGCCTCCACCCATAGAAGTTTTCGCGCACAGCTCGACCCTGCACGGGATCTCACACATCTTCACGTACGAGCGCTTCTGCATCAAACGCTGCCTGTGGGTCGTCTTCTTCCTGGGCTCCCTCGCCTTCCTGCTGTACGTGTGCGTGGACCGGATCCACTTCTACCTCGAGTACCCGCACGTCACCAAGCTGGACGAGGTCACGACCCCGGTCATGACGTTCCCCGCGGTCACCTTCTGCAACCTGAACGCCTTCCGCTTCAGCCGCGTGACGCGCAACGACCTGTACCACGCAGGGGAGCTGCTGGCCCTGCTCAACCAGAGGTACAAACCAGGGTGACCACATGAGAATAAAGTGCATGATCCAGTGTTTGAAGATGTTTCTACAGCATTCTTGTATTTGTCTATAATTATTTTTTTTTATTATCTATATTCTTTATTCTGTTAACATCAAAGCATTTCTCCATACAGACTCTGCACTTTCCCCCCTTTTTAATCTGAAATACATTACACATTAGTTTCATACTGCAAACGCTGGGATATGACTAACCAGGCTATATTTACTCCAAGTACTGTACTTACTGTAAGAACAATCTACACATACATGTGCTTCACTTTGAGTGTATCCATTTTATGCCACTTTACACATCTACTCAGCTGCAGTTCAGAGGGAAACGTTTTGTGTTCGCTCTCAGATGCATTTGACAGCTATGATTATTCTCTAAAAATGTAAAATGATCTAATTCGGCTCTATCTCCACCAGCCGCGAGAGAAAAATGCTGCCATCGGGAGTGATTCTATAACCACCACTTTAATGCATTTCGATAATAAAACTTTAATTTTAAGTAATATTTTCAATGCAGGACTTTTGCCTGTAATGGAGTGTTCTTGGGGTGCTGAGTTTCTTCTCTTACTTAACTAAATGGTCTGAATCCATCATCCACCTCTGCTAATTGTGTCTCACACGTCCGATAAGCTCTAATAGCTTCTACCTTGTTGAGCCATTCAGTGCTTGGAGAGCATGCTCGTCAGGCTTGAATTAAGTGAAGCGTTAAAATCAGAGAACGGCAGCCGTCTTGTTGGTGCACCTGAGGGCCACGGATAGCGGAGCTGGAAACAACATGTACTCTATGCACATGAGGAAAAGATGCAGACAGTCTGCTTCCTCTGATTAAACGTGAAATGGCAGATGCTCTAGGTCTTTTCCTGTCATTCATACACGTAAATCCTCATGCCTCTGAAATTTCAACAGAGCTGCAAAGAATCTCTACTCCTGCACATTAAGTCCACTTTGTTTCTGGGCTGTCAGAGATTTTATTTCTCTGGATCGTTACCACGCTAGAAAAAAAAAGAAAAAAAAAAAGAAGAATGACTAGCACATTTTCAGCGATTAAGATCATGCACAGAGCCGTCCAAGAAACAGAGAAGAAAGATCTCACAGGGAGAGAGACGGAGAGACCGTCACTAATCCTGGCTTTGAAAGCAGTTTGATAAACATGTTGCTTTTCCCTGTGGTGCTGTAATATTGTTCCAAATGTCAGCAGAGGCGGCGGTAATGAAACAAAATCAGCAAGACGGTTTCATTCACCACATTTTGTGGCGGGCAGCATTTCGGGATAGCACACTGTTGACCGGCGTCTGTCATCGCAAGTTATCAAAAACATTAATGGAGTGTAAAAACTCTGAGCTCAAAAGATGCGAACCTCTGACAGGCTGTCAGTTAAAGAGATCAAGGACACGGATACAGTGCTAAAGGCCTTTGGTGTCTCTGGTTTTATGTGGGTTTACAGCCAACTTCTATCCTAAATCTTTAATGAAGATCCCAGACTGAACACTAAAATTAGCATTTTCCTTTTTTTTTCTGTGATGCTGGTGTGACTGATAATCAGCACATGCCATCTGGATATTTTACACGAATACATGGCCTAATCTCACACTCCCAGGCAGCGGTTCACATGGAAGACTTTTCAAAGTAGGAGACCAAAGCATAAAGGGGGCCGATTTCCCCACTAAGTTTCCTCCTTCATGTACTCATCTCAACTCTCACACTCTGAAGTAGGTTTAGTGCTCATTATCCTGTCTCCCTTGGCAAGGTAGAGAGGCGATGCAACGGCACACTTAGCTGTTATACCCCCGGCCAGAAATGAAAGTGCTTAGGGCATGAAATCCATTTAAGACTGTTCTCCGCCCACCTCCCATGTTTGGAGTCACTGGTCTGGGAAATGTCTTGTGGCATGATATTTAAGCTGCACACATGCTGAAGTGTCAGCCTTCGCCGATCCCGTCAGCTCGTTCTTGTGGGATTTTATCTCATAAGTGCCTTCTTGGCAGGTTTGTCCACTCCACAAACAGCGGGGAGCGATTGCCTCTCCTCAATGAACTTCTCTTTCAATCAAACAGAGACACTCGCTCCCCGCCTCTACCATAATGGGGTCTAGCCTAATCTTAATGTCACAAAAAAAAAAATCTATGAGCTAATTTTTAATACCGAATGAGACTAGTTATTATTGATTTAATGTTTAGACCATTTCAGTTAGAGTGTTAAATGTCCCTTTTCCCTCAAGGATTACTGCACCTTATTCCAAGTTTTATGCCACTGAATCTCAATCTTGTTCATGTAATGCAATAAAAGCACATGCGGCGTGTCAATGATATGTCACACAGAAGATCAATAAAAGACCGTATTCATATAAAAGTGGCTACAGTCATATGAGGAGTGTCTAAAAGGCATTTCATTTGAGGCAGTGTTCAGAAAGAAAAAAACTCCAAGCAATCTGCTCTTTGGTGAGTCCATTAAAATTGTGACATTTTTAATAATAGCACAGTGGGAGATCACAGCGAGGATAGAGAGTGGGTGCATTTACAGCTATTCAGCTCGCTTTTTAATACAAGGCAGCATGGTCCGATTTTTGTGAGCTCCATTAAATGAAAGGAAATTTCCCAGTGCCCCCGATAATGCTGGGTGTGATGTGGGTTGTCTGGCTCCCCACTCAGTTACTCAGAGGCCTTTATTCTTAATATAGTCCAGAAAGAAAAAAAAAGGTTATGGCTGGTGAAACAGACAAAATGAAATATCACAGAAATGTAACAGAAATGAATACAAAGCCATCAGTAATGTGCTGATATCTGGGGCTTAGCTGCTGCTGCTCACGTGAGATATTAACATGAAATGCAAGAAAATTGTTAAGAAATTAACATTAGTGATAAGAATACGACGACACATTCATTGATCACTTCAATGAAGTATCTCATAAATGTAGATCATTCACTTCACAGGACCAGGAACTTTACATCTCAATAATACAAATCATATATGGACACACGTGCATGCACATGAACACAGACACAACACACAGTATACTAAATATGGACACCAAATATAAGCAAACTATAAAGTTGTTTTTAAAGAATTTCGAATGATACAGTAACATGACTAACAGTCTACAGCAGTGCTCACAGTGACACTATTTAGCAGGCGAGACATTTACCACCTTAGTTTAGCATGATAGCAGGTACAACATAAAAGATTTTGCGTAGACTCATACAAAAATAAGCCATCTCAATCATCACTTATAACCTTTTCTTATTTTGCCGTGTTCAGGACATTTCTCGGTGTCAACATTTGGGCAGTGGTGTGCCGCCTGCAGCCAGCGTGCAGGGTGTGAGGTGCAGGATTTTATTAAAACATGGCAACCAGTTGGCAAATTATAAACATGTCAGGCCACCAGAAGCACGTTTGAGCAAGGGAGGAAACAATATGAAATCAGTGTGACTGTGTGAAAAGGGTCCCATGTGCTGATGAATACTGAGATTCAAATCAAGAATTGAATTGTGTGCTGATGTGTGATGAATGAATACTGATGAATACTGAGACTATTATCACCTGAATCTGAAGCTACCAAACAGCAGACAGACAAAGTCTGAGAAGGACATGAGTGTCGGCACCAAATTTCAAGACAATCCATCCAACAATTGTTGAGACATTAAATGTAAACCTCTTAATGGCACCAGAGGAAAAGTCAAGGCATCATGGGGTTGTAAGAACACACAAATGTTGGTACAAACGTTTGTGCTGATCCATCTAGTGGATGTTGAGATATTTCTCAAGATAAGTGAAAACCTGCTGGTGGGGCTATATGAAAAGCCAGGAGATCACCAAAGTCCAGGGATCTATTCATTGTTGGTTTTGCTTTTTTTGACAATAAGAAGTAGAGAAAAACACAATAAAGAAAAACAATAAGATCCAGTCTCCAGAAATCATCCTCATAGCATAAATGTGTGTATCAATATTCATGATAATCTGTCAAGTAGAGATATCTAGGTCCAAAGTGGTGGACTGACAAACAATGCCGTTCTTGGACCCACACTAAAAGTCTCCAATGATATATACACACACACACACACTCATAAAAATAAATAACTAAATAAAAAGCATAAAAAGGATGTCTAATGGACTCTGAGTCAATCTCTGAATCCTTACAGCCAAAACAATCCAATCAACATAAGCAAACACATTTTTCTCCAAGTCTGCATCCAGATAAGTGAGAGCGGAGCTGAAGTACTGTGTGGCCTGAAGCTGCTGTGTTGACAGCGAATGGACGACTGGCTTTATGGGCCCGTACAGCTCTTGTCTGAACTTTATTATGTACTGTACAATAAACCGTTACACTCTGGTAGTGCTATCAGTTCAGAGCCAGAAAATGCCACAGAAGAACCATCTTGTACCTTCTGTTTTCTGTCTCCTGTGATTCATTACGGACTGTATTATTTTTTAGTGTTGGTTCAGTGGAGCAAAAGTTCACAGATAAAGACTCATAAACCCTTGAAGTGTGCAAAACAGGCTGAGATTCACTTTTTTTATGAAGTCTACTTTATCACTAGGCAGCGATTATCCACAGTGAAGATGGTCAAGCAAATTCATCAATCCACACCACGTGACATAACTTTTACATACATAAAATATGCATTTGAAAAGGGTGAAATATTTCTTTGACCTCTCTGTCGGTCCGTTTTTCCAGATACGAGATCCGGGACATGCATCTTGTGGAGGAGAGTGTCTTGGAGAGCCTAAAGGTCAAAGCCGACTTCCATAACTTCAAGCCACGACCCTTCAACATGCGTGAATTTTACGACCGCACCGGTCACGACATCAATGACATGCTGCTCTCCTGCCACTTTCACGGCACCGAGTGCAGAGCGGAGGACTTCAAGGTGGTAAGTCATCTTCCAAGAAGATTCGACGCGACCATGATTAAAGGATAAGTCTGTTTTTCTCTATTGTGTTTTTCTCTACTTCTTATTGTCAAAAAAAACAAAACCAACAATGAATAGATCCCCTTAATACATAAATAGTAAACTCAAAGTAAAATTAGTTTCTTTTCACTTTTTTTGCAAGGAAATATATATATTATAATAACACTACAGCAATTGTGCACATTTCTCCATTTGGGAATATTTGTGGAAACAGCATGCAAGCTTCAGGCCTCTGGGTGGCGTTTCCCATAGCAACAGTTGACTGACATTTGAGAGCTGGCATTGCTAGGGGATGCATTGTCAACTGCCATGGTCATAGCCCTGGAAAGCTCACAAATGCTAAAATATGATTTTTTGTGTCATGTAGTAGTTTCTATAATGTTTGTGATTCCATTTGCTACAAATCAAGTAGTTAAAGTTGCTCGAGGTAGGTTGTTAAGCTCCATGTAAATATAGTAAATTCATATCAACTAACGCCTGTCACTACAGAAAAATAAATACATTTCTTATTTTCGCTAATTTTAAGTTTGACCAAATAAAAAAAAAAACCTTTTAATTGTTTTATTTAACTTTAAAAACACATCAATCAATAGTGAACATGGGCACTGTAGTCTGTTTAAAGTTGATCCCACATACACTGTTCTGCTGCCATTAATACTCACCAGGGTACCAAATCCACTGCTGAAAATAGTCCCCTACGAATGCATAATTTAATTCTGTTTAAGTAACGTTTGCGACACAGACGGGTTAGGGAACTCAGGAACTATTGTGTCTAACACATTGTTGGTTTTGGTCTGTTCATGGGATTTTGCTTTACAATAAGAAAAAGGTAGAATACCACTAGTTTTATCCCTAAAAATGATTTCATGTGGTGTTTAGATGGTGGGGCGCAGACAATACACACTGTATAAATCATAGGATTATCTATTTATAGTGAGTTAAAGAATGATGAGCCCCCCACAGCAAAGAAAGAGCAAACCTCGGAGTGAACTGAAGGAAAAGAGTTTTCTGACCTGAGGATACCTGCTGTTTTTTTTCTTTCTGTGCTGCTGGTTTGAATCGAAACCTCCTCTTGCGAAAACACACAGCACAACGCACATTTGTTGTGCTAACATGTGCATCTTTTATTCCCAGAAGCATGTGCAGACATTTCCGGTACAAAGTGAGATTTACATTTTTATGATAGATTTTTTTCTTTTTCTTCTTTTATGTAGATAATGTTGGGGTGTGTTCATATCAGTCTGCATAGAAATATGTTTCGAAATCTGTGCCGACACGTCCTTGGTGAAACTTATGATCAAACATTGTGAGCTTCTTATTTATTTCGTTGAATCCCCACAGCTCTGTGTAGATGTTTGCATCCACCGTACCTTTTCATCTTTGCGTTGCTATCATTTTCTACTTCAAAACAAAGGAGGGGCACACCAGAGTCCTTTGAAATAAACCCATGGGATGTGGAACAATGCAGTGGAGCTGGTCAAGGAAGTGTGTTTAAGCAGTCCACTGACACGTGCGGCTGACTGATGCTCAAGTAGGTTTCTCCTGCGGCAAAAAGTAGAGCTCCCTGGCTGTAACGTCTCTGCCATAAAACCCTGCTGTTGCTGCTGGCGCACCCGGACACTGTTGCCAACAGTCATTGGCATCGGACGTGATTTTTAATTTGGAGCTGAACATTGATCATTCCACACAGCAGCCTCACAGAGCCGATTAGATTAAGTTTAATGTAGTTTTTTTCCCAAGAAGACCCCCGTTTATCTTGAGTGGATGTCTGCAGTGGTGTGGAAGAAGTCGTAGATCCTCTTAAAGACATTATCCATTAGGTGATCAATCACGTGTTGCGGTGTCACGTGTGTGAACTGATTTAACCAGGAGAGTTGATTAAGAGCGAGCTTGTACGTGCTGGCCCAGGAGATTCATTTTTGGCGAGGGGGAACATTAACACGCACGTTCACACACGAAGACACCAAAGAGGATGTCTACATGCTGCCACTTACTGCACCAGCTGCACTGAAGCACCTTTTGAAGTAATATTTCTGCTTATGGGCAATTTTACTATTTTTCCCACTAACGCAGTGAAAGGAAAACTACTGGAAGCCTTTTTTATGTCTCTGCATGCAGTTTGAAGTGGAGGGGAGATTAGTCACCTCATTTATCAGATGTCTCTGGTATCACATAGCAACTCTTATATATTTTGATTTTATTTCAATGGCTCATTTAAATTTAGGATTTAGGAACTCTGCATGGTCAGAAACCTGTCTGCATTAATTAGCGTGGTTAGGGTGTCATCTGCTGAGGGCTCGGTGGTTGTAGGTTGTAGGAGGTTGGGAACCCGCGCTACAAGGTTTTGGCTACGAAACTCATGGAGACTGTGAATTCCTTTACAAAGCAGTTCATCACCTGCCTGTTTACACTTGCTTTTGCTCAGTCATTTCTACTGGTGTCAAGTCACTTTTATATATAGAACCCAGAATCACAAATCACAGTTTTTCCTGAAATAGCTTTACAATCTGTAAAGTATATGACACCCTCCTCTTGGACTCTCAGTTCAATGTTGATTGCTTTTGTCTTTTATTTTTAAGCTTTTTGCATTTTGTGATTTGCTCTAGAAAGCTGCTACGTGAATAAACTTGCTCCAACTGAGGGTAGAGAAATACACCTATAGTGCTTGTTACGTGAAGGTTCAGTCACAGCTCATGTTAACTTACATAAGAATAAAATAGTAAAAAATAGCTTCAGTATGACTCTTAATGAGTCACAGTCCTACCTCAATAAGCCCTGCAGAGTAGAGATGTCCAGTACATGTACTGTTCAAACAAATCTTTAAATCTTCAACATGAACCAACTGTACTGAGTCACCATTGTCACTGAAAATAGCTTTCAGCAGTTGAGCTCCCCTCACTGGTAACTGAGAGCACAGTTGTCAGCTCAGCTGCAGATTACTACCTCATTAAAAGCTTATCAAAAGGCTATGAAAACCAGAGAAACAATCATAAAGTGATAACTGAAAGAAATAGGCTGCTGAGCTACTCATACATAGTGCTTGTAAAGACCTGGTTTTATAGTGAACTGAATGTTTTACTTTACTAAAGGCTGTCAGAATCAGTGTTGAACATCATGGCCGTATGGACAGTGATGCGGTCACTTACTGTTCCTCATAGTGAAATGCACGGAGATGTAACCACTTAGCTAAGAGAAAAGAGCATAGTCAGTGTCTTCTAATCTTTAAACTGAATTAAACAAAACAATGCAGGTTTGCAAGTGATTTGTAATTTACACCTCTATGTGGTTTAGACTTACTGCTTCTGCATTTCTGCACTTCTTCAGTTACCAGTTTCAATTATTTTTTCCCACCCATTTTATGTCAATGAGGGTGGGAAAAATAACAGAAAATAAAAAAATAAAGCAATACAGTTCATCACCACCACAAAATACATCATCCCCAATGATCATATAGTTGGATCAGCACTTCTCTAAAACAGCTTCAATACAGTGAATACACTGTTGTATTAAACTGTATTAGTTTTAGCTATGTGTCCCTAATAAACTGGTTACTGAGTGTACACTTGTATGTGACTCTTGTAACAGTGCATAGTTTTCAACTGTAATTTTATTTCTCACTGTGTTGTATTTATTATTTTAATGGGATTTTATCTACATCTTAAGAAGGTTTCTTGTACTGCTGTGACATGTTGACTTCCCCTCTGGGATCAGTAAAGTCTTATCTTATCTTATTGTAAACCCGATGAGTTCCAATCATAGCAGCGAGGCAGCCTTATGCAGATTTTAAAGTCACAGTAAAGAGAGCCACGGTATGGAAATCTGTATCAGGAGAAATGAAGTCAGCTCGGGGTAAAATATTTAGCAGAAAAGCATTTGTTATTATGTGTTTTTGAAAAATCAGTGATGGCTGAAATCTATTTAGCTGCTTCACTTTCAGGCCCTGGTATTGTGGCTGAGTGACCGTGACACTTGCTGCCATGACAAGTCGAAAGGCCTTTCAAGATTACGTGGGCCAAGATCACCTTTCAGCCCACCTTCAAACACAACAAGGCCTTTAATGAGTTTGTTGTCCTCAGAAGAGGAGGAGAAAATATTAGATTCCCCCGGCCACACAGTTCCTTGAAGTCAGAGGTGAAGATTGTTGTTCTGTGGCACTTTAATGATGCAGCAGTTGCCGGCCGAGCAGAGTGCCCTTCTCCCCCAACCCAAACATTGCATCATGACTTTTCCCTGACAGGGTTCGACACAGCTTTGTGGTTGTGAGCGCCGCTTCCAAATATTTGGTTAGTGCTGCCTCAATAATTCATTTTAGCACTGAAATGTGAAATGCACACACTTTAAGCATGTAAATAGTGGTTTTGTGAAACCGTGTGTGTGTGTGTGTGTGTGTGTGTGTATAGTCCCAACACCCACTCAAGCATCTTATTGACCTTTCCGTGTTTTTGTGTAATTTGAGGGGGATGGATAATTTATGTTGTAGTTAATTTATGTAGCTCACAAGTCTAGGGCTGTGTCTTAAACTGCCCCACATCGCCTTCTCTCAGTTCCCTACTGTGATGGAGCAATTTCTCTTCTCTTTGAAGAGCAGTACGGCTCTCAGGAAATTGCATCTGGCCAGAACATAGTGGCAGCGGAGAGGTGTTTCCCCTGGAGAGGTTTAAGGCCTTTATTTCTCTCCTCTCAACTTCCCATTGTTATCTACATCACCGCACAGCTCCAGAAAACTGGAAAATGCACTTCCTTTGAAGACCGTCTTTGATGCATTGCATTGTTAATCTTTTCATTGTTTCATTGCAAAGTGCTTGATGAATAAGGAAAGAGGTATATCCCAACTGACTGTTCTTTGTGAAAAGATCAAAAGAGGAAAAAAAAGAGAAGAGGCTGATAAGAAACTATTTCATGTGGTTTCTGATGAGAATACAGATTGGGGACTCAACTGAATTGACAGGATCACTTCTTTTTAAAAAATTATTTCATAGCACATTATGTGGAAGACAAAAGAGTGATTCTTCAACTGGGAGACACCTCCAGGGGAGACCTTTTCAGAGATGGCACACAGAAAAATGACAATACCTTGTCATCTCCTGTCACTGAGTCATAGTTCATTTTTCAGTATCTTAAC
The DNA here is from genome assembly GCA_023238725.1 of Scortum barcoo. Lineage (NCBI taxonomy): Eukaryota > Metazoa > Chordata > Actinopteri > Centrarchiformes > Terapontidae > Scortum > Scortum barcoo. The sequence continues at coordinate 17,220,635 of CM041549.1, forward strand.
AGCCAATATTTCCTCATCTGCTGAGGCAGTGTTCAATAATATGCCAGTGTGATGAACTCTGCCCCCCCCAAAAAAGGGAATTAGCCCCAGTATTTGTTTAAACAGTTGTTCATAAAAAGCCTTAAACCTGATTGTGTCCCATTTAAAACAAGATTTGCTTCGCTTTGACAGGATTCTTCTGAGTTTTAAAATCTTTTTAAAAATGTTTTTCATTGAGTTTGAGTAAAAAAATATTTTTACTGAATTTGTCAGTTTCTTTTCACATCCAGCAGGTACAGGGCAACATTATCATTCATTTAGTCCTGTGTGTGATGAATGGTCTTTTTTTGGTCCACATTACTTTCTCAGGGATTTATCTGCCTCTTCAGCTGCTAAATGCTCCATCATGACAGTAGTGCCTACAGTAAAGCTGCAGCCCAGCTAAACAGAGAGCTGAAATTCGCAATATATTATATCCCACTCTAAGGAATAGTGGCAGAGAGTTAGACAAGGAAATAACAAACAAGCACAATACTGGAAAGAGTAAAGGAAGAGACAGCTAGCCTGACTCTGGTTATCAGTTTATCAGTGCCTATAATTCTCACAAATTAATGTGTTATTTCTTGTTAGTTTAACGTGTACAAACACCAAAGTACAAAGAACGACAATTCTGTGTTTACTGAGCTAAAAGGCTGCTGTTTGTAGCTTCATATTTACCGTACAGACATGAGACCAACCAAGATCAATCTTCTGATCTCACTCTCAACTAGTCAGCTTCAAAGCAAGAGTAGCATCAATACTGACGTTGAATGATATTCCTTTGTTAATTGTTTTAATTTTATAAGACAGTGAAAAGGAAGACCAGCCAGACTCATGTGGAAAGTTATTGTGCTCCTTCGCTCAGAGAAGCACTTTGAGAAACAGATAAATGGCTCCAGCAGTTATTACAGAGTTATCGAAAGCACCCGGCGCTCCCCCTTTGCTCCTCAACAGTTGCAGAGAATCATCTCTGCTAATTGGACTCGGAGGTATTTCTGAAGGAGACAGCAAACTGTGCTTATTTAAAAACCCGACCGCCAGTGAACTCCAGTAAAGGAGAACAGAGCTACAGTCCCAGTCTGATGAGCACTTCGCTTGGTCTAATGCTCGGCCCTTTTTTGTTTGTCAAACTCGGGTCTGACAGCTCCACCCGGGGAATAGATGTGTGTCTGCGAGCTCCCAGCACACTGCTGTCATGACAGTTGTGTCATAATTTCTGTGCACTGATCGCTGCTGTCATGTCTCAAGAAGGCAACATGCATTTCTAGATTTTGTAGACAAAATGTAAAACACACCGTGTCATGGAGAAGAGACAGCGTTGTCGTATGAGAGTTGCTGAATTTTGTGTCACTTTTATCATTTGCAAGCTGTGCGGCTGTAAATGTATTAAGAAAAACAGTTATATAACAGACACTGTAACTTCCTTGTATCTTAATTATTTTACTTATGACCATTTCCCAGAGCATTGCAGTTTTAAAAGCAGTCACTGCTCACAGTTGCATAATACACAGGGGATAAAATAGCTTTTGCCAATGAATTAATACATAAAGGTGGCTAAATATTTTCAGCGATGGATTACTTTCTCAAGGTTTCAAGTTTCACCAAGTCGATTTTCAAACTGTGTAGGCATGAACTGAATCCAATGGCTGTCTGGAGGGCAGGAAATCTAAAATGTATGGTATGCTTTGGAAAATGGTCAGCAGTAATGTAAAATATACTCTCTTGGGACCGAATAAAACATACAAAAACCACCACCGTGCTCCCTTGGTTAAATTTCCGCCCTGTGATGTTTTCATTGGAGTGCAGGATTGTGGCTGAAAATGCATCCAGTGTGCTTTTCGTGTTCAATTTCCAGTTTGACTCCTTTAAAGCTCATGCAGTGATTTTCTTTAGCCCCAGCCTGAACTCTCTAAAAGCAACCCAGAGGGTGACAATGAGCTCAGATTTCTCCGACAACTCCAGCCGTGCTGGGAGCTGCAAAAGAACCGCACACTTGGGTGGGGAAACAGCCCGTCTTTCCCTTGGCATGAAAATACTTAGCCTTGCATTTCCTCGGGGTTTTGTGGCCTGAAGCGACAGAGATGGAGCACAGCCACCACCCACACTGCCCAGCGGCTTGTGGGTCGGCACAGCTGTGCACCACGTCTTGGCTCCCGAAGTTGTCACATCCTCCTGCGCTGAGCCAGCAAAGTTGTGTCACCTCTTGGTCACAGTGTTTATCCTCATTTTTTTCCCCCCTCCTTTCTTGGGCAATTTTCTGCATTCCTCCTTCGTCTCAACCCCTGCACGGTGCATTCCTCACATCAACCCCCATGGGCATGACAATCCTCATTATGTTTTCATGTCATGCTCTCTCCTCCCCTCTCTATCTCCTTCTCCCTCCCTCACTCTTATGCCCTTTCCTTTGTTCTTTCTGCTCCCATGACATCCACTCCCCGATTTAGGAGCCCTGGGTTATTTAAAAAAAAAAGAAAAAAATCTTGATGAAGAGAGGATAGGTGGAGATATTAGGAACACTTAAACAGCCTCTTAAATGTATTCCCACAGCAGCACTGCGAAAAACATAAGAAAACACTTAGAGGATTAAATTAATATTCGCCCCGCAGTGCTGAACGAGGGGTATTTAGTGCTGACCACCTCCAAAGACTGATTGAGGGGCAGAGTAACCGCATTACCCAGATCAGCAGGTGAATACTCAAGGCTCATAACGTGAAGTAATCCTGTACAAGGAAGCCATCTGTCAGCAATGAGACTGCCAAACACAGCAGGAGAGCTCAAGAGCAACTTTATCGAGCGTATTTTATAACAGGAACTTTAATGAACACTCACCTCCCTTGGATCCCCGCAGATTAAGCCCTCCTATATCATACGTGCATACAACTTTGAAACCATGTTGAATTACAAGTCTGCCTGTTTCCCCCGTGCCACTTTAGTCATCGTGTGAAACCCAAACCAAATCTTAGGAGACAGTTGTGAAGTGTTTCCCCCAAATGAAGCTAAAATTTTAACAGATTTTTACAGACTTCTGTTAATAAAGATAAACTGTTGGTGTCACTAATTCTCCGGCTGGGTGCTGTAAAATAACTGCAGACGAAGAGGGTGCAATGTGATGGCGTAATCAAAAGAGGGTCAGTCAAATCTCAAAAGATAAAAATCTCTGTGGGAAAACAGGAAGGTTACCGCTGCCTCATCACTCCTCACGCATCTGATATTTTCAGCTGTTCTGTGTCTCTTCAGTGATGTATGTCATGATTTATTAGCCAAGCCACTTTTTTTCTCTCGATACAGTAACTTTTCCACTTCAGCCGAGTGTAAAACCAGAAATATTTGGACTTTATATTTATGTGCAAATTGAAAATAAGCAGGTGCGTGGAAACACACTTTTTTTCTGCCCACCCCATTCTCCATTTCTGTCTCTTAATCGCTTACTTTGTTTCCCCGTTTTGCAGAAAAACTCTTTTGTTTCATACCATTAGAGAATCCAACCCCCTGAGACCAGGGAAACTGACCAACAGAGGGTTTTTAGGACAAGTGAAGGGACATTTATAGCGTCAATAAGTGCAGGTAAAAGGAGAAGCAGGGGAGGAAGAAGAAAGGACGGGTGCAGGTTTGCCACAAGGGAGCAAAAAGCAAAAATCAGCTCTCAGTGGAAGAGATATGGCCACATTGATCATCTGCAATCACTGGGCTTGACAACATCACCAGTTGTTTTAGCATACTAATGGCCTAATCAGTCTTTTCGATGCTTTGACTGGAACGCACTTTAATAACCCCAAAAAAATCTGCTCATCCTAAAACCCAGAGATATCTTCTGCTACGTTGTTAAAGGGCGGACAGCCACACCGCGTCTCCATGACTCCAGCTGGTTTCTAGACGGATCAGTAATGCTGCTCAAGCACGCTCTATTTGCCCGGGCCTGAGAGGGGGAAACGCTTTTTATGAAGACATTTTGGACTGGGGAGGAAGAAGGGGTAAAAAAAAGAAGAAGAAGCACAGTGGGGCTGAAAATAGCCCGGGTCGGCTGCACTGCTCTGCACATGGTTTATTTATCCTGAGGATTAGTGCAGGTGACTTGAGGGCTGGGCTCTGTGTGGGCTAGAGGCAGGCTGGCAAACGGCTAGCTGCGACTCAGACTGCTGGATGGAGTTTAGGAGGAGGAGACTGAGGAGAAACGATGCCGCAGTTCAGATTGCCGAGCTCCTCTGTACTTGCCTGACCCCAAATCAGACTAATTGTGTGTTTCCAGAGGTTGGCTGGGAGATACAGACTCTGTTAGATGTGGCAGAGAGGCTGGCTGGTCTGTAACTGACTACATTTACTCAGGCACTGAACTGGTGTACAGTTTTTAAGTAATTTACTTCAGTATTTTTATGATACTTAACAATTGTACTCTACTACATGTCAGAGTGTCAGTGTTGTGCTTTGTGCTCCTCTTTTACTTACTGTTAACTTTCCAGATTTAGATTTTGCTCTAAAACCATATGATGACTTGATGAAATATGATGCATCATAAGGGATTAAACCATTAGATAACCCAATTTTTTGTTTCATCAAGCCTTATAAAAACAGTGTATAGTTGGGGGTCCTTGTCACATTTCAGATGTTTGTGGGTTGTTTGCTGTTCCACCACAGTGATATTTTTTGTTTTAACAGTTTTAGGCCCAAAAAAGTCCAATATTTCACAAAAAAGGGACAAAAATAGTTTAATTTAATTTAATTTGCCTTGGATGTGTTGGATTTGTTTCTTTCTTCTCTCATTAATCATCTCACAAGATTTCAGATTTATCTCATGACCCTTTGGAAGGGCTTAACCCTTAGTTTTGAATAAACTACCAGACTACCACATTGACCAGCTGCAGTAAAATTCAGCTTATTCACAGATACACTGGTATTAACAATCCAGTCATTTTATATGTTGTAATGGTAATGGGGCCTATTTTTCACACGAAACCCTATTTTTATTTTTGATCCTTTAAAGCACTTCAATGTAATTTTTCATTTTGTGTTCATTTTGGGGGCACCGGCTGACAAAGGCAGCACTGTTTCACCTAATGTTATTTTACATGTTTCTGTCGCTTCACTCACTGCTGCAAGGAGATGACTTCGCTGGGAGGAGAGCGGGCGGCGACTCCAGAGACGGACCTTCAGTTAGCGGCTGAACTCCAATTGAGCCAGAGCAAACCCCAGCAATTTTTGTAATTTCACAGAAAAAAATCCAACCCGGGGGCAGGCATTAAGAATAACTATTAGAAACTAATAGAAACAGCCAATCTTCTTGCTCTTGTACTCGTTTGCTTATGTAGGTCAGACCGAGGCATCAGCATTAAATTAAGGCTGTTTCATAATCAGTCAAAAACTCCATAGAGCTGGTTTAAGTACATTTTTCTGAGGATACTTACGCACTTTTTCTTAAATAGGATCTTAAATGCGTGGCTTTAGCTTGTAATGGAGTATTTTTACACTGTTGTTTTGGTACTTTTACTCAAGTAAAGGATCTGAATACTTCTGCCACCACTGTGGGGTGGGTAGTGCAGTGTGTCTGTGGATCAGTCTCTGTCGATCAGGTCTATGACAGGCTTGTCTGGATGTGCAGGCAGTTATTGTTTAAACCCACTGAAGTTTATGTTAAATTCAGGTTTGGATTGAAAGTTTCCACGGTCACCATGTCAGACCGAATCACGGGACTCTTTCATTTGATGCAACGGCGCAGCCATGAAAACGTGACATACAGTGGATATAAAAAGTCTACACACCCCTGTTCAAATGCCAGGTTTTTGTGATGTAAAAAAATGATACCAAGATATGCACACCCTTAAACTAATACTTTGTTGCAGCACCTTTGGCTTTAATTCCAGCACTCAGTCTTTTTGGGTAAGAGTCTATCAGCGTGGCACATCTTGATGTGGCAATATTTGCCCACTCTTCTTTGCAAAACTGCTCCAAATCTGACAGATTGCGAGGGCATCTCCTATGCACAGCCCTCTTCAGATCACCCCACAGATGTTCAATTGTATTTCAATCGGCCATTCCAAAACCTGAAACTTTTATGGTGAAGCCGTTCTTTAGTTGATTTGGATGTGTGCTTTGGGTCATTGTCGTGCTGAAAGATGAAGTTCCTCTTCATCTTCAGTTTTCTAACAGAAGTCAGAAGGTTTTGTGCCAACACTGACTGGTATTTGGAACTGTTCATAATTCCCTCCACCCTGACTAAGGCCCCAGTTCCAGCTGAAGAAAAACAACAGCCCCAAAGCATGATGCTGCCACCACCATGCTTCACTGTAGGTTTGGTGTTCTTTTGGTGATGAGCAGTGTTGGTTTTTGCGCCAAATATACCTTTTGGAATTATGGCCAAAAAGTTCAACCTTAGGTTTCATCGGAGACCACAACACATTTTCCCACATGCGTTTGGGAGATTTCAAATGTCTTTTTGCAAAATGAAGCCGGGCTTGGATGTTTTTCTTCGAGAGATAAGGCTTCCGTCTTGCCACCCATCCCCATACCCCCAGACATATGAAGAAGACGGGATATTGTTGTCACATGTACTACACAGCCAGTACTTGCCAGAAATTCCTGCAACTCCTTCAATGTTGCTGTTCGGCCTCTTGGCAGCCTCCCTGACCAGTTTTCTCCTCGTTTTATCATCAATTTTGGACAGGACGTCCTGTTCTTGGTAATGTCACTGTTGTGCCATATTTTCTCCACTTGATGATGACTGTCTTCACTCTGTTCCATGGTATATTTAATTCCTTGGAAATTCTTTTGTACCCTTCTCCTGACTGATATCTTTGAACAATGAGATCCCTCTGATGCTTTGGAAGCTCTCTGCGGACCATGGCTTGTGCTGGAAGATGTGGCTACAAAAATGTGAAGAAAAGCCTACTAGAACAGCTGAACTTTATTTGGGGTTAATCAGAGGCACTTTAAATGGTGACAGGTGTGTGCTGACTCCCATTTAACATGAGTTTGAATGTAATTGGTTAAATCCGAACACAGCCATACCCCCAGTTATAAGAGGGTGTGCACACTTGTGCAACCTCATTATCTCAGTTGTTTATTTTTACTTTACCTCCCTAAAAGATTTCAGTTTGTTTTTCAATTGCATTGTACAGGTTATAGGGTCACATTAAAGGTGGAAAAAGTTGTGAAATTATTTATCTTGGTGTCATTTTTTTATATCACAAAAACCTGGCATTTGAACAGGGGTGTGAAGACTTTTTATATCCACTGTATCAGATTTGAATATTTCACTCACTAGGACTGTGATATTGCTTTAATGAAGCGCGCTAACACGCAGACACAGAATGAGATATGAGATATGAGATGTTGTTAAACAGACTGGAAAAAATGAAACTACGTAACAGGAATTTAAGGGGCACATTAGGAACATTTTCGCAGTTGAAGTGGGTTATCCAGTCAGATGCACAGGAATGCACAAAGGCACACAAACAACGCTTCCTGATAAACTGCATTGTGAGGGAGCATGCACTGTAAACACAGCTGAATGACGGCAGACAAGCACTAAAACCTGTAAACAATCAAATAATCCTGCCACAGTACAAACAGCGCTGACAGAGACACAAACACGCGGAGAAGGAGAGCGAGGCAGCTGCTCGGTTTTCACTCCGCTCCAACTGTCTTTCAGAAGAACCTGCTTTTGTGTCTTTTTGTGTGTGTGTGTGATCCACACAAAGAATAAAACCACGCACAGACAGACGGGGGCTCGGCGTGTGACGAGGCCGGAGAAATGGACGCAGGGCAGGACGGAGTGAGAAAAGACAGATGGGAGCAGTTGTAGTGACAGGTGAGGATGTAGGCTGTAGTCACTGTAGGTGTGAAACAACGCGCAAAAAACGAAGCCGCTCTGAAAGAGGCAAGGACAAATGGATGAAGGAAAGGTGAGAGAAGGCAAGAAAATGAGCTGGAGGCATGTTATTTAGAACAAAAATGAGGGTTATAATGAGGAGGTTTAGAATGGAAGGAGAAGTCGGCGGGGGAGAGGAACAAGCAGGAAACAAGGAAGGCTCTCTCTGCGTCTTACTCTGACACTGCTATAATGAGTCATTTATTTTAATATGCAGGAAGATCCTGCCCAAATTTACTCTGCTCACATTAAAGGCTTTGATTATTGTCTGAGGGAAAACTATTGGGGGAGAGTCGGAGATATTAATTTCTAGCTTGTAAAATGAGACACAGGTGCACACATGCAACACACACAGACACACAAACCTGCTGACAGGTAAAGCGTGCTGTAGTGGGAGGCAGTGGCATTCACAACAACAACAACAGCAGCAGCCCTCTGGGAGAACAGCCGGGAGACTGATTAGTATTTCCTGGATGTGCCTTTGCACTTTTATATCAACCTCAGACTGGCATTTCCACTGCAATTACTGAGCTAATCAGTTAACCAGCGATGGCTCCGGCTTGGCCCGCAGCCTGAGTTTAGGCAACATTTCTTTCTGTTGTTTCTCCTTTTTAATGTGTCTGTGGGAAATAACGGCACGCCGGCGGAAATAAGAGGCAGGAGCTACAGTTCGCTGGCTGCTGTGCGCGGCGCGTTGTTGATTTGTCGAGACCTTGGCGCCTCTGGATGCTGCACTTTCTTGAAAGATTATCATTATGACATTTTGTGGTTACCGCGCAGAATACAATGCAGAGCGACAGGAGAGTTGGGAGACAGATAGAGAGGCATTTACACGCTGACAGGGAGGAGGACGGGGGGAAGAGAAAGGACATAATGGCAGAAGAGACTGTTCAATAACTGTGAATAATGTCTGAAATTCATTTATTAAAAATTACCTTCAAAATGTTGAATGACTTTTCTTACTCCTTAAGTGCTGCAGAATTGCATCAACTGAAGGTTACTCAGCTTTACCTGACAAATTTCCACTGACTTGAAGCACTTTACAGGTGTTAACTGCTCCTGCATGCGAATAACAACACTTAAAAGATATTCGTCTTGGCGTGTATTGTATCATTGTCTCACCTGAAAAGAAACTTTTAACCTTAATGAGACTTTCTGTTACTTAAAGCCTCCCTCATCAGTTTTGTTACATCAAATTAAGATCAGAGTACTTTATGTAATGTGGAAGGGGTTTCTTATGGTGACAAATCCAAAGTACATTAAAATTAAATTCTCCATTTCCCTTCACCTCTACAGAGTGGTTTAGCGTCTTTCAGCTCACAGTTTTGGCCCAGTGTAATAGCTCTCATTGTGTTGCCACCTTAGCGAGCAGCTGTTTTCAACAAAGAAATCTCTCCAGACCGCATGTACACTTCCTGCAGACAGACACAGTTAGCGACGAGCTGGTGAACATATTGGAGCATTTAGCACCTGAAAAGACAGACGTCTCACCTCAGGAGTTGTTAGCGTAGTTAATATTGTCATATATTAAACATGACTGCAAAGAGATGCTAATGTTGCTTTGTGTGTGCCAGATGTGCAGGTGATGATATGTCAGTGTTGTGTTTACAGCTTGTGAATCAGTTAATAAGCTTTAAATAGAGGAAAAGGGGTACTAATAAGGTCACTTAACAACTGGAAATGTCCCTAAAAGATTATTTGGACTCCATGCTGTTTGTAATTCTGCCTATTTCTCTGCCTGCTGCCAAAGAAGCTCCTCTTTGTCCATCTTTTGATCGCTCATCATTACAAGTACCATAAGCACAATTTAGTACACTTAACCTCTGTCTGTACAACTACACTTTAACAAGCTAATATCCCTCGTTATTGTGTGGCCTGCTACACTACCACTGCACTGGATTGGCGCTGAGGACAAATATTTAGTTATTCAGGCAGGATGAGTGGGCCCACTGGAGACCTTCTTTTATCAAGGTGAGACACACAAACAAAGAGAGTGGATGAATGAATATCAGACACATTCACAGGGAATGAATGAATATTTTCCTCTGTTTCCCTCCCACACACTCGCACTAAATATGATGCAACTGCTTTCTTTATACAATGAAGGGAAATGAAACCCATCCCTCATGCTGCTATGCATTGACCTTAGGTAAAACAGGCACTGCCACTTAGTGAGTGATGCTGGGACAACCATTCAGAATAGAGGACATCAGTCACTGCAGCGTGTGGCCGCAGTGGGGACTGACAGGTATATCTGAAAGAAGTAAATTGGCTCTGCGTTTGTTGTTTACTCTCTGCTGGTCATTGTGTCTCTGCTGCTCTGATAAGCGGAGCGGAGCTGAAGTTGAAGCTGTAGCCGAGATGGTAGCCACGCTCTCTCTCTCTCTCTCCTCTCTCTCCTCTCTCTCTCCCGGTGTCCTCCGCTTGACAGGGACACACCTGTTTAAAATAGCAGCAGAAACTTATTATGCTCCTCCAGTCGCCTGCCTCCGCTGCGTGCAGATGCCGCTGTCTGCCACGCAGGACCCCGCCGGTGCATCTTCTCTCTCCCACCTCTCCACCTCAATGACACTTCAGTGCTCAATTAAGGGAGCAGGCGGTATGTTTTCGGTCAGAACAGCAGAAAACAAGGTTGATGGAATAGTCACACTTCTTAGTCAGCCTCAGGTTGTAATTTTGGCTCTAATCCCTCACATGACTCAGAGCTGGTGGCTTTAAATCTTGTGAGAAGACTTTTTACTTCAAAGCAGAGTAAGTAAGAGCCCTCCGCTGAAGTCAGCCTCTCGCTGTGATCTCTGCTGTCTAAAGACACCTACAGCGTTCAGACTTCGCCGCCCTGACCTCTCTGACCCCTGCATTGCCTGTGGACTCGCTTTTTTCTGATGGGCCATTACATTTAGCCTACGATGGTTGGGGTCATGGGAAATGGTGTTCATTAAAGGATAGACTTGCTTGTATTTTTTATCTAAACATGGAATTAACTGCACACCATACTGATGAGTAAGGCTCCATAACATTTTTTATTTTAGTTCAGTTTTACAAATGGGTTTTATTACTTCTAGAAGAAAACCTGTAGCTTCAATTCTCTGCTGCAAACTTTAACTGTTTTTTTTTTTTTGTTGCTGTTTTTTTGCCACCCTTTGGGACTGCAGAAACATGATGACATTGTGGTGGACTTGTTCGCATGCTGTACAGTTGCCTAGCTACACATCCAGCTGTTACGGCGCAACATCATTTGGAGATGTTTCTCTGGCCACCTGGAGAGTAAAAGTCCAATATTCACTCTTCTGTTAGCTCTCTTTTGCACTCCACTCACTCCTGAGGGAAATATCTGTCTCTTTAGCTACTAAATGCACCGCTGTGTTCACGAGCTAGTCGCTAACTGTGCCTGTCTGCTAGTTGGCTCCGAGCAGGTGGAGGACTATCGGTTTTAAGAGCTTTTTTTTTCTCTGAAACACAGCTGCTAGCCATTGCCTGCAACATTACAAGCAAACGGAAACAGTGAAGCTGCAGACTGGGAAACCAAAACAATGAGCTGAAAGACTCTAAAAAGCTCCGTATATGATGGGAAAAACAGCAGACTTGGGTGATAATTCTTGGCATTATGAGCGAACCCGTCACATACAAGTAGTCATATGATCTTTTTGTTAAAATATTTACTCTAGCCCTTGATATAAAGTATGAGAAATAGCTTAAAAATCATTTAAAATTGACTATGGCATAATGTAAAGTGTGCTTAAGATAAATTATGTATGGGGGGGAAAAAAAGGTTCATTAAAACAGTAAATAACTAAAGACAATAACCTTCTTATGCAAGGCCGCGGAGCAATCACAGCATTACTCCTTATACTTGGAAATTAGTTTTGGCCTGATGGTCCCACTCATTATAACTCTATTGTTGCTTGGTAACGAGGGAGTGATTGGGTGCATGCATGTGTATGTGTGTGTCTTTAAAGAGTTATCGGCGCTCTGTGTTATCACCTCTGACACCTTATTAAGGACAGTGTTGTTTTAATTATACACTGATATCGGCGCGTGGAGATAATTTTGAGTGGCATTCATTATGTGTTCTATTAGCATTTGAAGACAGACAAATGAGTTCCACTTTGTGAAAGTGGGCTGAGCAGGGTCGGATAGAAAAAGGGGATAAAGAATGCATAATAAATAGCAGAGGGTGGCCGAGAGACGTTGGTGGGGAGAAAACGGAGAAAGAGGGGGGGCCGGAGAGAAGAATGAAGTCAGATGGTTCCTGCTGTAACATCCAGGATCTACTTTCAGATCACATCTTTAGGATGAAAAAACTTTCATAATTTTAAACAAGAATACAATTCAAGTGCCCAGATAAGGCATGAAATTAAAATCGATATATGTTATTCAGCCATTCATAATTTCATTATTTAAATCTTTGCTTTGCCTACTTTGACATGTGAAAATGCCTCTGTGGAAAAGGTCTATTAGCATAAAGGAAAAACAATTAAAGTTGCAGTCAGACCAGATTTTTGCCAGGCGAAATGTGACAGTGTGTCAACAAAAAAAGAAAGGTTCAACAGGAAACAGTAAACCACAAACCAGTAAATTTAACAGCTTCTTACTAAACACCTCAGTCTTGAATTTTTCCTTTTCTGCTGCTTCTCATTATTTAAGCCATGCAGTTATGCAGCAAGAATATAAACAACCTCCTCTGAATAAGAGGTCAATCCCACCCCCTCTCTCAAACTGGCTGGACATCAGAGAGCCCTGGGATTTCACAGGTCAGCACTGAATCACTTCAAGCTGCGCGTGAATCCAACGAGGTGGGGCCACTTCCCGACAGGAAGCTAATGTGTTTACCACATAGAAATGAATGGGAAGTGAATTTCGGTATGGTGCCATTAAAGCGGGAAGAAATATTTTTCCTCATTCTGTATTCCCATTTCCAATTTCTTCTTTTAATGATATCTTCAGCGTTGCACAAGGCTCCATAGTTGCCAAATTCATTCAAAGTTGACCTAGAATCCGGGAGTCAATTTATTCAAAATGCAAACTGTAATCTTTAGCATCCAGGGGCACCTAGGGGTGCATGTAACAGATTTTTAAGCTCAACGATAGTGTGTGTGTGTGTATGTGTGTTGTTTTTGTTTTTTACCAAAACCTTGGCAGTCAAACTTAACTTCTCACTTTCCATTTTTGGTGTACAAAATAAAATATAGTCTGCTACAGTTCTTCCACTTTGCATCTCTATTAGTACATGTAGTCTGGTGTCCTTGTGTCATTCTCAACGCAGCTGCACCCATCTTCAACCAGCGCAGAGGTGTGATCAACCAGAACGAGTAAAAAACATCTGTGTCGGTATGCAATAGGATTAAACTGAATTTTTTAAATGGCTGAACAATCCTGTATATCTCTTCTTTTTTTAAGCACAGCTTATTCTTATTCAGGGTGACAGAAAGGGCAGTTCCTATATCCCAGCATGCACTGGGATACCCTCAGGACCTTCTTGCTGTGAGCCTCCACTGAGCCGCCATACTGCAAAGAACATTACAAAAACATATAGCTTCAAAGAAAACCCTAGCAGCAGAAAAAAGGAAAAAAAAGAAACTGTAGTTTCATCTTTTCTGGAGATTTTTTTTTTTAGAAAAGTTTCTGGTTTCCTTTCACAGTCCTGTGAAGGACCAACCAGGCCGGCTCATGACCAGCTCGACTGGTGGGTTTAGATGTACACACATAACAAGGATACTGTGCGCCGCTGCTCTCGAACGCTCACAGAATGTCAATGTGGTAAAAGTGAGCAGAGGTTAAGGAAACTCGTGTGAGTCAAGGAGCTAGTTGTGGATATGCTGAAGGGAGAAGCTTATATGCAGCCAGGCCAATATAATCAGTCATGGACAACGCTTGATATGTTTCCAAAATCTCTCTGCTTTCTCAGGAGAACTCATCCAGTCTTCAGTTGCATTGAGCTGGTTTTCGCTGCTTTTTTCGCCACTGGATCCTGGCGTTCCCAGTTAAAGCTGAATTCAAACCTCACTTGTATTTGAAACGTGCCTCGCTTTAGTTGGACTCTCGTACGCACTTGCAAATTGTCAATATGCAGATGCTGCTCCGGAAAAGAAGCGCCGTGTGTGTCTATCTGATTTGTGCAGCAGCGCGGCGCTCATCAAGTCATCACTTGATTGCGTCGTGTGTTTCGATAAAAAGATGCCATCGCCTTGAATGATGCCTCTCATTAGAGGCGCCTCAGACCTGGGCTGCTCTTCCAGACAAGGAAGATGACTGCGGTGTTTGTTTTCTTCCTCTTTTCTGTACTCGCAGGATACCTCGAAAACATCTTCCTCTTGGGACTCACAGGAAATGAACAAATGAACACATAGACGCGCTCTCTCAAGTCTGAAGGAGAAGACACCTGTAGATGGGTCGATGTTTAGGATTACAGCGAGTCTCTGTCTAAATGAGCTGTTAGTCTCCTGCTATCCTCTTCTTTTTTTTTTTAGGTCACCATGGCAACCTCAGCCTGGTAAGAGGCTGCACAGACCTGACCCTCAACTTTCACCGACTCTACTCACTTGAAGCAAGCTCAGTGGGATTTCTAAAATGAACCAGTTCCAAATTTAAAAAAAAAAGAAAGAAAGAAAAAAAGAGAAGCACCACAGCCCGAAAGCATTTTGTTATCCACTATTTCTACCTGATAAGAAATTAATTGAAATCCATTACAGCCATTCAAGAGAGAAAAATCTGGAGAAATAATTTATAGGAGCCAATCATTTACAGATGCAAATCAATTTCATATCCATTTGTCACAGATTGGTATGCCTTTGTTTATAATTGCTGCCCTCGATCATTTACTGGTGGTGTGAAATATTGTTTGAAATGCTCTTCCTTATTTTCAACAGCTTCCAATTATTTTTGAATGTTTTGCAAATGGGCCCAGATAGTTCTGCCATTTCGTTTTGCACTCAGTCTTCACGCCTGCATTCACATACATCCACAGTGGTTTTTTTCTCTCTTTCTCTCTATTCCCTGTCTTGTTAGTGTGACTTTCACATTGTTCCTGTTTCCAGCTTTAAGCCACCAGCCATCAGAACTAGTTTGACTTTCTTTGTGACTGATTTGGCAGATTTGATTGTTAGCCTGAAAGCACAGGCTTCCCTGTGTATGAAAACCCAATGTGCAAACTAAATTCTATTGTAAGTTTGTGTCTGCTGCTTTATATTTTTTTTAGGCTTTCATGAGCCCCCAACTTTTGCTGTAATTAGAAGAAAAACCAACAGCCCGCATTAACTTTCCTGCTAAAGTCTCTTTCCTAACTAACTTAAAAACATGAACACGCGTCTCGCCACTTGTTGAACAAACATTAACTGGGGGAAAGCTGCACTGCTAACATCATCAGCTGAAGAGCTTTAAATACCATATTGACCCTGAGTGGCTCGCCTATTTTATCGTTTGTTCTGTTCCTGGTTTAACTTCTGGTTGGTGACTGTAGGAACTATAAGTAAATTCTTATTAGTTCGCATAACCCGCTGTAAAAAATTGGGAACATGCAAACACTTTTTAGAGGAGGCTGTATGGCCCGACATCACAGCACCCACCGCAGATATCGGATTAAAGAGACAATGTATGGCACATAGTTATGGTATCAGCTAGCTTACAACTAGGTCAACTAGTTTACATTTTGTCAGCAGCTACTTCTACAGTGCAAGATCTCTGATGCGAATTGATCAGTACAGTGACTCAGGTTATTAAATTATTAACATTATCTGAATTCCTCATCAGCAATCCTGAAACCAGATGGTTTTTTTGCATTGCTGGTCTGGAATCAGATTTATTAAACTGAATTAAAGCACATCTTTTCACCCTGCTGTTGTAATGCATAATACATAATCGAAATATGCGGGAGAACTGATCTAATTAACTTCAGTGTGTAAATAGTGGCCGGTGTTTGTCAGACTACTGTAGGAGAAAGTCTCTCATTTTCTTCCAGCTCTGGCAGTTCTTCCTACCGCATGTTAAATCATAAAACCGGTCAGATATTTGATCAAAACAGTGTGAGTCTACGCAAACCGACACGTTCCCACTCCCAGTGTTGATGGGAGGTTTAACGACAAAATAACAGGAGTCGTGGCACTTCCTTGTCACTTGAAACGGCGGACTCGGCCCTCCTGCTGTGTCCTGAGAGACAGAAAAGGACAGCAGGCAATGACACGAGCACTACAACAAACATATACTACACACACACACACACTCCTATTCTGTCTAACTTTGTTCGCTTTGTCTCTTGTTCTCCTGCCGCCAGTACTGGGGCTCAGCCTGCCAGCTGCTGTCAATCAAACACGGATACCAACACGCCACTCCAGCCAGAGGAAAAGCTTTTTTTCCTTTTTCTTTATAATAAAAAATTATTGACAACACATTACAAAAACATGCTGACATTATTTTGACTACAAAGAAAGATGAAGAAATGTGTCTTCAGAGGGACTTTCAAAATGTGTCAGTGTGTGTGTGTGTGTTTGTGAAGTATGTTTGCTCCTTGTGTCATTGCCAGCTGTCCTTTTCCCTCAGAGAGGACACAGCAGGGTGGCCGAGTCTGCTCAGAGTGTTTATTCCTTTGAGTGCGTTCAGACTCCTCACATTAAACACACCAACACTGCTGCCCTCCTGACTCCTGACATACACAGACTCACATCCATCCAAGCAACCAAAGAAACACACGCAGCGTGAGGCAAATAAAAAGGGATTGATTCTTTGAAACACTGTGCACAACACAAGAACGAATGGCTGAACGAAACCTCATTCCTCTTGAGAGTCCTACAGTAAAACATATTTTCTATCAGTTTCTCCAGAAGAGAATTAAAAAAAAAAAAAATCAAAGCTGGGAATGGACTTGTTGGCTACTGATGTATCTATAAGAAGAAGAAACATCCATCCAAAGGCTTTTAAACGTATCTCCCAATAAAATTTGACCGCTGCCTGAGCTCTGATTCAGGGCTCTGCTATTCAGTTGATAGAGGACTCAAAAGAGACAGGGCATATAGCTGCAAACATAGCTGTTTAATGACTACTGCATCTTTAATAACCACACACAGCATTATATTATTACATTTAAGTTAATATGGCGAACTTGTTTGCAAACAGTTGCTTATTTACACACCCAACATTATAATTTATTTGGAGCCGCGTTATGACCACCTGA
Organism: Scortum barcoo; assembly: GCA_023238725.1. Lineage (NCBI taxonomy): Eukaryota > Metazoa > Chordata > Actinopteri > Centrarchiformes > Terapontidae > Scortum > Scortum barcoo. The sequence goes on from CM041549.1 coordinate 17,237,677, forward strand.
TGAATTTGAGTCGAGTATTTATTCTCTTTTCATTCTGTTTGTCTTCATTAATTCCTGAAGGAAACATCTGGCTGTTTAGCCACTAAATCAGAGATTTTTCACTAAAAACAGCTGCCTGCCACAGCTTAAAACAACGCTACGGGAGAAACCAAAATAGTAAAGTTGCCGGACTGACTAGTCATATTCAGGATTGTCTCTCTAAATGTGGGAGACAATAAGTATATTTTCTAGCATGGCGTCTTCTTTGCCTCATTGTCAGCCTTAGGCTCCCTCTAAGGCCAGAGGACAAAAAACCACTGGTATTTGACAGTAGACCCCCCACCCCCACCCCCAACAGCCACCCTTTCCACACTCGCATACAAACCTTGACAAGCTGCACAAAGGTGATATCTATGCTTTATGTGAAGGTGATAATTCTCATCCCTACAAGCAGCCCTTTTCACATTGTCACATTGCTTGATGATAGCCACTTTAAAGCATTTTTCATTCATTTAATTACACCTCGAGGTTATTAAATGAGTTTGCCCGACATGTTGGAGCCCTGCTATCTACTATATATAACACAGGATTCATTTGACAAACGGGATACTTTGTTCGACGTGTTGACCTTTTGTGCGTGTGTGTGTGCATGCTGTCTGTTATCTTGCCTCCCAGCTTGAATCTTCCCTTGTTGTCGCTTTGAGATTGGGCAGGTAGTGACGGCATGAACACTCCGTGTTTGGAAGTCGGAGTTGCTTACATGCCCCATCTGCGAAATGAATTAATCTCTTGGTATTCGGCAACAGCATGTGACAGGCTGGGAAATCTAAAGCCTCAGCGGATTTCTCTCGGCAGAGTGTGAAATTTGTCACACGGAGGAGGTTCACTCCAGGGGAAGAGCTGCGGGGCCTTTTTTCCCTCCTGACAGTTTTCCCGCCCTCTAAACTGCACCAAAAAGTGACAGGAGTCCCTGTAATGAATGCAGTCATTAATTGAGGTTCGTCCCACCTTCACTGGGTGGTATTTTGGGAATAGCAAAATGAAAGACAGTTGATGAAAGAGGGGTTTGTTAGCTGCACAGAAGTGGAAAAAGGTGCTCTTCTCCAGCAGCAGAGTGTACCCCAGCAGCGAATCTATCCGTCTTTTGATGTTTTCTTGCTAATGAGGGTGATGGCTTCCCCTCTCTCCTCTGGTGGGATGCAGTCCCCGGTGATCAAATTGGCCGGTAGACAAAAGCTCGGGGCAGGCTGCAATGACTCTCCCCGCTGTCCAGTTTTCATCCCAGGGCAAATCTACTGTACGAGCTAGTCCCAACTCATCCCCCCAAAGAGCTCAGCTGCTTTATTACAGCCACTTAGATGTTGAATCATGGAGCTATTCCAAAAATAAATCCACAAGTACTCTATTGTGTAAGTGGACTATGTGTGTGCATGTTTTACGAGGGGCATCCAGCGGGAACGAAGATGCACGCATGTCACACATCATCCGTCAGCATATGCCCATTGTGCATCTCTACATGTATGTGTACCGTTATCCTCTGACATATTTCCATATGTCCATTCTTACTTACGTTCTACATCTCACCACAGAACATGCTGTGTTTTACTTATTTATGTGGCTTTTTCCTGGCAAGCTGCCTGACTGTTGCACAGCATTTCTTAACGCAACGTGTCCATTTTGTCAAGATTTCACAGCGCACATTAAGAGCACAATGGCATCGCTGCGCCTCAGCGATGCTTGGAGGTAAGCAGTTGTGGACTCTTGTAAACAGTATCTGATCTCATTTATTTTGTCTACTCCGGGTGACACAGAAAAAGTAATTAAAATGAACTTAAACATGATGCACCATTTCATTAAGCAGGTGAGGACGGTATCGATTTAAGTTGACGTAAACTATGAGAAAATGAAACACGCAATTTCGGGAGCTTTCTGAGGCCATTACCGAGTTCAAGTCAGGTGTCAGGTGAAATGCTCGCTGACAGGCTTTTGGCTTCCCTAAATGAATTTTCCTCCATCCTGCTGGAAGGTGATTACGGCTCATTGTTATACATTGCATATTATTAGACATGCACCGGGGAGACATGCACACAAATTTAAATATTCAAATGATCACACATACACATATACAGACTGACAAATACACCACCCATACTGTACCTACCAATAAACATCTACCCATTGTAAACTGTAAGTATATCATCACCACCTAATAACGCACAATCATGGCTAACCTTTCTGTCCCAGTCTCTGCAGCCAGACAGACAATCATCTGTCTCGTTTAAAGTCACCCTAAATGACCCGTTATTATTAGGATCCACTCAGGTATAATTCATAAAGACCCATATGGGCTGTGATGTATGGTATTTTGCCAGATAGATAGATAGATGGATAGATGGATAGATGGATGGATGGATGGATGCATAGATAGATAGACAGATAGATAGATGTTTTAAAACACTGTCTTCACACTAGACACATGAAGATTTAATCCTAGTTAACCCTGCTGTCTGCCACTTAAAGTGCCCTCAGCTGTAGTAAGACCTCTGCCCCCTCTGACAGGGCCCGCGGCTGTTTGTCCCTGGATGTTGACTCAGCTGTGCGTGACGAGAGGGTGGTGCACGCTGAAGCGTTAGCGGGGCTAGCTGCTGCCGTGATTGCCCCTCTGACTTCCTGGCATTTCTCTCACGGCAGAGAGCGAGCATGGGCTTCTTGCACACAGCTTGCACAAACGGGCAGGCAGGAGATTTGTAGGCGACTGTGATGATTGCGACATGCAGGGAGGAAGGCAGGCAGAGGAGGTTTTTAACATCCCATATGGATCGGCTGGCTGGATCCATGGGGGGGGGTTGACAATGCTGAGATTAATGTTATGTGTCACAATTTGCAAGCAGTGCAAGTACTTTTAAGCTGCCATACACCTTTTTAATTCAATTTACTTCTATCATAAAAGCTGTACTGTATAACTGCATCACATCACCGGCTCATAGGCAATGTCTGAATCCTCCAAGCAGCCATTTACCATCTCACTCTACTCTACTTTTTCTCACTTGAGGGAGAATAAGAGGGAGTAACTGCGAGAGCCTCTATAGAAAATTGAACAGCTCTGAATGAATGTGAACTGACAATTGGAAGACATTTATGTCTCCCATCCAAATTCACATGACCATTTCCATTATTCACCGCAAAGCTTCTGCACTGGAGGAATTTGAAAGTATCATTTTTCCATAGTTATTTAACACCGCCTTTCAAAAAACATTTCCCTCTCTCTTCATTCTGGTGAATACCAGACATAGGTGGGAGGAAATTCAGGGAACCTTCCCTCAGGGCGCTATTTCCTCTCAGTGTGTGGTGCTGCTGCAAGTCCATCCACCATAGAGACTGGGGATTGCATTAAGCCAACAATTAGTTGTTCTCAGAGACAGATAGTGGCCCGCAGGCTCTGCTGCCTCCACTTGATCAGCTATTATGTTGTTTTGTTGTGAATCTCCTCTGTTTTCCTCAGGAAGGGTCTGTCTTTAATTCTCTGCTGATTGGGATCCGAGTGTAGCTCATCCATATAAATGATATGACAAGTTGATGCCACTGTCTAATATTCATTGCTGATTAATCTGCCTATTATTTTCTCAATATATTCATTATTCATTTGTTCTATAAAATTGTGAAATAAAAAGGTGAGGTTTTGTCGAGCAAAGATGTTGAAGATAGAACCAAAGAAGATGAAGAAAAGCATCAAATTGATTCATTGAGAGTCTGGAATTAGAGAATTTTTGGCATTTTGGCTTAAAAAAATGACTTAAATATTGATTGATTATCAAAATAGTAGATTCATTTTCTACCTGGTTTATTGACTAATAACTTCCAGTGATTCTCTGTTTTGTAGGCTTGTGATCCCTTGACAATAAAACAGCATTTTTGTCACGTTTCAGATGTGTATGAGTTGTTAGCAGTTGCTCCAAGCTGTCATTTCCCTCTCTGAGGCCCAAAAAGATAATATATCCAATATGTCACAAAAAAGCAAAAATATGAGCAAAGTAAAAAAAAATACATTGATAATCATCTTGCAAGCCTTCAGATTTATCTCATAACTCCTAACAGTATATAAAGTAGTTAAAAGTAGCTCCACCTCAACAGTGAAATGCTGCTTACTCATTGATGCATCAGTATTAACAATCTACTGTCTATGTCTAAAAATATATCTGTCACAGGGGTTTTACAGACAACACAAAGACATTTCATAAAACACAACAACATCATAGAAAACACAGCATTTCACAAGACACAACAACTTTTCAGACATTTTAATGTCATGATGTGTTATATATATAAATGACTTTTGTTGTAATACTCCTTTATGATTTCAGGATTCCATCTATTCCATCTTCCGTCCTTTCAAGTCAGTTTAAAGTTCGTGCAAGGACACTGCTGAGAGTAGTACACAACAGAAACAGAAAATGACATTGAACTGTCGTCCGGGTTCTGTCCAATCACAATCACACGTCTGAAATGTCGTTGTGTTCTGTGACATGTCATGTTTTGTGACATGTCGCTGTGTTTTGATGTTTAGGGTCGTCGTACTTTTACTTGTAATGTAGTACTTTTAAATAGTTGTGTATTGTAACGTGACGGGCTCTGAACGACCTCTTCACCTTTCTCTTCTAACCTGCTGGATGTTGTGGTCTTGTATTAGAACGGCTGCCTGATTTAACCCACATCTCAAATTCACTCTGTCACGCCGCGATAGTGCTAAGGTCAGCGCAGTCCAGATTTTTAGATGGAGGAAGCACTCTGAGGCATATATAACTTAAGTGAATACACACTTCCATTTTTCTTCATATGATATATGCTCCCCCCCCCTCCTTGAACCGCCACCTTACTGTGGTGGAGGGGTTTGTGTGCCCGAATGATCCTAGGAGCTATGTTGTCCAGGGGGCATTACGCCCCTGGTAGGGTCTCCCATGGCAAACAGGTCCTAGGTGACGAATGGGCCAGACTAAGAGCGGTTCACAAGCCCATCATGAACAGAAGAACATCAAGGACCGTTACGTCGCCCGGATTGGCGTTACCAGGGGCCCCACCCTGGAGCCAGGCCTGGGGTTGGGGCTCGCAGGCGAGCGCCTGGTGGCCGGGTCTTTGCCCACGGGACCCGGCCGGGCTCAGCCCGAAATGGCGACGTGGGCCCGCCTTCCAGTAGGCTCACCACCCGCAGGAAGGTCCATGAGGGGCCGGTGCAATGTGGTTTGGGTAGCAGTCGTGGCGGGGGGCCTCGACGACCCAATCCCTGGACCAAAACTCTGGCAATAGGGACATGGAATGTCACCTCGCTGGGGGGGAAGGAGCCTGAGCTCGTGCGGGAGGTTGAGAGGTACCGGCTAGAGATAGTCGGGCTCACCTCCACGCATAGCTTGGGCTCTGGAACCCAGCTCCTTGAGAGGGGCTGGACCCTCCACTACTCTGGAGTTGCCCAGGGTGAGCGGCGGCGAGCTGGTGTGGGCTTGCTTATAGCTCCCCAGCTCAGCCGCCATGTGTTGGAGTTCACTCCGGTGAACGAGAGGGTCGCTTCCCTGCGCCTTCGGGTTGGGGATAGGTCTCTTGCTGTTGTTTGTGCCTACGGGCCGAACAGCAGTACAGAGTACCCGGCCTTCTTGGAGTCCCTGGGAGGGGTACTTGATAGTGCTCCGACTCAGCTGGGGACTCCATTGTTCTACTGGGGGACTTCAACGCTCACGTGGGCAACAACAGTGATACCTGGAGGGGCGTGATCGGGAGGAACGGCCTCCCCGATCTGAACCCGAGCGGTGTTCTGTTATTGGACTTCTGTGCTAGTCACAGTTTGTCCATAACGAACACCATGTTCGAGCATATAGGGTGTCCATCAGTGCACGTGGCACCAGGACACCCTAGGCGGAGGTCGATGATCGACTTTGTTGTCGTTTCATCTGATCTCCGGCCGTATGTCTTGGACACTCGGGTAAAGAGAGGGGCTGAGCTTGTCAACCGATCACCACCTGGTGGTGAGTTGGATCCGCTGGCAGAGGAGGAAGTTGGACAGACCTGGCAGACCCAAACGTATTGTGAGGGTCTGTTGGGAACGTCTGGCCGAGCCCTCTGTCAGGGAGGTCTTCAACTCCCACCTCCGGAAGAGCTTCTCACAGATTCCGAGGGAGGCTGGAGACTGACATTGAGTCCGAGTGGACCATGTTCTCTGCCTCCATTGTCGACGCGGCAGTTCGAAGTTGTGGACGCAAGGTCTCTGGTGCCTGTCGTGGCGGCAACCCCCGAACCCGGTGGTGGACACCGGAAGTAAGGGATGCCGTCAGGCTGAAGAAGGAGTCCTATCGGACCATGTTGGCCTGTGGGACTCCTGACGCAGTTGACAGGTACCGGCAGGCCAAGCAAGCCGCAGCCCGGACGGTCCTGGAGGCAAAAAAAACTCGGGTCTGGGAGGAGTTCGGTGAGGCCATGGAGGAGGACTATCGGATCGGCCTCGAAGAGATTCTGGCAAACCGTCCGGCGCCTCAGAAGGAAGGGAAGCAGTACTCTGCCAACACTGTTTACAGTGCAGGTGGGGAGCTGTTGACCTCGACTGAGGGACATTGTCGGACGGTGGAAGAAATACTTCGAGGATCTCCTCAATCCCACCGACTTGCCTTCCAATGAGGAAGCGGAGGCTGGGGTCTCTGAGGTGGACTCGTCCATCACCCAAGCCAGAAGTCACTGAGGTAGTTCGTAAGCTCCTCGCAGGTAAGGCGCCGGGGGTGGATGAGATCCGCCCTGAGTACCTCAAATCTCTGGATGTTGTGGGGCTGTCTTGGCTGACACGCCTTTGCAACATTGCATGGAGGTTGGGGACAGTGCCTCTGGTGTGGCAAACTGGGGTGGTGGTCCCTCTTTTTAAAAAGGGGGACCAGGAGAGTGTGTTCCAACTACAGGGGGATCACACTTCTCAGCCTCCCCAGGGAAGGTCTACGCCAGGGTACTGGAGAGAGAGAATTCGGCCGATAGTCGACCCTCCAGGATTCAGGAGGAACAATGCGGTTTTCGTCCTGGTCGTGGAACACTGGACCAGCTCTATACCCTCCACAGCAGGGTGCTTGAGGGTTTATGGGAGTTTGCCCAACCAGTCCACATGTGCTTTGTGGATCTGGAGAAGGCATTCGACCGTGTCCCTCGTGGTATTCTGTGGGGGTGCTCCGCGAGTATGGGGTCCGGGAGCCTTTGCTTAAGGGCTGTTCGGTCTCTGTACGACCGGAGCAGGAGCTTGGTTCGCATTGCCGGCAGTAAGTCAGACCTGTTCCCAGTGCATGTTGGACTCCGGCAGGGTTGCCCTTTGTCACCGGTCCTGTTCATAATCTTTATGGACAGGATTTCTAGGCGTAGCCAGGGGCCGGAGGGAGTCCGGTTTGGGAACCACAGGATTTCATCTCTGCTTTTTGCAGGATGATGTTGTCCTGATGGCTTCATCAGGCCAGGACCTTCAGCATGTACTGGAGCGGTTTGCAGCCGAGTGTGAAGCGGCTGGGATGAGAATCAGCACCTCCAAATCCGAGGCCATGGTTCTCGACCGGAAAAGGGTGGCATGCCCTCTCCAGGTGGGTGGAGAGGTCCTGCCTCAAGTGGAGGAGTTCAAGTATCTCGGGGTCTTGTTCACGAGTGAGGGAAAGATCGAGCGTGAGATTGACAGGCGGATTGGTGCAGCGTCCGCAGTTATGCGGTCGGTGTACCGGACCGTCGTGGTGAAGAAGGAGCTGAGTCGAAAAGGCGAAGCTCTCGATTTACCGGTCAATCTACGCTTCCCACCCTCACCTATGGTCATGAACTTTGGGTAATGACCGAAAGGACAAGATCGCAGCGGATACAAGTGGCGGCCGAAATGAGTTTCCTCCGCAGGGTGGCTGGGCGCTCCCTTAGAGATAGGGTGAGGAAGCTCGGTCACTCGGGAGGAGCTCGGAGTAGAGCCGCTGCTCCTTCGCATCGAGAGGAGTCAGCTGAGGTGGCTTGGGCATCTGTTTCGGATGCCCCTGGACGCCTCCCTAGGGAGGTGTTCCAGGCATGTCCCACCGGGAGGAGGCCTCGGGGAAGACCCAGGACACGCTGGGAAACTATGTCTCTCGGCTGGCCTGGGAACGCCTCGGGTCCCCCCGGAAGAGCTGGAGGAAGTGTCTGGGGTGAGGGAAGGAAGTCTGGGCATCTCTGCTCAGACTGCTGCCTCCGCGATGACCCGGTCCCGGACCAAGCGGATGAAGAAGAAGATGAAGATATGCTCCCCGCTTTCCACCGGTCTCCCGAGGTTCCCCTTACACGGCGCTATGATGCTATCGTCTCTGAAGGTGATAGGTACTGAGAGCCTGGACGGTGTCTGGGAATAGGATGAGAGAGGAGGAGGACTGTCTCTACTGGCCTGTGAAATATTCATCAAATGAAGCAGCGGCGGGTGGGGAAGTGTGGCAGGAGATGGAGAGAGAGTCCACGGGGGAAAGAACATCATAGTTCAGGAGGCACAAGGGAACGAGGGAAGAGCGATGCAGACCAGGGAGGCAGGGAACAAGGGGGAGGACAGAGAGAAATATTTTTGTTGTGTGGGAGCCGGCGGTTAAAATCCCAAATATGATAGATGAAAATTCCCCTCACAACAGTGGAGGAGGTTTTATGATATTTCATCTATAAGGCTGCAGGTAAGGCGAGAGAGAGACTGATGATGGTTTCCTAGGAATATTGAATTCTGACATTTCAAGCGATTTCAGACGATCAAGCACTGGAAAGGTTTGGCTAACGGCTCCTGTCCCCTGTTTTTCTCCTCTATTGTCAATAACGTCAGGACGACCAGCTGCCCGAAATGATTAGGTGATCATTACACGGCCCTGCCCTACAGCCTGCACCGCCCCAAGGTGTCATCCAACAGTCAATGCACCGGACACAATGGTCTTGATTTGCATGATCAATTCTCACTCATTATTCTGACTTTGACCTTCAGGGGAAAATACAATGGTTCGGCCTCTTTCCACATCTTCAGAATACTGGTCAAATATTCAAGGGATAAATGAAATGATATTCTGCACAGTGTTTTTATTAAACTAGCAAACTCCTGAAAATGATCCCTAAAATCCACTCCTGTTTGTGTACGTTGAAAACATGAAATCGGGAAATTTCCAAGCTTTTTTAGTTAGCTAACAGTGTGGCCACTCGGACTGGGAATTTCGTGCAATCGTTCATGGTCATCAGAGGATGAAGCCCAATGAATCTGGTGTGATCCTTTGACTTTTCCCCTAGCACCACTAAGAGGTCGACAATTCTGACTTTTATTGGAATATCTCGATAAATATTTGAAGGATTGGCGTGAAATTTTGTTGTTGTTGATTTATTTATGTTCCCCTCTGGATGAACTGTAATCACTTTGGTTGTCTACTTAACTACACCATCAGGACTGTCAAAGTCAATCTCAGCTGTTGGCCCAAAATGTCAACCTCACGGTGGAAGAGGAACTCATGGGATCACCAAAGTCATTTCAGTGTCATCCTCCGGGTACAATGAATGTTTCATGGCAATTAATCCAATATTTGTTGAAATATTTCAGTCTGGGTCTAACTGACTGTCCGACAGATTGACAGTCATCGCGAGAGCTACGCTGCTAATGTGGCTTAAAATATACATACAAAAATGAAAATAATGTAAAGCAGCTATTGTTTTTTTTAGAACTACAAGCTCACAAATGGAAGATATCCATACAGCCATTATTTCAGTAGTGTTTTGTCAGTGCAGGATGACCTTTGGTCTTCTCTTTCTTTAAGTAAAAGAATTTCTATATGAAGCCATTTCATTATCCGTGCTCCCGGAGGAGCCCTGCGGTTTACATCTACCTATTCTTGTTTGCCTCTCATCTTGACTTCTATATTTTGACAACCAGAGACTCAAGGTTTGACTCCATGTTCAGGGCATCATTATTACACACACACAAACACACACACACACACACATACTCCACTGTCCCTCTGGCTTTCAATCCCCTGCCTATAGTTTATTTTCTCTCTGGAGTGGCTCTCTGTTCCACCCAACACTGGTTATTAGCGTGGTGAGTCAGCTATTCATTCAGAAAACAGAGGAGGGGGATGCTTTGGCTTTGATGCCTTTTATTCATGAATTATTTTTACCCTTGTGCTGCAAACATTACACTCCAATATCACCCATCAAAAAGAGTGTAAACTGTAATCAGTCACCTTCGGTCAGGGCACCAGACTACGCTGACTTTGTTGGCTTGTAGTTTTGCTGATTTTCAGTGGTTTACACACATTCTGTAGGATGTCTGAATCACAAAGGCGAGGTTTGATTACTTTGGTCCAGACTGATTGATCGTTTGACAGTTATAAATGGGAATACGGTGCAATATGGACTACACTCCTCCCTCACCTGTGTTAGATCAGGAAGAAGAGGATAAGAGATAAAGGTGAAGTCCTGATTGATCCAAACTTCATTCAGAAAATAATCTTGCTTGTCATCTTGCGGACTGACCCGACCTAATCGACATTGTTATATAGTTATTTTGTAGATATCTATGTGATTAAACAGTGAGGATTAACAATAATGTCACTGCTATATTGATGCCTTATTTAGATGACGCTTTTTTGCCCCGAACGTCTTTCTCAAAACAAGCATTTTAAAAGTTGTTTGCTTGTCATCCTCTGAAAAACCTTACAAAGCATGAATTGACGCCTTTTTTGTTGTTGTTATTTCAGCATTTCAGCTTTTGATCCATTTATTGCAATTTAATAGCAAAATCTCTTCATTTTGGGATCATGCCGCAGAAATCAGATTAATGCAGGCAACAATGTGACTTACCAGATACAGTAAATATTTATTGATTTTGACACACCAATTATGAAACTGCCACTCTCTGGAGACAGATGAAGAGGTGAATATTCATGGGTTGTGTTTAAACATGAGTAAACACAAATGATCCACAATCTCGCAAACTCGTGGAAGTGACACACAGCTTTAGTGTTGTCTTCTGCACAAGCACTCTGTTTCCCATTTACAGAGCCAGGGCTGTGTATGAACACTGGGTATTTTTCCAGCACAAACACAGAACAGACAGTTAGCAGACCATGAGGAAATATTCGCTGAATTCGATTTTTTTTTTATTTTAAAGTATATTAGATTAGAATTGCTATGTCTTTAAGTGAATTAGACCTCGACCACATACTTTGGAAATGTAAACAAAACCTTCATCTGTGATGTTGGTCTATTAGCTAATAAGCAGTAAAGTGCAGTATGATATTATGGGTGGGGTTACCTGTTCACCACAAAATATGTTCTTACCTTAGATAGGAAGAGAAATGTACAGAAGCCCTGCGAGGCAAGTGGAAAAAAAAAAAATAAATAAAAGGCTGATTTATTTGTGTTGCACTTCAGCTTTTTTGGGCTAAAATTAGTATTCCAATAAAAAAAAAAGAGCCTGAAAAAACTTTTTTCACCAAGGAGAAGGATTTTGAAAGTTTGATTATGAAAAATGTTTTTTGACACATATTTATCATAAGAAAAAAGGAACACATGAGAAATGTATTTTACATCTTACAATGTCTTAAAATTTCCAACACCATCAAGTAAAATGTTTAATTTGTACAAAACTTTAGTTTATGACCAAATTGTTTCTTAACTAACGACACAACAACCTCACCTGAACTTTACATTTAATGATCTTTAACAAAATGCTAAACTGAGATGGTAAACATCATCATTTGCCACCCTGAGCGTTTAAGCATTCTGACGTTAGCATCTCATTAAAACACCACTGTGTCTGAGTAAAGCATCACAGAGCCGCTAGCATGACTGCAGACTCTCAGTTCTTATTAATATTAATCCCGGTATTTATTTTCATAAAGTTTATTCATGTATGAAGCCACCCAGTATAGTTTTTCCCGGTCAACTGGAATCCCTGTTGGATTACAGTCCTAATTTATGCAAACCGCTCAATAGGAAGCAACACATGTACACATATTTTAGTGCCGGTCACCGTGGGCTGCTGTTGCATTTAAATGGCATTTTCCCAAGTGATAGCTGTTTAAGCGTACAGCATAATAATGGAAAAAATCTTGGCACTTAACTGAGACAGCTTTAAAGAATTTGAAAACATTCCCATAAAACAACAGAGTACTAATGGATTGAACTTACCCTGCTGAGACATCTTTTAGCGGCGCACAGATTGCAAGGCTGAAGATCTCGCTAAATGGATGTGGAAGTGCGCAGATTTGTGATTTAGAGATTCTTCTGAGAATCTGACGTGGCTCTAAAAACAGATATGCATAATTATGTGCATAATGATTAATTACAGCAGAGCTCTGTTGAGTGCTTTTCAATACATGGGAAATTGTGTGTGAGTGACAGCTTTATTGATCAAAGAGCTTTGAAGATTATGGCCTGTGTAAACTGCAGTCAGTAAGTAATGTATTAAATTCAGTTGGAAAAAGGAATGATTCACTTTTTTTTAAAAATACTTTAATGGTGTTAAAAGCGTGCACATGTCACAATTAACAAGTCAACTGAACTTTCAGGAGTCAGTCCTCCATGTCGTAACACTTCCCTTCCCTCATGTACCATATATGATCTCTGCCGCAGGAAGCCTTTTTCATATGTGCACAATAATTTATTCATTCATCGTAACTGGTAGAACAAGCAGCTACAGTGTGGTATATTGTGCACACTTTGTGAACTGTACATGTTTTTATTCTTAACACCTCTGTCACAACATGAACTATTCAACAAGAGGCTGACAATCAGGACCAGAATCAGAACAAGCTTCACCTCTACATATTGATCAAGGCGCTGGTGTGCATCATGCACATGGATTAGACATTTCTGTACCGACTGATTTATTCATGAAGTACAGTAAGTGCAGCCACTGTGCGCTCTGACACGTTGTATGCTTTCAATTGCGGAGAAAGAGCAGAGCTGGATTTGTTCTTACAGATGTTCAGTGAGCCACCAGGGTTCACAGAGTTTGTGATCAATAGATGTGAATGAATGTGCAGTGCACCTGCAGCAGGTTGGTGAATGTAGGTAAGGAAAGACACGGTGGGTAATTTGACTGAGGCTGTGTTTTCTGGAGGGTTTTTAGCCATGCATTTAGCTGTTGTTGGCCTGGTGGTCACTTTGGTCCAGGCTGAAATATCCCAACAACCATGTAGTGGATCACCATAAAATTTTGTGCAGTCAGTCAAGGTCCCCTGAAGATGAATTTCAAAGACTCCTCTGACCTCTTGCGCCACCATGAAGTTCATATTTGTGGTTATATATCTCAATATCAATATCTCATTAGTGCAGGAATGACGTATTTTTGTATGCCAGCCCGGAAGATAACATCACCCGGGTTCCTTCAACTAAAATCCCATTTGATTTTCATTTGGATTTTGGATTATTATATTATATAGCTAAGTTTATGACACTGACATTTTGTTCAGCAAGATAAACTTTACAAGTGAACACCACTTTTATGATTTTCGAATGCAATCGCCAGAAGTAAAAAGCTAACACAAGATGAATTCTAATGATGGTGATCCTCTGACTTTACTTCGTTTCATCTTTCATCTTGCGCCAGGTCAACACTTTAATTACGCAGCCTGATATTTTAATGGTGGGTTACTAGCTCAGTCAGACAGTCTCTCCCGGAAGGCATCTTTAGTGTTGCACTCGGTTGTTCGCTATGAAAAAATGACAGAAAAAAGAGCTTGAGAGAGGAATTTAAACCGTTGCTCCCCTCTCATCTCGGCAAGGCTGGCCAATCTGGGTGCAAATTGTTGGTATCAGATAGATACAGACAGAGAAATGGTCGGACGCAGCACTCTCAAAAACTGTCCCTCAAACTTCTGATGTGTGAAAGGTGTCAGGTGTCCAAAGTTATTCTACTGACGAGAAGTACGCCGGCACCTTCGATACAGCCTCACAGCTGACTCTTAAATCTTGCTCACGTGTACCAAAATATCTCCACTCAAAGAAACGTTCCCTTTTTTTGTTACGTTTGTCAGCATGAGCAACATTTTGATTTGTTTGTGGCTTGCCGTGTCTTTCATTTGCCTTTCTTGATAGCGCTGAATGTCCCCCCCGCCGCTCAGATTGATGTCTGCTTCTGCGACCAGCACTCTCTTGCTGACTTGATAGATGGCTGAAATGTTCAAACTGCCCTTGGCAGGACCCAAACTCTTTCTCAACAATTACTTGGTTGGTTTGTTCTTTCTAATCATAGATATGTCATTCTGTGCCATAACGCTGAACAATAGCCTGCTCCAAGCGTTAGCAGCTAAACTCCTTCTCTCTCTCTCTGTCTCTCTCTGTCTCTTTCACTTTGCATCCTTGCTCTCCCGTTACTCCCTGCTCTCCCTCTCTCTCTCACTCATTCTTCCTGCATGGGTTATGTGACTCAACTCTAATGCAAGATTAACTCCTCGCCATAGAAAGCCTCACATTCATACATCCCTGTTTATTAACTACCATGCGCTCATGGGTGTTTAAACATGTCATGTGTGCTGTTGCTGATATCTCACACAGCTCCGATCCAACATGTCTCGGCTTTCCTTAAAAATTAAGGCTACATTCCTCCTGGCTGGGATGCTTGGTCTCCATGGTAACATCAGGTCCATTATAAGTGCCATAAAGAGCATGCAAGGGAATGTTAAATCATCAGTCTGCCAGTCTCCATCACCTCACTGGGTTGATTGTGTAACCCACAAACCCACAGGAAGACCTCATTCCTCCCTTCTTCAGTTTTTTTTTTTCTCTTCCACCCCCCTTGTCTCACCTCTTTTATCTTTCTGTCACACATGCCTCTGTTCTCTCACAGTATCACAGTATCTGGAATATACGCACATGTTCACACGTAGGCACACACACACACACACACACAGACACAAACACATGTACACACACACACACACACACACACACACACACACACTCATGTCAGAAATCGAGTCAAACACTGACCCCCAGTGGAAAAGCATCGGTAAGAAACCTTTTTGCAGTTTTTCAGCTTTAAGAAAAATCTCTATGATGTCTCTCAGGTCTTCACTCGCTATGGGAAGTGTTACACATTTAACGCCGGCGATGATGGACGCCCTCCCCTCATCACCACCAAGGGAGGCATGGGTAATGGACTCGAGCTCATGCTGGACATTCAGCAGGATGAATACCTGCCTGTCTGGGGAGAAACAGGTGAGACGAGGACATCATTCACTTCACTCAGTGGCTGTCACGCTCTGAACAGTGTGTGTGGGCAGGCGTGTGGTTGGTTTGTGTGCAGGTGTTAATACCTCAGCTTGTGAGACAAAACCTCTTCCGAGTGTCAGAATTCATTAGTGAAACAAATTTTCACGGCGTGCTGCTCTGATCCCACATTCTTTGTCTTCTTTGGCAGACGAGACGTCATTCGAGGCCGGGGTCAAAGTTCAGATCCACAGTCAGGACGAGCCATCCTTCATCGACCAGCTCGGATTTGGAGTGGCACCGGGGTTTCAGACGTTTGTCTCCTGCCAGGAGCAGAGGGTACATTTGTTAGAGACTCTGAAAGCTTTTTTTAACTGCTCATGTCTAAATGAGTGAAGTTAGTTTGGACAACACCCAACTCAAAACCTGCATGATCTTGTTCTTGCCCTGTTAGACTTTTTTGAAGCTATTAAAAAAAGCTATTTTTCTTGGTATCTTGCAAAATCATTAAATATAATGTTATTACTACTGATAGGAACTATGAAAATAATGTTCAAGGTTAAATTATTTTTTGTCATTTTAGGGTTACACAATGAAATGAAAGTTTTTATATCTAAGTTGTAATAAACCAGAAGTATCCTTTAAAGTCATTTTAAATAATAAAAAACTTAATTTAATTTAGATGTTTCATTCTTGTTTGTGCAGGATTTATTCTTCTATCACTTTCAGTATCCTGCTTTTTATTCATGTGGTCATACATATTGTGCTATAAAATGTATCAGTAATAGTATTTGGAAGTGTGGAAACTGGTTATGTATGACAAGTAATATGATGTATGACATGTGGTTGTTGCAGCTGATTTATCTCCCCCCACCCTGGGGAGACTGTAAGGTAACAGCCATGGACTCGGATTTCTTTGATAGTTACAGCATCACAGCCTGTCGCATCGACTGTGAAACACGCTACCTGGTGGACAACTGCAACTGCCGCATGGTGCACATGCCGGGTAGGAAACCGCTCTTACTGTGTGTCGTACGAGAGCTGCATCAATGATGCTGCAGTGAAACATTATTGTGGACACTTCAAAGAAGGGAAGCCCAGAAAATTTCACTGATGTGAGTGTGTTTTGCTTTGGCTCCAGGCGATGCACCGTACTGCACCCCCGAGCTGTACAAAGAATGTGCTGACCCAGCTCTCGGTAAGAAAAGGGCTTCTTCCACATCTGGTTTAAATCTTTAAGGAAGTGATACAAAAAAAACACACACACATGGACATACGCATATCATCTCATGACATATTTAAGCCACAACTGCAAAGATCTATTTAAAAGGTCAGGCTGAGCTCTGGTTTTCTTCCCCGCAGACTTCCTGGTAGAAAGAGACAATGATTTCTGTGTGTGTGAGACGCCGTGCAACATGACCAGATACAGCAAAGAGCTGTCCTTCGTCAAGATCCCCAGCAAGGCCTCGGCTAAATATCTTGCAAAGAAATACAACAAATCTGAGCAGTATATAAAGCAAGTATCAGCCAACTCAGGGCACTTAATTCATTGTTTTTAATAGTGTGCACAAACACTTTTTGTGCAAGCAAAGTTCCTGATTGCTTACATTTCATTATTTCTGCTATCTTAATACATTCATGTAACAAAACCATAAATGAAACATGTCACATACATAGTTACACATTTGATTTGTAATGATAGTGAAAAGAAAACACATCATTTTAAACATTTAATGAATGGTTTAGTCACTATAAATTGGTTTTGCGCTAATAAAAGGATAATTTATAGCTTCTCATGTTAAGATATATTTTGCAGCTGTGTTTTACTATATTGTCATTCATTTATCTGATTATGCACTAGCTTTCACTAATGGGTGCCTCACAGGAGACAAATATATTAATAAACACTTACATCTGCTGAATTATAAAATGTTATAAACCATTTATTACATGTTTATATATCGCTCATATATGCTGAACAGGGTGACTTAAGATAAAGTGTTAACTGAAATGAAATATTAATGTTTGCTTTTCTCCACAGGGAGAATATCCTGGTTTTAGACATCTTTTTCGAGGCTCTCAACTATGAAACTATTGAGCAGAAGAAGGCTTATGAAGTGGCTGGACTTTTAGGTAAAGCTTTATTGACTTCCATTAGAGACTGTAGGTGGTTTATCTTTCTATCTAGAGCAGATGATGAGTTTCATAAGCTTGCATTTTTTCTTATTTCAGGTGATATCGGAGGTCAGATGGGACTTTTTATTGGGGCGAGCATACTTACCATCCTGGAGCTATTCGACTACCTTTATGAGGTGAGACCGCCTCAGGACAGTGATTAAAGAAGAATAATTAAGTAAAAGTATTTACTTAATACAGAGCTGTAGCTTCCATTGACGAACACTGAGGTCATGTCCTCTGTATTTTGTGGTGTTTTACCAATCGATGGAAGCTGGAAAATGTACATATAGTGGCATTTTATTCCACTAGTTTTTTACTCAGTATGTGTAAATTTCACTGAATGTAGGCCAACAAAAAAGGTAACAAAGAAAAGGATGGTATGGTAGCATAAAAGGCTTTGAAACAGCATTTAGACCTTTATGTTGGGAACTTAAACAGACCTTTAAACTAACTTTAAACTACCTTGCACACTGTTTCCCTACGCCCCATGTTGAGGCCAGAAAATGGCAGGTTGTTGATGACCTGCTCTGTTCTTTGACCTCTCAGGTGATGAAGTACAAGCTGTGTCGCTGCTCTGATAAGAAGCACAAGCACAGCAACAACAACGACCAGGGGACGGTGCTGAGCCTCGACGACGTCAAGTGTCATGTCAGTAACTTTCACTAGGCTTTTCCGCAGCCCGCGAGGAGGGAGCCGCCGCACTCTCTTGTCTCTGAGCGGTTTCGTGGACTTTGCTCGCTGCGGTTTGCCAAACTGCAGGAGCAACGGAGAAAGTATCTGAACTGTGGCTGTGTTAAGGTTTTTGTGAGCTGAAGAGAATACAGCTTGTGGCTGAGGTCAGGAGAAGCCACACAGACAGCAGGACAGCAGTAACGAGTGATCAACAAGCGATGAATTAAAAAAATGTCAGAATAACAGCATGGTCATCTGTAAAACAGCTTTTCAAGTAACAGATAGTAACAGATACAGTAAATGGGGGCATGAACTAAGATAAGGTTCATATGTGTTCAGTAAATCAGCATTAGAAATCGCAGCTGTGTGGTGGTGTTTGTCATCTGTGAATCTGAAGGAGTTTTTTTGTAATATAACTCATGTGACAAGTTAGTTTTCACTTACAATGGTTCTTTTTAGTTAATTTTTTTTCTTAAGAATTTACGTGTCAGTCCTACTCATTATTTTCACTTTTGTCGTTTGAGGCCTGCTTTCATCACTCTTTTGTTGCTGACCTTTTCGTCACAGACTTTCCATTTTTATATTCATGTCATCCGAACCTCACCTTCGACAGTCTTCCCTTGTTAAAAACCTGAGCATTTTACCAATGTACTGTACTACCTCATCTTGCAGGGTGACAGGGCCCTGAAAAATTTACGAGCCGAGAAAATGAATAACAAAAAGGTCATTTTTGTGTAATGAGCAGAAAAGCCCAAGTAATATTTGCTGAGCAGCAGCCACAGGCCTTTTTCACAAACACATTTGGACTTATTGTAGCTGGAAAGTTACGAGTGTAAATAATAACGTTAATGAGGGCTGAATTCCATTAAGCTCCTTCGGTTTCAGGGTCCTGCTATTGTGCACGCTCACTAACATGACTGGGACACTTGAATACAACTGATAAGTTAATGTTACTAGTTACACCTGAGCTGCTCCCTCTGTGACCAATCAAAATGTCTGCTGCTCACACATCAGAAATCTGACTCCGTAACGTCCATTATCAAGCATTATCTAAATAAAGTTTGCTCCTTAGCCCAAAGACATGCAACGGGTGGAATCAATGGTTCTGTCAACGGTAACAAAGGCAACCAAAAGCTCCCCTTAAGCTCACAAATTAACACATTATTTCTCATATGTTCAAAGTCTGAAAACAATAATTTGACTTTTTATGGATAACTATGTGGTTTAACCAAACAGTGACAAGAAGACAGGAAGTCCCTGCGCCCAGCCAATGAGTAGTCTCTAACATCACCTCTCTATAAAACCACAGCCTGTTGTTTTTACTCTTTAATTGGACTTTGTTACCTTTTGACAGAGCGAGGCTGGCTGCCTCCCGCCCCCCCTCTTTCCAGTATTCATGCTAAGCTAAGCTAACCAGTTGCAGGCCGTAGTCTTATATCTGATAGACATATATGACAGTGGTATCAATCTTCTTATCTAACACTCTACTAGAGAGCGAAAGTGTGTACTTCCCAAATTGTTGAACTCTGCTTTTAAAACAGTAATAGCAAGACTAAGAACAGTAAATTAGATTAAAAAAATATTTTAACATGCAAAAAAAGAGATAGATCAATACACAGTAACAAAATTCAGTGTGTACAAACCATATTATGAACAAATATTTTAAAAAAGGTATCTTCCATGTCAACCAGGTGCTACATACTGTCTACATACTGATTTCCTTTCAGTGACAATAATTGTATACCATATATCTCAGAAGACATTATTACATTACAATGATATGTTTCATGGCAAGAGTACAAAGCAGACTTAACTACATTAATGTACGGGAATGTCATACATTTTTACATGTAGGCTACATGTAGATGCTGTTCATCACATTTAAAGAAATGTACCTTTGGGGTGTGTTAATATGGCAAGGTAAAGTTAATGAGTATAAATATGCTGAGTGTGTTTTGACATCTTCTAGGGCTCTAAAGTTGCATGTAGCACTGTACAGTTGGTGTTGATGAACAGTTATCCGCACGTCTGACTGCAGTTTGCGTCACCATCCGTCTGTGTTTTTGGTTGTTTATTGTCAGCACGTATTTATTTGTGTGCATTCATTGAGGCGCTGACGGAGGAAAATTTGAAACGCTGCCCTCATATCCAGAACACTGTATCTGTTATCAGTCAGACTGTAAACATGCCGCGTGCACGTTTAAGGGTTTGTCTCGTAGGCTGTCTCTATTCTGACTCTGTTTACAAAAAGCAAACCGTTGTACAATATTCTGTTGGATTAATCTACTTGCACTCATTCCCATTGAGCTCTGTGTTATTCTCAACAGGAAATGGGAATTGTATAGCGTGTAGCTGTGTAGTGTTATTATCAAGCACAACCATACCATCAACTGTAATGTAATGTAAATATTGCAATGACTATTGATAATAATCTTATTGTATTAGAATAGTATGATCTGTCCGATGTTGTACTTGTTGTATTTATTTAATATAAACTAGCCGTGTGTCTCAGTTCCTTTTTTCTGTACATATGATTGTAGACGGTTTATTTATCCAGTATTTATCAGAGACAGTAACAAAGTATGAGGATATTTGTTTTTCTTATTTGTATTGCTACAGTCACAGCTGCTTATACTGTATTCATCAGTAAATGGTAATGATCAGCTGGATTGTTGTTTTACAGCGTCCACTGCATGAGGTCATGCCTCTCGAAACCAGTTCTCCAGCCGCCATGCTTTCAGGTTTTGTCATATTTTTGCCGCCATTTTTAATTTTCCATTTTAGTTTTAGATATGAAAGGATGATTATTTTAGTCTGGTGATGTATGGATAAATAATGAACTTGAAGCAGTTGTTATATTAAAGATTAAATACTACGATAACTTTTATTCATTTCAGTGTGTCCTGTCATCATTTATGCTCACGTTGTCAAATTAAAGGGGGAACACTCAGTCAAAAGTCATAGATTTGTAGAGCAGCCTGCACTTCTCAAATGATTTTCGGATGTGAAATACAAACAGAGATAGCTTTTCTTTCAGTGTACATCATTTCTGCAGAGGTTTCCACTCGTTTACCAAGGATGATAATGTCAGCCGTTCCACGATTTTCCTTTTCTGTAATATCACAATTACAGTTAACATTTGTGGATTTAAGTAATAGTAATAGTTAAGTCTCTTCTCTGCCTAATTCAAACACAAAGTGGCCACAGCCTCATTAGAGTGCATTACTTAATTAATATGTTTAGATCTGACAAAGCCACTGCTGCATCTTCAACGAGGCTGGTCAAGGTTGAATCACAAGGTTGAAGGAGTGAATGTGGAAGTACTCAAATGTAATCATCAGGAAACACTTGTAGCTCTTTGAAATGTGACTTTATGGCAATAAATACCCTTTTACACTGAAGTAATGTGAATTTTCTCGGTTTGTGCTTGTGCATAGAAACCATGAAGAGCTGAATGTGAAGTTATGTTCCTTCCTACATCTCCTCCTCTGTTAGCCATTCCAACTCTTACGCAACAAGGTCCTCTTTTGTTTGAGCTCTCCAGACCAAATAATTTATCCCACAGTGATCTTCCTATGGTCGCCCCATGACTTTTAATATGCTTGCTATATTTTTCAACGCAGCCTACATCCGGTGAAATGAACTGTGGAAGAAGCAAGGAGATATATTTTAGGGCATGGTGAGACAAAAAAAAAAGACTCTCTAGACCAACCAGAGCACTGAAACAGCTTTAGTAAAAATAGCAAAAGACCTGAGGATTTGTAATGCTGTTTGTTGATTTTAGATCGGGATTTTGCACATTCACCACCATGAAACTGGTTGGCACTGTACCACAGGCAGAGTAACACCACCTCAACCTGGATAATGGACCTCTTCACAAACATATTGGCAACGGAGCTCCACATGGCCCTGTGCTCAGCCCCCTAATGTTTCTCTTGTACGTATATCTTGTTATATAGTTTAGTTGCTATGTGTATATTTTCTAATGTATATTCTTTCTAGTTATTTGTTACTTTACCTCTATACTTAACTGTACTTACTGTTGTCATTGTGCTGCTGCAACAACCAAACTCAACCAAACTTTTTGTTTACTTTATTGTCTTCTTCTATTCATTCATCTGTAAGTTATGTGAATTATACTCAGTTTAATTCATCTGTGTGTTAGCCCGGAGGAGGCTACAACTGCATTTTATTGTCTAATCCTGTCTTGGATAACGACAATAAAGCTGAAACCTTGAACCTTGGTCTTTGATAATGTGGCAAGACCCAGTCTGTTTTTCAATTAATTTTTATCAACAGACTTACTTTTTTGTGTACTTGTCGGGGATAATGTTTTATGCTTATGTTTAATTTTGACTCACAGACATTAGGTATTGATTATGGAGTTGGCTCTATTTTATTTACATATATTCCCTCTGAGAAACATATTATCTTCGTAATGTCAGAAATCAAATATTTGTCAGGCAGATAAAGCACCTCTGTGTATCTCTGTTTTATATTATCATATAACATTATGGAGCATCACTATTAAATATTCACATAAGGTACAAGGAATACAATTTAATCTTACTGAGTAGTGAGTCTACTATTGATTTCATTCCGTTGCCAATGCCAAAAGTCTGAACAAAAACTAAAGTAAAATGATTTTATTCGAGGCTATTTTAATTTTTCAGGGGGCGGCAAGTGGTCACTGAAATTACAAAGTTGTCTGTACTGTGGGAACTTTGCTGCAATAACTTTCGCCTCCAGCACACAGATGAAAGACCAGCACAGATAAAGCTTCATAAACACGCTGTGTGGTGTAACTATTGCTGGAAGAATTACTCTTATCATTTACTTAAGTAAATGTAGCAGTACCACAATGTAGAAATACTCAGATTATGTCCTGCATTCAAAAATGTGCTTAAAGAATCAAAAGTAAAAGTATTGTCATTAACGCATTGACTAGATACAGCTTGTTTGACCTACTTTATACAGTGTTTTGCATTTTCATCTTGAACTGTGCTTCATATCTTTAAAGATAATTTTACCTTACGTATAAAAAAAATAAGATATATGTAGTGTAAGATATAAATTAATCTGTGTGTAATCCCAATATAAATGAAGCAAAGTAAAAACAGCGGTATTTGCACTGATATGTAGTAGAGATGTACTCGTAACAATAAGGCTCTGTAAAAAATACTGTCCAACATTCAAGTAAAAGTACAAAAGTGTTATAGCATGCTATAACACTTTTGTACTTTTACAAAAGTACACCTAAAGTGAACCTAAAATAAAGTCATTTTTATATACATCACATTACTGGAATATTATTACTGATGTTTTAACACTGAGAGGCATTTTAATGTTACAGCTGGTGGAGGTGGAGCACATTTTAACTACTTTCTGTACTGTTGGGTGCTTTATTTTACACACTGATCACATGTTTTGTTAAACTTTATCTTCAATCTGTATTTGCAACGATCAGTTAAATGTAATATGGTAAAAATAATAAAAAACTTCCCTTTCAAATGCAGCAAAGCATAAAATGCAAATACCCAAATCCAAGTAAGTAGTGTTTTCTGTGCAGCTTTATCACACCACCTCACATGAGGCAATAAAGTCTGCACACTTCACTCTGGTGACTTTTGACCGATTTACTTTGAGCCCACTTAAATCTCGTCAGCTGGATGAATGAATGACTGACGAGCCTCGGCCTTTGCTTTAATGGGCGGACCCGGTGTCCCCCCCCCTTCCTCGGACAGGCCAATAACACAGCAGATCTCTCCTGCAGCCTCCCCCGGTCCGCGCTGTTGCGTAACCTCACTGCAGATCCACATCGGCGGACAGCGAGCAGGTCCACCTCCTCTCCGCTTCAGCTCCTCACCATGACGGCCCCGAAGAAAGTCTGCATCGTCGGCTCCGGAAACTGGCAAGTCTGCGGGGTTATCGGGCAGGGTGTTAAACGTGGTTAACTTTGGAGTGAGCTCCGTGTGTGTGTTTGTTGTTGCAGATTGGTTGTGGTGCGCCGTTGCTAACCAAAGAGCATCACCGGGCAAACAGCCAGCTAATGTTAACTAGCTGCATTTTCCCACATGTATGCACTCTGACATGCATTTTTTAAATATTTATATTACTTATAACATATAATATTTTGTTGGCTGGAGCACAGGCGACTGTCAGTGTCGGTTTGAGTCACATGTTTTTGTAATCTGGCTGAGTAGGTCTGTAGAAAAGTGGCCACATGTCAGTCACGATTAATGGGATTGTGTGGTCCTGCTGGAGTCAGCAGCACAGACACAAATCACTGTCTCCAGCAGTCCTCCAGTGTGTGCATGTTAGTGTTGTTTTACAGGTAACAGCTAATCAGTCACCTGCATTGGGGGTAGCTTTGCATTTCTGCCAACAGAGGCAGTCAGTGGGTGTTTATAGTGTGGTTGAAACCAAGCGCCAAACTCCATTTGACAGTCTCGTAATTTAATGTTGAGTGTCGATTTTAAAAACAAAATCAGAGAAATTAAAGATAATTTCAGGTTGTGGATGAATATTTAAAGTCTTCTTGTAAATTCGGCTTACAAATTTAGTTTATAGAGCAAACAGATTATTATTCTGGTTTAAACCTTTGTTTTTATACACTGTATGTGTTTAGGATTTAGTGCCTCTATGTAGCTCATTGTTGATTTATACATAGTTTTTACGCTGAAGTGATGTGTTAATCCTTATTTATTATAAAGCCTGAAAATAACGTTGAACTCCTTTTTGTCACATGACTTGAGTAAATGACCATAAAATCAGCAGATTTGTCAATGGAGTTTGGCGCGGTGTTGTCTCCAAACCAAAGGAGGAGCACAGTATGGAGGGTCGAGAGTCACATATTTCATCTTATCAATCTAGCAATAATCACACACCAACATAACATTGATAATAACTCTAAAGTGTTGAACATCCAGAAATAGATGACTGCATGTTGGATCACTTCAAGCATCTCCTCTCTCTCTCTCATGAGTGCGTGTCTTATGGGCTCACATTTGCTGTGTTACTTTGAATTTATGCCCATTTTAAATGCAGTGCGAATTGTAACGTGATTTTCTTTAATGTAAGTTAAACACTAACCTGTAGCTGTTAACAATACAGGGGCTCTGCCATCGCCAAGATAGTGGGTGCCAATGCTGCTCAGAACTCAAGATTTGACACCACTGTCAAAATGTGGGTGTTTGAGGAGAC
The DNA here is from genome assembly GCA_023238725.1 of Scortum barcoo. Taxonomy (NCBI): domain Eukaryota; kingdom Metazoa; phylum Chordata; class Actinopteri; order Centrarchiformes; family Terapontidae; genus Scortum; species Scortum barcoo. The sequence continues at coordinate 17,262,895 of CM041549.1, forward strand.
GGTGAATGGGCGCAAGCTGACTGAAATTATCAACACTGACCATGAAAATGTGAAGTACCTTCCTGGGCACAAGCTACCAGCAAATGTGGTAAGAAACTGCCGGTTTCTCACCATTTGACAGTAGTTTAGTGCTCTGTTTAATACATAGATGCACTGTGGTCCCAAAACGTTTGTTTTTTGGGTCCTTTTTTTTTTTTTGCATTATGCGTAAAGATGCATAATGCTTTGCGTCTACATTTGTCACCTTAATACAGTAATGTATTATTAGTCTTTTTATAATGAATTTAATCACTGTAATTAATGTGAGTTGTGTCAGACTTTGTCATATCTCTGACCACTTCCTCCTCTTCGTCCTCAGCTGGCCGTCCCGGACCTGGTGGAGGCGTCCAATGATGCAGACATTTTGGTGTTTGTGATCCCGCACCAATTTGTTGGGAAAGTGTGCGACACCATGAAGGGCAAGATAAAGAGTGATGCACTGGGGCTGTCACTCATTAAGGTTTGCTCCTTGTGCTGGATTATTATAATCATCTTTGAATTTTCCACCTTTTTGTCTTTTGCATTTTGAATTTTTACACCAGATTAAGCCGGTTTTGCCTTGTGGTCTAAGTACATGGTATGATTTAATGTAAATACACAACTTGTATGTGTGTGTGTTTGCTCCTCCAGGGTGTGGATGAGGGGCCTGATGGACTTAAACTCATCTCTGATGTGATCCAGGAGAAACTCGGTATCACCATGAGTGTGCTGATGGGGGCAAACATTGCCAACGAGGTCGCTGATGAGAAGTTTTGCGAGACCACCATAGGCCAGTCTGATCTCTGTTATACACATTTTTTTGATGGCTTAGAATAGGTATATTGTTTAGAAACAGGATTATTGTTTAATTGGGACAAAAAGCTGCACTTTGATCAAGATTTAAAGTTGTATTTAAGCAGCTTTTAGCCTTGAAACAGGAAGTATATTTGCTGCAGTCTGTGTTCTCAAGCTCTCTGCACCGTCAGCATCGGGGTGAAAGTTCAGTGTGCTCAGTAGCTGCTGTGTAAATGACAGAGTGTGCTGCTGCAGTTTTACATTTGTTTGATGTGCACAGCAGACTTCATGGGGTTTATTTTTAGAGTATTGTTAGAACACTAAACCTGTTTTTAAAGGATTAATATTTGCTGGAAAATTTAACTCATTTCAAGCTTTGCAGCATCATAGCTGCACCTAAGTTTTAATCATGACTCGACTTTTAAGTTTAAATGGTGGCGACTGCCGCAACAAGACATCTTGTACAGATGTCAAAAGATAACCAGGTTCTTTTTTTTTCCTGCCTGCAGGGTGTAAGAATAAAAACCACGGGGCTCTCCTGAAGGAGCTCATGCAGACGGACAACTTCCGTGTTACTGTCGTAGAGGAGTACGATGTGGTGGAAATCTGTGGAGCCCTGAAGGTGAGCTTTCATTACAACACGCAGCTGCATGTTGGAAAAGTGGGGTTCGTGCCCGTTATGTCTTACATCAAGTCATCTAGCCAACAGGGCACTTCAAGGTTGAGAAATTATGACTCTATGTAACATTTCTAAAAAAAGGGACTACCACTGAGGTTCCATAACAGTTTGCCAACATCACTATTACGCAACATGGAAAATACTTTAGCCAAGTTCAGCAAGTGTCCATTTAGCCAGGAAACCTGCTTGTAGCTCTGTGGGGTAAAATCAGGCAAAAAGCGAATACACTTATTTACATTCCACCGCTGCAGGCGTTTCAAATGTAGTGTACCTTTTGTGAAGGTAAAATTATTTGATTATATACATGGGGTCCTGGGTTCAATCCCCAGTTGAGACAGGCCCTTCTGTGAGTTTGCATGTTCTCCCTGTGCCTGCGTGGGTTCTCTCTGGGTACTCCAGCTTCCTCTCTCAATCCCACAATTGACGACTCCATTGATGTGAGTGTGAGTGGTTGTTTGTCCCTTAATGTCAGCCCTGCGACTGACTGGCATCCAGTCTCGCCCAAAGATAGCTGGGACAGGCTCCAGCACCCCTGCGACCCTGTGTGTGCTCAGGATAAGCAGGTTTAGAAGATGGATGGATGGATGAAAGAGAGCTGACAAATCACAGAAAGTGACACGTAGCAGCAACACTAACTAAATAAATCTGCCCCTGGGATACGTGCCCAAAGCAGTATACTTCCAACATTTAAAGGCACAACATATATATACTGCTGTGAACGTGTCAGCTGTCAAATTGCTGCCATTTATCCAAGCATTTAAAGCTTTACATTTAACTTGACATTTATATTGATGGGGAATATTTTTTATGGTGTTTTATTTAATAATTAAACCCCATTAGTCATTTACAGTATCCTTTTTTATAGGCTTCGTACACATAAAAAATATATTATAGATGTAATCTCCCCAGTGTCTGTGAACCAATGTAGAGCGTTTCAGCTCTACCAAGCTGTTTGAAGATGTCATGTTGGGCTCTGGGAAATTGTAATGGGCAATTATTTAAAGTTAATTTCATTAACTAAACAATTGCTCAAAGAAATAATCTTCAGATTAGCTGATAATGAGAACAAACATCAGCAGTTATATAACAAATACAACAGACCACTGAGTCCACCCAGTTCTGAAGTACTGTTTTTCTGTGTAGAGTCTTCACAAACCAGACTTAATCTTTTTAATGACTTAGTAAATGTATAACAGTCTAAAAGCTTGAGAATTACTGCTCTAAATTTAATTACTTATAATTAAGTTGAGCATTCATTCATTTATTAGATGGTATTTAAATGCTGTTACGGTCCTCCAGGTAGTCCGAAGTATCCAGGTGACACAACATCAGCTTTTTTATCTACAGTTTTTGCTTCCACTTTCCCTCCTCGTCCGTCCTTCAGAACATCGTTGCGGTCGGGGCAGGTTTCTGTGACGGTCTGGGCTTTGGGGACAACACGAAAGCGGCAGTGATCCGGTTGGGCCTGATGGAGATGATCGCCTTTGCCCGCATTTTCTGCACCGCCGGGCCCGTGTCCTCTGCAACCTTCCTGGAGAGCTGCGGTGTGGCCGACCTCATCACGACTTTGCTACGGCGGCCGCAACCGCAAAGTAGCCGAAGCCTTCGTAAAGACGGGGAAGGTGAGAGCTGAGATTTTTTTTTTTTTTTTTTGAGCAAAGGAAATATGTCCAATCTATTTTGGATTTTAAGAAACAGTCAGATTCAGGAACAAAGGTGACAATTGCTTTTGGTTTGTTGACAAGTGCTAAAAGAGATCTTGCATCACATCACATCACTTTGCATGAAAGTCCAGAAGTTTAGTCCGTTTCAATGGTTGTATGAAGCCCCTCAGAAGTATTCTTTTTTTTTTTGCTTTTAAACAAGCATCATTCCTCATTCCTACCTGCGTCATCAATGTCTTTTCGTATATCAATTTTCCAAGCATTTAATGATGTTTAATGATGTGCAACCAATGTGCTGTAATATTTAGAAAAGTGGCCAATTTGAATTTACAAGCATTATTTCCCCAAGTTTTCATAAAGATGGTATACACATTATCTGTCCATATTTTAATGACATGTAGCTTTTTAACCATGTTTTTTTTCCCGTTATTTGATATTTCTCACAAAAATGATCAAAAGGAAGCAAAACATCCATCTACATAGAGAGACACCATTTTCCAAATACCTTTTTTATATTCTGTGACCTAAATCCTTCGTCCGTTTTAGCTGGTATAAACTGTTCATTACTCCAAAGAGAAATTTGAGACAATAATACAGGGATATCACGTTTGTGTGGAGCATGCCGAACTGAATGGTCTTTTGTAAGAAGGTATTTTATGAAGAGACATTAATACTGATTTGGAATTATTATTTCCATATCAGCATATCCAACTTAACAAGAAATGTTAACAGATCTCGTGTCATTATCAGCCACGTTCTAGAAACAAGACATTTTTGTGCCGACACTCATTTTTCAACTCCTATCAGCATTACCTTTTTCAAAATAAAAGCCCTCATAAGTATAGGGACAAATAATCCAGCCTCAAGAAAATACTGAACAAATATGAAAAACAACAAATTATATTATCATGCTGGACCAAACTCTACAAGATCATTTACAGTCCAAAACACACTTATATTTATATGTATATAATTTTAAGTGTGTGAGTGTGTTGAGGGGGTGAACCATATCTCTCTCTTTCCATCTAACAAGTCTTTCACACTTCTCCATGTCTTGTTTAGTCCATTGAGGAGCTGGAGAAAGAGATGCTGAATGGTCAGAAGCTGCAGGGACCAGCGACGGCAGCCGAGGTCTATCTCATCCTCAAGCACAAAGACCTGATTGACAAGTAAGTTAAACGGCAATGAGACACTCTGAATCACAGCGCCGCTCGCTTTAGTTAGACAGCATGTCGGCATGACTATCGCACTCAACAGTACCTCCTCCTTCCTCCAGGTTCCCACTGTTCAATGCAGTGTATCAGATCTGCTATCAGGGCCATCCAGTCAAAGAGTTCATAAGCTGTTTGCAGAACCACCCAGAGCACATGTAAGAACGGCGAACCCACCAAGTGCCTTCTAAGCGAAGAACATTACTATTTTTCATCTGTTACCTGTCAGAAATAGATTTGGGATGAGCCGTCACTCCACAGCTGTAATGCAACTCGGCGCCTCCAACAAGTGGAGAGGTTGCATAACATTGTAACATGTGTGTGTGTGTGTGTTCGGCTCCAGTTCAACCACTCTTAACATTCAGTTGTTTCTGACATCTTTTTCATTGCTTTTCTTTATTTTCTGACGTATACTGAAACTTGAAGGATAATTGTTGGGTGGGGGGTTTGTTTTCTCATACAACGGCCAGATAGCTCTTTTTGCCTGAGATTCTTTTGTTTTCCGAGCTGAATGAAATCAGAATGCATGGTGTCAGTTTTTAAGAGTGCAGCCGCATTAATCCAGAGCTGCTGGATGATGGATCAAAATGAATTTTAAAAAAAAGTTTGTTGATGACGTTGAGTCTGTTCTTAGTCTGCCCTTGACTGCCATCCAGATACCAACACGTTTGCATAATGTTTATATGGCACTACAATATGCATTCAGATTTTAGCAGGGGCCAACCACTCAGGGCAAAGACCTATCGACAGCCTTGTGTGAGGGAATTTATTGAACATTTATGTTGCCGTCCAGTGAATCCTTTTCATCACCACGAGTTGTTTTAATTATAGATGTAATACCTCACGTTATGTCTTTGTACGTTCAAAAGTGTCTTACATAATTTACTAAGATATCTCCGGTCTTGTACTGTATATTAACATACTGTCAATCGCACAGCAACTGTTTTTAACAAAATAATGCAAGTGCCTTATTATGCACAGTTGCTAAGTCTTGGGCCATTGTCCATTTTTTTTTTTTTTCAAACCAAAAACTTAACAATATAACGTCCATCCACTACGCCATTTGTTGTCGTGACCCCCTACGACTAATGTGTGTTGGCAATTATCTCAACATTTGTCTGTGAATAAATTCATTATGTCATCAAATCATTGCTGTAGTAATTTTTCACTCACTTGCACTGGAAAGAAAATCAACACTATTCATTTAATGATGCAGCACCACAGTGGGACTCTTGGTAGGAAAACATGCTGCCATATATATTCTGAGTTTTATTATTTATATTCTGAAGAGTAAATAAATAATGAAAGTGTATTGTTTGCCTACAGCTGTGACATCTACATTTTACTTCTTTTATTAAAATATTTATCCTTTCCTTGTATCTACCAGTGGAGAGGCAAAGATAGATACTGATTAGCTGGATATACATACATCTATAGATGCATGTAATGTATAGATTTGTCATTTTTCACAGGTTTTAAAAAAGCTAATTAACATTGTTCCTAATTTGTTTAAATCTGTACAAAATCTGAAGTTAAAAAAGACTGTGTGCTTTTACAGGTCTCTCCCTGTCTTTAAAAGAAAAAAAAAAAGCACCCACCCACAAATGATAATTTAACATTTACACATAGCAAACACAAAGCAAAACTAGTTTATTACAAGTAGTGGAAATGTAGCTAGCTTTACATATGAGTGTGCAGTTAACAGCAGTATACAGTAGGTCATTACAGAGACATTCACTGTTGACCTGTGGTAGACACCACTGCTGTCAGGATATTCTGAAATATGGAATGAACATCAGCAACTTAAATAAACTTGAAAAAAATGTAAACAAGAAGGGAATGAAGCTCAGGCTACTAAACAAGATGGAGAGCTTGTTTTGCTTGTCCGTAAGGACACTTAAGACTATTCCAATATGAATGCTTTGAAGAGAAACTGCCTGCTTTGCCATTTGCTCACCACAGACTATTTATCTCAAACAGCCATGACATCGTTGGTCCCAGGCAGAGGAGACAAAACGAGAGGACCCAAGTTATAAAAAGAAATCTCACTAAGTATGATTATTAAATGCAGTCAAAGCATAACAGTATTACAATCAAGATGCTTCTAGAAGTGACAGCTGGTGAACAATCGTTCCTGTTGTTCCTCGCCTCTGCTGTGTTCAGTTACCATCTTTGGTGCTTGCACTAGGTGAGCATGACTCAGCTGAATGTTTTGTTGTAGCTCTGCTCTGTTCTTGTTACTCGGTTATTCCATTTCACATCCTGACAATTAAGACCTAATTAATGATAAAGGATATGGAGAGACTTCATCAGACAGTTGTTTTGTTTACAAAAATATCCTTGTTCAGATTTTCTTCCCTTACAAACTGATTTGGTCCCACCTCTCAAATAAAACAAAGTTGCTGTGAATGTATGGAAAAAAAACAAAAAAAAAAAACAAATACAATTTTAAGCCCATGGTGACCACATACATTCATAATCTTCTTTTGTCTGATGAACTGTCTCCAGGAAATAATTGCTATACCTGAAAAAATACTCATATTTTGTTCAAAATAGCTTTGTTCTTCTTTACTGCTACTGCGATGGAAACACCTCCTTTCCTCAAAGACACTCCAGTACTGGAACATGACTCGGCTCACTTACCCTGCTGCACCCCTCCTACTATTCTCCCTCTACATTTTCTGCCTCATCTCATCTTGACTCACAGTCTGTGAGGGTTGACCCATTTGTAAGTGCCTTCATAGCGAAATCCAACTCTCTTTGCAAGTTCATCTGCTTCTGCCGGCCCACGGCTGAGAAAAGAAGAGAAATAGTCAACAATCGGCATTAAATTGCTCTTCCAACTAACGGCATAGTGAACAACATGTCCTCCTACCTTCCATATTTGTAAGGAATAGGTTTGGGCTTCTCTCTCTCTATCTGATGAAGGAGAGGGGTGAAGATCCTCCATGCTTCCCTTAGTTCATCACTGCGGAGACAAATGCAACAACAGAGCTGTCATGCAAGTGGTAGTATACACAGGTGGTGTCATGTTTAAATATAAAATATGTGAGCTCATGTTGCCCTCATGCTGAGGCAGGCAAAATACGCACTGTGTCGCCATCTAGTGTCAGAAAATGTTAGCTCACATAAAGCACATGCAACATGCCGTTCAGCACAGGTTTAGTTTACAAGTCGTAACATGAGACAGCGGTGGTGGAAAACAAAGACAGACCTGCGTACAAAGTGCATCTGACTCCCACAGAAGACATCCAGGATGAGGCGCTCGTAAGCGTCTGGAAGCTTCACATCCTGGAAACAAGACAAAGATAGGGTTAAGAAATTAAAGGTCTAAAATATGAAGCTTTGTTATTTAAATCCCTAACTCCAGTTAAGGTTTTCTTCTGTTTCTGATTCCATTAGGAGGTCATTTGTAATCGTGATAAAGCACAAACTGCAAAACTACAGCAGCCTGAACCTGCCTTGTATCTGCTCTTGTAGGTGAGGTCCAGTTCGGTTTCCTCAGGGCTAAAGTAAACTCCAGGTTTCTTGCTCATCATCTTGGCGTAGACCGCCTCGTTGGGCTGCACGCGCACCACGAGCTCATTCCTGCGACACTGATTTCCAAAGATGTCCCCGGGGACGTCAGTGAACTGCAGTCGCACCTCAGCTTTCCTCTCATTCAGAGCTTTTCCACAGCGAAGGATGAAGGGAACACCTGAGGAGCAAAACATGTTGCATGCATTATGCATTACAAAAGAGCACGCGAAAATGTGAGATCAGTGGGATTTGTTTTGTAAAGGGCACAGGATGTTTACCATCCCAGCGTTCGTTGTTCACGTAGAGTACGGCGGTGGTGAAAGTGGCCTGAGTTGACCCTTTAGGAACCGTGGTATCATCAAGGTAACCCAGCTTGGCTTCTCCCTCGCCCTCTGGATCCCCCACATACTGACCCAGCACCACATCAGACATAGACACTGGAGCAATGCACTTCAACACCTTCACCTACAGAACAAAGAGAAAAGGCATCATCCTCCATTTTCACACTTACAAACATAAAACATCACGTCTCTCCGTCTTTGTAGTGTTGGAGGAGGTGTAAAGAGTGTCTGGTCTCAGAGACGATTTTGTACCTTTTCATCCCTGACGTCATCGGAGCTGGTGGAGGCTGGTTTCTCCATGGCAACCAGGCTGAGCATCTGGAGCAAGTGGTTCTGCATGACATCGCTGATCACGACAAAAAGGGAACAGGTGGATGCACAAAAGAGAGAGGAGAGCATGTGAGGGCTGTGATCACCTTCATTCGTCCTGGTACAACTAGTCAAATCTATCCATCATCTATCAGGAGATAACTTGTGAGCTGCTAATGATTATTTACAGATGAATAAAAAGTAGCACTTTATTTTACCTTATTAAAATAAATCTTACCTTAACGCATTACAACCCCCCAATTCAGCATTAATAAGCACTCTACAAACAATAATACATTGTTTATAATGTACTATAATTTGGTTGTATGTAAAAATAAAGATATTTTTCCTTAATGTAGAGTATTATTCAACAATAACTTCTCCTAAGAAGACATATTATATTACTTTACTATATTATCATGCATTATCTATTTATACAGATCCTCCCTTTCTGGGTGCCCACAGAAGGCATTGTTGGCAAACGCATTAATATATCTTATTTATATATATTTATTAAATGTTTATATGCTGCTTATGAATGCTAAGGTAAGGGAAAGGTGAAGTCAAGTGTTAAAGTGAAAATGCAGATTTGAAGTGTAGAAGCTCCTGTTTGTATTCTCTGTTCATTTTTACATTACTTCACCTTAAAACTGGGCTTAAAAGCATTAAGCTTTAAAACTACAGCACAAAGACAAAATATGTTCTGCCCTCTCACCGGATGATGCCAAAATCATCAAAGTAGCCTCCTCGTCCCTGAGTGCCAAACGGTTCTTTAAAGGTGAGAACAACACAGGCCACACTGTCCCTGTTCCAGATCGGCCCGAAGATTCGGTTCCCAAACCTGCGACAAACATCACATAATCATTCTTTGCTCAGCGACGCGCACAACACAAAAACACAGCTGTTCATGACAACGTGCATGAATACATTTTCCTGTTGTCTTCTTTGTTAGGGGCAAATATGTGGTTTTTTTTGTATGATATTCACAAAGGCCCAAAGCCACAGACCAGCTGAAACTGGAGTGTTGCATAATTCAAATGACCTTAAATCACCAGCAGATTTTTGTTCGAGGGTAAAATAAAAAGAAAAAATATCTACAACGTCCACACAAAGAATTATGTTGCAGGGGAAGAAAGCTCAACAACTGAGAGAGAGACATGATGGTAGTATTGTGTTTTGAGTTCAATTCATCAGGATGCCATGGGTGCTTTTTTGAACCCATTATAATAATAACATCACAAGAAAGCAAAAAATACCAACCAAGTATATCTGGGAAAATGAATCAAACATAATTGAAGGTGGGTTTGGCTTAGGAATGTCCCCAGTAATAAATATACTATTAAATGTGTGTATTATGCTGTTTTAATATAAAAATGTAGTATTTAAAAAAAGGAAATGTTAAATCTTAATTTTGTGGATTTCACTGACTGTCCTTCTATTTGTTGTGAATTTGGATTTAACATTTTTGGTTACCTGCTTAAGCGCTACAGCTCTTTTTTTACCCATTTCAGTCCAAATTCACTACAAAACTTGGAAGGAACTTGGTCTTTTCCATGTATTACAACTCATATTATTCTATATTTTTGGTGATATGGATACAAATTCCTCTTCCACAATCCAACATATCTGACTCAGCATATTTTTATAGTCCCTTTATTTGATGTTCTGATATATAATAAGCTATTAATGAGTGTATCTCCTTAATGGTTACCATTAATTTATAAATCCATGTCAGTCATCCGGGACTCTGTCCCTCTACTCATTCCTGACAATCATAATCTTTATTGGACATCATAAAATAATTAAATGCAATTAAAAATGCAACCTTATCTGAAGATGGTTTTCTCACCTGAGCACCATGAGGTTCTGCACCATTTCCTTGCCCAGATAGTGATCTATACGGTAGATTTGTTCTTCGGTGAAGAGGGAGGAGAGGTGGGTGGACAGCTCCTCAGAGCTCTGAAGGTCATGTCCAAACGGTTTCTCTACGATCACCCTGTTCCAGCCTCTACGCAGCATAAACACACACAAATACGCAGAAGAAAATTAACATAAGTCACATTAGTGGAAAACATTTGGGCTCTAAGACCAAAAGCATCTGTTAAGGATTTACTTATTTCCTCCATCAGACCTTATTAAGAAAGGAGACATGGTCAAACAAAGGAAAAGTTTTTGTCTTGGGAGTAATATACACTTACACATATATAATAATAATAATATAATATACACTTACATATACACTGCCTATTTATTAGGTTCACCTACCTGAAACGAATGCAGTCTAATATAGTCCCCCATAGAGGTTATATATTATTTATGTTATATTATATACATGGTGCCTCGTGTAAAAAAAAAAAAAAAAAAAAAAACTATGATCACATCTCATTAGGGAGATTTCCTGTTTCCTACAGACAGACAGTCAGACACAACTAGACACAGCAACATTTAGTAAAAGAAGTGTGTGTACTGACTTTGTGCTCATACAGCAGTGCTTGATGTTCTTGGTGACATCGTGGTAGACAGTGGGTGGCAGCGCCAGGTAGAAGAGACGGTTTGCCTCGGTTCCTCCGGGCAGAGACAGGATGTGTGTGTTGAGTTTGGAGAAGGACTCCGCATCTGCGTATTTCCCACTGATGTACGTGTTCCTGCTGAAGAAGGCTGACAACCTATCTGTTTCTGTGTCTGTCACCTGGATCAGAGGGTGGGAACAGTTACAAATGCATGGATTTAACAAGGACTTTTTTAATGCAGACATTCAAGAAAAAAAATGGCTTCATCCTGGAGGTAAATGGGACAGAAAGATTTAATGCATTTTACAAAAACGTGTAGCTTAAAAGGACTGACTTTGTGTTAATGTTCAACACCAGATCTTTTTGGCCACTGGGGGGCAGCAGAAACAAGTTGCACACACACAACATTTATTTATACTTCCAGCAGCAACAGAAAAACTATTTCTAATTTCCCATTTGAAGGCGAACCAAGGCAGTAAAGAGCTGTAAGTCGTGAAAAGAAGAGGCATGAAAACTGGTGAAAGAGTGATAAAATGTGTAAATGAAGGCAAGAATATTGAAATATGATGTGATACAACATGTGTCACTGTAAATGTGTGTAAATTAATTACATAAATATTTGAGTGTAAAAAGTTGAATCTCCAAAGGGTCCAGTTTTACCTTCAGGTATGGCATGCAAGAAGTCCGAAGGGCATCGACAGTCAGGTCAGAGCGAGCAAAACCTACAAAATACGTCTCCTCAGGGAGGAGGCCGTCTCTGAACAACCACCTGAGGGGAAACAGAGAAACACTGGTTCATTACGCCCAATTTTAGAGGCTCCAGTCCAGATTATATAGAGTATGTTTCCTCAGACTCTGCTGATGTAAAAAGAGAAGGTCACTCACCATAGAGTCGGGTAGATTTTCTTCTTAGCCAGATCCCCCTACAGGTGACAAACACACAATCAGAAACATGATCTTACCTTAAAAATACAGGTCATGTACAGAAAGTGTTGATGCTGTGTTTTGGAGTTATTGTGCTGCTCTTTTGACCAGTGCACTTTGCCAGAGTGGTAATTATTTTCCAGAACACAAAAGTCTCAAGATGCTGCAGTAAACAGTCACAGTCGCACCGTCTGGCAACAGGTAAGTAGGCTGCCTTGGCTTATTTAAGAACTGCGCAAGCTCAGTAATCCCAGTGAAAGCTAGTGCCAACCACTAAACAGGCTGCGCAGAAACCAAGGACCCTCCCGGTACTTCCTCAAATCATGCTGAGGAAACTGTTGCTTAGTAGTCTTAACTGTAAGAGTCTGTGCAACAGAAACGTTTCAAACTGTTTGACAAGTTTCACACGTCAACACAAGGCCCGACACCAACAACAGGCGCTCAGAGATCAGGGATGACGTGAGGCAAACATTAATACCAGGACAGGACATCAGAAGTTAACTTAATTAAAAGTAAGTCCCATAATAGTCCTCTGTTGGCCTACATCACAATCTGACATCTCCCTTTAAGACTCAGCTGGGGATTCCTCAACTTGTAACCCTGCTGCTTTGTTTAAGATTGTGTGTTTAAAATAAAAACTGTAGATGAGAGACACTGAACAGACGTGTGTAAATCGCTGTATGCAAACGCGGTTATCTTTCATGTCGCACTTCAGTTAAGAAGTCAGTTAGTCATTCATGTGAGCTGATCTGGGGCGCACAATGTCCTACATTATCAGCACAGACCAAACCTGTTGAGCACAGTCAATTTTTCAAATCATCATGATGAAGCATGAATAATAGCGACTGACTAATAGCACTAGATAAAGGTTGAGGATGTGGCTTGAATGTGTGCATTAAGGTGGTGATATGTTTTTTTAAGGAGCTTAAAGTACACCTATTTACTGGAGCAACACCCACACATCCATGAAACAAGTACAACCAGAGGGAGAGTACACACAGCCCAGCCCTTCCCCTGACCTGCCTGTGTCTCACATTGACAGAAAAACGCTGACAGTCAGTGACATTGCAAATATTCAGCTGCAGCGCCACCCTCTTCTCCCAGGAGCAAACAAGGCAAGAGGAGGAAGGAGACAGGCAATGAATTACTGTAACCTGGCTAGATGTTCACAAAACTAAACCAACACCATTTTTTTACAAAGGTGAATAAATAAATGTCTTAAAATAGTGAATGTCTTCACTTAATTACAAACACAAGTGAACAAGAGGGAGACTGAAGCCCTGATAGAGAAGGAGAAAACAAATGGATGGATTATGATACATAAATGAGGAAAAAAAAGCCTAAATAAATTTCAGCATGCCTGAACTTCACACCTGAACAGTATGAGGAAACAGTAAATGGTAAAAAGGAGACATTCCTCATTGCATCACTTCAATGGGTCAATTCATTATTCAGTTTATTTTAGTAATAATAATAAAAGAAATAAACTTTGCTTATGATTAGGTATGTGCATCATATGCCAATCAAGTTACAACCAGATAAGATGGTCAGATTAGTTTGGTTTGGTTTGTTGGTTTATTTATGCAAGATTTCAGTACATAAATTGAAGTGTTGCTGAATTTATTCACCTTATTTCATCTAAGCAAAGTTGTTATACAACAGTTAATAAACAGTGATGCATTTGAAACTTTCAGGAATTATTTTGTGAGTATTAATTAAAAACATAAGCCCTTAATTTGTTAAAAGAACACAAAAAAGTTCCTGCAAGAAAAAAGTTTATGTTAAGCAAAGTAAGGTATTAAGAAAGAATATTCAATGCTCAGTCTGAGCTGTCACTCACTACTAATAAATGATAAGCAAAGAGGAACCTTGAGGTTTTCATTGTCTCAACTTCAGGCTTTTGAAAGCTCAGGATGACTAGGTGGTTCTTGTTTGCCTAAACTTGATGAAATCAGTTTCAACATTTCCTCAGTCACACTATGTGCAATTATTGCAGTACTTTTAAAGATTTCAACACATTTTATTTGAAATTATGGCCAGCAGTTCTTGCCTACATGACCTACATTGTAAATGTGCCAAAAACAACAATTATGTACAGAATACTCAGAAAAGTTACGTGCTCCTGGTTGGTCCTTGAAGCTTTATTATCTTTTTGAATCATGCAATACATTTTGTGTAATCAGGATGACTCCACAACATTAGTCCTTTAATTTCATTTTAAGTAATTCTTACAACTTAATTATATGATTGCAGACTAGATTATGACTCCCCTCCCCTGCTCTCACCGATGCTCCCATGATGATAAAGACGTGAGTGTCGGACTGATGGAACTCTTCATCGTCATGCAGCTCCTTCCTCAGCTCCCCAAATACCTCAGAGCGGGAAAGAGGGATGTTGCTCATTTTCTCTAAAAAGTAGATAAAAAGAAAACCTACTGTAAAATAAATTACCAGTGTTCTTTCACATGTAAAATACAGACTATTCCAACTCTAACAGGAATAAGTGCCTCACAGCCTGCATAACAATTAGTATTTACTGTAAAATGCAACAGAAAGGTACAGTAGGAAATAACAATAAAAAAAAAAATTAAACAACGTTCCAGGCTGCCATTGATTTTCCTTTATTTCTTTATGGTATGAAAATCAGTTCGCAGCCTACAGAAGATCTTGGTGCAGTACCCTCAAAGGTTTAAAGAGACTAAATATAAGGGCAACAAGCACATCTCGCTCCCTCTCTTTGTTTTTCCATCAACAGCCAATTGAGGCTTGCATGCGTTGTATAATCCAACACAGTAAACAAGTTTGCATTCATATAATGTTAATGTGATATTAGCGTTGCAGTTCAGATGATACAGTGCAGACTGATTTGAAACGTCTGTGTATGACTGCACAACTCAAAACAACAAGTTTAAAGTTCACACGAAAAGATCCCACATGTAAATAAACTGAAAGGTACTGAATGTGATCAATCAATCAAGTACATGGTAATGATAAATGATTCACTGTTTCAGGCTTTTTAAAAAAAAAAAAGCCTCACAAATTTGAGGATTTACATGTAGAAATGTTGATTCTGCTGCTATTAATCATTCTACTGTCACTTTATTGTGTAATCTTTGTCTCCAAAAGCTTGTGTATAGCTCCTATTTTGTTGTCTTTTTTTTTTTAAATATGCCATTGTTATTTATTCTTTTGCTTCTATTTGTACTTACTGCTGACATTACGCTTCTGCAACAACCGAATTCCCCCACTGGGGATCAGTGACCGAGGTTTATCTTATCTCATTTTCTCAGTTATGTAAAATTATTCATTGAATACTTTGGGTTTTGGACTGTTGGTTGGACAAGCAAGATATTTTCAGAAATTGGGCAATTTTCCTGGCCATATTAGGACTAACTGTCCTAGATAAAAAAAAGCACCTATTTTCCTACTTAATTAATCAAACAGCGATTGATCAACCTATAGCTAAAGAAAATGATCAAGTTAAAATGAATCAGGGAGAAATTTAGTATATTTTGCCATAATGATTGTTATCAAACAAAAGTACTCTGGTTGTAGCTTCACAAACTAGATATAAACTATAATTTTACACTGCTTATTATTTTAGGCATTTTAGTGCATCATTTTTGTGCTCTGAAAAACAATGATGGACATTTTTTATTTGACTTTTTTGGATTAAGGAAGTAAACTGATTAATCTAAATTAATCTTGAGTTTCAGCTCCATACTGGAAACCAACCAATGTCTGAAACAGTAAGAAATAAAATGGTGTGTGTTTTTTTTTTTTTTTTTTTTTTGTTACTGTGCTATAACAGGTTAGACCACCGGCACTGATTGATCCCTCACTTCCTCCACTAACATACAAAGATAAGAAGCTGCATTTTTGAGGACCAACTAAGATTTCCTTGTGACTCATTTCAAGTGGTAACAAAATCAGGAAGTAGCTTCTGTTTTTCCCCAATTTCAATTTCACCCCCAACTTCTTTATAACTACGCCTGCAGCCTGTGTTTATTAAAATAAAAAAAAACAACCTGCATCTCTATAAAACTTTGCGACAACACACCATCTCTGATCACAGAGGGACTACACGTGGACTTCTGTCAGATGGTCACCAGCTCCCATAAATAGCCTCTCTCACACACACACACACACACACACAACATACTGTAATGATATTAGTCAAATCCTCCACCAAATCCCGTACAGAGAGGGCTGGACCTCGCTGCGGAAACAGGGCTGCAGACGCCGGGCTCAAACGCATCGACACAGTGACATTTTGTGTCTCTCGTCGCACAGCTAGCCGGGTCAAACAGCTCACTTTAAGCTGCTAACAAACCGAGCTGCGACGCCTTTTACACCAAAAACCGCGCTGTCATCATCAGCGGCAGAAAACAGCAGCTCTTTAGCCTCCCGTTGCCTGCCACAACATGTCCTGACAGCTAGCGAGCACCAGCGTAGCACAAAAAAACACAAGAAAAACAAAGAAAGTGCGGAGAAAACTGCGGCTACTCACGAGTCCGTCAGAGAGGTGATTACCGTGGCAACTAAAACCCCCGTTTGACCGAGCCCGGCGGCGACAGACACACTTCACCGCTCACCGACGAGGCTGCAAGTCTGAGTGCCTGTTGGTTGGTCCTGCCTACTTCCCTGTTCAAGTGACAAAAGAGGAATTGAGAGATTTTATTGGTTTGAGAGAAACTCACCAGCGCTCGCTCGAGCTCCCATCACCGTCGGCTCCTCTGACGTCAGAGGACCCGCCGGGGGGCGTGGTTTGAGCGCGCGCCCCTCCGCCCCCCGCACACACGCGCTGCCCATGCTGCAGGTGGGATCTGCGCGAGGGAAGCTAACGTGGAGGAGGAGGTGAGGAGGAGGAGGAGGAGGACAGGAGGGTGCCGCTGCCAAGCCGGAGAGGAGAAAAGAGGATCAGGTGCAACGTTAAGGTGATTGTTTTAACGAGATGCTTTCACGTTATTAGGACATACAAACTTGAAACAACATACTGTTTGTCTTTATATAACGTGAAAACTTGTTATAACCTGAATTTACAAATGTAAAATATATATACACAAAGTAAAAACCATGTATGCAACATATTAGACACTGGAATGATTTCATATATGATGTATAATCCCATACAAATATATGAGTGTGTTTTAATATAGGTAAGTACATATACACATTGTAATATGGGTGTTCATGTGTGTTATAAGCTTTATATCTTCATATATGTGGAGGATGTATGTATGATTACTAATATATTATCATATAGGTACCATATATGGCAACATCACTTGTGATAGGCGTATATATGTCATATATTACATTTCTGTATGGGCGGTGTTGGGGAGTAGTGAGCTATGTGTAATTAAACTAGTGGTTGGAAGCTTGCTGGTAATTTAACCACATTCATATTTGCATAGTAGAAGCTCAAGATTCAGCATCTTATGCTTTTATTTCTTTTATTTCAAAGCTACTCGACAATATAACTTCAAATCTACCTTAAACAAAGGAGGAAATAGTAAAACCTACCCATCTAAAAGTAAAATGAATATTTTACCTTTTTGTTTTGCATTTGGCCTAACACATTTTCTCCAATATTGTACCCTAACATTAAGAACAGTACATATAGAGTGGATATAAAAAGTCTACACACCCCTGTTCAAATGCCAGGTTTTTGTGATGTAAAAAAATGACACCAAGATAAATCAATTTCTCAACTTTTTCCACCTTTAATGTGACCTATAACCTGTACAATGCAATTGAAAAACAAACTGAAACCTTTACAGGGGAGAAATAAAAAAAAAAAACAACTTAAAATAACCTGGTTGCGTAAATATGCACACCCTTAAACCTAATACTTTGTTCCAGCACCTTTGGCTTTAATTACCAGCACTCAGTCTTTTTGGGTAAGAGTCTATCAGCGTGGCACATCTTGATGTGGCAAATATTTGCCCACTCTTCTTTGCAAAACTGCTCCAAATCTGAACAGATTGCGAGGGCATCTCCTATGCACAGCCCTCTTCAGATCACCCCACAGATGTTTGATCGGATTCAGGTCTGGACTCTGGCTGGGCCATTCCAAAACCTCAATCTTATTCTGGTGAAGCCATTCTTTAGTTGATTTGGATGTGTGCTTTGGGTCATTGTCGTGCTGAAAGATGAAGTTCCTCTTCATCTTCAGTTTTCTAACAGAAGTCAGAAGGTTTTGTGCCAACACTGACTGGTATTTGGAACTGTTCATAATTCCCTCCACCCTGACTAAGGCCCCAGTTCCAGCTGAAGAAAAAACAGCCCCAAAGCATGATGCTGCCACCACCATGCTTCACTGTAGGTTTGGTGTTCTTTTGGTGATGAGCAGTGTGGTTTTTGCGCCAAATGCATACCTTTTGGAATTATGGCCAAAAAGTTCAACCTTGGTTTCATCGGACCACAACACATTTTCCCACATGCGATTGGGGAGATTTCAAATGTCTTTTTGCAAAATGAAGCCGGGCTTGGATGTTTTTCTTCGAGAGATAAGGCTTCCATCCTGCAACTCCTTCAATGTTGCTGTCAGCCTCTTGGCAGCCTCCCTGACCAGTTTTCTCCTTGTTTTATCATCAATTTTGGATGGACATCCTGTTCTGTTTTGGAGTCCTGTTCTTGGTAATGTCACTGTTGTGCCATATTTTCTCCACTTGATGATGACTGTCTTCTGTCTTCACTCTGTTCCATGGTATATTTAATTCCTTGGAAATTCTTTTGTACCCTTCTCCTGACTGATATCTTTGAACAATGAGATCCCTCTCTGATGCTTTGGAAGCTCTCTGCAGGACCATGGCTTGTGCTGGAAGATGTGGCTACAAAAATGTGAAGAAAAGCCTACTAGAACAGCTGAACTTTATTTGGGGTTAATCAGAGGCACTTTAAATGGTGACAGGTGTGTGCTGACTCCCATTTAACATGAGTTTGAATGTAATTGGTTAAATCCGAACACAGCCATACCCCCAGTTATAAGAGGGTGTGCACACTTGTGCACCTCATTATCTCAGTTGTTTATTTTTACTTTACCTCCCTAAAAGATTTCAGTTTGTTTTTCAATTGCATTGTACAGGTTATGGGTCACATTAAAGGTGGAAAAAGTTGTGAAATTATTTATCTTGGTGTCATTTTTTTATATCACAAAAACCTGGCATTTGAACAGGGGTGTGTAGACTTTTTATATCCACTGTATATACCTTTTTGCTTCTTGGGAATTCATATACACCTCATACATACCAGCGTAGATTTTACCATGGAAGATTTGATCTATTTCTGAGAGTACATATGACCTATAGACAGGTGACTAATTCAAAGAATAAACCAAGGTATATGTCTTAGTAAGATGTTTGGCTACCACAAGCTGCCAAAATAGTTTCAGTACTCCTTGGTGTTGATTCTCAAGTCTCTGAACTCGAGAATTAAGGAGAGATGAACCCCTTTCTTCCAAAACATATTCCCTCATTTGGTGTTTTGATGATGGAGATTGTTAACACATCAGGCCAAAATCTCCCACAGGTGTTCAGCTGGGTTGAGATTTGATGACGTTGAAGGCCATAGTATATGATTCATATCATTTTCATTATCATGAAACCATTCAGTGATATAACAAAAAAGTTTCTTGTTATAATGTGACAAGTTTCATGTTGTAATTACGTGAAAAACGTCTTCTTTTTCTGCTGTGGCAGCAATACACGTCAGCTGTAGTCAAAGTAAAAAATACAGGAAACAAAGAAACACTTTTTTTATTTTATTAAAAATACTTTTAAAAGATACATCCACTCTTTTCAAATCTGGTTTCAATTGAAAGGCTGGTTGTCATTTTTATTTCATATTTTTGCCATGGTTGAAAGTAACTCAGCTATGTGCATTTACTCAAGGACGGTACTTAAGTACAAATTTGAGCTACATGTACTTGAGTATTTTCTTTTTCTGCTACTTTATACTTTTACCGTGCTACATTTCATTTGCAAATATTGTGCTTTTTACTCCATTAATTCTTTGTAGGTAACCTACCGAGTTGTATAAAAAGTAATTAAAATTAACTTGACCTTTACTGCAACATTATAGTAATGAACAATGGAGCTCTGTGGCACAGAGGAATACGATATATCAAGTGTTGGCTGCACATGCAATACTTTTTAGTAGGATCCATTCATTGTTGGTTTTGGTCTCTTCTCTGGTTAATAATGGCTTTAAAGCACTGCTCCAGTATAAGACATAGATATCATAAACCACTGTCTTTATTCTGTGCAAAAATGCCCGTTAAAGTTCAACAGAAGCTAGTATGAGGCTTCAGCTGTGTGAATCTCTCACACACAAAGTTCCCTCTTTGTGTTCAGACAGACAGTGTTTCCTTTATGAGCTGCAGCAGTGTGAGATATCACTTGATGTGGTCAACTCAGATTTCTGAAGCCTCATATTAGCTTCGGCTGAACTTTAAAAGGCATTTTTGAACAGCACAATGACTTCATTTCCCATCTTTTACAGCAGACTTGCTCTAGGGGAGAATAACTAATAACTTTTTTTTAAGATACATAAAGGCATGTGTGAATTGTATTGATAAAAAAGAAAAAAAATCTGAACCTTTCTTTGCAGAAAAGAAGTATTTAAGTCCATGACCAGGTGTCAGATGAAGACCCAGTTTTGGTTTAGTCTGATGAATTCGCAAGCCGTCACAATCACCAGTCCTTCTGACACTGCCAAACACTTCCCTGATGCCTCGTTCTTCAGATGCTTTGTCTGAAAACAACAACAATGTAAATGGTAAAATATCTGTTGTGTTTTTGGTTGCATTTAGGTTAAGAAACCGTAAAACACACTTAGAGGTACAAGCGACCTTGGCATTTCCCTTTGCAGCTTGGGTTAGTGTCGTAACATCAGTTTGCTGCAGAGTTTGAGCTGATGTAGAAATACATACCTTTGTGAGGATCCACACTTGCTCAGGCGCCGCTGTGGTTACTTTTCCCTTCAATCGACAGTGTTCAAGAGACACCAGAGCTCTTCCAGGTGTTGCATGTAAACACAACTCATTGCTGACACTGAGCCGTACCTCTTGCTGAGATGTGTACTCAAAATACTAAATGTCACAAAGACAAAGAGTATTTTTAAGAGGGTTAAAGATAGCCCCTTCACATTATTATCAATACATTTTATACAGTCTGGTAGTTTACTCTGTTCGTCCAACACATCCTTCCTTTTTTGCTTGTGAGCCTCTAAAATGAAGTTTACTTGTCATCACAGGTTATGAACACAATTTCTTATCCCTTTATCCGTACTGTGACCCCCCATGTTGGGAGTCTCAAATCATCTATCAAAAGTTAGTGTACCTGTGCTCCACGTTCAATACTACACTGGAACTCTTGACCAGGCTCCCATTGCTTTTTTTCCTTCTCCACATCCAGGACGCAATTCCAACCGATGTTTTTCAACTGCGGAAAAAATAATGCAGTAACTGACCAGAAAACAGTGTTTCAGATGCCTTTTTACACCAGTCTTGATTTTCATCAAATGTCACTTTTGTCCTAAGGTTTAGATAAAATAAGATAATATATTCTGCAGAAGAATCAAAATTTTGTTGGTTAATTCAAAGAATTAATGTAATCTATTTTAACAAACAGTAAAATGTGAAACTGTTTATATCAATTATATTTTCTATGTAAATTAAAAAAAAAATTTGAAAAATGGGACATCGGACACAAGACACGTATTTAAAAATGGCCCACTTTTATGTTTTAGAAATTTTAACTGTAACGCCCCATTAAAGATGATCAAATGTTGATCAACAATAAAGTAATTTACCTGTCCATACATGATGGGCCTGGTGTCGGGCATGTAGGCCTCTGGATAGATGTTCTTCAGGTACCAAGAAAAGCTCTTGCACTTTAATCTCTCCCGTAGTTTACGACGTTCAGTGACATCTCCGAATGAATTCTGAGGGGAAAATGAAAAAAAAATTAACATATGCTGAGGTTAGTCATGCAACATCATAAATGTAATGTGACTAACTCCCCAGTTTGTAAAGGTACTGTCCATTTGTTCTAACCTCTTTGTAAATGGAAGCAGCCTTTCTATTTGTTCGATAAAAGACCCATTTGTCGTCCATCCAGACCTCAGCCAGGCAGGACCAGATTGCGAGAGATTACAGAGCTACCTTTGGGAAAGGTGTGGGGGTTGTTTTTGCGGAAAATGTGCCCTACAACAGAACATGGAATAATCTCCAGCTGACCTCCACATTGCCAGACCTGCAGCAGAGAGGACGCAGAGCACAAGATAAGCCTGATGCCTGATGCTGTTGTGTGTGTGTATATGTGTGTGTGTGTATGTGTACATGTGTGCACACACACACACACACATGTACATGTACACACACACATATATATATATATATATGTGTAGAGAGAGAGAGACAAACACTGAAAACCTCTTACCCTGAAGGACATTTCCAAATTCTCACCTCCCCAGAACTCCATCTGGTCATCGTAAGTGCCGAGATGCTCAAGAAAACAGGCCACCAGCAAAAGTGGGAGTTCTACAAAATAAGACACAAATCAGTCAATATCAGTGACCATAGCTGAATTGGAATGAAAAAAAAAATGGGAAATACAATTATTTTCTTTCTTGTTGATTGACACGATTCTCACTTCTGTACAGTTATAATGTGCAGTGCTGATTAACTTAGCTGTCATACAAACTAGAGAGTGATGAAGTGATGAGTGAAAACGAATCAGCATATTTTCCAAAATGACAAGCTATTCCTTTAAATTCCATTCAAAACAATCCTGAAAAGCTTTATGGGAAGATGCTGCAAGATGATACATTTAAATTGACCATAACTCAGTGACTTTGATGCAAATCAATCTGTTTAATGCGGATTAAACATAAAATGAATACAGAAACAGAGGATAGAAAGAGGATTCTGCAGCCTCAGCATTATGACCCTCTCGATCTGCATGTATATTTAGTTATATCTACCTGATAGGATAAGTCTCATTCTTCCTTTGTTTCTTCTCCTCTTCAGGGATGGCCTCCCATCCAAACTTGAGCCACCAGTCAAAATTCCCTCGAATGTAATAATGTGCTTTAGGAACTGGCTTATTGAACTTTAAGTTATCTTGGTCAATAATCGCGATTTTTGGGCTCACCACAGCTGTAGGCTGCTCTACTATCCGAGCTAGAAGAGGCTCCAACCATCCATGGAAGCATTCACCTATGCAAGAATGTAGAAGATTGGAGCGACATTTGTCAGTCAGTAAAAATAGTTTTTACACTCAGGGGTGTTGCTAGGAAATTATTGTTATTATGCAGTGACTGTAAGCCCCCTTAGATGTTTTTCGCTTTCCACTGTGTACTTCTGCTGTATGCCTACATTTCAGAAAAAACACACCAGATATTTTAGGCACTACCTTCATAACTTTAATCAACACACTCCTGTTCAAAACAGTCTGCATAAATCCTGCAGGAAAGATGGCAAGCATTGCATTATGGGATACATACAGTGGGAATCTAGGAAGGTGAGGACCTCTCCTTGTGCGGCCTTTGCTCCCAACAGTCGTGCTGTGATCAAACCTTTCCTCTCCTTCTGGCGTAACAAACGCACTATATTCAGCTGGCGTACATGGTTATCAAGGCGAGTCTTAAGGTGATCTAAAGAAAGAGGAGTCAACAAGTAAATTAGCAAGAACTTGATAGCAAACAGTTCCCTGTTCACACATCCAACAGACACAGATTATCATTAATTTGGAGTGTTTCTGGCCATCTGATGAATGTGAGTTAAATAATCGCAGATCCCACATCACCCCAATCCTTGCATCCCTTCATTGGCTTCCAATAAAATGCAGAATCGACTTCAAGATATTACTTGTCACATACAAGTCCTTACATAGCCTGGGCCCTGATTATTTATCAGAGCTACTGATCCCCTACTCTAGCCACTGACTACTCCAGTCATCAGATCAAGGCCGTCTACTTGTTCCATGTTCTAATTTTAAAACTAAAGGTGACTGTGCTTTTGAGGTTGTAGCTCCTCGACTGTGGAACAGCCTTCCCCAGACAATGTGATCTGCTGAATCTGAGCTTTGTTTTAAGTGGCTTTTGAAAACTCACTTCTATAGGTTAACCTTCCCATGGCTCCCTCCCTTTAGTTCATTCTGACCTTGTGCTCTTAACGCTTGTCTAGGCATAATACATGTTTATGTGTGTGTGTGAATGTGTGTGTATGTTCATTTGTATGTATGTATTTTAACCTGTTAGTGAAGCACTTTGTAACCAAGTGTTTTTAAAAGTGCTATATAAAATGTATTATTGTTGTTATTATTATTGTTCCTGTCTATCATTTCGTGCTGAGCAGATAATGTGCAGTGGGTTTTTAGAGTTCATTAGCTTACTAGCTGCTTTAAAAGTTTAAATTTCGTACTCTAAACACAAGTTGTGTGTTCCCAGGTTATGTATGGACAGTGTTTCCTACTGGACAACATGTTTTTTACTTTCATCTAACAACCAGTTAACAAGTAACTACTTCCCTTGAACACTATATTTTAATAACAGTGATTGATGACATATGTTAAGATATATTCCTTTGTTCATTTCAAGTCAAATCAATTTTACCAAAAAGTCACCTGGAAAAAAACGTAAATGACTTCAGTCCTATGTAGAACATGAATTATGTTGCATATCGGCCTCTTGTGGTCAAAATTAGCATTACAACAACAATCACTCAAAAATAAGCCTGACTTTTTTTCACAAATTGTAACTTTGAAAAATGATCTCTACTTTGTCCATACTCCACATGTTTCACAGATGAAAAATGACACTTTCTTTCCCCTCTTTTCACATCTTAAGTCACAAACACAGGAGAGAGGAATTTAAATCAGACTTAGAAAAGTGATCTCACTTGCCTCTCAAAGCTTCGATAAATAAGTGACCCATTTTATATACAAGTACTTAAGTGATCAATTGGTAATATAAAAATATTGATTATAGGTTCTTGAAGTATGAATTCGTGGTGCTTGTTCTTTACATGTTTAAGTCACCTTTATGCCACATTAAACACTCCACATTTCAGAGGGAAATGTTCAACCTTTTACTCCACATTTATTCCCATTTATCAGGATTATAGAAATTAGAATTTTATCTTTAAAACAAGTTATACTTAAGTATAGTTTAAACTGCCTTATTGTAAAACTGACCAACTACATCTAGCAAATGTTACTTAAACATTAATGTATCACCATTAATAATCTAAAAATGTAATGTGTGTGTGTGTGTGTGTGTGTGTGTGTGTGTGTGTGTGTGTGTGTGTTTGGGGTGCGGGAGCATTTTCTGCTTTGAGTTTTAATACTTTAAGCACAACTAATAATACTTATGAACTTTTACTTTTACTTCTTCCCAGCCCTTTTACTTAATATTTTGATTTAATATGATATTGCTACTTTTACTTTAATGCTTGCATGGAAAGTGGAAAGTATGTTAGATTTTAAGGAAGTCTTGGGTATCTGTACGATCAATATGAACAGCAATACATGTGTCTACTCTTGATGTGGAGCACTGTGGAGACACTCACCATCTGTGCTGGCATCATCCACCAGTAGGATCTCAGTGAGCATGGCTGCAGGAGCTGTGTGTAAGACACTGTAGACCGTCCTCAGCAGAGTGGACCAGGCCTCATTATGAAACACTATGATCACACTGGTGGTAGGGAGGCCAGGACAACGGAGAAACTTCTGTTCCAAGCAGCTGTCAGAGCGAAACTGTTAGGGTCCTTGTCTGTCTCCCCTGTGTTTGTTTCCCTGTTCTCCCTTGTGTGTGAGTTTGTCTCCCTCTGTCTGTTTCTGTCTGTCACCTCTGTCTGTTGCCGAGGAAGACAAGGAGGTTAATCCAGGACACTCATCACCACACCTGAGAGTCATTCTGCCAGTTCATTCCACCATTCTCTGCCAGACCATTCAGTTACCCTCTTTAGTATTTTGTGGCTTCTTGTGACTTTTGCCTGCGTCTAACCAGTTTTGTCTTTGTCTTCAGACTCCTGTTTTCGCTGTATTTCCCTGCCTGATTCCCCTCGTCTTCCTCCTGGCTTTGTCTCTCCCTCCTCAGACCTGTCTACACCACTCCAGCCCAGCTTGGCCATCAGCTCAGCTCTCTCCACACCGGCTCCTCACCGCACTCTGCCAGCCTGCCTCCTCTACCCCTGCTCCGCCAGCCACACACCAAGCTGCATTCACCACCAGCCTCCTCTCAGTGGTAACCGGACTCTCAGCTCAGAATATTCAGACTATCATTAAAGACAGTTTATTAAAACTGTTCCTCTGGTGTCTGGTCTGGTCTTGACTCTGCATCTTGGGTCCTAGCCTAACCTAGCCTAGTAACAGAAACTGAAAGGTGTCAGTGTTAACAAGTAAATTTCCTCCAGAATCAGATGTCAGTAGTGATTGACCTTCTACTGAAAAAATGGACGATGGGCATACTCACTCTGTGTGGCGTGTGTCTTTGCCTAAGTCACGATGCAGGGAGATGCGATCACTGGCAAACTGGTTGAACTGGTTTTTATTAAACCCATGCAGTTTCTCCTTGTGCTCTTCTGCAGTCATTTGGTGTGACACAAAGGGTTTACCATTCATGCCCGGTGCCCTTGGATGTTGGGGAGGTCTCTGAAGGTGAGGCTTGAGCTCCTCTTTAGAGTAAAAGCCAGGTGGACAGGTGGGACTTGACACTAGGACAGCAGACTGGAGGGTGGATCCTCCATGTGTCACCACACGAAGCACAGCCTGCAGGAATGCTGTGTGGTTGATGTTGTGGTATTCGATGAAAAGTAAAACCAGAAAGAAGGACACTGCCACCTTTACTGGAAGGCTGCGTCTATGGGAAAATATACCCATGGATTGCAGAGGGAGGTACTGACTGGAAACAAAGCTGAAAAGAGATCACATAAAATATTATTCATACATTTGGATATTTTGATAAACATATGGTTGTGTATTTTTGCCTTACATGTTACTCCCTCACAGGCTTCATACAACATCATTCTTTTGTATACGGCACATTTTGTGAGTTATACGTAATATGTATGTAACTTAAAGTAAGTAGTACTTGAAAATAAAAGAAAATGTGGCAAAATTATAAATTAAACCTGTAGCAAGGTGGCCGTAACCATGAAATACACTGTTTTACATAAAGTAGAAAGTAAGTTTAGAAAATATACATTTAACATTTACCAGTAAAATGTTGAACAAACACTTATTAAACACAAACTATTACACTGTCGCAAAAGGCCACTGTCTGTAGCCCTTCCTGGTTCAGCGACGGATATCAAAGCACACACTTTTAAAATTATTTTTAAAAACCTTTTAAAGTACTTACTACACTTTGCCTTCAGAACATGAACAAGTTCATCCACCCGTGCCCTTCCTCATGTATCACAGTTTTCTTTGAGGCATGGAGAATCTACTCAGGTGTTTATATCCCTGTTGGTGTGCGTCCAATCAACCTGATCAAGAACTGCTCAAACTGGTATACTCATGCTTGTGAGCTTCATCCACAACTTTAATGAGCCAGCCAGACTACATCAAATCCATTACTCACAAACTGGTATGATAAGTGGCCAAATGTGTAACCTTGATCTCAGCAAGAGTTAAAAGGCACAAATTAAAATAGTGTGGTCAGAAGTTAAATAAATTAATTAATTAAAAAAATTAAGAAATCACAGATTACGCTTATTATTTTATGAATGTTATCTAAACGTTTATTTTGTTTCCATCACACTTCATCTAGAGGAATACAAAGCTGTTATACAGGCCGCTTTTTCACAAATTATGTCAAAGTCCATGGTGAGGAAACCAAATGATGTCACACAGGACGTTTTTGGTTGCTATAGTAACGGTAAAGGAAGCTAAAAAAAATCTTTTGTTTTAGTAATTTAGTCAACTTGCATTTTATTGCGAAAAAATAGAGAAATGTGTCATTAAATGTGTTTTTATTTCCGTTTTATTTGTTTGCTTATTTTATTTTATTTTATTTTACTTGAGTTTCCATGTTTTCCTCGCGAGACACAGCGGCTCAGCGGGGCTTGCTGCCATGGTAACGCCTAAACCCAAAGTTGTGATTTATTTAAAAGCTCTGTGTCCGAGTCTGTGTTTGTGTCCGTGTGTCTGTCTGTGTCTCTGTGTTAGGAAGCTGTTTACCGGACAAACTTCCCCACACCATGGCCTTCTTCGGTTTAACTCACCTGGGTTATCAGAACCCCATAGGCGATAAGCTGCTGGTGAATCCCAGAGAGGCCTCTCGTCCTCGGGGTAAGTTAGTCAAAGAAGAAAACAGCTAATATCTAACAGGAGTGCTTATTTTAAAAGAATAATTATTTAATTCTTCGAGATATTGAAATATAGGATAGACCTGAGAACAATAACCACACAAACAGCATCTGTGAACAACACATGTAAGGCCAGACAGCCAACAATTCATCAACGAGTTATCATCAAATACTTAATTAGCTAAAACCATGTAACTTTTATTTTATCTTCCTACTGTGTAATTTCATGCACTTCTGCAGCTAGCCCAGAGTAATAATAAATCATGCATAAAATACTTTGTGTTAAAATACACGTAGTTTAGGACCTGTATTACTTTACAAAACTAGGTTTATATATTTGTATTTTTATGAAAACACTAGTAATTAGTAAAATACTAGTTAACTTGAGTTGCTTGTGTCCTTTGTAATCGCCAATCATAATGAAATCAAAATGATGATCAGTCTATACATTAACAACACATCTCTTTACAGATGCAGGGACTAACACCAGACCAGAGCTGCCTCCGTCTCTTCAAGAACAACAGAGACCCCTCAGGTGTGATGACAAATGCAACGTTTACCACCAGCCTCTCCCCTACAGCACTGACATACACTGCGGGAGCCACGAGCGATACAGGGAGATGGTCAAACGGGTTAAAACACCCAGATGTGAGTAGACGTGGAAAAACGATACATTAAAGCAGAAGTAGGTAACTTAGTTTAAAATTGACATTTTGTCATATTTGCTAACACTGTAACTACATCTTGAGAGTAGTACACGAGGCATAGAATAATTTTCTGTAAACAGTCATTGCTCCTGCTCAGGCTCCACCACGCATTTGCTAACTTGGAGCAGGTGTAATGGCAAATAAACAACTAAACAACCAAACGACAAGAAAACAACAGTTTACATGAAAGATAAGTAAAGTAAGTAAAGACCAATGAAGAAAAGACTAAACAAAAACAAAGACTTGGAGGCGAGCCGAAGCCCACCGTAGAGAGAGACAGGGGGAGGAAGCTGGAATTTATACTTCAATATATTATATATATATATATATATATACAATATATATTTTCAAAGTGAGAGCATTTTCTCTTAATCTTACTGACTGCTGTTGCTGGTGACAAGTCAACTTACATTCAATTTAGGAGTATTTAGGCTGTGTCCTCTCTTCTGCAGCCCCTGACCAGCTGTACATAATGCCCCTAACGGACAGCCAGCAGTATGGATGGATGATGTCCAAGAGTCTCGAACCGTGGTGCCAAGTCAAACGGTTTCCCCGAAAAAACAGTGAGATGACAAAGTAGGTAACATTTACTAAACTGGATTTTTTTTAAAAGCACATAATCTAGATGTCCATGAGTGTAATCCACTTGTTGCTTTCACAGGTTTGTTAAAGAAATGTCAGTGACAGACCGGGAGTTCAGCTTGTTCTGACGGTGCTCTTCATTTCCATTTTTTATTCTTCTTCAGTTATGAAACACACACAGACACCAGCAGCACCAGTTCTAATTTGGATTTCTGAGATTAAACTGATTACAGACACAACTTCTGAATATATTTTTGTTTCATTTTGTATTCTTTCACTAATTATTTTTTCTACCAAAATATTTTTATACTCTTTTCAATACTTCATAATCTGTCATTTATAAAGGAAGTCCTTTATAAAAGTGTTGGGATACCTGTTATTTCAGCAGAAACAAATGAATCCAAATAATGCAAAACAAATCACATCTATATATCACAAGTCCAGAAAATAACTACTTCTGAATTTTGGAAAATAATGTTTTAGAGTTAATTGGGAAACATATCAGTGTTTGCAGCTCATTGCTCAATTTACGAGCAGCAGAAATCAAGAAACGCTGAGGCTGTTCGGGAACATTTCACCACTCACCATCTAAGAAAACATATTCTACATTATTCCTCTAGACAGAATCTTCCACTGATATTTCAGTGTTGAATGCTGAAGGGGTCATGATGGCATGTTTTCTCAGTTCCTCAGACAGACATGGTCAAAGCAATTTGTTTATAACGGGTCTAAACTGAGTCACAGTTAGGTGTGTATTGGTGTGACTGGTACCACTAGACTGCCTCCCTGTGTTAGCTGATAACCCTGCATGTTGAAAAGGAAGTAAAACTGCCATTGCATTTGTAACTAGACCTACAAGCAGGTATTCCTGAGGTCCAAGCATCAAACTAAACAAGCAATAATAACCTGCAGGTGGCACAAGCATCAAAATTCCTGTCACAGAACTTACCATAACTTACCATAATATACCTGTAGATGGTGCAAGTGTACATCAGTGGTGAGGGTTGGACTGAGACTGCTGGTTCTGCAGCTCTGCAGCTTGATAATATTGGCCGGTCTGGCGCTTTCCATCAGTGACAATGTCCTCGTTTTGGTCCAACCTCTCCAACAAGTCCAAAAAAGCCTGACTTGTTCTTAACCAGTCTTTTCATTTCACAGTGAAAATGGTGACTGGTGAAGAGTGAGGTGTCTGTTTTTTTTTGTTTGTTTCTTATACATACTGTTATCTAGCTTTGAGAATATGTCTGTAGGCGTGTGTTATCTAATATATATCACAATGGTGCTATCAAGGGTTGCTTCAGTGAAAGAAGTAAAACTTTGTGCATGTATTATGTATTATGCATGTGTGTTGATAAGTAAACCACTTTCTAGTACTGTAAAATACCATAACATGATGGAATTACAACAAATATGAAATGACTGCATAATTTATGATGGGTGTCTGTTCCCATAAGCCACAACCAATACAACAACGATGCTAGTAAATATATGAGGAGACAAAACGGCCATTGATTTTTTTTTATTTTTTTCTTCAAGGGGAAATGTTATTTTTCTCTTTGTCATAGTCCTCAACTCTTCTTGTCCTTCAACGTTGCGAAACATTCCCCATTCAACTCCTCCAACTCAGGGAAAATACAAATAAAACAAAAACAAATACGGAAGGATTCATCAGGCCTGAGCAAAACACTGTTTCAGTAGTAGTATGGGGGACAACCTTCCTCCCCTCTCCTGCCCCCCCCCCCCAAAAACATCCCAAGAGTTAACAATCAACACAAGTCTATGGACAGCCAATAGAAATAGAATACATACAATGCACATTTTTATAAACTCATGTCCATTCTATAAACTCTTTGCTTATATGAATCACTCTTCATTGGTCACAGTTCACTTGACAGTTGGTGATCTCCATTACATTACTGTCCTCTGGTGCTCCCACCACGCCCCGAGGCCAAATATCATTACACAGGAGGGACCAATAGCACAAGGCTGTGTGAGCTGGCTTTGGTACAAACATGATCAACTGTTGGTTGCCATTGTTGAGTTGACGGCGGAAGAGCTAAATCAAGGGCCCGATTCTCCCGATTACGAAAGCTGAAGCCAGAGAAACCAAGATCATTGCGATGAGGAGAATGTTTACGAAAAATTATTCTCGACAAGCCCTTGTCCATCTCCCTCTCCATCCAAACATCAGCTGTCCAGACAGGGCAAGCAGGCACAGTTCCTGTTCAGTGTTATTCTGTGATTTGTTTTATATTAACTTAAGGCAATCAAACTCAGCTATTAGTACTTCCACTTTTCACTGAAAGACTGAGCAAGAGGGGGGGATTATACAAGAAATATATGTGTAGGTCTACTAATTCTGCCTCTTCACATAGTGTAAATACCAGTTTGTTAGTACTGAGAAGTTAATACGTGGAAGGGAGAGGTCACCTTAAAGCCTGAATGAGATTTACAATACTGCAGTAGTGGCATAAATAAAAAAAAGCACAGTGAATCATCTGTATATGTGTGTGTTTACTGCTATGCTTATGTGAGCATACACCACTCGGGTTCTGCTGCAAAGGCAGCTAATGGTTATTACTTACTATACATGATCACACCTATCACCAGTTGAAATACTGTATTGTACATTAGGACTGAACAGCAGAATTCATTGGCTGCAGTTGATCAGTTGGTACCAGTGAGCTTGAGCTTTACAACTGGCATTTTACAAGAAAGCGTGCTGGTCTTTGATCCTTTTCATTGGAATGGAATCATCATAATAAGCATAATAATTAATAATAATAATAATAATAATAATAATAACAACATTAAGAATATACAAATGATGAATACAGAAGTGATACAAAATACCCTACGTTTAAAACAAACAAAAATGAAAAGAAGATACCACAATCAGACATGCTTCAAAGCGGTTATGTTTGGCAAGAAAGCAGTTTTGTTGTATCATAAAAACCTCACAGTGAAAATAGTTATGCCCCTTCAGGATTACAAAGCACAGTATTCAGTCAAAATCAATATATATTTCTTTCCTTCATCTATTTCTTCTTCATAGAAGAATCAGGCCTGTGTGGTACAACTGCGTTGAAATCCGAGCCCCCCCAGAACAACTGGCTGATCTTAAGTTTCTTCATTTCCGTTTGCACCAAAAAATACTTCTCTGAAAGGGGAGGAGCAGTCGATGACAATATACTGTATACGGCTGAAACCAGCTCAAGCTCTAAGAAACCAATCAGACATGAAATGAGGATGATCCCAGCTGGAGCTACTTCTATTCCTCAGAGAGCAGAGATAAAAATATGGATTTCAGGTATCACCATTTAATAACATCCTTAGTCATCTTTAGCAATTTTGTTTAGAGGTTGGGAGCAATATCATAATTTAGAGTTAAATTGATCAGCTCTTTGCTGCCTGACTGACAGACAAAATAAATTAATTGTACATATTTTATGGAAACAATGAAGCAACCTTTGCTGCCAGCAGTTGGGCAAGAAGACAGAAGGTTCAGGCCTTCTGTTGAAAAAACAGAGGCGGTGATCATTGCTGAGTTTAGCGAGAACATATCAAACATGTCTTGCCTTGCTTTTAGTAAATACTTTAGTCTTTGGTCAATATATTCCTCCTCAGTTTATACATATATTCATACACACACAAATATGCATGTACATACACACTTATAAACGTGTAATAAACAGGATATTTGTGCATGTATGTATTCACACTTTTCATAAAGGACCTTTTGCACAAAACATTGAGATCAAAATAAATAATTAATACAGAAACAAAATATGAGTACCTGTTCATAATTCATGTGAAATAAAAATTACCAGAAAGAAAAAAATAAAAAGTAAAATAAAAAGTAGCCTTATGTACAGCGTTAATCTTCTTTTGACACAGGCTAAAAGGCGTTGTTTTAAATAAACAGACTTTGCATCTTTCAAGAAGCCTGAGAGAGAGGCTAGACATGAGAAAAACACTTGTCCTTCAACATGTACGTGGGCCAAAATGGCTGTCAAACGAGAACATCTTCCTCTCATCAAGAACACTTTCCTTTTGAAGTCTTAAAAGTTTTTTTTTTCCTCTTTGCTTGGGATTCAAGTGATGGCGTCTCTAGTTTTTAGCCATTCGCTCGCACTGTGAGTCCTCGCTCAGTGGTGCTGTGTCCTTGCAATGGGGATCGTCCCAGCATCTGCTGCTGCCACGGCTGCTAACTGTTGGGCGGTCCATCGTTCAGGAAGTAGGTTGTCATTTCCCCTTTGCCTTTGACCTTAACCACCCCACGACACTCCAGCACATACCCTTTGCTTGCAAGCACCTGGTGGAGGTCTGTTGTCACCTGGAAGCAGAATGGAAAAGGGCAGATTTATGTGAAGCTGTTTAATTTATAAAAAAAAATATTTAATATGTGTCTTTCTGTTGACAGTTTGACAACAAAGTGTCTTTGTTTTTGCCTCAATTTTAGCAGTAGTTAAAACCTACCTGTATGCGGTCAGGTACACCTGTGCTGTCCATACGACTGGCCACATTGACTGTGTTTCCCCAAATATCATATTGAGGCTTTCGTGCACCAATAACCCCTGCAACCACTGGCCCAATGTTCAGACCTGGTGAAGTGAACACAAAAACGTTGCACTGCATCAACAAAGCTACTACTGTTACCTCTTTACTATATTAATTATTCAATGCCGGTGATTTCTAAACACTTCAATATTGAGTTAGAAAAAAAATGCCATTGGTTTCTTGACTTCTCACCTATCTTCATCTGGAAGTTGTTGAAGGAATGCTCGTTGATGTATTTCATCTGCTCCCTCAGTCTCATGGCGTAGTCGGCCAGTGCAGTAATATGGGAGCGCCCCTCCTTGTCATACGTGGAGTCATTCAGACCAGAGGCCGCCATGTAGGTGGACCCAATGGTCTTGATCTTCTCTAGCTGCCTGTACTTCTCTTCACTGATGATCTGAGAACAGATGGCGATTACACATTTGTGAAATTTACAAATAGTCGCATGCCTAAAATTGGCAGCAAGTAAAGTTAAATCAAACAAGCCTTTGCAAGGTTTACCTCATCGAAGTCAGCGATGATCTCGTTGAGCAGCCGGAGACACTCCACTCCCTCGTTGTTGGCCTCCAGCTCCACGTAGAATTCGGAGAAATTGCTGATGGAGGCGAACATGACGGCCACACACTCGCAGGACTGGTAGTACAGCTCGTCATTACGCCGCTCACGCGCCAAGAAGTGAGCAGCTACGTCCTTAGGCAGAATATTGTGGAGGAGGCGACGATTGTAGGCTTGCAGTTCCTCCATCTCCTCCTTCTCCTCTGTGGCCTGGGAGTAAAGGTTCTTTATTAGATATATTCAGCTCTTTGGGTGCCATATCACAGCTCAGTCGTCTCATTCATTGACAGACAGCTCTGCAAACAGAGATTTTGTTTATAGTGAACATGGCCAGATGGCGCCCTCTCGTGGATGACGTGCATACCTGTAATTTCCACAGGAAGTCAAGGCGTGCAGTAGATTCAACCTGCTGGGCGTGCAGGTACAGTGCCAGGACAAAGACTGTGAGGATCACTGGAGTCATGACCCTCAGGGACACTTTGGTCACAACAAATGGGCTGCAAGTGGTGCACATAATGGTCATATAAATGGAAGATGAACTGCGAACTTAGCTTTTAAAATGTAGAATAATTCATGTAATGATGAATGAAATCTTACCACTGGTTTGTAGTTTCATTGAAACTGGACCTAAAAGTACAAACATAAAACAATCTGGTCAATGCAGATAAAGCAAATAATCATTATAATGTATTTATTAATTAAGTGGCTTTTTTACATACAAATGTAAATTCTTACCATTGAGCACTAGTTTCATTTAAATCACTGAAAGTGGAGGGGGAAATACCATTAGAAAAAACAGTGAAATAAACAAAACTCTGACATATAACAAAAATGCAATTGTACATTAACAGTCATAAATATTTTAAGTCATGACATAATTAGGGTTGGGTTTCAAAACATTTGATATTGGTACCAATATGATACCACATTTTTGCAACAACAAAAAAATGTTTTTTTAAATACCTTAATTTGGCAATTTTATTTAATGTATTCAATGTATCAGGGCTAATAAAAAGCCTTTGCCGTGTTAAAATATAGTTTGATCGTATCGTATTGTATATAGAATAAAATAAAATGTCCCCCCCTCCCCTCGCCTGTCCACATTAGCATCCAGCCTGTGGCACTTACATGGCATTGGAGGTGACAAAGAGGTCTGCGTTGTCGAATAGTGCTACTTGTGGCCACTCCACCAGCAGCAGGAAGGTGAGCTGGATGAGCAGCATGAGGGCCAGCTTCCCTATGCTGCTGATCTGCAGGAACACTGAGCAGGCCAGCAGCGTCAGCAGCACACTGTAGCTGAAATACTGGCACAAACAGGAGAGCAGCGTCACAAAGAGGTTTTTATCAACAATAGATCTCAGGAAAAAAGAAACACACACACAAATGCAAATGTGACATTTTTCTTTTTTGAAACAGTTCGACCGGTTGCGTAAGGGGAACACAAACGGTGAAGTGGTGACGGACAATGAACTCACCTCAGGAAAGGGGCAGGAGGGGCCTTGGCTAGGACAGATCTCTAGACCCCCCTCGACAGACACATTCAAGCTGCGGATCACACAGGGCGTAACCAGGCCTGCGGAGGTGTTCAGCTTCTCGGCAACGCATTGCGCCAAACCCTTGGTGTCACAGGCAAACTGCAGCAAAGCCAAACGTACACATATGTATTCAGCATTATGTGTGGTTGGCGTACTTTATAGATGTGCTGTCTGTTTGAGTCAGACATCGCCTACCATATTGACAAAGGCAGAGATGAAGACAAGGATGATAGTGAATACTCCAACCAGGGTGCTGTTGGTGCGAGACTGGACAATCTTCTTTGAAACAGTCTGCATTGCAGCTGGAAAGAGCTATGAGAGGAGAAAGAAACGACAAACTTGTTTAAAAATTCAGCAAAAGCACGGATGTATCAGCAATATATCTGTTTGAGTGTTTACCTTGATGCACGAATATATGGCACAGATGAAAAGGATGTTGGTGAGTATGATGAAGATACTGATGTAGATTCCCAGCATGACCGGGGTGCTGCAAGGAAGAATACAGAAATACAATTTTAGAGAAATATTCAGGGTGCTTTCACAACTAACCTGTTTGGTTTGGTTCATTTGGGCTGGTGTGAAAAAAAAAGCTGTCAATCAAATTGTTTTGCAGTCCAAACAACTGAACTGAGACGACCACCTCCAGTTGGATTCTGATGATTTATTAGCAATGTGAAAACAAAAGATATGTTTGAAGTATTAAATTAAAAAGGTAAACTTCTGTTAACCCTGTGATTAATCTTGTAAGAGATGAAGGTTATATACATATATATGTGTATGAGTGTGTCTGTGTCCTACTGTATTTAAGCAAAAAAAAAAAATCCTGTAGTATTATGGAACATGTTTCTATGACAACATACTGATCTACGAGGTCCTGTTGCAGCCTGGACTAATAATTCTTGCAATCAATTCTTATTTTTGGCAGCTCCTTGAATATAAAGAAAATAAGTAACGTGAACGTTCCCCACATGGGATGACAGTCGCCAAAACCGTCCAATCGTGCCCTGCTCAACTTTTAATAAGTCAGTGTGAAGGCCAGCCAGACCAGAATTTCTTTGATTCAGTTCAGACCAAATTAACCAAAGTACAGGTGTGAAAGTAACTTCAAGTAACTTCTGGAGGATTACATACATAGGATACAGTATGTATGTAGTATGACTGTGTTGAATACTTACTGTGGAAAGATAACAATCTGTATGAAGGATATGAAGCAGAATACTAGTAGTGTACAGGCAACATAGCCTCCAAAACGATCGTCCACCTTCTTGGAGTACTGCAGCAGAAAAAGGCAGAAGACGAAGAGAGTCAGAAAGGAGCAGCAGCCGGTTCCCTCCTCCATACATGAATTATATTTAAGTTAAGTACAGATGGTAATTCGTCTTAGTTTGAACCTTTTTCTCCAGGCTAGAGGTCTGGAAGGTGAGCAGGAACTTCTTAACGTGGTCTTTTCTTAGCTGGTCAATGCTGCGAGCATCAATGGCTCGACCCAGAAATTCATCCACCTCGTCCTCAGGGTTCATGGCCTCCTGAACACCACGGCTGCAAGAACATGAAAGAGGTTAATGAAATCCAGTAAAGCGGTGCAGAAGTATTCACACATGTAAGAATCGAGAGGCAGTACTCACTTGTCTTTGCTGGAACTCTCATCAATCCCCTGAAGAAGAACAGACAAAAATAAGTCTCACGGAGAAGCTGCAGCCAAGCTCTACTGCAACGACGAAGTGTGTTCATGTTGAGTCTCACCATTTGTCTGAAGACTTTGGAGTCTTTGGTCCTGGAGAAGGTTCTGTCGGGGACCCAGCGTGGCATCAGCCCCTCGTTAGAGTTGGCTCTCGTCCGCTGCATCTTAGCCATCATCGCCTTTTCCTCCTTCTGCTCAGAGGGAAGAAGATGAACGCTTGACCAACTGTTCTCATACAACACAACACACACACACACCCTGTGAATGACAATATAAGTGACTAAACACGCTGGAAGAGTTTTTTTTTTTTTTTCATTCTGGCTTTTATTACGCCCACGAGGGAAGCGCACAGTCAGTTCAGGATCGAGAAGATTATTTCATTCACAAATCTGTCCACTCTTATCTGTTAAGATTGTGCCTTTGTGGTTCTTATGTTACGCATAATCCACAAAGCATCTAGACTTTGTCACTCGGTTATCTGTCAGTTAGTTTTGGCCCTGTTATGAGAATCTTGACCTTGACTTGGAAAGCTTTGATCAATGATTCACTTCAGGAAATGTTTTTCTAATCAACATCAACATCTTTCTTGCACAGAACTCTAATGTAGATAGGAATCATGTGCAATAAGGCTAATGTAAATAAAGACATATCAAAGATAAAGAATTATAAATGTAAGTATTATCATTATTAAAATGTCCATATTTTCAGTATAGGACAAAATATAACTATTTCAGTTTTCTTAGAGAGTGTTTTTTCCTGAAACAAATGCCATAACAAACTTATCTTATGCTTATTGAGCCATGTGTGTGTTTTGGTGCACTGACCCGTTTCTGGCTGCAGCCGAGGACCAGGAAGGTCTCGATGCTGTTCTCCTTCAGATACGCATTCCTCTCACCTCCAAAACCTGGTTCCACCTCATAGTCTCCATTAAGATACTGCAAGGTGGCCTTTGTGATGTGGATCCGCCTACAAACAGGCAAAAAAACGTTCATATAAAAACCACAAGTGGGTGTATGATTGTTTTTTTATTTACAAACTTTATTATATAATATATATGCAGAACACTTTGGAACACACATAGCAGAATTACCCATAACACAGGTCAGCGACATAATAAGAAATCAATTACATTAATCATTAATAACAAAGAATAGAAATCATCAAATATGCTTCATGATGTAGAGAAGAGAAGTAAAGAGAAGTATCTTTATATTATCTTTACGTTTACTGATGAATTACATACATTAATTAAGTGAACCTCCTTCACTTTATTGCTTATGAAGAACTCAGATGGATATTCTGTTAATGGTTATGCAGTAAATGGCCGTGGTTGATAGCTAATGTACATTATTTTGTCTACTAAATGTGTGTGTGACCCTGTGCTTATTTGCCTCACCCTGCTTTGCCTCCTGCCTCCATGTGATTGGCCAGCGTGACATCGTTTGACCACACATCAAACTGCCACTTCCTAAGTCCCAGCACGCCGCAGTGCACACGGCCACTGTGAATACCCACACGCATGTTAACGTTGACCCCCGTCACCTCCCGCACCAGCCTGCAGACATATAGCCCGGAAGATTAGTTTCTCAACCGAAGCAGCAGAAAAACTTTGACAAAACACATCAAACAAACTAACTCTAAAACAAACACGCACAGAGACATATGCAAACACTGCTTCTACTCACGAGATGGCCTCTATCATGTCAACGCCCATCTCCACACAGCAGTGGGCGTGGTCAGCCCGAGGTTCAGGCAGCCCAGACACACAATAGTAACAATCACCCAAAATTTTTATGCGTGAGACAGTGGTTCTCCTGAGAAAGAGAGGGAGAAAACGAAAAAAAAAATTAGACAAAAAATTAGTTTCCAGACAAAAAAAAAAAAAAAACAGCTGGACGTTTTCACACCACCGCTAGCCTTTAAGAAACAATACATGACACGTGAAAATACAGACACAGGAGACAACTTACAGAGGCCAGCTTGTCGAAACGGGCGAAGAGTTCATTGAGTGTCATGACGAGCTCCTGAGCTGTGCACTGGGAGGCCAGGCTGGTGAAACCCTCAATGTCGGCAAACAGAATACTGAGGACAAGATCAAGAGATGGAAAGACAAAAAATACACCATTAATCCTCCTCCTATCAAGCATCTTCAGTTTCAGTTTTAGAATTTCTATCATTGCTCAGCAGAAGCACAATATTTCTGTATGTTACTGTTAGGGCTGCTGACCTTGACAGAGGCAGGAAGTTTGACCTTAAAGTCTTCTGAAGGAGGCCTGTGCCTGTGCCTGTGTGTGTGTAAGGGACAGAGAGACCGTGTGCTGTGTGTTTGCTCAGTGCTGTAATTGAATGTGTGCTGAAGCTCTCCATCTTTGGGGATTATCTTATCTTGGCTGCTGGTGATTAAGTATTCCCTCACTAGTGTTAATTAGCCTTCACTCTGCCAAACCACTCTACCCTCTTCTGACTCTGTGAGCTGAGGCTTGCGCCCAGTGTGTGTGTGTGTGAGTGTGTGTGTGTGTGTGTGTGAATCACTCTCAGGAAGAATTAGGGGAAAAATATTTGTTTTCTATTTAATTTTTATGGGATTAAGCAACACATCGTAACATAAAAATACATTTATGTTTCGAGGATGATGTGATAAGATGCATTGAGGTATATCATATAATGCAAATTCACTCTTCTGTGCAGAAAGAAAGGCTGATAAGTTAGAACAAAATTTGAATTCATGTGTAAAACGTGAAATAAAGCACTAAGGCCAAGAGTCCCGGCTGACCTGACATTGTCGTGTTTCTGGATATAGATCTTATGGAACATCATGTCTTCCTTCTTGGCATTGATGTCAGCCTTCATCTCCATGGCAACATGCCTTGGCAACACTGAAAGCAACAGACGCTCCTGGAAAACACACAAAAAAAGAAACAAAATGCAGATTGTGTCATTCACAATATTTCTGTCAATGTGCATTAATTGTGTGGCGACAATTTATGGAGTTTTAGACTTGATTCATCAGAAGATTTTTTGCTGCTTCTCATTAGCTTTGGGGTGAGGTTAGAATTAGGACTAGGTTAGATTTAGGTTTAGGCAAAACTTAAAGGATAGTCTGGTGATATCCATTATATTGCATATCTTATTCATCTGTTCCATTAACCTCCATTGTTGCCAAAATACCATTAAAAACACATCAGTGAGCCACACTTCATATTCCTTCTTTATATTACTCATCAGCACACCAAACGCGTGTTAATTTGTGGGTGAAAATACTGCTTGCTTCTGTTTGTTTGAGTCACACTTGTCACAATGACCAGCTGTTTTAGAAAATTACTGAGCCTTTTTTTAAAAAATGAAACCATACACTTGTGACCTATATTACAAAAAAAGTCAGAAAATTATCATATGATATGATACAGGATTATCTTTATCAAATTTTAACTTGTATACAGCTTACATTTGCATACAGCTTACATGTTTAACCTAACGCAATAACAATGCATCCTATTTTCTTATCTTATTTTTATTAACCTCATCAGTTGTTTCATATGTGAAATCATAATATGCAAAGTAACTAGTAACCATAACTGCCGTATAAATGTAGTGTAGTAAAAATTCCAATATGGTCCTCTAAGATGTATTGGAGTAGTATAAAGTAAAATGGAAATACTCAGGTAAAGTACAAATACCTAAAAATTTTAGTTAAGTACAGTTCTTGAGTAAAAGCATCACCAATGACACTTGCATACACACTCAGTAGGAAATGAGGAGAGCAGAAGACACACAGTCAAAGACAAAGACCTCCAGACCACATGAAAGATGAGACATTGACGCCCGAGACCAGCCTACTTCATAAAATAAGCAGTGAATGTCAGGTTTTGGTTTTCAGACACAGGCTCTACGTCTGCTCGTTGAACCGCAAGTGTCTGACGCATGTTTAGTCAGCCCCACCAACCCAGCATCCACCTGCACTGACTTCACTCCTGGGGGAAAACTTCTCTCTCTTGGGGAAGAAGCGATGAGGTCAGAGCATCGACGCCAATTATTAATTATTACTGTGCTGTATTCACATGTAAATAAACTTTTCTACATAAGTTGACGAACTGAACTGACCTCATGAAGCAGATTGGGTATGAGCCATGACGTGATTCACATGACCCACGTTATACGCGTCTTTGTCAACATCGTTATAAAAGTCCGCCATCAGATTATTTAGTGACGGTGGGTTGCTGACTCAGTTTTTAATGCTACAACAATCCATCAGGTAAAAATAGGGTTAGGGTTAGACTATTTTAATGCAGTGAGGTATTTTAATTTTTGGAAAAAAAGGAGCACAAATATCAGATCAGTGCTTAATACTCTGAGTTTAGGTATCGGAAGAGAATATCTACCAATATAAGATATTTGTTCTGGAAATAATAAAGGTTGTATTGTATATAAAGACATTTACTTATTCACAACATCAGATATTCTTTTTGAATGGAGAACGTAGACCAGAGTGTGCTGTGTTATGATTGCTTGTAGCATGAATGTTGCAAGTTTATCTAGTTAATTCAGGCCTGTTTATAGTGTGTCTTTCAGCGTTAATCCAGTTTAACCTTCAGGAGTTTTTCCTGCAAGGAAGGAAGTAAACTTCTGACAAGCAAAAAGCTTCTGCTGTTGTCTTTGCTGCAGAAGCAGGCCAGGACCGAATCATCTGTCCAATAGCCAAAAATATCACAAGAGCTCAAACAACAAAATACCAGGGAAAAAAAACACCAACTGCTTCCAAGAGCCTGTCGGCAGAGAGGGTGTGAATATGAGACCAGTATGAAGAATTTGCTACGCTTGAGAACATACTTGAGTAAACTACACAAATGTGGGATTTAAACTTTTTCCAAAAACACGTGATAGAAAAGGGCCGACCATCTTCTATTCTGGCTACCGTGGTCCTTACCTGTTGTTGATTCTCCCTCTGCAGATGTAGTCGGGCCTGGATGTAACCTCTGGTTTCCTGGAAGGCTTGTCTTTGGGAAACCTCAGCGGGGTAGTGGGTGCAGATTCCAATGATGTTAGTGCACAGGAAGATGAGGACGTTAGCGCTCACCTGGAGAGAAGAGGGATAAGGGAGGAAGAGGTTGAGATGCAGGGGAGGGAGGAGGATGCTGCTCGTCCTGTGCGTAAAAGTAAGCAGGTGTGAAACAGATTGATAATAGCTCTTTCTCATCAAACTAGACAAATGAGTCATTTCAATAAATACCAATAAAATTGTTATTGCTTCCGGGACAATAACAATAAAGAAAGTGAAGTACACAGGATAAGAAGTACAAGTTTAAATAGTGTAAATGTCTTTTTTTCTGTGGGTTTTTACCTTAAATCAAGGTAAAACTGTCTGGTTGACTGGTCTGACAGTGAGAGAAGCAGTGATGCTGACAGATACAGACAGAGATTAACCTACGGTAGATCTCAAGTGCTTCACTTTACTAGAAATCCTTACAAAAGAAAGACATAAAAACATGAAATGGTGACAGGCTTTTATTGAACTCTCTTTTAAGGGTTATATTATGATACTGGTGACATGAAGTTCATCCCCCTGTTGAACGTCTTGAGTCTGTCAATGCACATACAGGCTGCACCACACACCGATACGATAATGGTAACGAAGGAAAATTGCGGCGCCTTGCTGCTTTTTCCAAAGAGAAGTGAGGCGATAATGCAAGCTGATGATGCACCTGCTACTTTTTTATATTTACAAGGTGTAGCTTCAGTTCACCACGCAGTCTGATATAACTCAAGTCGCACAGTCTGACACAGATTGTTATGAAGATTTTACAGTGTCACATGCACTCAACTCTAAAGGCCTTTAAACCACAAGTTTTCTTTGTCGTACACTAATATCTGTATCTTTGTTATTCACCAATTTAACTCACAATACTCAACAGGGTTTTTGCTATTTTACCAGTTACTACATGAGATTGTAAAAAAAATCTTTCTACTTCTTTTCTTTCTTGAGTATTTATAAATATACAGTTTGTGGGTATGTAGAATCTTTAACACACTGACATCTCCTGGGTACAAATGGAAATATACAGAGGCCAAAGGGTTCTGTA
Source organism: Scortum barcoo (assembly GCA_023238725.1). NCBI lineage: Eukaryota > Metazoa > Chordata > Actinopteri > Centrarchiformes > Terapontidae > Scortum > Scortum barcoo. The sequence goes on from CM041549.1 coordinate 17,306,879, forward strand.
AATGTTACTCATACTGTAGTAGTACTGTATCTTCAAATGGCATTTTAAACAGACAATACACGCTACAAATAGAAAAGAAAAACAACGTCATAGAGAATAGATCTTATTACATATTTCCTGTTTTGTCTGTAGTCTCAGATTAAAGATAATCTTAATTCAAAGATATTGCAGAAACAAATGTCACTTAGTCTTACAAAAAGTAAACAGATTCCAACTTACAATTGACCTTTACAGATGCTTTTTTAAATGTCAGAACAGATGGGACAGAAGTTGATCTGTGTGAATATAATATCTCTTTCTAATCAAGTACTTAAAGTCATTTTTGTATATTTTGGTGGAGTGGATTCACATTTTCACGTTTTTATTTTATATATATATATATATATATATATGTATATATATATATATATATATATGTGTGTGTATATATATATATATATATATATATATATATATATATATATATATATATATATATATATATATATATAGATATATATATATATATGTCTGACAGATATATATATATATATATATATATATTATTATTATAGTCTAATCTGTCAGACAGTGGTGTGATCAATAGCAGCAGCAGTAATCTTTACTCCAAATGCTTGTGTATAGTTTATATTTTGAACTCTTAATTTTTATACTCCTCTGTATTTCATTCCTTTACCTCTACACTTATCTGTATTTATTGCTGAAATTCCCTACTAGAGATCAGTAAAGGTCTATCTCATTTTTTAGGATAAAGTTAATAAGAACACATTTCTTTGAGAGAAATCTTTTAACTTGAGGCCGACTGATGAGCTGCAAATGAATTTACTGTGCTGCAAAATCATTTGTAATAACTCTGATTTATAGGATGTATTTTTATTTACTTCTTTACAGTTTCCTTTATTTAAAGCTGATATATTTCTAACGTTACTTAGAAATTTGTCAAATGAGTCTAAATAATCAATACTCTCAAATGTATTTTCTGATCCAGAGTTTTAATGCACATTTGAACTCTTTATTGAATAATTAATTAATATTCTTAATGTTCTAAACCAAGAGACATATTTAAAATTGTTGAATTATCTGTTAAGTGTTCAACAACAGAATAATTCACAACATAAACAATTGAAGACTTTTTACGATTCAGATTAACGAGCTTTTATCTGCGTTTTATCACAAACAGAAGGATAATATGCAGTTGAAGGTTTCAACTATTGTTCCAGAACCTCTACCATTTCACTGCTGTGTCTATCATAAATTATCGTTTGTTTGACTTGTATTTTGAAAGCTGCATTTCCTGCAGTAAGACAACAGAAATACTTCTATCAGCCTTCCTAATTCATAAATGTTTCACAATATTAACTGTATCTTTAAATCTTTAAAATTAACTTGAGCGTGTTAAAACCATCCCTTTCTATAATCATATATGTGAGTGGAGAGAGCTGTTTATTTATAAATATAGCTGCTTTTATTATAAATCCAAATAATTAGGAAAACACAGTGAAACCTATGAAACAGAGGAACAAACCAGGTCTTCAGGTCATAGGGAGCTATGGCTCATGTTAACTGTACAAAACATTTTCGGTGGCCCTCAGAAACTTTTCCACCCCCTTTTTTTTCCAACACCTTTTTTGGCATGAACCAGGTTGCTTCAGATTAATTAAGTACCTTTCATTGTTAAGGCCCAGTGTTCTTCCTCAGAAATTCATCACTGCTCATCCTCAAGTGCTATGATCACCATGATTTTAGGTTTTAAGGGAAAGGTTATCCAAAGTATGTGCAAATATGTAGTGCGTAAAAGCAGTCTGGAAGTTATATTTCACAACATCGACCACTGAAAAACTCTTGCCTGTAAACAGAAGAGCATGGACGAATGTAAATATACAAGGTCTCTGCTAGAGTATAATGAATATAGTGGTAGGGGATAAAGGTGACCCAAGGTGGAATAGTTTAAAGAGCATCACAGCCAAAAGAATAGAAACAGGTGGTTAATGGACCGATGAGTTTTAAAAGAAAGCAAACAAGGGGTGGGGTAAAAAATAGAACAGCGACATAATGGACAACTCAGATAACACGGAAGACTGACAGATGTTGCGGGCAGGAAGGAAATTAGCAGTAAGGAGATGGGACGAGGAAGGGAAGAGACAATGTGAAGATGACAAGAGTAAGAAGAGCACGATGGAGTGAGAGATCTACAGAGAGAGAGAGAGAGAGAGAGAGAGAGAGCAGGACAGATATGGGCCACAGTGACTTTAGGCAGATGGCTCAGAGCGCTCAGCTCTGTTTACATTACTCTCACTGATCAAGCAAAAACAGCCACAAGACAAAAGTGAAACCTGCAGCACGACAAACGCTTGCAGGTGAATGCCTCCTGTCAGTCCATACGCATGCAGTCAAGACTTTTAAGTACGAATATATGTTTTCTTTGCACATGCTTTGGCTACTGTAAGTATCTTATGTGTTGAGGTTCACTCGACGTGCACACTACACTCCATGTGTCTGAGCTCACAGGCTTCAAACTAATTGCTTGCTTTTCTCAAGAGGGCAAGGGCTAGTGGGTTTACAGAGCACACAGTAAGGTCCTGGTGTTTACGCAACAGCACTCTGCCTCTTTAGGAGCTCTGCTTGGCAGCGTTTTACCTGCTACCTGTGCACACTTCCACGCTCCCAGTGTAAGGCCCCTGCACCTGCTCGTGTCCTCTGTGCTCAACAACACACTCATTTATCTAAACTCATCACTCATTACCTTATCCTGTCGGCCTTTTCCTGCGCTGGTTTGGTCCAGCGTCATTATAATCACACCACTACGCATTATATTCTTCATTGCTCACTCCCTGTCAGGTAGGGTTCATGACTGAGTTACCAATATGATTACGGCCTACTAAAAGGGTTATGTTCAGTTTCTGAAGACTAAAATAAACCAGGAATTGAACATCACGTCACTGGAAAATCACACAGTTGTTTTTTTTCTTTTTTTTTTGCCATAAAAGCAGTCGTCATTTCCCCGGGGGTGACATGATGGAAGCAGTCAGCCAGTCTGTGGAGAGAAGACCTCGGACTAATCCCTGGATATCAAAATGGCATTATGTAAGAGCTGCTCTGATGTGGACAGGACAGGCAAAACAACACTAATACTGGCTATTCAGCACACCATAGATTAAAATGTATTTCGCCAGAAAAAGCCCCAAGAAGCTTAGGGAGGATATGCAGGCTTAATCAATAAATGATCAACATGGCTCTATAGATGGATTGCTGAATAAATGACTGCCATGTTTGACCAAATTTTCGTTGGTTCCAAAACATACAAGATACATATGTATGACTCTAGGGATAATACGAATAAAATGATGCTCAATAATATGATGGAACAGAGCAACTGTAAAAATCATGGGTAACTTCAGTGAAGAGCTGGAACACACCACAGTAATATATGTAATATATTGTAAGATAGTGTGAAATATTTAGATTTTAATAATAGAATAATAGAATTAATAATAGATTTTAACAACCATAAAGCTGCTTATCGTGAGGATTAAAGAGGAAAACTGATGTTAAGGGGTTAATAATTTTTTGCTCATATTTAATTATGAGAACGCCATTATTATGAGATAAATGTTTAATAAAATGTTTCTCATAATCAGCAAATATGATCTATTACTATTATATATATTATTATCTTATTAAAATATATTATTAATATTATGTGAACTGTCTATGGCACCAAATCAATCAATCAATCAATGACTGTGGGTATGAGTCATATTGTATGACTTTAAAGTCTGTGGTTCACCTGAAACATAATGGAGGTTCAATTCGCCATTTGAAAAAACTAAATTCATCCTCTTATCTAACTATTATGTTTACCATATTCTCCATTTTAGTTCAGAGTGTAAGCATGCTAACAATGTCTAGTTATCACACTAACACTAACTAACACAAAGTACAGCTGAGGCTAAGGGGAGTGTCAGTTTTGCAGGTATTTGTTTAAAAATCATCAAACTTGACAAATTAAAAAGTTGACCTGATGGTGGCGCTGACAAGAAAAGTCAGAGGAAATGTTTTACTATTCATCCTGAGGGGGACATGAATGTTTGCAAATAATTTCACAACAATACAGTCAATAGTTTCACTCAAAAGTACAAATATCAACATCGTGATGGTGTCATAATCAATAGAATTCATCCTCTGGGGACCATGAATGTCTGAACAAGCTGCTGTGGCAATCCATTTATGGTAGATAGTTGCAAAGTTTTAGTCTCGGCCAAAGCATTGGAGTGGCTGACTCTGCACATTGCATCTCAAGAGCCTCACAGCTTACAGGGCTAGTTGTAGTGAAAGCAGGGAATGCAGATGTCTAAACAAAGAAGTGGCAAATTCAAATGCATTCATGCAAATGCAACACCTGCCCATCACAGATGATGCCTCAGGAGCAGCACTCCACCTTCCCTCCACATCCAGACACTCTTCACCACTCTACGTCTAGTGAATCCCCTCTGCAGCCACTGTCTCCAAGTTGGATGAGGAGGCGAGGGTGAGGGGGGCTAATGGAACATTCAGAAACTTTATTTATAATTTTTCTCCTCCTTTATGATGGATTTAGCACAGCAGCCATTTACTTTAACAGGAAGTCTGTGGTCCTGACACTGAGTCTATAAACATTGACTTTTAAGGCCATCAGGCCCTTTCCACACTGGGAAAGTGTTCTTTGAGTAGGAGAAAGATATGTGGGAGAATATGGACACACATGTATAACATGTATAAGATTAAACCAGCTATAATCGATATTTTGCATTAATGTGACCAGGGTTGCTCGAGCAAAGAAAACACTGAGAATTATCACCTGACTCTCCATCTCTCTGCAGCTCTACAGAGGTTTATAGCATCTTTTAGCTCATTGTTTGGCTTCCTAGCCCACCGCTTTATTATTTTGGTTCACTCATCGCTCTCATAGTGTTTTTTTTTTGTTTGTTTTGTTTTTACCTGGTCAGCACTTAACAGCAGCAGACAAAAATATTGCAGAGCATTTTGCAGCTAATGATCCATCTTCTGGACTTGGTGTGAAAGCTAAAGCAGAGCTAAAAGAGAATCAGTGTTTGATTTACAGTCACCAAATAGCCAGAAACATGACTCCAAATGAATGCTACATTGCTTGCTGTGACTGCTGGATGTGTAAATAAGCTACTTTTTGATAACACTAAGTCAACTCAAAAGGTGATAATATGCCAGTGTTGGGTTTATAACCTGTTTTCTGCTGCACTTACACTACAGGCCAAAAGTTTGGAAGCAAGATCAAATTTGTACAAAAAATATCATAGTTTCAACCTCCTCTGGCTTTTACAACAGCATGGCATATACGAGGCATTTGTTCCACAAGTTTTTTAAGGTATGTGCCAGGAATTGCATTCCAAGCTTTCTTAAGTTCATCAATAAGAGACTGCTGATTTGTGGGACGCGCTCTTTCTGACTGATCGATCCAATTCATCCCACACAAGCTCAATTGGAGAAAGGTCTGGAGACTGAGCGGGGCCAAACCATCTTTTGAAGAACACCTTCCTCTTCCTTTTTTGTCTAGGTAACATCAATGTATACCAAAAGGTAAATTGAGGAAAATGGTGCATAAATGAAAGCAAAGTCTGATCATGCAGTAAATACATCCCAATATATATATATAACTCATGCTGGTTTTTAAGAAAGGCATTGTGAACAGAAACTTGAAGAAATGTTTGGCCTGTATTGGCCTTGCTTCCAAACTTTTGGCCTGTAGTGTACATGGAGAGAAAATGTTGCAGGTTTAAGGGTCCAATTGAAGGAAAACTGCTCAACAGAAAAAATAAATTGTATGTCTGTCAATGAAGTGACAAACAGTCCAAAACAGACAGTAGGATGTGACTAATAGTCTGCACTCACAAGCCAATTCAATTTCCAACCAAATCATCTTCATCAAAGTGGGTGAGGTTTCTGTACAGTGCTTTCTACCACAATGTCAGCCTGGTAACTCCTCTCTTTTTTCTCAACACGGCGCAGCAGTAGATGACCTGCCCCCTCCTTTAATCCCCTCCATCCTGCTCTCCATCCCACTTAACAATACTCAGCCAACAACCGACACTGATAACAGGAAGGTGTGTGTGTGTGTTTGTGTGCATACATGCAAATACACAAAATTGGCAGGGAAGATCTTAACATTTTCCCTAGACACCTGGTATTACAGCTGTACCACTTGGTTTCCCCGGGCCCCTCGCAAGTCAGTGGACAGAATGAAAAGTTCAGAGGCTTTAAAAACGAATTGACTGAAATTAACACCGAATGTGTGGACCAAAGGCTCTTTCAGGATGTGCAATTTACACTTTAAATCACTTTCGTTGAGCTGTGCACAAGAAAAGAAATCAATCGGATACATTTTCCCCAGACACAGGCTTTGTCTCTTGTGAACAATCAGTCAGTTTAGAAGCTGTTGATATGCAAAAACATGCTATGATGTGTCTACATGTATTACGCTCACTTTCCTGACTTAATATTGCTGTTGGAGAGCTCATTTTGAAGCCAGCAGTCATTATACACCTCTTATGCATGGAAGATGGAGATGTGATGATGATGGTGATTTTATATATAACTCAGTGTTGTTGAAGAGTCTCTCTCTCTCCCTCTCTCCCTCTCTCTCACTCGGCGTGTGCTTCTTTCTCAGTCTTGTGAAAGGTTCTGCTTAGTGTTGGCCCGAGACTCACACCCACAGAGGCTGTGAATTATCAGAGATGGTAGCGCAGCTTTCACTTAGCAACTGTCACCCACATTCCTCAGCCTCCCTCCAAAGACCTGCAGTCCCCCACCCAGGTTCAGGAAGGGTGCGTGGTGGGGGGGGGCAGCTGAGGAGGTGCAGAGGGGTGGGCAGATCTCTTACAAACTCATTACAGAGACATACCACTGTCAGAACACACTGTCTTCTCAGTTTGTTCTGGTAATTGTTCTAAAATTACCACATTTATTCTTTTTATTACATCATTTGACTATTGAAACATCAAATGTCACATACACATGAGCTCAGATCAACCCAGAAATCAATTCACGGTTCACAAAGCCCCGCATGTCTTTGTTATTGTTGCTAAGTCTCTTTTGAATGGCACATATGCACATAACACTGATAACAGTGGCAGATTTACCTTTAAATTTCTTGGGAATTTTTGAAACAACGGTAGTGCTTTCTGCACCTGCCTACAGGTAGTCTATTTGGGACTGTGTATCCCCAAATCTGATCAGCTGTTCCAACATAAAGTGGACCACAGCCGGCAAGTCTATTTTTTTTTTTTTAACCACCCAAAAATGTTTTTTGCCCACATTGCTGGTGGGCCGGCCCATCTGGCATTTGCCAGATTTGCCAGACTGCCAGTTTGAGCCTGCCTGTTATTATATATAAGTATGATACAGATAAATGTAAGAGGAAAACCTCTGAGGATGAGAATGAATCAATGTGGCAAACGTAAGGGTATCTCAAGAATGTTGGCTGGGTTTGCTGCCATCTAAACTTCCCCAACAACAAGTTGCTAACAAAAGCTAAAACTCTATCAGCATCCACACAATGGATGTGTGAATTATAAAGGAGTATGTAACAAGTGAATATGTTAGAGGGTTATTTAATCAGATATGCTGTTGATTGCACATTTCACCTGACAAACATAATGATTAATTGATTTCTCAACATGTCGGTCTTGTGTTTTGCAAAGTTAAACAAAGGTACCCCCCTCACGACTCCTTAAAATGGCAAATATCGTTCACACTAAAGCCCCAAGCACACAGGCCTGCCATACCTAGTTATGGTTGCTATGCTATGATTGGACAATCACTGTTTAAGGGAAGAGTTTAGTGGACTCTCAATTAATCGACTAATCCTTTCGGCACCGCTTTGCTACAAATGGTCTCAAAAGGTCATTTAAATACACCAAGGACGATATTTCAAGCTGACATGGAAAAAATCATTTAGACGGTACAGTCCAGAAAACTGCGTGGAGAGTGAGACGCTGAATTTATAAGAGCTTTTCCCAGAGGGAGCAATGACTGATGGGATATTGTTGTTGAACCGGGGCCAGTGAGAGTACAAGTCAGAGCTCATTGGCCTTTGAGGAGCATCTGGAACTCTTTAGTGCATCTGTGTTAGATCAGGCCCTGTAAAACACACTCTAGCACCCCAAACACAATGACAGGGCTTTACTTGTGACAAAATATAAGAGTCTCCCCGTAGGTTGCCCCTTATCTTTCTTTGAGAGCCTCAGTTATTTATTTCCATATTCTTTCATTTCATTTATTCTTTTTCCTGCCTCCTCCCGCTCTGACTCGCACTCACTGTCACTTTTAGCCTTTGTGAAAGAGTCTGTGTGTGTGTGTGTGGTGCCAGGCAGCTGCTGGGTTTGTGTACTCAGCCTGAGCCTCATGTCTACACACAGCTCGCACTGCCCTTATCTGAAATGACCAGAACCACATCAACAGATAAAGAGTCAGGCCCCGCCTGCTCAGTTGGCCGGGTGGTCTACACACTGTCTGGAGGTGAGCGCTGACTGGCTGGCTGCTGCAACTAAACTGAGAATCAGACACGCAGTGGACAAAAAAAAACTTCACATAAAAATTAATCTTTTAAGCTGCAGAGGAAAAAATATTTTGGGGCGCAATCACCTGTGCAGTCTTGTCGTCCCTGTAATTTGTGATGAACAGCAGGGCAGAGTTTTTTGTCCTTTCTCAGGAAATCATTTTGCAGGACATTTCCAGGATGACATCAATCAAACTGTTTAAAGGTATTCTTAGTTTCTGTCTGTCATCTAAATGTGTCATCACTGAGACTGACATGAAGCAGTGTCATTTCAACAAAACTGCACCACTGTGATGTACAGGCACGAGATTTGATCACTTTCTCATATAACTGAATTCACTGGTTCTTTAGTTCTTTCATTTTAATTACATTTTTCTCATTTTCAGAGTTGTTTCCAAGAAGCAAGGCTCTTTCAATTTATATATTATTTACTCTTCAAATGTGAGTCTGTGGATTCCCATCGTAGATCTTTACATGCATCAGGGGAAGAAAACATGAAATGTAGACTTGTGTAAATGTCATGGATATATGGATTAGAAAAATATCCTCTTTGACGGGGAAAGGCTGTGACAAACTGCTGTCCACACACCCTCATTTTTCCTCTATTCCTAGTAAAATAAAAAAAAACAAAAAAAGACGCATTATGCTGAAGGTCAACATGGAAACATTCCTCAGATATGATTTTCTTCACACTGTGTCCAAATTCACTGTTCCGTATAATAAATACTCAATAGTTCACTTCAGTAATGTTATATTCCATTGTGGGACTTTTTAAAGGCAAGCAATGGAGCATAAATTTCACACTCAGACAGACAGTAAACATAGTGCACTTTACAGTAAATAGAGTGATCTCAGGCACAGTTTTAGTTTGACATTTCACTTAAAGTAGATCTAAAAATAATTTACACAGAGATTTGTTCCAGCAGTGGACAATAAAACATCTAGTTTTTTTCTAGTCAACTAATTCAGTTACATAATTGATGTAGTTTACTGTAGACTACATTAGCAGCTGTAATCTTTGAGGAAGTGGCATATTATTTGTGTATTTAAGTTAAATGTAAGAGTCCAAACAAAGAAAGGGATAAATCACAAAAGAGCAGAAAGTGAGTTGCTGATATTATATCTATGCTCTTTAAAAACAGGAAATGGTGCAAATGTGTGGCAACTGTTTCTGCTCCCCAAAATGTAATTTATTCAGAAAGCCAGTTATAATATATTTCATTACCACAAACATGTTTTTTTCCAAAGAAAAACACACTGAATATGCTGCCACTCCAAGTCTTTTCCCCTGTCACTGTTGGTATTTGTTTTTTGAATAAGTGAAGAAATTACTTTTACTTATCTATAAACATAAAAGTGTGACTGTTGACACACAGATTTCTATTAATAATTCAATTTGTTGGCTTTTTCTGCATTTTCTTCAGCTGTTATAGACATCTTTGAGTGTTTTAAAGGCTGTACAGTGAAACACAAGAGCTATACACATTGCATAAATAATGTCCAGCTGGGTCGCGAACAATTAATTGTAATGTAAAGCCAGTTGTCTTGAGTCATATTGACCATGTTCAGACTCCGTTATTCCTCAGTCGTGTTTCTGTAAACACGGACAGGGACATGCTGGGGGTCCTAACACTGAAAAACTACACACCACACGCATTTCTGCTGGCAATCAGGCGGGTGTGACTACTGTGGAGAGAGTGTGACTATTAAAGTATTCTGGCATTGGGGTGGTTTTATTTAAAGAACAACAAAATGTGCCAAAAAAAGAAAGAAAAAGAAGAAAGGCGCTTTAGAAAATACAAAACCATTTTCCACAATTTTAGCAAGTTTTTTGGGATCACACGGGACCCCTGCGAGGACGCTAGGCTTTTCATGCTGTGGACAGACAGGTTCAAGCATAACTGCTGCAATTAAACATAAAGCACCTAGAGGAGTGATGTCAACATTGGAGGAATATAAGAGGAGCTGTAATTAGCAATCAAATCAATTGCCTTTAACGTGCATAAACAACAGGACCATTATTCAACTGAGAGAGTTTTCTTGAAAGTGTGCGTCTTCGAGGCCTAAAAACACATCCTGCACTGTTTCCACATTACCGGGGCCACAAACATGCACAGTCATAGCGAGCTGACCAGAGATAAGCTTCCCCGAACCAGACAACTGGCAAACAACATCCTGTGCATCCCTCCCTCTTGACTCCCCCACCACCTCCACTAATATGACCTCTCCTCTGTCATCGCCATGTTTAATTATGGACTGTCTCATTTCGACAGCAGGGGGGAGGAAAACAAAGCGTGGACCTATTGGAGCAGCCGAACGAGCGAGCTTGTCTAGAAAGCTCGGACCCCGAGCAGAAATCAATTTTGACCAGATTTTTCTTTCTTGTAGTGTGTGTGTCTTTAGTTGAAGCAATGGTTACCAAACTGTACACCAGCAGGACTGGGTCTCAGCTGTTTGAGTCGTAGTTGTTTCCATGGCAACCACTGGACCAACTCAACACAAGCACTGAGGGAGACACTTAGCAATGCTGTTTATTCCCCCCATTCTCATCATTCTCAGAAGTGATGCTAAACTGATAACTAATTTTCCAGCACCGTATTTACACAGAGAAACAATTACGCAACGAGGGATCATATCACATTCAGGTGTGTCAGTGCTGAAATTCTGACACACTGCAACCTGTGAGGATCCTTTGGGCGAGGCTGTGATGTGTTTTCCCGGGTGTGATCCCATCAGTCAGCACTCATCCTGGTCGTGAGCAAAGTGTACATGTGACAGGTATCCTCGTTAAAATGCTGCTGCCGCGTTAAAACACACAAATTATTTATCAAGGAAGGCTGTGGAAGGACTGCGTGGGGAGAATATCGGATTCACCCCGCGATCACACCGCCTGCCTCGCTGCCTCCTCCTCCTCCTCGCCTTATACAGGGTGTCTTATTCTATAGCTGCAGCTTTGCACAGGTGATCATCACACACTGACATTTCATCCACCAGGATTCAAGTCTTCGATCTTGATGCACAACACACGCAAGGTTATTCCAGCACCAGGAGCCATTGTCAAACTGCAAACAGCTGATACAGTTGATACAGTGTAAGATTTGCTCTGATTAACATGCATTTATTCTCTGTACAACATCCTGGAAATTGGGAAATTGAGCAAACAGCCATTTGGAAAGTTTGACGTGAGACCATGGGGGACTTATACTCTAAAAGCATTACTACATGAGCAGCACATTGTTATTTAAACTTCCATATCTTATCTGCAGAATAAAGAAAACACATTTTAAACACTTAGCGGAGCCTGACAAAGAGACCAAGTGAAACATATTGACTGTCCCCTGACCCATAGTGCACACAGAAGCCTGATTTGCCTTATGCGCTTTTTAATGGGCTTTTAGGGGCTAAACCCACCGTCTCCACTGTTGCCAAAGATCAAAGATCCATCCCGAAATGCATTAGGTCATGCTTCATTAGCATACAAGAGAGAAAGATAAATAAACCGCTGTGGTATCAGTCAATGTACAGTGTTAGCCCGTTCACCAGTGTAGTGTTTCAGGGTATGTGAAAACGTGCATGCGGAGAAAAGGGGGTTAGAGTGACCTGCCTGTTGCTCTGACGCAGGCTCTGATAAGGCTGTTCCATGTGACGCAACAGTTAGCAGAAACGCCAAGGGCCGGGTATTTTTAGGAACCAGTCTTTGACCTCTCACAGCAGTTGTGTCAACAACATCCACACAACAATGCAAACCATTGTCGGGGGCCATACAGCAAATAACGCCGGGGAGAAGAATGTACAATTATGAAAAGTTTCGGTCAAAATTTCCTCCAAAAACATCTGATTGACAAACATATTGACAGCGATCAGTGTGCATGCAGAATGAAGTATGGTCCAGCAACATGTCTAAAACATGCTTGGGCTTGGTGGTGGTGCTTTTTTTTTTTTCTAATTTAATCCTGCACAGAAGCACGCACTGTACATGTCAGTATTCACACTCAAATAGACACCCACACATATAGGCAGCACAATGGATTTGGGATGTTACTTGACAAAGAAAAATAAACAGCAGCAATTCTGACAAACCTTCAACAGGGAACAGGAGAAAGGACGGTGACAACCATACAAAGCATGGGATGGTGTGTGGGTGTGTGCGTGTGTGTGTGTATTGATGGGTGGCTGGGTGGAACACGAACATGTGTATGTGCTGTGCTGCTACGGCTAATTGATTTCAGCTGAGGAGTCTGAGGATCACAGACATGGCGCCAAGAAAAAAAACAAAAAAAAACACGGAAAGTAACAGCTCACATGTAACAGGACATCTCCATTAACAACCACTTTTGCATGTTAAAGCTTTGGTAGATTGTTGTTTGTTTTGAGTACAAGGTGGTTAAAACTACTATATGTTGTAGGTCAAGGCGTGAGTGTGTACACTAAGACGCTTGCAGTAACACGAAGAACAAGACACTGGATTCTACTGTATGCAGCTGTAAAAACACACATACCAACCAACGCCAAGAGCAATACCGTTTCTTAGAGAAGAAACAACCAGATGGACCGCATGTGCTTTGAAAGGTTTGAGGGGATTAAGGGCCGTAAATTTCAACACGAACATGAAATGCTTCTCATATAGCAGGCACACATCATCGAGATGTCTGCAAGGGCCTCCTTTAACTCTAGTCTTACATGACAGATTCTGTTGGCGGTAACAGAGAATAAAAACATGATAAAAACTCTGAAAGTAATCCCAGTACTTTACACTAATAGTCATTGGCATGTATAAACATACAGTATTCTGTTATAAGATTCATGTGATTATATTCTAGCATATTTAGCTAAGACATTCTGATAATGGTATTTTGTGACAAGCTGTCACATTTTTTGAGAGAATTTAAGAGGTTTTATTAGAAAGTAACTACACACTGTATAAACACCATGTCAAACAAGAAATACAAAGCTAGATATAATATGATATGAGGGTCTGTATAATAATATGAGGGAAGCCCCTGATAATTAAGCAGTTATAAATCTTAAATATATCTTTTTAACAGTTTAGTTTTTGTTTGACTTGATTGACAGTGACCTGGAAACATAAGCGAGCTACCACATAACTATAATCATCACAAATGCTGCTAAACTGACTGGTGGCCTTTTTCTACACTTTCCACTTTAAGCAAGCCAGTATACCTCAGAAAACAACCAAACAGAATGAATTGTTGTTATTATGATATAATTAGATATGAAGAGTGCGTGTTCAGGTTCAGGTTCTTTTTTTACACACTTCAGCAAATCTTTAATGCAGCTCTTCAGCAGTTTTGAGGTTGTTACAGAGCTGCCAACCTGCATGTTTTCACCACTGGTAACACTGATATTAACCACGAAACACTGACCCTGTTAATCAGCTTCAGATACTTTTTTTCAGAAATCAGAATGAGCTCGCACTCACAAAAGAGGAGAGAGAAGTGAAATCAGACATCCAGAAACTAACTACTGTCCCAGTCAACAAAAACAGCTCAACACGATTCATCTGCACATACTCCTTCTCAATTGCCCATTTCAAACCCCACAAAAATACAGGATCTGCATCCACATCATTCCTCACGCACAACTTTATCATTATCTGTGCCCACCAATGCCAACAGAAAAGCACAGTGAGGTTAATGAGTTATTGGAGAAAGAGGAAATACTCACACACAAGCGTGAGGCAGTGATTGATGAAGCTGTTTTATTGTGTCACATAGTACATGCACGACCTCGGGAATAAACAGCATTGCCGGGCTGCAGCTATCTCATGACATTCATTCACTTAACGATGGCAAACAATGTTGGGGCCTGTGATGGATTGCACTATGGTATATCATGCATGAAGTTAGAGAGCACACAGATATTTCCCACGAATCCCTAACCTACTCCTGTACTTTATAATACGTTTATGATAAACAAGCACAATATTATGACAAAGTGATCTGTGTTTAAGTGACTCATTTGGGTTGTTTCCTGAGAAGCAAACTGTAGTTTTCTCATGAAATCAACACGACAGGATATGTTACTGATTGCGTACCTTACAGTAATGGGGGCTGATAATCAGTGATTCATAATTAAGCACTATATCCCCCTACTGTTTCCAAATAATGGCCTTCCCTTTATGTTTTTTCCCCAAGGAGAGGACAGTTGTAAAACAGCTATAGCAAAACAGAAAGTGAGCAGTGACCATACTGTCCAACCCCAGCACCGTCCACGGCCTCACCCCTGTCACCCCACCCTTGGAGAAAAGTACAAAGCGTCTCTTGTGTGAGAGCACAGAGACCTGAGTGATACTGCTTTATATCATGGTATTCTCCCACTGTCGCACAACCACACACACACAGCCATCCAGCCAGGGTGGTTCATTCAGCCCGCTGACCTTCAGCAAGCCCCTGGGTCCTTGGCATGACGCACAAACAACACACTGTAGAGCAGGACCCATAAGCCCCAAATTACATGTGAATACGCAGATGCAACATGGTGACAAAACACAGTAGAGCAAGACACACTGCATCGGCTGTGTCACACGGTATAACACCGGCCCATCATAAACATCATGACGGAGGAGACATTTTAAATTACACATGGCGATGTAACAGTGTGTCAACTTCAGTCAAATGACAGCGATAACTAATCCCTATATATCATTGCTTCAGTTTCCTGGTGTATTAACTTATCAATCAGCTACTTTAAGCTCAATGTTTCTCATTTTTATTTCAGTTAATGAACTAGTCATTTGGTCTACAGAATGTAACTTAATCGTGAAAAATAATTTTTGAAATTTCTTGTTTTGTCACACCAAGAAGCAACTGAGAGGCTCAGTCTAAGCTATGTTTGGTATTTTTGCTTGAAAGATTATTTAAACAATCAACTGATCATCAAAATTGTTGCTGATTACTCCTCAGGAGTTGACAGAGACCAAAAACTAAGCTTGAAGGAGGGTAATATCAGACTGACATTCATCAGGTGGCCAGAAAGACCCCAGATAAATGGTAATGTGTGATGGATGTGTAATGACTGAACCATCTCCACTGTCACTGCTTCTTCTTATTCTCATGGGAACATGTTGAAATATTAGTTGCTAAACCTTATCAAAAAGCTCCAACTAGAACAGCTCTAAACCTCATCACTCCAGATGCTTAAAATAAAAGTTATCTGGATCTAAACTAGCAACACAACATGCATTTGTGCAGATGGATCCACCAAGGGGTTCAAAAAAAGATATGCTGAACTCCATTTGTGAACTTAATTAATCAGAAAAACTGTATAATAAAAGACCCATATACTATCTGACAAATAATGTAATAGAGAGGAAAAACAAAACGTGGAACTGTCCAAATAGTTTCCACCCTGTTCACCATCAGTGTCAGGTCAGATCATCCACAACAGAGTCAAACAGTTGAGACTCTCTTACCTGTTTCCAGAGGAACTTGTCTTCCTGGTTTATCTGCCAGGTGGTGACCACGTGTATGATGGACAGCACTGCTCCACTCAGCACCGCCGCCCTCATCCTCACAGGCAGTAGAGTATAGATGATGTAGATGAAGAACACGGACCACCAGATGCCCTCCGAAGCGCTCCTGGGTGCCACCATGAGCACCCCGAACACCTGTACTGACACCAAGACTCCGATCACCAGGTAACTGACCATCCACATGTAGTCCTGGTGGAAGCCATTGCGGTTGCACACTACCATAAGAGCCATGAAGAGCGCCATCGCCACCGACAGGGCTGACGAGTAGGCCACGTGAGGGGCGGCATGGACACAGTGGAAGGTCAGCATGATGCCGCACACAATCACAAGTACCCCCATGAGCATTGTCAAGGAGCTCTGGTTCAGCCTAAAGAAATAACGCTGGTATAGGCGCTCCAGTTTGCGGGACTGGAATTTTTTCGACTGGAACACCCGCACCACCCTGAGCCAGCAGTCCGCAGCCGTCACCACCCCTGCTGCGCCATTGAGACCTTCGTCTCCCATGTCCCCACTTCCTCCATTACATCCCCCTTTCCTCCCTTTCAACTCCCCATCCTCAAAGCCCAAGTCGACCGATTTCAACCCGACCCCTTCCCCGGGAGCCCCTCCCCTTTTGCCGTAGTGGTCCTCCTGCCATCCGCAGAAGCGGACGCCGAAGTTGCCCCCGCCTCCCACGGCCCCCGCCACCCCTCCGCGGTGGTGCTGATGGAGGGGGGCTCCAGAGGGGGGCTCCATAGCATCTGGGTCCCGCAGACAGCTCATGTAACGCGGGTTGCAGAGAGATGAGCCTCCCTTCCGTTTGGACTTCTTGCCATTGCGCTCCCCCCACGCAGTCTTGCGGTCATCCACTCTAGCGACTAGGAAACCACTGAACCAGGACATTCTGTGTGAGCAGAGAGAGGAACGTTCAGTACAGGGACAGCTCAAAGACACATAACGGTGCTGATATTATGTGGGAGGAACATTTGCTCCTCTATCCACCTGTAGGAGTTGCACATTTTTACCTGTTGGGGTTCTGGTACATGTCCCAGCCCTTTCCCTTGCAGCTGGTTCACTCATTTATCCCCGTGGACAAAATTTTGAAGAAGTGAGGAGGGGTTTGCAGAGGCCACACTGCAGGGCCGCAGGACTGGACGGGGTCAAAAGGTGCACCGGTCGCTTCACAAAGCCCCAGATGTTTGTGCCAGAGCCTGTGATCAGAGACCAAGGTTAATAAGAAGACCAGTCTCCACTGCCAGGCCTATCTCCATGGCTTCTGTTGGGTCTGCGGGAAAAATCAAACAGATTGTAGAGTGACAAACAGTTAAAGCCGGCACACAAATAGATCTGTGATGGTGTCGTGGCTGAAATGAAAGCAGTGAGCAGATCAGGTGAGACAGATTAGATCACGAACGTAATGTGGATGCATTGTCCGGTCTGTTGTTAATGCTTATAGTCATATTAATGAACAGACCAGATTTATCAGATTTATCTCTTTCAGTACTTTGTTACCAAAGATCTAATTCATCCCAATTCTGACAGGAAATAAAATACATCATTGTCTGTTAAATGCACATGAATCTCATTTCCTGGACACCCAGACACACTTGAGATTTTGTCTCATCGTCTGGAAACTGAGACAGATTCATAGGAGAAAAATAAGCTACTTCCAAATCTATGGGGGAGGAGTGGGCAGGAGAGGGAGGATGGGACCCAGAATAGCTTGAAGGCTTCAGTTTTTTAAGGTGAACCTAAACTTGCTCAACTTGACCCCCTGTGCAAAAACACACCCTCTGGGATAAACACGAAACAGCCTTTTGGATTGAGTTGGGCTGAAGATAAAGAAAGTTTCGTCTTCGAGCTCTGTTTATTATCACAATCAAAGATAAAAGACGGGTAATAAATACAGATAAGTGCCACCAGACAACAGGACACTGTCAAGACAAATATCAAGACAGTACTGAGAGACACAGCATGACAGGATCTGTGGGCCCTGCAGCACTAAAGCAAAAGTTGTTTTAAAAATTACTAGAAAATCAAACTAACCAATACTTCTCTTTAAGCATTATATAACACAGACATACATGAAATTATATCAGCCCAGTGCTGCTGGACGCAATGCACATGTAAAGATGTCCTGTGAGCACTGGGGAGTGTCACATGTGAATGAAATGAGTTTAATATTCTACTGATTTTATCATACTCTTTAACATATCTGTCTATTTGACATGACAGATAATGTAGGGGGCTTAAATACAAAGTGTTTGACTTCTCTTATTGTTAAAGGCCTACCATCAGTACATGAAAGGGTTTCATTTTAAGTTTATATCTGACATACTATGCTTCTGAAACATATGTATACTGCTTATTATCTCTTGTATGTGTGATGTTAGTTGTATCTTGTAAGCTCATGTGGGCTCGTCACCTTTGGCTGTACAAAGTTCATTCATGCATTTATTGAGCAGACTGGCCATTGACCACATTAAATGCAGTCTTGTCCTGTTTCTGTTATCAGGCCATATATTTGGTGGGCCACTGACTCGCTGGGACCATACTCTTATAAGGTTGCATAAAGGTAGTGTGTAAACTTACAAGACTATGATCCCAAAGAGATCCACACAGTGAGGTGTAGAGGTTTTGGAAAAAGAGAGCACTGTTATCTGATTGGGAATCAGTATGAGTTGAAGGATCCTACCAGGGGAGAAATGGTCAGACAGGTTATAGTCCTGACAGAAATATTCCGGTAATGGCCTCCATGGACTTACAGTGGGCATTTCTTTGATTTTTAATTGTAAGTTGAAGCTGGCCTGGTCCCATTTTATAATCTTCATACCTCCAATATTACTATAATAACCCTGTTGCCGTTTTTATAATAGTACTTAATACAATAATGGTATATCAGTGTGTTCATTTTTTTTCATCCTGATTGAATTATCCACATATGTCTCAGCAACTGCTACCAGCTGATCTTACCAGGCCTCCAGACGCCCTGAGCAGCACGCAGCGCAAAGAGAGACGCGCAAACGCAACGCAGACGCAAACGCAGCTGCTGCAGCCGCTTCCTCGCCCGGCATTTTCACCGGAGAGGCACGCTGTGGTGTTGTTGAAGCAAAAATAGCATTTCCTCGCTATATCTATATCTGCATGCGCCTTCCCTGGCACGTATCCGTCCAAGCCGTATCCCTCCTCCCTGGCAGCGGCAATCGACAAGATTCAAGGAGAACCAGACCCCCCCCCTCTCTTCTCCCTCCTCTCTCTCTCTCTCTCTCTCTCTCTCTGACACACACCTCCCTCTCCTCTCCTCTCCTCCCTCCCACCTCCCCGGCTGCGTCCCTCACTCCCCTGCACAAGGTCGACCAGCTTGTACCCATTTGCAAACGTCGCGGTGTTGCCAGCCGCTCGGTGTGTGTTTGCGTGGTGCTTGGCTGCACTCTCCGGTACACCCCCCCACCCTCACCCACCCACCCTACTTCCCTCCACCCCACCCTCCCCTCCACACTAGCGCTGGGAAAGGGGAGGGGGAAGCGGGAAGGCGGGGGTGACTGACAATTCCCAAGGGACATTTTCCACCGGACAGCCGCTACACTGGCGTTACAGCCACAAAACGGCAAAAAGGCATAAAGTCATTCATCGTGGGCTTGTTCCACTTAGACGAGCTGTGCATGCATATAAGCTCTCTCTCTCTCTCTCTCTCTCTCTCTCTCTCTCTCTCTCTCTCTCTCTCTGTTGTCATCCAGATGATACAGATGCGAAAATAGATCAAGTCATTATGTTTAATCAAAGGCATGCAAAGCCCTTTTTTGCCTATTTGCATTTTCAATTTTGTTGAAATGTGTGCGGTGTGTGGATGCCATGCACGGGCAAGGCCGTGTGTGAGGCCCCGCATTCAAACAAGCGTAGGCTTCTTGTTACATAACACCATGGCCTATGTGACAACCATAGCGGGGACCATAAAAACCATTCCGCTGCGTCCGGCAGTCCAACTTAACACACAAACACGCCTCTGCCAGCCATTTATCTTTCATTTACTTTCATTTTTGTTCGTGCAAACGTCCTTCAGCCTGCACCAAAGCGGCACATCTCGCAGGATTATTGACAAACACGAGTCTTGGGTAAATAAACATACAAACATGTCACTGCTGCTGCACATTCCTCAGCATCAGTCCGGTGGATGCAGGAGTGCTGGATGATCCTGCATCGTTTGCAAACTCCATGTGTGGTGGTGATGTATATAAATCGGAGAAGTTTAGGGTGTTTTTTTTTTTCATTTTAAATAAATGATCTGGATCATTATGACATGCAGTCTCTGAATGCAGCACCATCTCAGGACTGTCAGCTGGAATACGAAGGACAAACGCACTCAGATGCAGATCATCCTCTTTTTTTTTTCTTCTTAATTATCCCAACACACAGAAATGTTGTTATTGGCCGCCAGTGGAAAACATGCAGTGGCCGTGTATCCTCTGCCGCCACCACCACCAGTGTGAAGCGGAGGCCTTACAGCAGCCAGCTATGTCATTCACTCCGGCTGAAATGGTGTATTGACAGAGAGGTGGCAGAGGCGTCCGCGGCTCAATGCAACAGCGTTTGAGACGTGTGTGTGACAGGGGGGACATATATTATATATGTCGGCCTGCAGTGTGCAGCAGCAGTCAGAAAGACGGACTCACCGCGATCATCTTCTGTTCCCCGGCAGGACCGCAGCGGACAATCCGATTCAGAGTGGCTATCGGTCGGTCGGAGCGGCCCGGGTGGAGCACCATCTGGAGCCGCGCTGTCCGAGGATGGTCCGGTTAAACTGGTCACCCTGTGGTGGATCTCCTCCTTTCGTCTTCTCGCTCCACTCCCTTTCCTCTCCTCCCCCTGACCCTCTCGGCTCCAAGCACCGCTGTCAAGACGAGGGAGAGACGGACATCAAGCTTCCGGTTGTCGCTTTTCAAAGTAAAACCCTCGCGTCATAAAAAAAAAACCAATAATGATGCGACATTAAAAAACGGAATAAAAGGTAAAGGTTTTGCATATTAAAATATCTCCTTATGTTAGTGAAAGATCAATACCTTAATGTTTGGCCATTAAATATATTACTGCAGCTAGTTAGCTTAGCTTAGCACACAAAGACTGTTATAAAAGAAACGAGAAAACTGCACTTGACCATTTTACAGAGATTAAGAGTCAAGTGGTGCTCACAGCTGAAGCAGTAGACTCAGTATTTTAAGATTATTTTAAGACGAGTTGAGTTTTTAACATAAGTTGTGTGTAAAAACTTTACTTTACCGTTTTATGGAGCTTATATGTTGGACTATTTCAATATTTTCATGTCAGTTGTAAAATATAAAGAGAGTAGTTACCAGTTACCTTAGCTTAAAAAAAAATGGAAACAATTGCGCTTATCCATTTTACAGGTGTTAGGAGTTGTACGATTTCAAAATATTTCAAAGGCTTAGCTTAGCACAAAGACTGGTAACGGGGAAACAGCTAGCCAAAAACTAAGAGTTATGAGTTGGACTATTATTTGTTTATCGGGACCAGTTACTTCCTGGAGTCGTTGTTGGTTGCCTGGCAACTACCGAGATCCAAGAAATAGTCCAACACATAAACTTTCTTAAAAAAGTTAATTGTAGTTTTTTAACTAAAACAAAAGGTAGGGCGAAAGCAAGTACTACAGGGCAGAAGAATGAATTAAATGTAAAGATGACAATATTATTAAGTAAACAATAGCATAGAAATATATAAAGAATTATAAAATAAGATAAAGACAATATGTGCCATATGAAAGAAGTTAAATGTACAGACTGTGCAGGTATGTGCAAAAATTTACATGATTAACTTAATCTATTGTTGTAATTTATTGTATTATTTCACAATCCCATTATTATATTTTCCACATTTCATTTTGAACACTTTGGTTTTCCACAGAGAGGTATTCACCCATATGCTTATCTTGTAGGTAATAAATATTATGAAAATGTTGTTTTCTTAAAAGTGTCGATTTGATGAAAGGTTTCATCCTTATCACTTCGGCACAGATTTTGAAAAGAAAAAAAAGTGCGCATGTTTACTCTCCATAAGTCATATTATTTTCAAATCTTCATATTTGTGCCTTAGAGCAAACAAGTGCATTGCGTTAGTGCTGTCCAGCCTTCATTTTTTTTTCTCCCCTTGCTTTTATCTTGAAATCAAAGTGCACTTATTTCCGGTGTGATGCTGCGTGCTGTGTGCTGCCTTGCCGCCTCAGCCCAGGCGCGCCGCTGCTCACACCACTCTCATTTCATTCCCACTTTTAGTAACTCGGCACTCCCTCTAGAGGTGAAGCCGTGTCTGCGGTGAGCCGGTCAAACACCACCAGCTGTGAGCTCCAGCATGCTCCCAGAAGGAAAAAAAAAAGCACACTGTTGTGGAGGAGGGTGAAGTCAGCTCACACCTTCGTTTTATTGACTCACTGTAGATATTGTAAACCTTGTAAACCTGCCGTACGGTAAAGGTGATCAGCTGGGAGGAAGGGGTGTGGAAAGTAACTGAGTAGTTACTCAAGTACAATTTTACTTTACTTAAATGAAACACCTCACTACATTTTTTGTGAGAAACATTGTACTTTTTATTCTAAGGTAACATAACAGGCTTATAAATGCAACACAGTAGTAAAGCTGTGTGTAGTTGGAGTCCTTTGGCAACCTTCAGGTGTCTGCGAGAGCCATTCCCTCTAAACAACTGAGATTGTGCAGTTTAAATAACAGTTTGAGGCCCAGAGAGGCAAAATGACACATTTCACAAATAACAACAACAAAAAATAATATAAATATTTGTAGAATAATTTTGTTTTTTCTTCTTTCTTCTCACATGAATCATCTCATGAGCTCTCAGATTTATCTTGTGACTCTTTGGAGGGGCCCTGACCCTTAGTTTGGGAACCACTGGACCAAACCACCTAACTGTACATCAAAACTGGCTCCACTTTGAGCAGCTGCAATGGTAAAATGCTGCAACACTGACACTGAGTACTTTTACTTTACTTTAACTTCATTTTGCTTATCATGCTAATGTACTTTAACTTAATGAGGATATTAAATGCAAGACTTTTACTTGGGACAGTACTTTTATATTATTGTATTGGTACTTTTACTTAGGGATATAAGTACTTCTTCCACTACTGGTGGTGGTTTATAATATCAAGGCTACATGTGGACTCAGTTTTGTCCATTTCTGTAAGCAGATTAATAAGCTGATACATAATAAGGGACCAGCTCAAGATGTTTACACTTTAGTTTAAAATAAACTAAATAATGAAACTCTCAAAAACAGTAATAATCAAAGTGGATTCTTGGAAATGAACCAGGCTTATTACAGGGTCTGGTTTCTAAGAAATATATAGTGATTTATTGTCAGTGTTAAACTAAATAGCACACACTGTTTACAAAAGGTGACTGGTGATAAAGACCCTGTGAAAAAAAATGTAAGTGTTAAACAAACAGAAACAAACAGGTTACAGTGGACAGACATGTTTCAGATATTGATAATACTCTATCTGCTGTAAACTATAAGTTGATTACTCAAACTATGTGCTCTTTGTGGCACGTATTCCACAATCATCTTTTCAAGGTATTACTGTAATGAGACACTTGTGTTATTTAGTTTCAAACAATCCTAGATAACAGTTTGATATTAGATTGTAATATAAATCCATATTGTGTTGACCTAGTTCATGTTTAGCTCCTCTAATTTAATCAGTGTGGCTGCCTACCTGGGAGCTCCAGACACCTGAGGGCGGCAGTCTCCCTCAGGTTCACCGTAAAGTTAATTGTTTCTTGGTAATATTATTAGTTGCAAATGTGTTTGAAAATCTGCACCGCTGCTACACAAACTCACCAAAGGCAAGTTTTTCATTATCACCTAATCTTGTGGCCCTGTCTTGTAGAATTGAACTGGATTCATTTGGGTATCATTTTAGTTTAAATTGTGCTTTCGTGGTAAATACTGGCTTTTGGAAGAACTTAGTTCCACAGTTAAGGTTTATATTTTCACAATGCAGTTGCAATCATTTATGTAAAGTAATGTAATTTATGTAAGTATGTAACTGGACCTCTAGTAGAGCCCTGTTAGGCTCCACCACAAACACCTGAACAGTGTCGTTCCTACAATCTAGTAAAACGGATTGGGAAAATTGCTGTTTATATTTAAAGGGGGGTTAATGAATAAATGAACAACAGGTGTGCAGGCAGGTGGCGGATAACAAAAGCAGTCAGGTGACCAACAGAGAAGGAAAACTCATTGATGACATCTAGTGGACAGGTGTGTCCTGAGTGGAAAATTAATCTGGAATAATATGTTTGTTTGGCTGTTTATCTTATTCTTGTATGTCACACATTTAGGTTTGCTCTCCATCTCAAAACTGCCTCTGGAGTGTGTCTTTGGAGAAGTTCCACAATATGCACAAAGAATCGGAGACAACATGTGTGACCACTGACAGGAAGGTCATCCAGGAGCCAGGGTGATGGTGGGAATTCAGAGCCTGGAACCAGAGGACCTGACAAGATCAACATAGGCTGTTCACAGTAGGAGGGTTGTTAACATTAGCTATAAGAAATATTGCAAATCAGGGGTTTAACCTGTGAACCAGGTCAAGGATGAGCCACCTGTTTACTTGAGAGGGCTGGACCACTCAGGAAAAAAGCATGGCTAATTGGAGACTGGACCATTAAGGTGTCTGAGAAGATGCTGAAGCAACAGGTGGGGTTATTCAGGAGTATAAAGACAGCCTGGTTACAGGCCTCTGAATCACTAGCAACATATCCAGTTTGTTCAATAATTCAGATTCCATCTAGACAATCTCCACCCATCCATGCATTTTCTGTACTGCTTATCCTGTCTCACAGGGTCGCGGGGTGCTGGAGCCTATCCCAGCTGTCATTGGGCAAAAGACAAGGCACAGGGAGAAAGGGATGATTTGCAGCAAAGAGCCCTGGGTTGGGATCAAACCTGCTGCATGGGGGTTTGTCTCTACATCCATAGGCGTGCACTCATCTAGTTCAGCTATCCAGCCACTCTCTAGATAACCTCTTTTCCTCTTATATTTTCTACCACTAGTACATTCACTCAAACACTACTTGTGTACAACTGGGAGTGTTCATTATATATTACTGACAACTAATCCCTGGATAATGATTTTACGTACAGAACACATGTTCAGCTTATGATCCATTTCTATAGATATAAGTAATCAATACGATATAAAGTTGTTGAACACAACTCTACTTCAAACACCTTCAACATTAAAATGCTGTTTAAACATAATTAAAGGAGGTATTCTGCATATTCAGTACTATCTCTGTCATTTCAATATTTCCAGTACTTTTCTACTTCTAGTATGAACATTTACTCAAGAAGTACAATTTAAAGGGCTATTTAGATTATTTCTATACTGTATCAGTGCTACTTGGAGGTAACATGTTGCACACAGGAGTTACAGTTGTTGACAAATATATAGAAGAAATACTCAGTTCCTTTTCATATTTCTAAAAGGTTCCAATACCACAGTATTGAAGTACTCATAATACTTAAAGGTAAAAGTGTAGCCAAGTTTAACCACTTAATATACTGCTGGGTGGCTCAATCGATGATATTGCATTGCATTGCACACACAAAACACTGGAAGAGAATATAAATTATGATGTTTTGTTATAAATAAAACTAATTTAAAATAGTACATACAAGGACGGCTAAAATGATTAGTCCATTAACTGATTATTCGATTGACAGAAAAGTAATTGATAACTACCATTTTTCATGCAAAAACATTTCAAGGTTCACAAATTTAATCTATTTCTTCATAATAGATATTAGATATTTGTCCCAACTTAATGCATAGTCTAATTATAATACTGACATATAATAGTATAACAGTCACAGCAGTAGTGAGTAATTTTGCTTTTAATGCTAAAATTATAAAAAATGAAACGTGAAGATTTCATACATTTCAATGCAGGACTTTTGCTTGTAACAGAGTATTCTTACATTTTGGCATTAGTACTTTTACTTGAATTTTACTGAATACTTCCTCCACCACTAGACTTAAGTACAGTATGAGTACATGTACTTAATTACATCACATCACTGACTGACACCTGTATCTACCCAAATCACTTCTTTCATGTGACCCTTACTGTTTATTATATTAGTGATTTTTTTTTATTTGTATTATTAAATATATGTGGACGAATCCAGGAAAACATTTCACCCCTGAACTCCCCCGTCTTACAATAATTCAAAGATCCACTCTTTGAGGACCCCACAGATATTCATGTAACAAACACACGCTGTTCCCAAAAGGAGAGGCAACAAAGCTTTTAAACGAACCAACACGGGTATTAAAAAACGATACAATTAACACTGTGCTCCTTTATGGTAACATTAAATGATTTTTGGGGTTGCTGGGCCGACCTGGACACCCCCGGCGGAGGCTCAGATAGTACGGACCTCTCTATGGTCGCTCCACCGATGACGCTTCAGTCTTCACGGTTTATTTTAGCTCCGGATTTTTCCCTGCTCGCTTCACATTTCTTTCCCCCCCTCCTTCCTCCCCACCCTCGCTCGATATCCCTGACGAGCTAAGGCACATTTTATTTTCACCCTTGGAGTTTAAAAAAAAAAAAAAAAAAAAACATCCTCCCCATCGGCTGGGCTCGGACATTGACCGCCTCTTCTTCTTCTTCCTCCTCCTTCCTTCCCCTCGCTGCCCGCACCGCAGATAGATGCATTTTGTGTCCCTTGTTTCCTCCAGTAACCAACCCATGTCTGTGTGCATCCCGCCTCCCTGCGCTCTCAATAGATGGTGCAAGTCAAAATGTCCAAATCGCCCGTAGACCCACTGTCTGCTGTGGAAACAGGCTCTCAATCGCACTATTTTCAGGTAAAAAAAAAATCCACACACTTCACTCCTTTTTCTTTTCTTTTAACTATCATCATCCTCACCGAGTGCAGAGGGGGGGAAATGGTTCGCTAGTGTCTTGCTACTTGTTGTTGCAATTGAGACGTTTTGGCAGCGATATACTTTATTTTTATTATTGTAATTATCATTTAATGTGTTTATTTTTGATACCCCCGCCTTCACTGAAACTGCAGATCGATGCCTGATCGACATGTATGATATATTACAAAAGCCGATCATAAAGTAGCGTCTCATATTTGTCTCTCATGCACACAAACACCCAGCGAGGATCAGCTCTCCTCAAGATGTTGACACACTTGCCTGTTTTCAGATCAGGCCTTTTTATCGATTGTGTATCAGTGTTTTATTATTTATCTTGGGCGCATTTCCTGCTTTGCTTTATCCACGACAGCACCAGTGGAGGAAAACAAGTGACAAGACTGGACCTGTATGCTGATTTCTTTCATTTTATTTCTTTCTTTCTTTTCTTTTTCTTTTTTTTTTACTGGTGCAGAGCCAGTGACTCTGACTCACCTGTAGCCTGAATCTACAGGGCCTGTCAGCGCTCACACCGCAACATCCAGTGCTTTCTTATTAATGGACTGTGTTGCAAGAGGCCTGAGGAAATCTGTCTCCTGCATCACACAGAGCAGTAATGTGCAGCTAGATTAAGTCGGTCCTGAGATTTTTGTAATGTTGGCAGAGCTACAGCCGGTTCTGTCTGCTGCACCGGTGCACGGCAGCTCCTTTCCACCAACTCTTCCTAGACGTGGACTTAGATTTTCATCAAAGTGACAAAGAAAAGCCTCAGAAATCATCATTGTGCAAGCTCTATCTATCTATCTATCTATCTATCTATCTATCTATCTATCTATCTATCTATCTATCTATCTTTATCCCTCACTTGTGTGTCTCTTTCATCACAGCTGCCCAGGAAGTTGCCCAAACGTAAGAGCCGCTTCAAACGCTCAGATGGCAGCACGTCTTCTGACACAACATCCAGCTTCATCAAACGGCAGGTAAAGAGCCCTTCTGAGACATTTGGATGCTTTTTTTTTTTTTTTTTTGCCGTCTCTTTCCTTATTTATGGACACATCATCGACCATTTCACTCTCCAGCACATCACAGTCACAGTCACTGATTGTAAGTCGGAGGGAAGAACTGTAGCTTGTTTGGAAAAGTGCTTTTAAAGTCTGCAAGAGGTTCGGAGTTTGCACCAGAGCGGATGTCTCTGCATTGTTTTGTTGGCGTTGGCCTGTATTATTTTAGGTATTGCCCGGAAATCAAGGCTGCTCTTTGGGACAGTAGTTGCAAAAAGATGTCTGTAGTTGTGTATTTATCATCTTTGCATCCAGCACATGAAGGTCTCTGCTGTTTTTGCATCTTCCTTCACAGAGCCGTCTCCTCAGCTCCAGTTGTTGTTTTGACCAGTAGAGAGCAGCAAAATTCTTGAAAGTGTCAGTGTGTTACATCCAAATCCCAACACAGCCTAGTTTTTTTTTTAATTAACGTTTTCAGGTCAAACATGTGCAGAAGACTTGGATGGAGATTTGGTGTTATTTAAGATGATCTCTAACTAGAAAGAAAAGAAAAAAGAGATTTCCGAGCTTCGGATTCTGTCTTTCTCTCTACTGCGACTTTGCGGGTGTTGTGGATCTCACCCTCTCATTTAGATCAGCTAATGTAACAGTGTATAGTGAAGACAGATTTAATTTACCTCCGCAGGTTGTGTCTGTAGATAGTGTTTTAATTTCATCTGGGTGTGAGGCAGAGCTGGTTGTAGTTTCACAGAGAGACCAGCAGAGGGGAGAACTTGATCCCTGCACTTAATCAGGTTGTGAGGAGTCAAGAGGTTTTACCGGGCTACGGGCGGACTCTGCATGCAGAGCTCATCTCAAACCGCTAGATCCCGAGGTTCACGAGCCTCGACACATCAAAGAGGGAAAGTGGGGAAGGATTCAAATATTCCTCCTTAAAAAGAACCGGATGTCCTGATGGCAAACTACAAGGCTCTCTCTTTATGTTCCTGCAGGCCTTGACGGCGAGTGGAGAATGTGTCTCAAATGTCCATTTAGTCTTGATTAATTCATCTAAAGCTGAAACTACCAGAGTAGGAAAGAACAGGTTAAAACTTTAACAACAGTGAAAAATTGTCTTAGCCCACCTGGTTCAGTAAAACATACACACATAATTAATCGACTGGTTGAAGGACAGAAAATGTATCTGCAACTATTTTGATAATTAATCATTGAAAGTCATTTTCCTTTGAGGAAACATTTTTTACTGTTTTATGACTTTCTGTGGACCAAAGCATTAATCAAGATAGTAATCAGCAGATAAATTGAAGATGAAAACAACTGTCAGGTAAATCTCTAAAGTGTTATGAACTAAATCAACTGAACTGACAGTGAAATAAGTTGAAAAGTTTCCTTTTTTTAACCGATAGTCCAAACATGCAAGATATTCAGCTAAAAAATATGATAAAAAATTGATCCAACAGAATGGTCTTTTTATATATTATTATATTCTTGCAAGAAGATTAGCCATCAGTCAACAGAGTATCAGTCTGTTGCACGAAGGAACTCATAACTAAGTACAGGAAAGCACAGATACTTATAATGAGACACAGAAGGTAATTGAAGACTTTGGAGAAGCTGAAGCTTGAGAATGACTGCTGTTTTTGCTTTCGATCAATTACTCATTTCAACTTTAAATCTATGAAATTATTCAAATAATTTAATAAGCCCCACACCTTGGAAAGTTAAGAGATGATCCGTGTTAATACAGTAAACTCTCCTTTTGATTCCTTTTCAAGTTGTTAAACTAGATTTGCTTTCTAACAAAAAGTAATACAGTTCAAATATCAAAGTAGATCTGAAACTTGTCCATTAATCTATTTGATTAACAGGTTATCTACTTTGATAAGTGATTAATTGTTTAAATCATATTTCCTTCCTCCAACTTTCCAGGTTGTTTAGCTTTTTTTGTGTAATGTAACAGTAAACAGAATAAATCCTGGTTGTGCAGCTATTTGCAGATGTCAACTTGAGCTCTAGTAACGTGTGATAGATCTCTTTCACAACTTTCTGACATTTATAGACCAAACATTTATCTTTATCATTTTTAACATTTATCATTTATCGATTAATCGATGGTGGAAATAATCGTTAGTGGTCGCGTTATATCAGCTCTTGTATTATATTCAACATTTAGTACATATGCAATATTTAGTACATAAATGGAAAACATTAACCAAACCTGTTGTATTAAAAGCTCTCTATGAAGTTTATAGCTGGTTATAATTTAATACTGATACCTCAATACTGATGCCTTTGTATGACCAACATTAGGAAACGAGGCCAACAGCAAGAACATTGGCTGTTTCTATTCGTTTCTAATAGTAATTGTTAATCCCTGCCACAGGGTTGGATTTTTTATTACGAAATCAGAACACTGTGGTTTGCTCTGGCTGAATTCAAGTTGCCTCAGTCGCTAAACTGAAGGTCTGTCTCCAGAGCACTCATGGTGAAGTGGTCTCCTCGCAGCGGGAAGTGAAGTGAGGGGTAACGTGTAACCTAACATTAGGTGAAACACTCCTTCCTTCGTCCACACAAACCACCAAAATTAACACAAAATGAAAAGTTCAGTTGTCTTTGTGAAATAAAACTTTAACGCTGCAGAAACCAGCACCTGTCCACTGCAACTACATTATTGTTTTCATTGATTAATCTGCTGATTATTTTATTGACGTGTCCACCACAACTTCTAAAAGCCCAAAGTGACTTTCTTAGACTGCAGAGCCAGAAAATATTTAATTTACTATCATATCAGCAAATTCTCATATTTGAAAGGTTGGAACGGGCAAATATTTGGCATTCTTGCTTAAAAAAATGACTCAAACAAACAAAAGAACATTTCTTTTGATTGACTATTTGTTGCAGCTCTAATCAAAAGGTAGCTGAATCAGTTCATTAAAATAAAGTTCCACATCAAAGTCCCCTCAGAAGGTTTTAAGGGTGAGAGGCTTGATATTCCTCTCTCTCCAGAATGAGTCATTTGTTCGGCACCTGCAAAGAGATTAAAACGTTATGAAAAATACCTCAGTTTCATGCATTAGCACCGCTGGCGTGCAGGAATGTGGAGCTGAGAGACGTTAGTGAGAAGGAGGGGGAAAAAAAAAAGGGCTGAGTAGACATCTTCTTCAGGAGGGGACATTAGTTATCCTGATCGGGGAGGGGGGCTTAATGACAATCTTCAGATTCCCAGAGAATATTGCGCGGCTTAAAATATTCATGATGCTCATTTTGAAGGCCTCGGGCGATGAGATGTGTGGGTTCATCGTTCACGAGTGCACCTTTTGGTTTCTTTTCAATCATTACCTTCTTCACTGCACGCACAACAGGCAACCCCCCCCCCCCCCCACACAACACACACACACACACACACACACACACACACACACACACACTTCCCCCTGTTGGTGATATGACAAAGTGTTTAATGCAGAAGGAGTAAATTCACAAACAGAGCAGATAGTTTCTTGTCTGTGATAGGGGTGGGGTGTCTATGGAGGAGCAGTGGAGTATGACTCATTTCTGCAGCAGGATACAATAAGCAGTATGCTGCCATAAGTGTGGATGTATGTGTTATATGTAGGCCACGAGGATTTGAAACACGGGGGGAAAAAACCTCGAGCTGCGGGTGTGATTACAACAGCTGCTTCTTCTCCGTTTCTCCCCTCTACCTGTGCATGCTGAAGTTGACTTAAATAACTAAGAATGTGATGCACATTTAAAGAGGTGGTTTGAATCAAAGTGACGCAAAAAGCTTCGTTGGTTGCTGTTGTGTGTGTGTGTGTGGGGATGGGATGAGGTGGGGGTAAGAATAGAAAAGAAGGTGTTGCCGGCGTCTGCTCCAGTGCAGGTCGTCCCTGGTTAAGGGATGGGACACGGTGCAGTCGCTCTGCGTTTGACACCATGTAGCGTATAGAGAGGGAGGGACCGGCGGTGGCAGCATCATCAAATTAACTGAGTAAGTACAAATGACTCCCGACACAGTCTTCTTCTTCTTCTTCCTCTCTGAAACTGCTCCCGCCCCCCTCCCTACATCTCTTTGTAGCATTTTCCCTCATATTGTTATTGTTGCAGCTCCTCTCTCTGTTTTCCTTTGTCTTCCTCCATCACCTCCACCTCTTCAACAAGCCGTTGTGTCCCTCCTTTTTACTACTTTTTGATTACCATCACCCCACGAGTGCTCCTCACGCCGAGCCTTTTGATTGATCAATTTAACATACAGTATGCCTGTTGTTGACTTTGATATTGATGCAGCCACAGAGTGATGTATTGCTTTGTGTATCAGAGAGCTCCGTGCATGTGTAACTTGCTGACATTGAATTACGACCGCGCAGTTAATCGAACACTTTTTGAAATTGGATATTTGGCTGCTGGATTTCCAAATCACTGGAGCTTGCAGTTTTTTTTCTTCTTTGTTTTTCGCTCTGAGGGAAAGGTGTTTCAGCCTCCTGAATAATATATTCTGCTGTTGTGCACAATCTCCTTTCTGCAAATAAAGCCAGAGAAATTTGATTTTAGGATCAGCATGCCCTTTGTTTTACATGCTTTCACAAGAGCAAGGGTGTTGCATTTTTAACTAATTTATTACAAATCATATATACTCAACCTTTTATAAGGAGGACCAGTTTTGCGTCACAGTTTTTCTGCTATGCAGGCCACATGTTTTTGGCCATGCTAGCATCATGGCTCTAGGGATGGTTGGTCAGTCCAACACTTTGGTTCATACTCAAATATCTCAACAACTATTTTCTGGATTGCCATGACATTTTAAGCAGACATTCATGATCCCAGACGGTGTATTTAAATAATTGCTAATTCTTTTTCGTTCAGTGCCGTCATTGGGTCAAACTTTTCATTTGGCCAAATTTAAGACCAAATATCTGCAAAAACTTTGTATTCTGCAAATATTAGCATGCTAACACACCAAAGATAATGAACGTGGTAAATGCTAAGCGTGAGCACATCAGCAGTGTCATTGCAAGCAAATAAGCATCCGTAGCCTGTAAGTCTGAATTTGGGGTGGGGGAGCGGCATCAAAAACAGCACCTGCAACTTTCCAAACTGACCATGCGACATTTAGCTCCTGAAGATTCAGATTGTTTGTACAGGATATTCAATCTGTCAATCTGTTTCATCTGAATACATTTGTTGTTCCAAATACTGGACTTCTTTCCTTTCAGGGATTGTATAACAGCGATGAAGTGTGCCCATGAATAGACGATTGTACCACTAATTACAATTCTCTCTCTGCATTGAGGAGGTGTGCAGCCATGTTTGGTTCTCCTGGCGACACCTGTCGACTTCTTGCTTTGCATGATGTTTTGCTACTACGCCCCCTGGTGTTTCAGAGAGTACTGCAACAAGTAGCACATTGAGCATCAACGCTTGAGTGCGCGTTTGTAGCTTACGAGAATTTACTGTTTTGGTTCACTCTTCGCTCTCCACAAGGTCATTTTAGGCCAAAACAGGGGGATGTTTTCAGTTTTTAAAAAAACCCTGATAAACCGACTGCACACTACCTGCTCAGCACCAAACGGCAGAAACACAAAGTTAACTCGTGAACATCGTTGAGCATTTAGCAGCTAAACAGACGTTTCTCAGCAGCTGGT
The DNA here is from genome assembly GCA_023238725.1 of Scortum barcoo. Classification (NCBI taxonomy): domain Eukaryota; kingdom Metazoa; phylum Chordata; class Actinopteri; order Centrarchiformes; family Terapontidae; genus Scortum; species Scortum barcoo. The sequence continues at coordinate 17,340,522 of CM041549.1, forward strand.
AGAGACCCAAAACAGAGCTAAAAGGAAGTGTATATTGGACTTCTTGGATTCATCAGGTGGACACACAAACATGATTTATTTTTTCATTTCTACACATCTGCTATGTATGTAAATAAGAAACCATGCACACTTTTACTATTTCATTGGTGGTGTCAATGATTGTTGCTTCTTCACGTAGTCTACGCTGGATAATGAGCTAATAAATCTCCAATTTCAGAACAGAGTCAGCTGTGAAAACATCTCTGCATGTGCTGGAAAAGAAAATGAGAACACATTTGGATGCAATTTGTTAAAGTACTGAACAACCTATCAGCAAAATCATGATAAAATGAATGCATAAATACCCCGCTGTGCTGTCCCTAGACTGTAGGATGACTTGGCCCTCTTGAGGACTCGACTAGCTTGATGACACACTTCCTCGCTGGCCCCTCCCTGTGGAGTTGAGGCCATCAGTGTTGCAGTGTGTGAAGAATAATCACAGAAGCAGAATAGGAAGGAACAGAGTTAAATTTATCCCCCAGACGGGGACAACAGTAAAAAAAGAAAAAAAACAAAAGAAAAAACAAAACACAAGACATCCTCCGAGCAGACGATCAAGATGCACACACATTGTTACACTCTGCACTGCAGCTCAGCTTCACCTGCAAAATACAGTGTCTTCTGCTCGGTTACACTGGGGAGGCGACGCTGTTTTTTCTTTGTTCTTTGCTGTAGTCTGCTGTAGTTTTTTGTTTGTTTGTTTGGAAAGATTTAACAGGTGGCCAGCGTGCGGCGGAGGTCCTCACGCCTCGTGTCCAAACATTAATAATGAATTGCAATCACGGCACAGGCAGCTCTCTGTGTTCTAACATCATTAAACAGTTCTCTGACATAACGCCTTTCCCCTGCGCCCACCACCATATTTCTTCCACTTTTATGTCCGCGTGTGTGTTGAGTGCATTCCCAGTGAAGACAGGGAAGCCGTCACAGTGAGAAAATTCAGATTCATGTCTTTATCAGGCTCTAGCGCCGTCCTCCTAATCAGCCAGGTATGCAACTCTCTCTGACCGTCTCTATTTTTGTGTCTCTGTCTCTCGTGGTCATGGTCCTTTTCCCTCCCCCCCCACCTCTTCTTTCCCCCCACTCCTCCTGCTCTGTTTCCCCTCTTTTCTTGTATCTGCGATGAGGATAGATATCTAGGTCTCACTCCACTCCTTCATAGCATTTTATTATGTTCTAATCTCATCTTCCCCTCGAGATAGCCTCGCTTTATCTTGTCGTATAAATCGTTTATGCCCCTCTCGTCTCTCCAACCATCCTTCAGTCACTGTCCGTCCTCGTAAACATCCTTCTCTTTTCAGTATATCTTGTCAACGATATTCAACCCCCCCTTCTCCTCTTCTATCTATCCCGTTCTTCCTCACCCTCCTTTCTCTCTCTCTCTCTCTCTCTCTCTCTCTCTCTCTCTCCGCTGCTCTGGCATGCTGGTGCAGTGTTGCCTTGCAGAGCTTTTGCGAGCGCTAGAAATCAGATCTAGTTATCTAACACAGACACATACACACACAGACACACACACAACAAAAAAATAAAGGAGGAGAGGTGTTCGCTTGCTGTTTCTCTGGGACTTGAGGTGGTATTATAGATGACAGTTTATTTTGGATTATATGTATGCATTCTGAAGTGTAGAGAAAGCAAAGGTGGCGGTTGTTTTTTTCGTGTCTGGGCACTTTTTGTTTTTGTATTTTGAGCCTGAATTTCCTTTGGTTGTGCTGTTACTAATTGGTCCTCCAGAGGATTCGTTTGTATATGTTGGCAAGATGGATGACCAGGACTAAGTCACTGCACCCTGGAGGAGAGGAAAACCAAAGTGAAAACTGTATTATGCGCTTTTTTTTTTTTTTTTTTTTTCTTTTAGTTTCTTAACACCTTGCTTCATTTGCAGGAACAGGCTTGATCGTCTCAGCATATATAAATGTGATTATGAATACTGGAGTTACCTGTAAGAGGTTTACCTGAGCCTTTACTTGTTTTATTCTTTATGTTTTGTTGTTTGTCTCCTGTCTCACCTCTCTGTCTCTCTCTATTGCCTGACTTGGATTTGTTTCTTTTTGCTGCAGCGGTTCTCTTTACTGACAGATTTAGGACTGAGTTCCTTCAGAGGAGCCAAATAGATACCAAATATAGGAGAGCTCACACACACGCACTCACACACACACACACACACACACACTCAGTACCCAAACTGCATCTAGAACACCACTTCATGTTCTTCTCTTTGGAAATCAGCATCATGGTCTGCATTGGAAATACAGTTATTTTAACACACAGTATCTTTAGGCTGCAAATAACAGTTATTTTCATAATTGATTAACCTGCTCATTATGTTTTTGATTAACTGATTATTTCATTTTGGTTATGAAATGTCAGAAAATCATGAAAATGCTTTCAGATGTTTTGTTTTTTCCCTCTGTCAGTCTAAACTCCAAAGATATTCTAGTTACCGTTATATAAGACAAATAAAAGAGGAAAAACTTCACATTTGAGAAGGTGGAACCAGTTGAATTTTGCTGATCAACTGATCAATTAAACAGTAAATCACACAGGCATTTAAGAAAATAATCACAGGAACTGCCTTAAGGTTTTGAATAAGTGACAGCACCTATTTATTTATTTTTTTACGTACACTTTGTATAAAATGTCCCTTTTGTATTCTTTATCTGTTGCTTTCAGTATAATGTGTTAGCCATGCCTGGGATGTGTCCTTAAAGCGCTCACAATGAAAAATGATAGCTAGTGTATATTTTGCTAATGAGGAGATGTCCTTGGAGAATAAACAGGGGAATAAAGGATGTATATGTGCTGCACTGTGGGGGATGATGGAATGGATTGGGGCCAAGCAGGAGAGAAGAGGAAGCAGTTGCCTCCTTTGTGCTATATTTGGTCTACCAGAAGATGGCTGGTGTGGGAGAGCAAAGCATTGTGTTGTGGAAACACACAGGCTCACGCACAAATGTGTTCATGAATACAGACACGTATTTGCATGCACACCTGCACACAAAGACTGCGGAACAGAAAGACGGATGAAAGCGGGAGTATAAACAGAAACAGTAGATCTTGCTATCTAAGCTGATAGTGATGCGCCTCAGTAAGCTTGGCATGACTCGATGATCTCAGTGTAAGTTATGAAATCATCTGTTCCAATACCACAAATAACATCTCAACCTCTGACTCTCTCCTGACAGGGGTCGGCTGATTCGTATACCAGTAGACCGTCGGATTCAGACCTGTCAGCAGAGGAGGACCGCGAGGCGTATCGGCGTGAAGCCGAGCGCCAGGCACAACTGCAGCTCGACAGAGCTAAGGTACGTCATGCAGAGGTTTACACTACTACATACTGTCGTGTTTTTCTTTTTTTTTTAATATGTTTTTATTTGAGAAAATGTGCATTGATCACAGTTATTCAACATACATAATTTTCCTTATTTTCTACCACCCCACCATGCTGCCTATACAAAAATAAGTTAAATAATGAAAATAAACATAGTGAGTGAAAAGTACACCTCAGATGTTACACTAAAAAAAGGTTACAGGCATTAAAATACATAAGATTAAAATAATAAAAAATAAAAACAATAATAATAATAAATAAAAAATAAAGAAAGAAAGAAATAGTGGATATTCAGGACAGTACATGTAGGCTATTTGCCTTCTGTGATTATCACTACACAGGTTTTCTGTGGTCTCTGAGTCTTCATTCCTGCTTAATTTTCAATCTTGTGGGAGGACATCAAGCTTCTCAAAATAACATAGAAGTGGGGCCCATGTTTCATGGAATTTTTGGGTCGACCCTCTAATACAATATTTTATCTTTTCTAACTTAAGGAATAGAATCAGGTCTTTCATCCAGGAGGAGGCTTTGGGTGGATGTGCTGATTTCCACTCCAGCAGGATTCTTCTCCAGTCAAGGAGAGTTGAAAAAGCAAGCACATTTTTAATTTTATTTGTCATTGATATACCCTCCCCTGGGACTCCAAATATAGCCGTTTCAACACTGGGTTGGATATCTCTGCTAAAGGCTTCAGATAAAAGTTTGAAATATCGTAGTCCAAAAATTATACAGTTTATTACAGGACCAAAACATATGGGCCAAGTGGGCCTTAGCTATACGACAACGTTCACATGTTTCACTGACATTAGAATAGATCTTAGAGACTCTGACTCTACTATAATAGATACGATGGGGAACCTTGAACTGAATTAAGCCGAGGCGAGCACATGAGGTTGACCCATTTACTCTATATAATGCACCATCCCAGGTTGCATCGGAGATATCTAATTCCAAGTTCTTCTACCCAATCTGCTCTAATCTTATCGAGCGTCACTTTGAGTGACATGATACTATTATAAATTTTTGAGATGAGACCTCTACGGTGCGTGGGAATTTGCAGAATGAATATCTGTTCCTTTTTTTGGAGGTAAATTAGGAAAATATGGGCTGATGGTACGAACAAACTGGCGAATCTGAAGATAGCGAAAAAGGTTAGAGCGCTGTAAATTAAATTTGGTGGAGAGATCATCAAATGTAGCAAAAGTTCCATCTATATAGAGGTCACTAAATTTACTTAAGCCTACCCTCTGCCACTGAACAAAGACAGGATCTAATTTGGCTGGGAGAAAGACATGATTATTTCAGATGGGACTATAAAGAGAGAGGTCCGTCAGACTGAAATTTTGTCTAAATTGTGACCAAATTTTTAAGGTGGAAATTACAATAGGACATGAGGAGTACTGTTTAGGAGAGAGGGGGAGCTTCGAGGTAACTAACGCAGGGAGTGATGATGATATACAGGCGTGAATTTCTGGTTGGCACCAATCAGCATCTGGTCTTTGAATCCAATAAACTATACTGTCATGTTTTAACAGTTTTATAAGTTAGAGTATGTATACATGTGCACCCTCTGCTGCTCCAGAAGAACTTTCATATATGACTCACAGCCCTCAAATATTTAATACAGACCAAACATGTCATCTGATCCTTCAAAAGCGGAGAGAAAATATTCAATATATACTGTTGAACTGACTCCAAAATGTACTGGATGCACCGGAGATGTACAGTGCTTGCTGATCTACTGCCTCATGTTAATGTGTGTGTCAACCAGCGACAGTGACCACGGCAGCTGTGCAGGTGACTGGTCAGAGCGCTGACCCCCACACGCTCTGCACAAATCTGATCTAGATACACTGCTCACTCGCGCGTTTAAGGTAAAACACAATCTGTTTAAATCTAAATTCAGGGCTATGAAATTCAGAGTCAAGCCCCAAATCTAGACCAAGAAGTCCAAGTCCTAAACTTTGTATTTTGAATCTTAAACAATAGTTTTAAACATCATGTTTGACATGTTTGTGTCCTTTGTTGACCACAAAAATGTCATAATATCCAAACGTGATAATCCAAGGATATGCTTTACCCTTTTTTGTAATTTCATTGTTATCTTTGGTGTTGAGAACGATGTCAAGTGACCCCGAGTCACTGCCATTAGAATCAAGTGTTTTTCTTTGTCGCTGCTCCAGTCCAAACCTGTAGCGTTTGCAGTAAAGACGAATGTGAGTTACTGTGGAGCTCTGGATGAGGACTGTCCCGTCCAAGGAGCTGCAGTCAATTTCGATGCCAAAGACTTCCTGCACATCAAAGAAGTGAGTGATGTGAAAACGATGGTGATCCCCTCTGAGACATTAAAACGAGACAGGTATACGTGACACGGTCCTGTTGTCGTGCTGATCTTCACAGAAGTATAACAATGACTGGTGGATCGGTCGGCTAGTAAAGGAGGGAGCAGACATCACCTTCATCCCCAGCCCTCTACGACTGGAGGCGATGAGGCTCAAGCAGGAGCAGAAACAAAGGTCAGTGAAGAGCATCAAACTTCTCTGAAGATTCATTCCCACAATACAAGTTTGGCCACTTAGTTCGTTGTGGTTGTTGCAGGAAAACAGGGGGTAACTCCTCTAGTTTAGGCGACATGGTGACCGGGAGTTGGAGGACTACACCGCCATCTGCAGGTGAATGTAAGTACGACATTCACCCTCTTTTATTTATGCTGGAACACAAAAAAACAGCTTTGCCTTCTGCTGTCTTCTGTCTTTCTCTTTCATTGATTGTTATTTTCTTGTTTTCACAAGCCAAACAGAAGCAAAAACAGGTATGTTTTGGCACTTTATGATGACACGACATGTGCTAATGGTTCATAGTTTTTTGACTTTTTACTTAAAGGGACATTATCAGGGTATCTGTAGGTCTTAAAAAGTCCGCTCAATTGAAGCACTGAATTCAGCTCCCTCACAAAGGTGGCTTTGTGCAGTTTCAGAAAGATTTAAATTTCATTCTTAAAGGTCAAAGGTCTTGAATAATTTTTCTTTCCTGCTATTGACAGTAACATTAATAATATATTTTATAAATAAAGTTTTGAGAGACCTTTAATATGACTTGGTGTGCATAAAATAGGCTGTTTAATGATCATGCTGTAGCAATGTTATGTATTATTATTATTATTTAGTGGTGTCAACATTAGCAAAAAGTTAGTTTGCTAATTGGTTAATCCATCCATCAGTTTTCTGCCACTTATCTGGGTTATGTCAATGAATTAATTACATTACTAAGAATCATTTTTATATACTGCTGAGAAGTACTGTAATGTCATAAAAGTGTTATTAAATTCACAGTTTCTTCACTATTCTTTGACTGTTATGACCATTATACATAGTTATACATTATACATATTGATATAAAAAAAAATTATTATATGTCTATTAAAAAGTGCTCAGTTTAATTTGGGAACTCTTCAGAAACCCTGATTATGTTCTTTTTAGCTGTTCACAACAAACAGAGCCATCATTTCTTACCCCTGTCCTCTCCGTTCTTCGTCCCCTGTGTCTGGCAGGAACACGTCCCTCCCTACGACGTGGTGCCCTCTATGAGGCCGGTGGTCCTCGTGGGACCATCGCTGAAGGGCTATGAGGTCAGCCTCTCCCCGTTTCACCTCCAGCATACAGAGAAACACTGACACACTAAACTCTGTTAAAACTGCCCCTGCACCGCTGCATTCATTGTTTGTATCAGAATCAACTGTATAAGCATGTTTAAGCGCACAAGGTTAATTTGACTCTGGTTTCTTGTAGTTCTTACATTTTATAAAAAAAAAAAATCAACACTTCCACTATGTTACATTCGCCTACCTTTATCACACTACATTTATCATTCATTATTTATTACATTTTATTTATTTATTAAATTTTCAGTGGACATTTTATGGTCACATCTAAGAGATTAAGACTAGAAATCATGGTTTTACTCATGAATTACACACGGCTCACATTACTTTGTTCAGTGCTGAGTTGGTTTGGTGCTCTGATGTTAAACCAAAGCAAAAGGACTTTTACTTTGAAAGTTTGTGTTCTGTCTGTTCAAACAAATGAGTTTTTTTCCTCTTGTCATGCCGCCCAGGTGACGGATATGATGCAGAAAGCTCTTTTTGACTTCCTGAAACACAGATTTGAAGGAAGGTCAGTAAAATCGAGAGGTTACAGAGTAAACCTCTAAACTTGTGTAAAGTCAGGCCTCAAATGAAACTGATCAAAAAGCTTCACAGTGTCTTTTTTTCCTCTCTATGACTGTCTGCAGGATCTCAATCACCCGTGTAACTGCCGACCTGTCTTTAGCCAAGAGATCTGTCCTCAACAAAAGGCCCATAATGGAGAGATCCAACACTCGCTCCAGCCTAGGTGACCGCACAAATCTCACCACCAAAACTCTTTTGTTATGGAGAAGCAGTGACTTTAAACTTACCTGAATGTGTCTTGTCTTGCGCAGCGGAGGTTCAGAGTGAGATTGAGAGGATATTTGAGCTGGCCAAAACCCTGCAGCTGGTGATTCTGGACGCGGACACCATCAACCACCCCGCGCAGCTCGCCAAAACCTCCCTCGCGCCCATCATCGTCTACGTGAAGGTTTCCTCACCAAAGGTACGGCAGGTCACCTCACTCTGTGAGCGCCAGATTCGGGCTGCACTGTCTTCCTCAACTTTTTAACTTCTTCTTCTTCACCTTCCTCTCAGGTGCTCCAGAGGCTGGTCAAATCCAGGGGGAAGTGTCAGAGCAAACACCTGAACGTGCAGATGATGGCTGCAGACAAACTCTCTCAGTGCCCCCCTGTGAGTGGAGGAGGTTGATTTCTTTCTAATGCTAAAACGTGCATATGAATATATCAACAAGTCAAATCTATAACTATCTCAATAACTATAAGATGCCATGAGTTTTTTGTTGTGCACCTTTACAGTGATGCTTATTATTTTGAAATTCTTTAATCTTGTCCTGCTACTATGTACAATTTTCATCTGTCAGTGGTAAACTATTGATATTCTGATGATATTCTATATTTATCTTCCTATCAACACATCCCCTGAAAAGTAACAAAACTTGAAATGAACTGACTGAAGTAATGCTGCTATAGACTAAGCCTGATATGAGCCACGCTGTGTCCCTTCATCACCACGAACACGGTCACTATAGGTCATTTAGACTCAATCCCACACAAATCGTCCTGCTGCTGTGAATATTAAACTAGAGCACCAGATGGGTATGAATCCATATTTACTCCTGTTTAGGTAATACTTACTTCAAACTACAGTGCCCAGCTCTTTAAGGAAGTTGAGCCTTTTATAAAAATGAAACAACATCTTCGATAAAAACTAATGTTTGGTTTTGAGGCTTAGAGCCACAGACAGAGCAGGGTAATCACAAGTACTGAGTGACTGACTAACGCGTTGTTGATTTTGGCCTTTTTCTGGGGATTTCTCGACACTAAGTAAAATATAGAATAACACCATTCATTTAAAATACATAAAGAAACAGGTGAGATTTTCTCTTTGTTTGCTCGTAGGATATGTTTGATGTCATTTTGGATGAGAACCAGCTGGAGGATGCCTGCGAGCATCTGGCCGAATACCTGGAGGTCTACTGGCGCGCCACCCACCTCCCGGGCAACACCCCCCTAAACCCCTTATTGGAGCAGAGTCTGATGACCCCGCCTTCTGCCATCTCGAGCCTACAGGTGAGCCTGTCTCTAAAAAAAGCAAGGGGAGCATGAAAATACTGTTTTGATACTGCTTTAAGAGTCTGTTTTGAACATGTTGTCAGTGTCTTTACCAGCTCTTCCCATCTCAGATACTCACTCGTTCGGTTTTGTTTGATTGTCTCCAGTTGTCTTGTCTGTCCTCTCACTCATCCATGCTTAACATTTTTGCAGTTTTCTGAAACACAGGAATTAATTGAATGATCGCTTACAAAATGGGGTGAGTAGTAGGGTTTATGTATATATATCTATATATATCTATATATTTGCACTCTCAACCCCAACAATCCCCCCCCCCTTACACAGCTCCCGACACCTAAACACAACACGGCGGCTGAGACGGTGAATGAACAGCATTTTATTCATTCAGATCTCACCACAGAAAAGATGACGTGTTTTTGTTTTCATTGTCATTGCATCCCGCCTCTTTTTCTTTACTCGATGGGCGAATCACCGCTCCACAAGCTTTCTGGGAGAGAATTCGCAAAGCAGCCTCAGTTTAACACCACGACTGAGACGTTTGAAATTATTATTTTTTTAAATCTAACCATTTGTTCTCCATATTCAGTCAGCATTGATCCTTTTTTGTCCCAGCATGCTTTGTGAATGGTGTCCCGGCTCACAGTGGCACACAATGCTATCTTGAATGACAGTGCTAATTGAAGGCATACAACCAATGCTTAAATTAAGTGTTCACCTGATCTAAATGCATAATTTACGCAACAATAAACTGAGGCCGTAACATCAGAACAATAACGCTTTATGTCCGAGAGAAACCTCCCGACCATCCATTCACCTGTTTCACTGGCATTTCTTTTGTTCGGTGTCTGTACTGTTAATCTGTACACAAACAAAACGCTGCAAACACCAAAAAGGACTTTGAAGTGACCAATTTACCAATACTGCTGCATGCCAATTATTAACATTGTCAACTCCCTATATATTGGAAAGTACATGTGAGAAATATGTGTTCAGAATAAACTCTCTCTCCAAAAATGTTCGTCTCAACTTTGTAGAAACTTTCTAAAACAACATTTTGAAAGAACATCTCTCTGAGCAGTTTGAGCTCAGATGATTTGTTCTCTTTGTCTCTGGCTGTTGTATATTGTGGCTTTGAACATTTGAAATGGAGACACATAAAGACTCAAATATTTACTTCCTCTGCAGATGTGATGATGCCTTTCAATTCGCCAGTTAATTAATCGGGCCACGCACTCACCAGCCCCACCGGCTCTACAGAAAACATAAAACGGGCTGCATTTCATCAGTAGCTCCAATTCCCTTTATTCATTTAAGTCTTCAGGTCTTTCTGGTTTAGCAAGACAGGTGATGTACTATAAAGAGAGACAAAATCCACGATGGGAGGGGAGGAAGTCATGGTGGCCGACTGAATCAAACACAAGGACTTTCACAGAGGAGTCTAAGCAACGTAACCTGGGTGCTAATAGGATCAGCCTTGATTGATTGTCAAAAAAATTAATGAGAAACAATTTTGTCAATCGATGAAGTGTTTTTTTAAGCAGTGTCAGAGGCTCTAAGGACGGCGTGGTCGGTATCATACACAACCTCCAAAGAAGCTGACTTTTTTAGTTTTGTTATTGGAGGGATTGCCAGGAAATGGGGCTAACACCAGCATGTACGCATTTAAATCATTCAGATCATTATATACAAGATCTAACATTCGCATCAGTAATCCACTGGAGTCGTGCATGTTTCCCTTTTTTATACTAAGTTAGAGTAGTTGTGTGCACATTCACAAACCTCAGTGGAGTGCGTGCTGTGTACAGAAATCAATATAACTGAAATTCAAGGAGGACCCAGACACTGGAATCACCGTTAATTTTCTAATAAAATTGCCAATAATGCTGATGCTAATAGAATTAGAGTGCTTTTTTTATATATATATGATATATATATGATATGATGATATATATATAAATCTGACAAACACAGCTAATTGCTGTCATAAGTGCTCTTTTGTCGCAGTGTTTGCAGTTAACGCAGCTGTTTAAGAGTAAAAGGTGTAACAGGTAACAGGATTTCAGTAGGATCTTAATAAACAATGTATTGACTTTCTCTAAATCACCACTTATTACCCAGTAGAAGTGTGTGGTGGTGTTTGTATCTGTAGAGTGTGTGTGGGACTCAGGATGTGAGGTGCAGGACTATAAAAATGCAGCAACCATTTACCAAATCATAAACACGTGGGATCACCAGAAGTGTGCGCGCTTTGAGCCGGGGAGAAGGGGCCAACTTTGAACATTGCGTTCAAAGACAAATCATACTCGTGACACTTTTGAGACGATATATTGATGTTTTTTATATTTACATTTTTTACATTTTTTGTCATAAAACAATACTAACAAGCCTGTATCTAGGTTGAAATAGTTACTGGTCGCTGTGATGTTGCCCCTACTGGTTGTACTGGGCGCAAGCAGATCTCTTCTTAAAGCCTGTAAGACCCCAATGATAGTTAATGACTAAAGTAGATATTTGTGTGAATATATAACGCCTTTTGGTTTTCAGACTCATAATTGCTTCAGCAGAAGGAGGACTGTGGATTTATTCCTGTAACTTTTCCATTTCATGTGTTTTGAAAGAGATCCCTTTGCAGCCAGTGTAAAAAATGCAGCAACCAGGAACTATTTTAGTGTACATACATACATGTGAGTGTTGTTTTGAGTTAGCATTTAAACGTTCCTTCAAAGTCCTTCCTGATGTAGTGTTTGCATTATTTTGTCTACCCTCTGTGCATTTGCTGTCTGTGCGGTTAGACAAAAAAAAAAAGTTACCAGAAAGTCTTTGAGTCCTGTTTTCAGAGCTTTCTTTTGACTTTGTTTCTTTTTGTTTTTCTTCCGTGACCACTGGGACCCTCCAGAACCAGAACAAGAACCAGCCGCAGCCTCGTGAGGCGGTGGGCTTGCAGGGTGACGAGGAGGAGGAGGCGGGCGAGGAAGCCCACTCCCCCTTGGAGCAGGACAGTCTTATGCCGTCCGACGAGGCCAGCGACTCCCTGTCTCATGGCCGGAGGGGGAGCCCGTGCCACAGGGGGGGCGGGGAGGAGGAGGAGGAGGAGGAGGAGGAGGAGGAGGAGGAGGAGGAGGAGGAGGAAGATGATGAGTACGGCTCCCCCTGCCATGCTCACACATACAGGGACATGTACCCCCCTCACCGTGGGCACACAGGCAGCGCCCACAGTGCCAATGGGCACGAGTCACAGGACAGGCTGCTCCAACGCGAGGCTCAGCAAGGTCACAACCAGAGGAACAACCGCCAGCGCAGCCGCCCCTGGCCCCGAGACACCTACTGAGGAACAAGGGCCCCCCCACCTCGCCCTCCAGATCAGCACCAAGACCACCCTGAGCCCTCCGACCATCGTACGTTCCCAAGCAAACAATTTCGGAAAAAAAAAAAGTTGCCCCAAAATCAGCTCCAACCTTGAATCAGAAACAGATGCCCGGTTCATTAAAGAAACAACTGTAGGTCTATTTTTTAAAGTATTTCCAGTCGCACTCTTCCAGACTCCCAGTTAATCTAAACCGAGGGGCTGTACCGACCCCTCCAGGGTCATTCAGATTAAAGTCAACAGGGCTACTCACCTCTGCAATGGAAAGGTTTCAGGCTACCAGCTGTACGCAAACTCCAACTTTAGCTGCTTTGCCTAAAGGTTTCTCTATTGTAGGATGTCTCATATACTGGCCTTAAAATTCCTAAGACTTTTAACTATCTTTACTATTGCATGTATGAGTATAATTATTTTAAGACTATTTGCACATTAATGTCAGAACAGGAACTGAATGATCTTTACAGATAAACTAATGTAGGTATGTCTACTGTTGAATCCATTTACGGGAAATAGTGATGCATTCGATTTCAATGTATATACTGAATGGGCACCTGGTTTTGTTTCATTGCTACTATATTTGTTTGATTTCGTTATATATGGACTTGTTTGTTGTTTCAGAGACATGTTGCCACCCATGTGTTCAGTCAGTTTGTACTCTGAGCGGCATGTGGGAGACGCGCAGTTAATCAGGCTGAGTCTCCGTAAACGGTCACAATGTAAGTAAGCGGTACGAAGCTGCAGTACAGCGTCAGTGTCACCCACAGTACAGTACGTTCTGGGCATCGCGTGTCTTTGCTGTTGCACAATCACTCTCTTAACACCTCTTAAAAAAAACAAAAAAAAAAAACAAAATGGGCACAGAGAATGTAAACACAACAAAGAAAGGGAATATTGTCTGTTAAAGGATGGTTTATTTGCCAAACTGCTTGTTTACATCGAATCATTCACATTTATCAAGCACATGCTGCACAGCCGCAGCTCCTCTTTCAAATCCAGGCTTCAGAGAATGTAAGTTTGCATGCATTTTGCACCTCCCAGCACCGCCCGGTGTCTCCAAACCCAACCGATCGCCCTGTAATTCGATTGTAGCACGTTATTGATTGTAGCATCCACGGTTTCTACACTTCTCTCAACCCCCCCACCCTCACCCCCGTGCGTCTTTGCCAAACATTTGTTTGTGTACTGCAGTTTTACAAGTTGATTACCAAGGCAGATCCTCAGGTGTTAAGTCCTACACACACACACACACTCACACATGCTCATCACGCTCAGCTCCAGCTCCACGTTAATGAACGTGTCGTGCTCCTGAAGGACTCGTAGCACCCGCGACACAACACGACCCACGTCATTCTGTTCCTGCACCATTATTAGTCCATGAGCCGACGACGAGTTTGGACATGACGGGGAGCGACTCTGTTTCTGTTCGCGCACACACAGACACAAACAAACAAACAAACAATCCCACACACACATGCAGTTGACAGCTGTCGACAGCCGCTTTAGGAAATACTGGTTTACTGCTTCCATGTCTCACAGGTATCTCTATCTAGTGTTCTGTATATTTTGAAGAGAAAAAAAATCAGCATGATTGAAAACAAAAAAAAAAATAAATAAGAAAAGAAAAAAAATCTATGCAAGTGTTGCATGAAAATCTGATTGTTTCTTTTTACGGTTAAGTATTTTAGTAATGCATTGATTCTGATTCTCCTCGTTGTCTTGTAGTGATAGTCTTGTCTTTGGGGCTACTCACACCTCACGCCACTAACAACACGATTACTAAAAATCAGAATGCATCAGTTTATTTATCACACGAACCTTTCATATTGGGGACAATTTTTTTCCCCCGCAGTATTGGCAGGACACTGGGTTGACGCACTTTGAAAAAGTCGGTCACTAAAAATTGTCCCGGTCCCAGATCAGGCCTACGATTTTCTTTTTTGATTTGCGATAAACAGGAATGAGTGAATTATTAAAGCCCTGCATGTCTTAGATCACCAATTAGCTATTTTCATTATATTTTGGCAGAGTATGTTTTTCAAAGCAATTAGCTATTTTCAATTATATTTTCAACTGGCAGAGTATGTTTTTCAAAGCGGACCAATTTAGCAACTGATAAAGCAGTTGAGGTTTTTCAATTTATGAAGCACAATTTTTACAAGGGTTATAATTTAGTTTCCTCTGTCTTATTCTGTATGCAATACTAAGCCTAACATTGAAAAACTTTAAACGCCTTAGACCATCTGGACTTCCTCTTTTGTGTGAGTAGAAAAAAAAAATTGCACTACTTTTTTTTGGGATGGTTGCTTTGTAATGCAATAACTGCACTAAATATAACCATGTATCCACCAGACTACCACAGCGTGCTAGCGTGACCCAACACGCCTCTTCCCTCTATTTATCAAAAGAGACAGCAAATGTGTAAAAAGTGAGACATTTCCTGCCTGATGCTGTATAGAATGCTTTCTATTTGAAAATAGATTTACAATGCTACAGTAAAATATGACTTAAAACAAAATAAACATGACATTTTATGTACTTTTAATTGTTTGCCTCCTTTTTGTGTTTCACTACACTGCATTCTTTAAAAAAACCTGCTGAACTCATTTCCTCCTCTAGCGCCACCAAAATATGTCAATATATCTCAATAACTATTTGAAGGATTACCACATTTACCACATTTGGAATAATGCGACTGAATTTTGAGACCTGACTTTTCAAAATTTCACTTATTGCTGCAAAACTACTAACAATGACACTTATTTTCTACCTTCTCAAAACTAGTCTTTCTTAAGGCTGTTTCATGAACAAGCCATGAAACTGATAAAGGATTTTTAAACAAAACTCCACATTACTGCGGCTCCTCCATGTTTGCCTGAATGTTGCTCTAAATGTTTGAAGATTGCAACACTTTTTCTGCATCCCAGGATTTACCCATTGAACAAACCACTGTCATTTTAGACAATAAAAAAACCTTCCTTTAACACAGATTACTGAGACAGTCACGAGCCAGATGTCACTCAAATTTGCTGTATTCACTTCATACAAATGTCCATATTTAAAACAAATTACAATTTAGTGAGAAGATCCATCTGAAGCAAAACAAGTGGCTGTCACTTCTGGCATTGGTCTCTTAAACAAAGGATGGTCACAGAAACTTTATAAAAATGCACAACGTGACACTTTTACACTCACATCCTGGTTGGCATTTGTCACATCTGATAAGTGAAGAGCAGCGTTTATACAGTGCAGATCAGTTACATCATCCTGCTCACTCATCCTGGATCTAGAAGCAAAAAAACAAACATCTACCACTGACTCCACATTAACATGCCTTTGAACTGAGTAAACTATTCAAATTCACACACACAGATGGAGAACTTCTCATGTTTGAGCCTTACAATCCAAAAACCAGCGCAGAGATGATTTCTGCACTGGCTAATAATCTGTTAATCTGTTCTTTTTCTCTCACCGCAGGCTGGACGAAAACACAAAAACAGAACAATAGAAATGGGAAAAAAAAAAACAAAACGAGACAAGGGTGTTAATACCCAGGAGACCAAATCCTGAATGTAATAAGGAGAAATGCATATTGTGTCGAAATACAACAAGATAAAACAGTCTGAGACCATGATGTGTGTGTGTGTGTGTTCTGTGGATAAAGTCAAGTCAATCAGGCAAAGATGGTCTCTTCACGTCTCTTCTTCGTCAGGATGGTTCCAGGTTTGTGCTGAGCATCCGGGTGGTTGGTCAGCTCTGGAGGGCAGGTGGAGACCGGGCTCTCCAGGATGGCCTGCTTCAGGTCGTAGAACACTGCCGAGTCCTCTTTGGTGAGGAAAGTCATGGCCACACCGCTCTTACCAGCACGACCAGTACGACCGATACGATGGATGTAGTCTGCAGGCAGAGGAAGAGGAGAGAACAGAAAAGATTGTTACCACAGGGAAACAATAACACTATAATACTTCTATATACTTAAATATGTATTTTATCCATACAGAACGAGGCCTCTTACCTTCGATGTTCTTCGCCATGTCGTAGTTAATGACCATGGAGACGTCCTGGATATCGATACCTCGACCAGCGACATCTGTGGCCACCAAGATGTCTTTGGCTCCCGCCTTGAGATTGGACAGGGCGAACTCTCTCTGCTCCTGGCCTTTGCCACCGTGCAGCGTGCAAGCATTGTACTGTGTGAAGAAGAGACACCAGACGTTACATTTTGTTTTGTTTCAGTATGAGAGTGTGTTTTCCAGTGGTGGTTAAGATTTTTATTATTTTAATTTTTAATAATATTTCATATTATTAAAGTGATATTTTTAACTTTTTCCACCTGTAATGTTTCCAAGTGGTATTATTATTGGCTGGATTGCTAGATTAATTTCCACATTTCCATGAAAAAATAGTGAACACCACTTTGGAAGTAAGAGAGAAGCACGTTCACTAAAGAGGTAAAGTGAAATAATTTTATCTTGAATAACAACATGGTTTGAGTGTTGCTTTGCACAAACAAGTGGGATGTTGGTGGTGTCAAGGTGAAGGTAGGAGAAGGAGGAAAACTGACTTTATTCATTGATTTAAATGATTTAATCGATAAGGGAGACATAAAATAGAAATTCTTTAGTATGTATTGAGGACAGTGACCTAGGTTAATATTTTATTTTATGCTTTTACAAAACCAAAGAAACTGAAACGGAAACAGTGGTGCCAGCCTGACTGCTAAACAAGTTTATTCAGGTAGTATACTCAGTGCAACTGAAATGTAGCGCATGCAAAGATTCCACATTTCTCATACAGCAACAAGACAAAAGAAAGAGGCTGACTCACTTCCTTTGTGCTTTAAATTGAGAATCGTCCTAGGAGATCGTACCCAGCGGCAGAAAGCGAAGCTTACAGTGAGCCAGTCTAAACACAGATTGTTCTGTAGCTTTACCACCGAGCAATCAATGTTTACCTCATGTTAATAAGTTAAAGCAAAGTGCCACTTGAAAACAGCACTGTGTGTCTACAGCCATGCCAGCAGCTCTGCGAGGCTTCACTTTAACACAGCGCTCCTTGAGCTGAATGCTGACGTGATAATGTAGCAGGTGCAGCAGCATTTGCTAATTAACACTAAATACAAAGTACAGCTGAGGCTCATGGGAATGTCGTTTATTTGGAAGTGTTTCGTTAAAAGTTACTGAACAACTTAAATATTGGAAGGACTGTACCGATGAAGCAGTTGAGCTTTTAAATGGTAAACTTGTAATAACTAACTTTTTCCTTAGGACTTGGTCGAGTCTACCATGACTTACCCCCATTTTCTCCAGAAGACTTGGCCAGCACGTCACAACCCTTCTTCTGGTTGACAAAGATGATGATGGGAGGCTCGAAGCCGTGCGACAACACCTCCAGGAGCTTCTTCCTGCACCGCACATGATCCAAAAGCACTCAGTAAGACACTGACGGAAATAAACAAGATGTTTGATGTTTACGTTTAAATGACTGTCTCACCTCTTCTCTCCCTCCGACATGAGCAAGACCTTCTGTTCGACCCTCTCGTGAGGTTTGCCTGCAGAGCCGATGTAGACCACAGCGGGACGCCTCAAGTAGCTCCTGGCCAATCTCTCCACAGCTGGAGGCATAGTAGCTGTGAACATGACCGTCTGAAAGATGCAAAAAGAAAAATACAGAGCTTAAAATAAAAATCTAAAACAGTGAGAGCGACCACCATGTCTTTCCAGTCTTGTTTATAAAATGATGTTTGCACACATTTGACAGATAAACATACTTGTCTGTATTTATGTTTTCCAGATTCAAAGTTCATCATCATTTTCTCAGGGTCCTCTGCCTCCTCGGTGTCTGGTTTCTGGTTGGTCACTGGGATGTACTCCAAAATCTTTTGGACGTCGGGCTCAAAACCCATGTCAATCATACGATCGGCCTCATCCAGGACCACGTAGGTGCAGCGGCCCAGGACCAGGTAGCGGTTCTCCAGCACGTCAATCAGTCGACCGGGGGTGGCGATCACAATCTGTTAAAGCAGGGAAAACATACAGCTGGTGAATACGACTCAAATGATGTTTCTGTTTAAACTGCTTTTAGTAGAGTCAGAAACAGATTGCATGGTAATGCCATGGGGTCATACTGGGTTGTTTTTTGTTAGTTTTATGAAAAAAAGGGTTTTTTGGAGCCTCAGTAATGTCATGATTATCGAGCAGGTTCTGGATTGATGAGGTGCAACTTTTTTTCAAACAGTTTAAGTCACTATAAAAGTAACTGTATGTGTACCATTTCTGTGTATTAAATATTTACTTACATTTACTGTTACAAATGCAATCAATCTGACTGTAATTATTCACAAAGAGTAACAGAAGTGAATTACTGTTTCAAAATGAGGCTGTGACTGATTTAAACTGTAAATACAGATTTTAGTCTCTCTTTTGCTATTTGCTGGACACTCCAAATGATCTAGTTATGGTGTCAATTGCTTTTTGTACCTCTCAGAGTAAATGCTGACTGACTCACCTCACAGCCCATCCTGAGACGGAAGCCCTGGTCCTCTCTGGAGATTCCTCCAATCACAGCCACTGTGCGGATGCCGAGCGGCTTACCGAACTTTATGGTCTCCTCTTCGATCTGCTGTGCCAACTCACGAGTTGGGGCCAGGATCACAGCATAGGGACCCTGGTCTGAGTCTTCGATCCTGCACAGAGAGCAGATGAAATGTAATAGAGGATTATGTGAGTAAAAACAACAGAGTACAGGAGTACATGGAGAGGGAGATTATTAATGGATTTCAGCCTGGACTGTGTTACCTGTCAATCTTTGGCAGGGTGGTAATCCAGACCAGCAGTGGAATCAGAAAAGCAGCTGTTTTACCGCTACCAGTCTCAGCCACACCAATGATGTCACGGTTCTGTAAACCAATAGGAATGGCCTGCCTCTGAATAGGCGTCGGATCCTGGATTTTGAGAGAGAAAAGACCAGAGAGAGTTTGTGAGTCAAAAACTAAAACTATGGCAGAAACAGAAGATTTATATGTATTTGCTTAAACATGGAGACTCAATGAGCTGACCTTGTAGCCACATTTGTCGATGACCTCCAAGATGTGCGCAGGCAGTGAGTACTCCTTCCAGTTCCTGATGGGGTTCGGGATCTTTCCTCCCTTGGTGGTGATGCTGTAGTCCTCTCTGAAGATTCGCCAGTCTCTGTCCGTCATCTCATCCAGCTTCTTCTGGGACCAGTGTCTGTCGTCCCAGCGCTGCTTGGCTTCCTTCTTGCGCATCTTTTTCAGTCTTGTCCTGAGAAGAGAGAGATCAGATAGTGGGAAAGTTGGGGGTGAACATGTTTTCAGTTTGCTCCTTAAAGCCACAAACTGAGCTGATCATTTCGATGTTTTACTCACTCTTCCTGCTCCTTCTCCTCCAGCGTGCGCCTCTTCTCCATCAGGTCACCATAGAAACGCGACTGCTCTCTTTTCTGCTGCTTCAAGTCAATGCCAGCGATGAAGCCTCGTCCGTACAGCTGCACCTGATGCTTTTCTTTGTAACTGGCAGACAGATTGTGAATATTGTTTAGACTGTTGTATTTTTTTGGACAAAACAAAATCCTGCTTCGATTTACTGATAACATGTTCCGGTGATACGGTCTGTGCATGTTGACTCACATTGGGTTGTAGTCAACTGACGTGTCTTCAGAAGCATCCCACTCAAACACAAACTTCCTGTCGTTCAGGTGACGAGTTCTCCGGCGTTTCTTGAGCCCTCCCAGGTAGCGCTCCTGCAAAGATCAGACATTTCATTTAGTAAATTACATCTTTGATATGTTGAATTTAAAGCATGTTTGACCCTATTTTAGAATCCACCAGTCAACATTTTGACCCTTAATTCAAAGAACATGAAAAACGTTGCATTGTTGGCTTCATCTGTTTAGGTGGCCTTTTCTCATTCAGGCAAAGGTGTCTGTAAATCTTCATTACTGTTTTACTTCAGACATGACAGGACATTTACACAAAGAGCCACACAGCTCACTCAATATTTGGTTACTGATGCATGAGAAAAAGCAGAAACTTGTCCTGACTTTTCTTTTTAGTAATGAGATTTCCTTATTGATAATATCATTCATTAGATATACAATTGTGCTGCATATTTTATAAAGTGCATAGGCACAGAATGAAAAGATATTAAGGTGGGACACATTTAATTTCCCACATGTTGCATGTACTTTATTGAATAAATTATGAAATCAACGATGCAATGTTTTTACTGTAAAGAACAGCCAGAGCAATTTTCTCTCAAGGATGCTGTACACATTATCAAGCATTTCATTCGCTAATGGCACAAATTAGCACAGTTGACAGCTGGTCTGATTGTGGCTGTGTTAGTCTGGGAGGACAAACGTTTTTATCTTTACCTTTTTTATATCTATGTCTACAAGAAATCTCCTCTACAACTTAAAATGGGCTCAGTCACTTAGTAAAAAAATCACACAACCTCCCCATGACATACAAATTCAGTCTGGATGTTTGATGCCATTTCATCTGCTCTACACAAGAGTGAAAATTTCTCTTGCGACTAACCTTGATGGCGTGGAGTTCTTTGCTTTTATCTTTCTCCTCTCTGAGTTTTTGTCGTCCATCATCATCTTCATTCCCGTTGTTCTCTCGCTCCATCCGCTCTCGTCTCTCTCGTCTCTCCCTCTCCTGAGGGTCCTCTGTAACACACACTCACAGTTAAGCTCATCATGTTTTCACAACAGTGTGCAGACAGAAATATGAAATATGAGACTCATACACACCCAGCATCTTTCTCCCCATGTCCTGGAATACCCTTCTCTTCTTCCTCTCCTCTTCCAACATCCTCCTCCTTTCTTCCGTCTCTTGCTCCCTCCGTTTCAGAGCCTCGGCCTCTCGCTCCGCCTTGGAGAGGAACTTGGGCT
This sequence comes from Scortum barcoo, assembly GCA_023238725.1. Taxonomy (NCBI): domain Eukaryota; kingdom Metazoa; phylum Chordata; class Actinopteri; order Centrarchiformes; family Terapontidae; genus Scortum; species Scortum barcoo. Next base: position 17,361,890 of record CM041549.1, read on the forward strand.
GAAAGGGACAAAAATAAATAAATAAATAAAACAAGAAGAAATGAGGAACATAAAATCTTGGGTTCAAAAAGGAAAAGAAAATATGAGCCCCTAGAAACTCACCTTTGCTTCAGCTTCCTCTTCTGCCTTCTTCTTGGCAAGAAGCTCTTCCAAAGACAAAGGTTGGACCTGATCGGAAACCACACATCAAACATCTAAAATAACAACCTTAAAAACAATCTAACCTGACAAAAGACTGAGCAAAAACAGATTCTTACCTTCTCTTTCTTCTTTTTTTCATTGTCCTCATCTTCTGTTTTTATATCCTTCTCTCTCTTTACTTTGCCATCCTTCCCCTTGGGTGATACACTCCTACAAAGAAGGAGACTAATTTAAAGCAGGTGTAATCAACCTCTTTCAAACTAACAATCATTCATTCGTTCATTGTTTATTTTACAAATTGAAATTTGTAACTACAAAACAAAACTTTAGGCAAAATATTACTTTTAAAATACTTATACACATCCAATGACCCAAAAGAACCAAGAAAAAAACATGTCATATTAATTGACACATTCTTAAATACTAATAAATCATAAGCACATATTATAATTCTGTTGTGACACTTCAGTGACATTCATGTCATTCAAGCACACATCACAATATCCCTTATTGTACATTATTTTTGCTGTGTGTGTGATGAAATTTGACTGTGGCCGTTTTTCAACTGTTGCTTAAGAGAATCTTTCATTTATTTTCTCATAAAGTGATCCCCAAAACTCAGACAGTTGGTCTTGTTACTATTTTGTGAAGAAATTCATATAAAAAAATATCAAGCACTGATAGTACATCTATATACGTACTAAATATGGCTTTAAAGACCTTAAGCGACGTCTAGATACACAACTAGGTTATTACAATAAATCTAATGTGACTTTCATGCATCATAAATGTGACGGCTTCAGAGTTCTAACAAATTTAAGGTTTTGCCCAAAAAAAGTGATTCAACATTTACATGGAATGTAAATTTGTCAAGCAAAGCTGTGTATCTCTGCATCCACATACCTGGACCTCTTGCTGCGATCTTTATCCCGTCGATGGCCATCTCTGTCCTTACGGCCTCTGTCTCTGTCCTTGTCTCTGTCCTTGTCTCTGTCACGGTCCTTGTCTCGATCCTTGTCTTTCACGCGCCGGTCTCTGTCATTACAAAACAAATCAAAACCAGTGTTTGATGTTTTTTATTTCAATATCAATATATACTATATATTCAATATAGACAAACTGAAGGTTAGGGTTAGGGTTATGCACAAAATGTAAACACATTGACAGAATTTGGGACAAATATTTAATCCAGTGTTAAAGGTTAGTGCTCTTGTTTTTTTATTTACCTTTCTGCAGATTTAGAGCGATTCCGTTCACGAGAACGATGGCGTTTACGATCCCGCTCTCGCGAACGGCTGCGTTTCCTCTCTCTGTCTTTGGTCCCTGAGGATTCAGCATCCTTTTTGTCTGTGGAGTCGGCTGCCATCTGCAAACACAAAGAGCATGTGTGAGCGAACATCATGAGCTGTACACTTTTAATGCAAAAATTTCTTGATTAATTGATTGCTTGTTTGGTCCAGAAAATGTCAGAAAATGGTACCAAAAAAGTGATCACAAGCCTCAAATGTTTTGTATCGTCCACAACCCAAACACCATAAAAACACATGAAAATATGCCATATAAAGATTGCTCATGTTTATTTCACTTGTCTGTTTGTCAAGTTAAAGATTCAATTTACAGTTGAATTTTGTCACTATAGTATACATATAGTATATAAACTTTTAGACATATATTTACCTTCACAGTGAATGTGAAAGTTTTCAGCCAGATGTATTTCTGCTCTTATCCTTAAAGATTGCGTTTTATTTTTGCTTTAATGAGAAACTATTTCTTCTGAGAGTTTCTGAAGCTCATGAGATTTACAGATTTAATTTACTTATTTAACGGTAAAAAAAAAATCAGGTTTGTTTTAGATCAAATTAAAACTTAACTTGTCTTAAGAGACGTTAATACAGGCGCAAAGTAAAGAAACTGCAGAATGAATACTGTGTGCAGAAGCTAGCTCTCTAGCTAACAACGTCGCAAAAAGGTTGGTTATCTCCAGCAAAATGCCCAAACGTGCCACAAATAAACCTCATCAGACTCAAACACTTACTTTTTATAAAACTCGGCGGAGGGGTTGTGTTGTTTACACATTTACAGCTTACCTTAATCACTTGTCAACAGAAACACTTGCGATGTTTCTACGCTTCAAGAAGACGCCATAGCGCCCGACACGAGCTGCAGCCAGCAAAGGTTTGTGGGAGTTGTAGTACTGGAGGTTCCACAGAGAATGATAACAACTGCCCCGTTAAACTACATTTCCCAGCAAAGTTGGCGCACTTCGTCAGGGACCCCTGTTGTTTGGCACGTGTACACCTAAATGCCTGACCAAAAATCACTTTCTCAGCTCAACCGTGTGTTTGTCAATTCAGGCACAAGGTGGCAGCAGAATTAGGAGTTATCACGAGACTGATTTTTATATAAAGTCCAGCAGCATCTGATATTATATCATGGTATAGCTTGATGTTGTATATTAAACAAAATAACATATTTGGCCATATCTAAATTACAATTCAGGCTGTTATAATAAGTAAAGTAGCTTTAGGATTCTTTTTCCATAAATGCAATACATGTATTTAGTGTGAAATGATGAAGCTCTGTCTGACTGCATTACTAGAGCTCAGGACATTAAAATTCCCATTCCCTTTGCTCCTGTAATCAGCAGATTTTGTAAAGTTAATGGCTCATCATTTAAGATCTATCTGTTTATCTATCTGTTCTGGCTATTCATCTATGTATCTGTGTCTGGCCATATCATAAAACAAAGGAAGGAAGAGAAGAATTAATAGCATTTATCTGGAAGCTTTACAGAAGGTCAAGTCAGTTTTATTTATGTAGCCTAATATCACAAATACCAATTTGCCTCAAGCAGCCTAACAATCTGCACAGTATATGACACCCTCTCTCCTTTGACCCTCGACTCGCATGAGAAAAACTCCCCAAATAAGCCCTTTCAGGGAGAGACAAAAACTTTAAAGCAGTGAAAATTGTGAAATGCATTCATAAGAAAAACATTAAAAGGTCTGCAGCAGGAGCCGTACCTATCAGTCTATTGTGTACCTCAGACAGATAGTGCAGCAGTGATGAAACAGGTCTGTTGGCTCAGTACCACTTAAAAACACTATCATGCAGCAGCTTAACATTCAAGCACAGCGATGTTAGTGCAGAAAACCAGACTATGTTTTCCCTGTAATCTAAACCATCCTCTGGTGTGTGTGTGTGTGTGTGTACGTGCTACTGCAGACAGATAAAAGACATTTTAGATGCTGCTATGCTCAACTACAGTCTGGATTGGCTCGATGCTGATTCATATTCTGGACCTGCCTTTTCATCCACAAGGAGATCAAGTGAGATTTATGGAGCCCTTCTGAAGGTGAAACTGTTTCAGTAGGAGCAGATCAAAGTTGATGGTATGAGAAAGAAAAAAAAAGGTGGAAAGATACAGGAGAAGAAAACAATAGACTGGTTATACAGTAAATGTCAGATTTAGATTTTATACACTCAACTGTCATCGTTAGCATTTCTATGATTTCTGTGGACCCGAACATTGACTGCTAATGTGTGGAGGGGGATATTATGTTCTTTAATGGAGGGAATCTGTTTCAGGGTTACTCTCATTGACACATTTTTGAATTGTCATAGCATGAGGGAAAAAAAAGCAGACATAACATTAACGCTGTTCTCAGTGTCCCACTAAGCCGTGACAGTGAGCCAGCATGCACAGTATCAGGATCCTGAAACTGATGCAGCGAAATGGAAATCAGCCATCGTTGATTTTTTTTTTTTTATTTACACCTGCTCTTTATAGTGTGACATGTCAGTCTGCAGTCTGCAAGAAGCAGTGGCTCACAAATTAGTACATATACGAGCACTAGTTTTGTAATGAGGAGCAGGTGAGCAGGCAGGTAATTAGTTTGTAGACAGGAGGACAACTGGTGGGCAGGTGCAGAATGGCAGCTCAGGAACAACTGGAGCTGAGTTAAACATTGTAATGAGAAGCAATACACAATTTTTTATCATGTAGATATCACCACTGTCAGACACAAATCTATGCAAGCTGTATATACTATTTATACTGTATACTATCATATCCAAGTGCCTCATACATTTCAGTAATCATATTAATTTTTAGCATCGTTTGCACTCTGCACCATTGCATTATTGTCTTACTGTCAACATTACTGTTATTTTTTTTTACAGTATATAGCTATACTTTTATATATATTTATATGTGCACATACTCGTTTAATGTTTGTGTTTGCTCTGTCTTGCTGTTATGTTTTTTTTAAACTGTCTGTTCCTGTGTATATAATTTGAGTGCGTCATAAAAAGCAGATTCAAATTCTTTCTGCACATAGCTGGCCAATAAGCTGATTCTGATTCAATTAGATGTAGATGAGAGGATGAAGCGGCTGTCACTTTCACACTTTTTTGCTGATGTTTAAATGTACTATCCTTAAATATCGAACCTGCACTGGTGTTGTACACTACTTTACCACTTCCGTATGACAACAGGAAAATAGCTGACTGACAATTACAGTTTTGCAGAGCTGAGGTAATTGATCAGTCACCCACTGAACGAACAGTTAGGAACTTTTGTCTCACTTGTGATCTGATAGAACTAAATTCATCAAATTTAGTGGCACAAATAGCTATTCAAGGTACTGTAGATGTCATGTTGGGAACACAGCCTTTGAGGCTTTCATCATATGGAAGTGCACATTGTTTCATTTAATGTAGGTTGGAAAAACTATATCTGCGTCTTATTCACTGATTTCTCCCACACTTTTTTCATTTGTTTTCACCCTGCAGGTTTTAGGGGCATGACAAGTGACACCTTTGTCATCAACTTCAGTGACCCTGCATAAATGTCAATTTCCTGCCTGACTTTAACCTGAGTAGGAGTTTTCTGATCAAGAATAAAGAGCATCTTTAAGTCACTAAATATCATGGGTTAGTTTAAAGTGGTCATGATAATTTGAAAGAGGACAATAAACATGGACAAAAACTATGTTCTTTTGTATTTCCAATAATGTGCATGATTTTCTTTAATTGGTGTAATATTGGTGTAATATTCAAGTGTTCCCTACTTTTAAAAACTCTCCACGAAACATGTTATTTTATCATACGTGTTATATAACATATGTTTTGTGATGTTTGTGTGTTATACAAGGTGATGAACGTACTGCAACATTTCCTATTGCCATATTTATCACCATAACTAACTAAAAAATGCATTGCATGCACCAGAAATATCAAGGTGGTGTCATTGCTCTTCAATGTCTGTGACATTTTGTAGTGGTGACAAACCTCACTCACACACACTGTCTGATATGTTTGTGCTTCACCGTTGCCATGACTATGCCTATGTTTTGCCATTAGGAGCTCGTCTTATACAATGTGTCTACAGTTGCCCCTAGCGAGTAATGCACAGAGTGAACCAGCTGGATCGCAAAAACATGCTCATTATCGTCACCCTGTCATCAATTTATGTCATCTTTTAATTAATCAGGTGTGTTTAATGTGCTTGAGGAGAACATTTAGTTTCAAAAGCTGGGGGGGAAATGTCTTCTAAAGGGAGAAATCACAGAAAATTCTGTAAACATGTAAAATATATGTATATAATATTCCAATTATTCAAAACTTTGATGCAACAGCTGAGTGAGTTTTTTCTTCTGTGGCTGTACTTGTGTTGTTTGTGTCACAGTCAGTTAATGATTCCTCAGGTCAGGAAGTTGACCCGCTTTCAAACAGCATTGTTAGGTAGTTAGTAACTCTCATCACTAACAGCTGGCTATTGATAACAGTTAAAGTTTAGCTCCGTGCAAGCAAAGAGATCAGTAGTAGGGGACTGACAAATCGTGTTGTTTCGGGTCAATACTTTCAATTCAAAGATAAAACACAGAAATAATGAGCACAGATGTGACAGTGTTTAGCTGTTATCCAGATGTGCACATCACATCTCCCCCTCCGACTCCTGTCTACGGTCGACACCCATCCCAAGCACCTTGTGTGCCCCACCCTTGGTTCCCTTCCCCCCACACTCCCAGATGCCAGGCGTGGTTGCCTAATTAAGGCACTCACTCTTGACATGCCCTCAGGGTGTGCCAAACAGGGCACGTGGGCATGTGAGGGGGCGGGTGGTTAGATTTGGTGAACACTTTGGGGTTCCTAGGGGTGTCATAATATGTTGGCTTAGGGAAGCGGGGTGAGATACCTGTACCAGGGGACTCTAAGGCGGGGTCTTATCATTCCAGCAGACCTGAGCTTGAGCGCCTGTGTAAAAGTGTGCGTATGTGCGTGTGTGTGGACCTGGCTCACCGCGCTGCATTGGGGAACGAGAAAATATGCAGAGCAGACGAGATAAACTGCTTAGCATACACAGCACACACTGACACACATTCATACACCAATTCACATGTACATCAGCACGCATGGATGCCCTTAGTGCAAATACAGTACTCCTAGACACATGAGCAGATAATGGGACTCCACTGACACACACAGGAAACAAAGAAACTTGGTTATAAATCACAGACGATGCCTCACATGTATTGAATATTTGATTTTCAGGACAGTATGCGTTGTATGCTAATACTGCTTAATATGGTTAATATTCATGTGAGGCAGTCCTCAGGGTTTGAGGCTACAAAAAGGCTGTCTGGTGAATACTGTGTGCCTCACTGAGTAGCCTAAAGCACACAGATACACACGGGCTGAGAGCTGCCCTGCTGCCTAAACCTGTCACATCAGACCAGCTTTGGACTGAGCAATCAGACACAGAGGGACGTACTGATTGAAAGAAAATTCACTTCAATAAGTCCGGTACAATCAGAGAAACTCAGCTCTGATTTTTTTCACTCATTTTTGTGCCGGGTCTGGCTGCTACCGCCTGGAGACACGTGCAAAGAATATTTTAGAGAGCTAAACACAGCTGTAACATGAATATACAGTATATTGAAAAGCTAAATAGACGGTTTAAAGGAAGAATTTTGGGAAATGTGCTTATTTGTTTTCTAGCCTAGAGCTATATGAGAAGATCAGTACTGCTCTTGTATCTGTCCAGTAAATACATGATTCCAGCCAACAGCAGCTTGTTGGCTTAGATTCTCATAAAGACTGGAGACAGGCGGGAAACAGTTAACCTGCTCTGTTCATAGGTCAACAGATCCTCCTACCACCACCTCTACAGCTCATTAATTAACATGTTGTGCTCATGGCAAAGAAATATTCCAGCACATCCTTTGTAAAACCCCAACTTGTCTTTTTTACTTTTTTTTTGGGGGGGGGGAGGGGATTACCCAAACAAGATATAATGTGTTCATTTGAGCCAGGCTAGCGGTTTCCCCCTGTTTCCAGTCTTTGTGCTAAGCTAAGCTAACAGCTCCTGGCTGTTGCCAAACACGAGAGTGGCATTAATCTTCTCATTTGACTCTCTGCAGGAAAACAAACACGCCAAAAATATAATGCAAATAACTTAAAGTACCTATTATACAGACATGCAGTAGGATTATACAAAAACAATATATGGAAAGACATCATAGTGGCCATGTCTGCTGAACTGAACCACAGAGAGGCAGATGCCCAAAATGGGACACTGGAGACTGTCACTCCTCAGCCAGCTGAGCCTTTGACATACAACCCCATTTTCCATCCACAGTGGAGTTATGACACTGTCAGAGCAGCTGTGGCAAAGCTGTTAGAGTGTGTGTGTGTGTGTGTTTGTGTATGTGAGTGTGGGTATATAAGGGAATGTAACCTATATGTCAGTCTGCAGATAGCTCATCAGTAACCAGGCAGCATAGCTTTGCAAACGCCCATCCTCTCATCAGCCCTTTGCCTCCCTCTCTGCCGCTGCCGTGCCGGAGAGGTCTGATAGGTTGATTGCACAGATGTGTGTGAGACTGCATCATGTGCGCGTGTTTTTATGTGTGTCCGCGCTGCCACGTCTGATAGATGATGTGCTTATGTGGTAATGAGCCACGCGACACTGCAACCATTTTCCCTGACTCCCCGAGAGGGTTTCAGATGGCAGCGCTCATCCCTAAATCACCCTCCCTCCCTCCCTCTGGTTCCTGATCCTCAACAGTCTCTGCTGCAGGCACCTATCCATCCAGGGAGGAAGGGGCAATTGTCTGGACTTTACAGATCACTTGCTGCTGACCTGTTCATTAGTTTACATCAAATATGTCACTGCCATACATGTGTCACAAATCTATTTCCAAGCATGGACTGATTTTCAGGAATTGTCCAGGACAGGAGGGTCATTTTGACCAATAAATCAGCAGCACAGCCTCCCATTTCTTTTATGTGAATCAAGTTGTTATCTTATTCATGGTGTAATACTTAAAATAGTGACACAATCATATAATATCAAATAAAAAAAGCTAAAAAGAAATGATAAATCTTACAAAATACAAGTGAGATGATTTATACGATTCATATCTGTCCAGTGAAGTATGTGAGAAATAGTAGACACATAACTTACCATGAAACTACTACTGTTGTTTTTACGCTGACATTTTACATGAATAAACAAACAAAATAAAACTTGTTCGGTGCTGAGATCCAACTTTTCCCCTCGTTTCCAGTCTATATGCTAAGCTAAGCTATCCAGCTACTAGCAACCATACAGACCTGAGAGTGGTATCACTCTTCTCATTTCACTCTGGGCAAGAAAGCGAATACTTCCAAAAATGTGAAACTAGTCCATTAACCGGTTAGCTATAGTAGTTTGGATCAAAATGTTGACATTTTGGGAAAGCATTTGATGAGAGGATTGATCTAATATTTGTGTGGTAGCGATCCTCATGTCTTCAAGAAAGCCTGTTGGTGTATTTTGAAAATGTCAGACTATCCCTTTAAACACAGTCTGCAGCAAAAAGCTAAAAGCCAAACGTGCAGTCTTTTTCGAAGGACTGTGGCAGTGCTTCCACATCCACCATGTTCGTGCACTATAATCATGCCTCCGAGCAACCTGCCACGGATGACAGCCTGAATACGCCTTTGTTGGAGGTTTATCTGATTTACAGAGACATGTAATATACATGGGCCAGTTTTTGATAAATGTGTGTACATATCAGTGTGAGAGAGGGGCAGGGAGACAGAGAAACTGTGGAAGAAGATAAGAGAGAGGAGCACTGTAGACAGACGGGCTAGCAGCGCGGTTTACCCAAAAGACGATCAAACCGCTTTTCCAGCTGTAGAAAATCAATGTTGGAGCAGACAAGAGATTCAATTTATCTGAGGTTGGCGATGCATGTGTAAATTCTCACAATTTCCTTGTCACCTACTGTACAAAGGTAACGGATAAGGAGGTCATGAGTCACCGCTGCATCCTGTGTGTGTGTGTGTGTGTGTGATAGTTGAGGAATGGCAGATGTTCAGCCACTTTATCCGTGTCGTATCGTCATTGGGCAGAGTGTGACAGCAGGACGCGGCCACTGAGATCCTGATAAGAGCCGATATCGCTCAAGTGAAAGACTAAGCAAATATAGTAATGGAGGTCAGGGAGGATGGTTGGTTACATAAGAAAAACTGAGAGGCAAGTTGCAGTGGAGAGAAAAGGAAATGTTAAGTTTAAATATTCTTACTTACAAAGAGTGGCATGAAAAGAAAAGACCCAGATAAAGTACCTACCTGCAGTATTAATTTATGGTAATTGAGTAAATCTACTTAGTTACATTCCACCACTGTGAATACTACTAACTCTTTATATTTCTATTTCTCCATGTATTTATATATTATTAAAGCAAAGTTATACCTACAAATCAGCAGTTTATTAATTTTATTTAATATAGTTATATGCTTTGATGTAATACATATATATACTGTATGTATAGGTTATTTAGGAGGTTATAGCTTGTGATGCTACAGTAACTGTATTTACATATATTACTGTATGTACAGTATACATATATATACAGTATATTAGGTAAGACATATCTTAAATTCTAAAACACAATTTAGTAAATCACTTGTTTGACCAGCCATTAATCATAAGACCTTAGAAAGGCCTTTGCACACAAGCTCAGTGAAGGATTTATAAACTGCTGGTGGAAGCCAGTCCAGGGCTGCTCAAGTAGGACAACATGGTATCCAACAACAAATCCCCGTTTTTTCAAACAAAACAATAGAAAGTGGCAAGTTTTCAAAACTAATCATGTATGTAACAGGATGCATGCATATGGCGCTGGACATGTGTGTGTGTGTGTTTGTTGGGGGAAGGGTTTATCCCTTAAGGTTGTGTTCATGCTTCGGTGGTATAACATTAACAGGGTTGTTTTGACACCATACTGTGTAGCTGCCGTCATCATCTAATTGTAGGTCACAGTCCTCAGGGACCGAACAAAAAAGTTCATTTTGATGTCCAGAAATCTGTGTAAGAAGAAACCTGACCGCGCTTCATATTAAAACGGAGCTAAAAGTGCATTTTATATCGTCTTAAAGAGCTTCAGTTGAGGAATGATACCTTAGGTTAAATGGGTTATAAAAATGGGTTATCTGTATCATGGACTTATTAGTAAAACTGTGAAGTGAACTGCTGTGCCCTTGGTCTGAGAAGTAAGTATATGTTATCATTCTTTCTTGAGACAAAACGGACCAGACAACGGGCTGCCAAGCTATCAGTCTTTCTTTCTCTCAGGGAGCCTTGACTTTGATTCAATTACCCAATTAATCTTTTTTTCCAATTTGATACAGCTCCTAGAATTTATCTGCATGAAAAGTGCTGTTTGTTTAATGCAAATAAAGCAATACAGAAATTTAAAAAACTGAGCTAAACATAAAAGGTGGTGACAGTGCTGATATATATTTTTATGTTGTTTGTTATTTTATTATTTATTCATAATCAGGGACTCAAATTTCAGGATTTAATGAAATAAACACTGACTTGTAAATGAACTTCAGACATATTTATTTAAATAAAGATTTAATGAAAGTAGCGTATGACAAAAACATATACAGAATTCAGTCCATAATTTAAGCCATAAAAGGCAACTTGACACAAACATTTTGTTTTGCTTCAGTAACATTCTTATCAAACAGTTTCATGAGGAAGGATATGTACAACAAAACAACTCTGTCAGTCAAAAACGAGCTAAAGAGACACTGTGAAATGACGGCTGTCTATTGAATCAAATGTTTTTGATAGCACAACGCACCAGACAGGAGTGAAAGAAAATGAAGCAGAGCTACAGGGACATGTTTTAGATGGCAGGCTGTTTCCAACAACCCACTCGTGGCTGCTACCAGCACGGGGTCTTTAAAATCACATAGAGATCACGAGCAGTCCGCTGCTCCCTGAAACATCCAGCCGTCACCTTTGCAGTGGCTTCTGTCTAATGCTACAAATAAAAAAAAACGCTCTCCGTGAGGCAGGAACCCCGCTCAGGCCTGCCCCTGCTCACACTGTTGCTAGGCAACACGTAAAAATTCCTCTGTACATCCAGAGATCTCCGGGCTTCTCGGTGCAGACCTACTAATCATCAAGTCCTCCATTAGCTGAGCTGTCAACAGCCGCTAATGCCAGAAGACTCAAGTGAATACAAGAACAACAGCTACAAAAACACAAAAGACGGTCGCAAGCAAGTGGAAACATTCGGGGGGGGGGAAGATATATAACAAATGAAAAATGTCAGGAATACTTTTCAGGGAAGAGGAAGAATAAAATCAAAGTATTTTTAAAGCATTAAAGAGAAAAAAATGTCTCCAGACAGGACCAGCCTGTTCAACTCAACCTTCTCACCAATCATCCCAGGGACATTTAGGCTGGAAGAGGCAGCAGGTGCATCTTGAACAACTGTTAACAAGGAAAAAATCAGCTTAAACCAACACCTGTAGCCTGTTGAAGTTCAAAGTTGAGGATTTCTATGACTTCTTTTGGTACATTAAAATAAATCCACCCAGCGTAAAAAGAAATCTTTGTCCCTGTCTTTTAAAGGACAAGAAAACATTAGTTTTATTTTGCTGGAACATGTATAAAAAAAAACTGGCATTCATTAAGCAGCTCTTTAAGAAGCAGGGAACAGTGAGATGATGCGTCATTAATGTAACATCGCTAAAATCGAGCCTCGCGGTTAATAACATTGAACAATTACGACCGCTGTGGTGACGGGCGATGAAAGGGGACCTGACAAAAACCACACTCAGACGGTCTTTACAAGGCCCGGGCTTTTGTGTTTGTTTTTGTCACAACACGTCCACCTAGACTGCTTTGTGGCCCATGTGAGTGCTGAGTCACATTGCGCTCCTTCAGATGTGCTCACGGTTCGTCCTCCCACCGCCTTTGCAAAATGAACTACTCTTGCTTGCCAAATCCCTCCTTTCTCCTCACCCCCCCTCTCCCCAACTCACTCGTTTTTTTTTTTCTCCACTGTCAGCTTTAATTTCCAAATGAAATACCGCTAGGGGTCGGCGGGGGAATAATTTCTTCAGGGGCCGCTGTTTTAAATTCCCAGAGTCGCATTTCTGTAGGTACCACCTCCTGTCACTGTCAGATTTTACACTGCGTCTCGTCACTAAGCCCGCATCGTGACCTTAAGGAGACATTCGGGTAAAGAGATGGATGGGAGAGGGCGCCGCGATCTGAATTTCAAATGGGACTCATCAGGGTAATGCAGTCAAACGCAGTGTTTACGACCATTTCCCCCCTGGAAAAAAAAAGGAGAAGAGGAGGCGCTGACCTTATTACAGCATCCTTTAACCTTAAAGTGCCTGTTATGCTCTCTTTGTACACAGGTGGTGTTTTACTGATCGGACATATTTTCAGCATCAAACATCGTTTTGCTCCGTCTCTGCACCGTGTGCTGGTGACAAGTTGTGGTCAAAAGTTCAGTGTCAGAGTTGAATATAGAGAGTATAGCAGACTTTGTTTTGAAGTGGCTGACGGGGGAGTTTTCAGGGAGGATGCTGCAAAGGAGAGAGAGAGAGAGGGAGAGGCATCATTGATCTCTTTCCCTTGCACACCCTGGACCCCTGATGAACCATCTGCAGTTTTTCTCCCCCCCCCTCCAGCATCATCTGGAGCGGCATTCACATGATGGAGCAGCTCCTGGACTTGTCCTTGCTGAAGGTGGAGGAGAGGAGCTCCGTCTTGCTGGGCAGGTGCAGGAGTCTCTTGGAGAGGCGGCGGACGGGGCTGGGTTTGTTGGCAGGCTGGAGCTTGTTCATGCAGGCCAGGGCCGCGGTACGGAACACGCTGTGGATGCTCTTCTCCGACGTGAAGGCTGAGCACTCCAGGTAAGCCTCCGCTCCGAGCTGCTTGGCCAAGGACGAACCCTGCGATGCGAAGGAAAAGCACACCTGAGTTTGAGCTAGAGGAGATTAAAACAAAAGGGGAGTATTTCCACAACGTGCCCAGTCTAGACGGGAGACAGGAAGAAAAAGAAGTCATGGAACAAACCTGCTCATGGGAGATGGGCGTCTGTTTCTGATTGGACAGCTCCATGCGCGTGCATACGTCCGTGCGGAGGTCTGTCTTGCAGCCTATTAGAAGGATCCGTGTGCTGGGGCAGAAGTCCTGGATCTCCGCTTTCCACTGTGAGGAGAAGAGAAAAAAAAGTGTCAGTAACTCTTACAACATATAAGGCATATTACCGATCAGGGAGTAGCTGTAAGATTTTGGTTAGCCTGTCGCGTTAATAAAGTGAATACCTTCTTCAGTGCACTGTCTACTGTGTCCGGCCGGCTGATGTCAAAGCATAAGAGCACCGCATCGGAGTCGCTGTAGCAGAGGGGTCTGACGTTGTCATAGTATGGAGAACCTAGAGAGGCAACACACAAACACACTTAGGAATCTCTTAAGTAGATCTGGGACAAATTTATCAACACGTGCTTTTAGGGAAGGTGGGCAGCCTCTCTGAAAATAAAAACTCTTCATAAGCCCCCCTCCCACTCCCCGCTCTACTGTCAGCGAGCAGAAAGCGAAACAAAAGACCTCTTTCTGCGGCCCGAATCCAGCTGACACTATTATAATGTTCTATCACAGTCATCCTCCTCACTTTCGCACAGTACAAACACAAACAGTCACGCACACCCATGCCAAACTGATAAGAGAGCAAATAATTTCGCTAAGCTTGACGCCTTCCCACTGAGAGGAATTCTTCCAGTAAAGTAAACTCACTGAGTCATAGGCACTGTGCACCAATCACGTTTTTCCATTGTTACTTAATAGCAAACTTTATTTAGCAAACTTTTCTTTAAGTAAAGAAAGAAAGAAAGAAGACTACCAGATGTCCCGTGAAGGCATTTTTATTTGTTTTCTAGTGGAGTTACATGAGAGGATTGAAACCACTCTCATGTATATCTATGAAATATGTTAATATTTCTTACAAGCAAGCAGTTTAGCTTAGCACTAAGACTGAAAATAAGGGGAAATCTGAACTGACAATGCGCTGTTTTCTGGTGGGTTATGTACTTAATCTTCAGACTATTGGTCAAAAGTGTCCTGGAGTGTCTGCTAGTTGCCTGGCAGCTGCTAAAAGCAAAAAAAAAAACACAAAAAAAAAAACTCCTACAGGGAAATGGAAAATCTACTCGCACTTATTTTGGACCCTTGTCAATATGTTGGAAAACATTACAGAACTGTACAAAGGTGAATTGTGGAAAATTTAAGGTAAACCAGAACAATCACCATTAAATTAAGCTGCATTCATGAGTTTTGTGCAGCTTGCAGCAGTCACACTAATAAGACACAAGAATTAAGCAACAAGTCATTAATGTTGCTCATTTAGACATCGGTGGCAATAATGAAGGTGCATCGTCTTCTCGGATATCACTGTTGCTGATTAACACTAACTTTTCTCACAATTTAGCCTGCTGAGCCACCTTGCAAACCAATCCTCAGCATGATAAAACACCCTCATCCCTTCACTCCACCCTGTTTGGCGTCTCATAAACGCAACACCTTGGTTATAAGAATGTGAATTATGGTGTGGAGGAAACATATTTTCCTTGCTTTTCCAAAAACGGCACAGCTATATGCGGAACTGTTTTTTAACCCTCAGGAAGGCTCCTGTGCTAAAAACAGACTGACAGGATGTCCGCTCTCTATTGTCTTCCCTGTGCCACCTAATCACTCCCCACACACCAACACTAAGATTTAATTTCCTACTCCTGTCCTCAGGGGCCAAATGTGCACCAGAAGATTTCCTTGCAAATATAAGAGGGTATAATTATATCAGGAATAGATACTTCTAATAAGATTCTACCGGAACTAACTAACAATCATGTTGTGTTGAAGGATTTGGCAATCTCCTGAGACGTTAATGAAGAATCTTTACTACAATATTGCCACCATTGCCCTGCCATTCAAGGCCCTCCTCAGTCGGTCTGAGTCTTTGGACTAAAATCTGCAAAGTAGGACAACTTATACAACTACAATCTATCAATAACAGTTTTTTTTAGTGGGAATCAAAGCGCCCGTCACATAACTATCCAGGGTGATGTAAGGCTTGAGAAAGAGGAGGCAGAGAGATCTAGAGAGGACACAACTTCTAGCACCCACCACCTCCCACACATTAGCAGGCCCCCCGCCTGGACACACAATCCAAACACACACACACACACACAACCCTTTCAGTTGAGCAAACATTAGTTGATGCATCTAAATTGCCCTCTCTACTCCGAAAGAAAGAAAGGAGCAGGACCATTTCTCCAAAAGACAAGATGACATTGTGTATCTTGATAAAAAGGTGCAGCATCAACTGGAAAACTGGGTTTCTTTTTTTCAATTGGGAACATGCAGAGTTGAGGTGAACCATTAAACTATAAGTCTGCTCACATCTGTTTTATATGCGATTGATTGGAGTAATATCATTGCAGCTGGAATGATCAGGTTATTATTCAATTAATTGATTGCCAGAAAATTAATTGATAGCTTTCAAATAATTTTTCAAGGAAGAAGTCCAGATAAGTAGTTTCGGCTTCAAAAATTGTGAGGATTTGCTGCTTTTCTTACCTTATGTGTATGTGTAAGTGTCTGACTCTTGGTGGACAAAACAAGACATCTGAAGTTGTCAACTTTGGCTTTAGGAAACTGTAATTTAACTCTCAGTCGATAATGAAAATGTATTTTTGTTTGCAGCGATAAATGTTATAAATAAAGATAATAAAGTCGGGAAATGGAAAGAAACAAAGAGTGACAGGAACTGTATGTTTGTGTGTGTGTTGCAAATGTAAATAGGTCTTATGCAATGTTTCCTCTGGAAAGGGTGACTGTCCAGAAAGTTTTTACTCCGTGGGAGATAAACACACAAACCTACAATAGTTCAGTGCCTGGTTTCAGTTACATAAGACCTTTTTTTTAGGCAGCACACACCATAAGGCAGTGAGGAGGTCATGCATATCTTTTCACTCAGTATCCCTCACTTGTGCCTTCTGTTCACAGCGACTGTATGCCATACACACATTCGCACACATAGTAAAACAGGACACACGCACACACACACACGCTTGCCCACACTCTCAGAGACTTCCACCCCCTGCATAGATGAGGCATCCCCCTCTCCCCTGTGAAACAACCCCTCTGCCGGCCAACTGGCACTGCTCGACTTCCTGAGGCACTATGCCTCAGCCAGAGCTGTTATGAAATGAATCTATACTAGAGCTGATCGCTTCCCTTACTGATCCTATATGCAGAATTTTTCTATACGTTTAAGGTCACTGTGTCAGAGGGCCACTGAAATTAACCCACTAACACGGCCGACAAAACATGGGCTTAAAATGGTCACAAACATTTCAGACATCTTGGATCCAGAAACCAAGAGGAAGAGTGGCGCTAATGCTTCAATGGACTGCATCTATCAGGGATTGTTTTCATCACTGATTACCTGCAGATTGTTGTCTCCATTAATCATGTAACTTTTTCCATATAAAATGTCTGATTGTGAAAAATCACAGCTTAAAACCAGAAGTTTTTCCAGTTTAAAATAATTAAAGAAAATAGGAAAAAGTATCAAATCTTCACCTTAAGAAACTGCAATCAGCAGATTCTTGGCAATCCTACTTAAAAAAACTGAATCAAACGATTACCCAATGACCAAAATAGCTGTACATTAACTTTCTTTTGATCAACTAATTGATTAAATTACCTAATCACTGCAGCTTTAGTATGTGTTAATGATAAAGGTGACTGAAAATGTGTCTGATTCTGTAACACAGTTTCTCTTTTGCGATCTAACTGACCTCTGATCACACAAAGGTCAGAGGTCAACGGCATCACATGAACATCATCCCTACAGCCAGTAGGTTGAAACCAAGCTGATTCAAACTGATTGTAAAAACTGTACACCCACTCAGAAGCTTTTGTCTCTGATCTGTCAAGTGTGCCAGCAAAACAAATTAAACAGCAACAATCATTCAAGTCATTTAAGCACAAGTGCCAGACGTTTCTATTCTTGAATGTAAGGACCTGCTGCTCCTCTCTGCTTTATATCTTTTTAAATGAATTCTCTTTAAGTTCTGGACTGTTGAGCAACATATGAGGAATTTGAAGGCGCCACCTTAGAAATGCCAAGCTTTTCACATTTTTTTCGACAAAATTATTAATCAGTAATGGGCAAAAATTGTTAGTTGGAGCCGAAAGCAAACAACAGAAATAACAATAACCTCAGGGCACCAATATAATGTTGGTGGACTACAAACTGAGCATCAAGTAAGGACTTAGCACTCAGTATACTGTTTAGATAACTGGGCAGTCTCTGGGTTTCATATTCCTGGTAATAGCTTGATTGTATTTCTCAAACTGGGGCCCCTGTTTGTCTGTGATTGTGGGATCTTCCTCATTTTTCCATGCAAACCTGTGGACTTTGGGCCCCAGTTGTCCTGATCCGGACAGACTTGTTGCTCAGGCCTGTCGTTCACTGCCTGCACCGACCCACAGAGGAGGATCTCTCAGACTGATCTCACACACCGGTGAAAAGCTGCTTAATGGCATCAAAACAGGATCGGCTAGATAGTTACGTCTGGGTAAACGGCAACGACACTGTTTGTAAAAGAATTCATGAGATGGCGCTTCATTTACAATTGTGACCAGACTCCAGGCTGGCTGCGTTGTTGAGGAGGGTAAACAAGTTCCACAGATCAGCCCATGAATACGGGACTGAAACCGACTGCTTCTCTTGCTGCTTGAGCACAGAGGCTGATCGTGAAAGCTCGGGGAGGGATGTTAAATTGGCAAGCGAGCCAAAGATAGAGGGGAGAGGGGATCACAGCGTCGTCCTTTTGCAGTCCGGTCAGTTCTGTGGGAGCGAGTTAAAGAAAATCTATAAATCTGAGCATAATCCTCACCTGATGTGTCCCAAAGGCTGAGCTCAACACGCTGCTCCTCAAGCTCCAGGCAGGCTGTGTAGTTCTCAAACACAGTGGGGACGTACG
This sequence comes from Scortum barcoo, assembly GCA_023238725.1. NCBI lineage: Eukaryota > Metazoa > Chordata > Actinopteri > Centrarchiformes > Terapontidae > Scortum > Scortum barcoo. Next base: position 17,380,388 of record CM041549.1, read on the forward strand.
TCTAAAAATGCACAATAAAAGGAAAGGATGATTTATTTTATTCGTGCATTTCACACTCATGAAGAGAGTAAAATGCCAAAAACAAGAGCAGTAAGTCTGACCAGCAAGAAAAAGTATTGAATAGATAATATATAAAATGAAAGATGAGCAGATCTTAATACTTGCAGTGCAGCACTGCTATTTTTAAAAGACCAAAAACAATCAATAACAGACGTTCAACATGTCTTTACTGATCAAATCACAGGTACAGGTTAATGTGCTGAAACATTATTAATGATCTTACACAGCTATTATTCTCAATCTGAAAAAAAGCCCTCTCTAAATGACTTAAATAAACGTAGGAAAAAAGAGCCTAGGGTCAGATAGCCTTGACTGCAGGTGTACTACACAATAAGCTATATGGCAGTATATGGGAGTTTTAAAAATATAACATGATTTTAAAAATGAATGACATTATTACACATTTATATTAAGTACCACTGGCATAATGTACTTCTCTCACATGATCTTATATATCTTATAATATAGTAAAACTCCTGTCTGATCTTTTAGTCTTGTGGGAATATTAAAGTATTTAAGTAATATTAACTCTTCCTCAAGGGAGGGGGGGGGGTGAATTACATAAACATCTCATTTAAATAACATATATCCTTTTCACAATCAGAACATAGTAATAAGTGCAGACGTGATAAGGCCGTGCTTCAGTCTCGTACCTCTGGGTAGCAGTCCTTGGCCAGGACTTGCAGCATCGCAGTTTTACCGCATTGGACGTCCCCGACCAGCACGAGTTTACACCTCCCGACAAACGGCTGCGTGAGTCTCCTCTCCTTCATGATGAAGACAGATTCAGCAAAGAGAGAGAGAGAGAGAGAGAGAGATGGGGAGGGAAAGAAAAATAAAAAAAGAAACAGGAGGGGAGACGAAGTTTTTTCTTGTTTTTTCCTCTTTTTTTTTTTTTTGTTGTAAATCCTGCGTGGAAGCAGCTGTGCTCCTCTCCAGTCACTCGGTCAGTCAGTCAGCGAGGCTCAGCAGCAGTCAATGAAGGAGCCACTGCGCAACTTTATACTGTCGCGCCAGCCAATGAGCGCGAGCCGGAGGAGGAGGAGGAGGAGGCAGCGCGCGAGGTCTCATCTTGTCATTTGTTGGTGATGGTGAGCTGGATTTTTTGCAGTGCTGGAATTTAACTAAGTGCATCTGCTCGAGTACAGCACTTAAGAGCAAATTTTGAGGTACTTGTGCTTTGCTTGAGTGTTTTTCTCTTGATAACACTTTGTTCTTCTACTCCACTACATTTACTATATACTCTGACAGCTGTAGCTTCCAGTCGCTTTGGAGGTTTTTGCACACAAGTCATATAAAGAGATAATGAAATATGATGTGCTTTACAAATTAAATGACCCGACAGTTTATACATTTACAGCTGAAACATCAGTCGATTGAACATTAGTCGACTGACAGAAATTGGTGAAGTTTGTCAGTGTTAATGGTGATACACAAGGGTGTAGGAAGGAGCTGGGGGACAAGAGGAGTCATTTGCAGTCGAAAGGTTTGAAAGGGCCTACGAAAATTGTTTGTATTAATCGTTATGAAATCATGGGGAGGCCTGCTTGTGTACGGGACCCAGATAACCATGCTACGCCCCTGGTTACACACTCTCAAATGTCACAATTTGTTGGTTTACTTGTTAAAAATGTCAATAATCTTTTCTCTCTTCTTGTTTATTTTTAATCATTTTGAGGTTGGGATTGTTGGTTGGACAAAACCTGCATTGTGAAGGATAATTGTGACAGCATTTCTCACTACTTTTACTAATTTTTACAAACTAAACAATAAATTGATTAATTGTCAAACAACAACAACAACAAACAAACAAACAGATTAATCTGTAATTAAAAAATGATCATTAGTTGCAGTCCTGTAGAAAGTTGGAAATTTCAGCAACTTCTGGATGTTTTTTTCATCAGACTAAATTGTAACTTTGATGGTCCCTTAACTTCACGATATACTGCAGGGCAATTATCAGGTAATTTACCAAAGTACTGCACTTAAGTACAACTTTGAGGTACTTCAATTGAGTATTTCCATTTTATGTAACTGTACACTTCTCCTTTTAGTCCTTTACTTCTATTTGACAACTTTAATTACTTGCAGATTCAGTTTATCAATAAAAAATCAAATCAATCAAAAAATAAATTCTGATGTATTACTGTATATTACGCAGTATATTACATAGTAATATCTAAAATCAGCTACACTTTTACCAATTGCAACATCAAATGTGTAAATACATCAATAATTATAATCCAGTTATATAATGTATTTAATTATGAAAATAATGAATGCATAATGAATGCTTAAAGCTTATTTCCCAAAAAGTACATAAGAAACCAATGATAGTGTGATTGCACAAGTTAAAGGGGATTTTTATTGTCTCGTGTTGTGGAAAACTTGTGGATGTGTCTCTGGTTATTGGCCTACATCTAATTTTGTCCACAGCTGCAACAGGAACAAATCCTGAGAAGGATATGTTCCTACAACCTCACAGGAAAATCTGATTAATCTAAATGCATTGTTGTCTTCCTCTATTATGGGAATATTTTGTGTGTGTATATACAGAGTTCATAGTCACATGGCCTGAGACGTCTGTTCTCTATCTGATTCATGTCAATATACAACTGGTTGTGTGCGCTTGTAGTGTTTTAGTTCAGAGGTCAGAGCTTCAGCATCATGTCATTCAGGTCAAATGATGAAATGGTTAAAAAGACAGTGTATATGAGAAGGTTTAAAGGAAGACATTACGCAGAGATAAATGTTGTCTAAAGGTCTGTTTTAGTGTGTTTTGTGTTTTTGTATTGTGTCTTTTCCATCAGCTGTGGGACACAGCCATGTGAGGATGCATGCAATTATTTTTTCATGAAACATATGAGTGACTGTATGTGTACATATGTTTATATGACACATAGTGTGTAGCGTACAGGGCCCAGCACTGCCGCCTAACCCCAAAGTGTTGACAGATGGCTTCATCAATCTGAAGTATAACAGAGAATTCAAGTGTGTCAGCTATTTGGAGGGAAAGTGGAGCATGGCTACTTGTGCAGAACATAAATGGAAACAACTGCTTGACTGTCACAGATGGCTCTTTGATGCCATTAATGTATAGCTTGAAACCCTGAATGATCATATGAATTGCACCTGCTGCCTGGTGCAGAGGGAGACAAGGTAAACGGTGTCCCTCTCTGTCTTGCTTCATTGAAATTTCCATCTTTGTATTCCTTCCCCTCCCCTCACACGCCTTTAGATCGTACACTAATAACATGCAAACCGTGACAATCACCTACTTGCACTTAATGCTTCACTCTGTCATGCTCCATTTCTCCCTTTTAGCAGCCTTACGGTATCCCTGTACACTGAGTTACAACAATATGTAGAAAAGTCTGTCTTAAATGTGTTATATGCTGCTACCTCCTATCCTATTGTAGATTTTCTTTTCTTCTCTTTGTTTGTTATGTACTGCAATGAAAAAAAACCCATAAAGACCTATAATCATATTTCCCATAAACCAATATTATAAAAGAAATGTCCTTAAAACTGACTATTACTCTTTGTACCATTAATTTCTAATAGATGGAGGTTTAAATTTGTAAAATGCAATTTTAATTTAAGTGAGCGGGTGCCATCATCTATTCCTTTAAGGGTAAACTTACACCTTAAAGACAGGTCTAATAGAGTTTAGAAGTTAACATATCCAGGGCATTTTGAATCGACATCAGCACCACCAAACACCACCATCATATTTAGCCACGTGATCAGCGTCACTGCAGACTGTGGTTGGGAGGATTTCCACTGACCTATGCATCACTAATCTTGTCCTGATGAAAGGGGACAGGTGGCACACTTTGGTCATCTGAAGATGCAGTGACTTTTATATCATCCCTGAACTACGGCTCCTGGTGTACAGCGAACGTGATGACCTATAGCCCTGGCCAACATGCTCCATGGGCGTCTGACAATGGTCTGACCCAGATTCATCATACACACTGCTGAAAGTTACATATTCACCCCATGTTTCACCTTACCTAACTCGCCCTACTGACATTTAGTGGTGTGTGTACGTGTTTTAGTGGATTTTTGGGAGGTGTAAGTATCTCTTATACTGTTACGTACGTGAACGATGATCCACAGACAGTTTAGAGATGGCCAGTAATATTTCAAGTTATAGTGGGTGCTTGTATTGTGCATTAAAACAGTTAACATCCAGTGCAGACAGAACAGAACAGACAGAGACAGACAGCGGGTGCTAATCACAAGTCCATTACAAATCATTTCAAAGACAGGGCCCAAAAAAGAAAAAAACCCCATCACATCCCCTATGGCTTGCAGCAAAAGAATTTACATAATTCAAGTAAGATGTGGTTGAGAGCTTTTGCATTATGTAAATCAGGGTATGATTAAAGAACATTACCATAAACACATAAAGTGGAAATGTATTGGCAATGCTTGCCTATTAATTGCTCTCGAACGTGGCACAGTTCAGTGACGCTGTGAAGGAGAAACTAGTTAATTTATCTAGCGCACAGGTATTTCACATATTATGCTAACAGCTTTGCAATGGTGGAGTGTAGTCTTCAGCCTCAGCTTCCTCTTGTCTGACTTAAAATTACATGGATTAAATGTAGTGTGAGAGAATGGAGGTGTCTTGGTTAGTCAGTTGTGCACAAAAATATTGATAACATCAATTTATTTATTTAGTTTCTTAAAAGCTTCACACCTGTATTTTACATGCCACAAGTTAAGGGAGGATGACTTCTGATTTAATACATCTGATGGCAACGGCACCATATTTTATATGCAAAATGTCTTGACATTTACATTCTTTCAAATTTTGTGTGAAATAAAGGCAGAATGACAGAGGCATGGAAAGAAACGATTGAGAAAGGTTCTGGTGACAACAATGAACAAGTCAGGAGATGAGACAGAATGAATAAAATTATAGAGCAAGTCGATTTTAATGTACAGTCACAGTGCAAAGAGCGACTGCTATTTTACATTAGAAGTACAATAACTGACAAGAGCTCTTATCACTGCACAGTCCTCAACCTTCAGTATGAACAGCGCCACTTCAGTCAGATGGAGTTTGAGACTCTGACTAGAAATACAACAGTAAATCATTAGTAAGCAATCAGTGTTGCCACTAGACTGTGTGAACCACCCGGCCTAGTGGGTAGGACAGAAAAGGGGAGCCACCCCTGATCCTTTATATCCTTTCTGTCTTGAAAGCCAAAGTGCCCTTTTAAAATGTCAAAGCAAAGGTTGTCCTTGCACGTTGCATGTACGTACAACTGTATCTGACTGAAGAGGGAGTGGGCATAGATTAGACCAGTTTATCCAAAAAGAAATAAAATAAGACCTTTGCAGCTCAGGCTACCTCAACCCGTAGTGCATTGAAATCCAGGGAAGTGTACTGTTTGTTTTTCATTTATTTTGTATCTTTGCGTGTAGTTGACCTCAGCTGAGGTTTTAACTTGTATTTATCTGTTTTCATTGTCTTACTGTGACATCAAATGTTTCTGAACCACTTATCTGCGATGATGGAAAGTATCATCACATTTCCTAAAATGTGGCTCAAGGTGGCAACCCTGTATATATTTTCATGAAGTTGTACTGTCCTCTGAAGGTTTAGGAAAGAAATTACAGCCTAAACAAAGCCATGGAATCACAGCAAACGCAACAGGATCAAGTGATCTTTGTGGCTGAAATGAGCAAAAAATACTTGGTGCTGTTGATACTTAGCAGGTATTAAAAAAATTGATCAGAACAGATTGATATGAGTTTAAATTACATATGGAAATTATTGCCTTAATTATTTACTCACTGCATTTTCTTATTGTTATATTCTTATAAGCTTACATTACAAGAATGTATTTGATTTTACACATTTATTTTTATTATTATCATTAATCTCTAGCAGTGTATTATAGTGTTCCCATACGTTTGCTTGTAAGATAAGAAATGCCTCCCATTTCTTTCTAATAAGGATTTTGTTTCATGATTGTTTGTAAATTAAATAACAATAATGTTGGAGAAATTAAGCTGTGGACCTGGGTGTCTTGTGTAACTTGCAGTACTCTATTGTCATCCAACCCTTCTGGGGGAGATCATAAAAATTGTTGGCCACCAAACATGGAATTCCTGATTTTTAACATGGTAATGCAAAATGTGGGTTTTCCATGTAATAGTAACAGTACTGTTATTATAGCAGTTTTTTATATGCCTTTACATGGATATTTAAAGGTATTTAAACATGTTTTGTGTTTTAAAAAATTCATTATTTTAAAAACTATTGCTTTTATAATTATTCTGTTTATTATGTGTTTTTCTTGTATTTGTATTTATTGCATTTTTTATTTGTCTGTTATTTTATTTGTATTGCATTTATTTATTTTTATTGTATTTGTATATTCTTATATATTTTATGTATTTATTTTATTGTCTTTATTAATTGACTTATTATTACTTATTATTATGTTTATTACTTATTTTTGCATTTGTTTTTTTTTTTATTCAAGTTTTTATTGAACTTTTCAAACTTTTCAAAAGCTTGGTACATAGCAAATCCGACATTTTCCTCCATACAGAAACAGGCATATAAAATCAAGAATCAATTCTGGCGACAGACTTAGCATATCAGAAAAATAGATAAATAAATAAATAAAACAAGATAAAGTAATATAAACAACATTACCCATATTCCCAGCATGTTTCCACATACCTCATACTGAAATGTTACTGTGGTATACAGCACCACAAGATCCCCCCCTAATAATAATAATAATAATAATAATAATAATAATAATAATAATAATAGTCTGGGTCATTATTTACCTTTATGTAGTCCCAAAACCTGTCCCAAGGGGTCACCCCCTCCCTCCCTCCTATCATTATTTTTGCATTTATTTATTTTTATTCTATTTATTTATTTTCGTTTTTGTATTTATATTGTAGGTTGACAGAAAACGCTTGTCTCGGAGTCCCACTACACATCCCATGATCCTCTCTTCCCTCTGGCGATACTTCCGCCTTTCTTTTCTTTGTCGTAGGACAAGTATTACAAGGTATGGTCAAGTATTGAAAACGTCAGCCAACGTCTGACAAAGCGCGGCATTCACTCAAGCCAACGTCGCTAGTGTTGATGACGTCATTTCCCCAACCTTGTCTCATTGGTTCGCTCCTTTCCTTACGAGTTTTCCCGCGCGTCCCTCTCTCTGTGAAACAACACACCGACCTGTCAGCCTGTAGCGGACCTATTGTGGCATTTTAACTATATTTTACAGCTTTAAAGAGGCCGTTACTATATTGTCACGTAATGTCGTCCTCAGATTATGACCCAGCCTGTCTACCGGACTTATTACCGCTGTACTACCGGCGGCTGTTCCCCTTCTCGCAGTATTACCGCTGGCTGAACTACGGTGGAGGTGAGTATCCTGATTACACACGCAAACTAACTCGTGCTGTGATTCTTGTTTGTTCTGTCTCCAAGATTATCCCTCTCCCATACTTGAGCCAAATAGTCTTTTACGCTACAGAGAGGACTGAAATTGTTATTATTGTGTCCCTCCGCCTCAGTGCAGAAGAACTACTTTCAGAACCGAGAGTTCTCTTTCACGCTCAAAGATGACATCTACGTCCGCTACCAGTCCTTCAGCACGCAGGCCGAGCTGGAGAAGGAAATGCAGAAGATGAACCCTTACAAGATCGACATTGGAGCAATTTACAGCCACAGGGTGAGACTACACGCTCCTGCTTTTTGCCTTCAACAGGTTTTTCGTGTCACGGCAGGTGAAGTGGGTAAAGTGTTGTTTTGTCTCCCCCCACAGCCCAGTCAACACAACACAGTGAAGTCAGGGACCTTCCAGGCCCTGGAGAAGGAGCTGGTGTTTGATATCGATATGACCGATTATGATGATGTCAGAAGCTGTTGCAGGTATGTGGGTCATTTTGTAAGTAATCCAGCAAATCCTGATAGTCACAATTAGGGCTGGACTATTAAACGGTGACCTTGTTTGAGTTTAAGTCATGTTATTTTAAAAAGTGTCCAGATTCTTTGACTGCTTCTGAAATCTGAATATTTTCTGGTTCCTTTAGTTCTCTGTGACAGTAAACTGAACTGTTAACAAAACAAGACACTGAGGATGTCATTTTTGCTGCTTTGGGAAACACCGATCAACATTTTATTGACCAAACGACCAATCAGTTAATCGGGAAAATGATTGACACATTAATTGATAATAAAAATTGTGAGCTGCAGCCCTAGTCACAACACTGAGATGACCCACACTCTCATTTCTAGTGCGGCAGACATTTGCTCCAAGTGCTGGACCCTGATGATCATCGCCATTCGCATCCTGGATAGAGCTCTTCGAGGTGTGCCTGTCGTTGACTTTTTATTTGTTTGTTTGTTTGTTTCTTCAGTTCTCTGCAAAGGTAGCGTCAGACACTTTATTATTTACTTATGTGATCCCCCAGATGACTTTGGCTTCCAGCACCTGCTGTGGGTGTACTCTGGCAGAAGAGGAGTGCATTGCTGGGTGTGTGATGAAGCTGCCAGGAAGCTCTCTGTGGCAGCACGCTCTGCAGTTGCAGAATACCTCAGCCTGATTAAGGTAACAGTATTTGAGCTTTTATTAGATGATTAAGGGGATTTATTTATTCACAGCAGTGTTCTGTGTTTGTCATTGTGGTTGTATTTGTGTGTTTTCTCTCACTTAATCCAGGCTAGAGCCCAACCAATAAATTGGAGGTCTTATCTCAGATTTATTGGAATTCACGTGTATGGCAGAAGGATATCTTTGAACTTTTTTTTTTTTTAACAATATATTTATTGATTTTTCACATTTACAAATAAAGGGTGGATACATAACATGATCCATAGGAGTGAGAAACAAAACAATCAGACAAACAAACAGAACACGACCAAAAAAAACCCCGTCAGCTCAGATCAATATAAATAATACTTGGGGTTACAGTAGAAATATATGGTATGAGCAGTCAAGAAAATCCTTGCAACATTATATTAGAGACACCAGGCTCTACATAGTTCAAATAAGGTTCCCAGACTTTATAGAATTGGTCTGTTTTTAAATGTAATATACATGTAAGGTATTCTAATGGTACAAGATCAAACACTACTCCCTGCCAGCCTTTAACAGTTGGTACCTTTTCATTGATCCATTGTAACAAAATATTCTTTCTCGCTGCATAAGTAAGAATACAATAAAGCCTCTTATTATGTTTTGATGTTAAACATCGACTTGGGAGGCCCAATATGAGAGACACAGGGTCCATCTCCAGTTTTAAACCAAATATCTTCTCCATTTTAAATAACACATTAGACAAATACACTTGCAGTTTTCGACATGACCAAAAATAATGACTTAGGGTACCAATTTCCGTTTTGCATTTAAGACACGTGGGTGAGGGAGTAGGATTGAAATAATGTCTCTGGTTGGGGGATATGTGCATTCTATGTATAATTTTTAACTGTATTGCTTGGGCACGATTACAAACTGAAAATGATTTAGCATGTCTCCAGACATCTTTCTGTCTTTGAACTGTTTTGACTGTCTCTCACAACAGAAATTGTCTACCAGAGAGCACTGAGAAGTTTTAAGACTCTGAATTCTTTAAAAAGCAAATTCAGGTATCCTTATCAAAATAGTTTGGTTATGCATAAAATGTGTAATAGCTGATGTCATTCGTAGATTATGATTCTCAAATATTATTACCATTTTAATAGTAAGTTTGGGAGTCCCTCGAACGGGAGGATCTGATTTTTTTTTTTTTTTTTTTTTTTTCACAAATGACAGAAATCTGAATATATTTGGGGGATTTGGAAATTTGGTCCAATAAAACAAACATTGTTAATACATCATAAATTAAAACCTTTACTAATTTGTGACATATTATAGATGGAGCTCTTAGTCAAATGACCACAAAAATAATCAGTAATGAAAACAACTGTTAGTTGCAGTCCCACACAAAATATTCATACACTCTCTTTCCCTCCAACCAGATGTGTTTTCAGAAGGAATCAACAATACTTCAGTTAATAACTGGCTATTACTTTCATTTTGGTACATTTTCAGTAAGTTATATGCTTGTATATAGACAACCAATGAGTTCATTGCTCTTTTGTAGGGAGGTGAAGAGACAGTGAAGAAAGTTGTGCTCACAGATCCAATTCATCCTTTTATCAGGTAAGAATCACGATGTTAGTGAAGTTTAAAGCTGCCTCTGTTCTGTTTTGATGTTTGCGTGTAATTGGCTGCTTGAAGTTGTTGCTTCCGACTGATGTTACAGCTTGAGATGTCTGCTTGTTATCGACAGAGAGTCTTTGACGGAGGTGGAGAAATACTTTCCACACTATGCTCTACAGGAACAGGACATTCTGGGCCGCAAGGAATCTGTAAACAAAGTGCTGGCGCTGGTGCCTGAAGATATCCTTTTTACAGTATACTGCATGTTCATCTGATGGAAAGAAAACTGCATCCTATTGTCTCTCGAATTAAATAGGAGAATTTTGTTTTGTTAAGGAGAAACCTTTGTGAAAATAACTGGGCTTGACGTTAACTCAGCACTTACATGTAAGAAAAGAATTACAACAGGAGTTCCAAAACGAGAAGAAACCTGAGAACCGCTGGAAACTGGTCAGGGACCATGCCATGAGGAAACAGGTTTGTAATTCTGCACACATTACACTGTGACAGTTGTTTAACCTTTTTTAAAATTCATTTTTAAACGTTGCAGCGGGGTGGTTTAGGATAAACACAGGCACAATGATATAATCTCTTTGCTCCAGGGCACTGCCAAGAAGGGCCAGCACTTTGAGAAGGAAATCATGCTGCAGTATTGTTACCCACGTCTCGATGTGAATGTCAGTAAAGGGGTGAACCATTTGCTGAAGAGCCCATTCAGTGTTCATCCCAAAACAGGTGAGCGTAGATCTTATTATAAGAGGTTTGATCAAGATGGCTGCAGACAGAGTCTTACTGTGACTTCTCTCTTTTGAACTCTGGCCAGGCCGCATTTCTGTTCCCATGGATCTCAAAGAATTAGATAGGTTTGACCCTTTCACTGTGCCCACAATCAGGTAAGTAACTATGTAATGTCTCCTGCTCCGTTGTGTGCAGTTTTAAAACGTCGGGTGATGTTGCAACTCTTTTATTTATTTATTTTTCCAAGTCTGATCTGTGAGGAGCTGGATCGGCCCCGAACTGACGAAGTGGAAGAGAAATCGGAGGACAACAAGGATAAGGAAAACGAGAAGGATGCAGCAGAGAGACGAAAGATCAGAGGTGAAAATCAGAAATCTGAATTTCAGTCTTATTGTTTCTTGCATGACAGCTCTACCTTTTTTTGACTCAAAGTTAAAAATAAGCCAACACAAATTTCTTGGCTCAAACTATGACATGCTCAACCTCAATTCATATTACTTTTGATATGAAAGTAAATTTAAACGTGGCTGGGACTAGGCAAGTGTAAAAACAACTTCCCAAAGCAATCACTGAATTCATTCATTCATTTTTTTTTATAATTATTACCATTAATAGCAGAATGATTCACCACTGAAAACCCAGTGAGTAAATTATCTGTTTAGCTCATTGTCTGCTTTTCTTCACAGATTACAAAAAAACAAGTCTGGGTAAATATGTGAAGTACTTTGACCAGTTTCTGGATGGAATGGCTCGTTCATGGAGAGGTGAACTTCTCAAAAAAAGTGGTGAGTTTTATTATTTATTCATAAAATGAGGGTTGAGGGACTTTTAAGAGGTTTGTCCTTTTATGTAATCGGTTTCCTTTTTTTTTCTTTTTTTCTTTTAGATATTCAGAAAGAATTCTGAACCTGATCAACAATCAGAAAGTGACACAGAAGAGGCTGTTAATCGCTCCCTCTTAATGTGGGTGACGATGCAAGCTGTCCTGTTTTGGAGGGTTCATGTTGTGTTGGACCATTTTTGTAATGAACAATTATTTCCTTCAGATCTATTTCATTACACTCTTATGAGACTCTGTAATAATGCATTTATAAGCATAAGTTAGCTAAATCATCTCCTCACTGTATGATTTTGTGTTGTTTGTCTGCTTGTTGTTTACATTTTGTTTTTGTACAGTCAAAATGAAAAATAAATTTTGGTATTTCAGCTCTTTCAAAAGCCTGTTTATTTCCAGTTACTGTTGTCAAAAAGAGAGATTTTGCAGATTTAGTTTTTAAGTTATCTGGAATAGGAAGCAGTTGGTGGCATTTAAGGGGTACATGTTTTCATTTGTGGAAAGTTAAGTTTTAAAAATTGAACCTCCATTTTTACAGATAAAGATTATATAGACTATGGATTTTGTAATATCTTAAATAATGTTTTTGAGTGGTTAATTTGCTCCTTAATCTGTGAGTGTAGTCCAGGTTTCTGAGAGGCACCTTCTGTATATTGTGCCAATTATAGCTGGTCTGTGCATCTTAAAGGTGTTATTTTAGGTTTTATCACATTTATTACCAACAGCATAAAGGATTAATTAGAACATTATTTATAGTATCCTAATTTATTAATGTAAAAGCCAGAATATGTTTTTCATTTGAATCTGTATGAACTTCATCTAATGTGTTTTGTATTCCCTCTATTATTACAATATCTGTATTGATCGTTGCTAGTTGCTCCAAGTTGTCAAATATACACAGTGCAATACAAGCCATTGCAATAGATGCAGTAGAAAAGTTGAAGGTGTCAATTGACATGTAAATATCTTCAGTGTTTACCTGTTATCACATGCTAACATAGGTTATGAAATGCCAAGTTAAGGGCTGTATTTTAGTAAAAAGACACTTTTTTTATAGTAATAGGTGTTATTTTTAGGGATGTGCTGACACAATATCAGAGAAAAAAATAAGTATAATCTGAAATTATCTATTAGCCAGTATTTTATGCATGGTGAAATTAAAATGCCTTTGTTATTCTAAATACTCAGATTTTAAACATTAGCACAAAGTTGCACTTTAATTTTGAGTGTATCTCAAGTGTCCAACAAAGCATCCATACAAACATATCAACAGCTTAGTCATTTAATTGGGGAAAATGTCAGTATTGGTATTAGTATCAGGCCATCCCCAGTTATTCTGACTGGCATTCATAGAGATAGAAGTATAAAGAAGCATAAAATAAAAATAAGTTCAAGTGCAAGTTCAAATACTCAAAAATGTACGTAACTGTTGTATTTTGGTAAAATGCTGTTTTTTTTCCTAGTAACAACTGCGTTATTTTGACAGATATTTATTAGTATAAAACAGCATAAAATGAAAATAGTGAATTACAAACACTCAAAATTGTATTTAAATGTACTCAGTTCTCTAGTAATAGTGGAGTTATTTTGAAAGACATTTGTAAGTATAAAATACATTAAAATGAAAGTATGGAAGTTGAAATGCTCAGAATTGTACTTAATGTACTTTGAGTACAAATGCTTAAAATTGTGTTTAAGTGTTGTATTTTAGTAAAAAGCTGCTTTTGGTAATAGGTGAGTTATTTTGAAAGGCATTTGTATGAATATAAATTTCTTCAAAATAAAAATACTCAAGTACAAACACTCAAAGTATACTTAAATGCTGTATTTTAGGAAAATGGTGGGTTTTTTTTCTGTTAACAAGTGAGTTATTTTGACAGATTTTTGTATTAGTATAAAGAAGCATAACATGAAAATACTCAAGTAAAAATACAAAGCAAAATTGTACTTGAGTATTGTGTTTTTAGAAGTGAAACTTCTTTATACTCAGTGTGGACGCGACTGTGATTTAAAAATGGCGGACTGTGCCTTTAAATGACCCGGATGCAGAAGCCGTCGCTCTGAACCGGATATCACCGGGGAGACGGAGGTCAGAAGTTCTCTCTTACAGCCATCTTGGATATAGCATCCCGAGTCGGTGAGTATCTCTGCTGATAATCCGACATCATCCAGCTGTTTTTAACACATATCCGCGTTTACAAGGGGCTGGTGTGTTAAATTAAAGTCGTGTCGTCAGGCCGGTGTTAAAATTATTCCCGTTTCTACTTTCTGCGCGGTGATAAATTCGCTGTTGTTCCTCCGGTTTCCTGCTCAAAATGGGGGAACATGATGACTCCCAGCCGCACTGTAGCTGGCCTGTCAGGGCCGCGGTGAGCCGTGGGACAACTGAGAGTTGGTTTATTTTAAGTGACAGCCGGGTGGACACTTTAAATTAGCTGAAAACTGGAGGAAAAACCGGTGGTGGGCTTTATTAACTCCAGCTCCTCCATCTCTGTTTAGGCTAAACGTCGCTTCAATAGAGTACTGACAGCGTGGGCTCCTGCTCAACTAGCAGTGCCTCAGCTAGTCCGCCCTAACCTTCTGGAAGTTATCCTAAAATTACATCTCTGACAGCCTGGCATTTTAAACACTAATTAACTGTCTCACCTCTCTTTTTCCTCTCCAGCAACCATGCCTGGCGAAGCCACAGAAACGGTCCCGGTCACCGAGCAGGAGATGCAGCAGCCTCAAGTGGAGACTGGTTCGTATTTATTTCAGCTCCTCACCAACCTGCATGTAATAATGAGTGTAAAACAGTAAAGTGGGCAGGGAAGGGGGGGTCCTGGTGGTCCGAAAAGTGTATGTATTGTTCCAAATAATAGCCATCCAGAGTGGAAGAACAATATTACCTGATTTTTGGAGGATTATTCAGTTCAGGGATCGACTCAGCAGGCCGGGACGCTGAGTTGACTTAACAGGCGACAGTTACTGACTGCCACTCACCAGCCATGTGTTGGGACGTGTTCAACAGCTCGTTGGTGAGATTTCTTGGCTTGGAAAAAAAGAGTAATCCAGGATCCCTCCTTTTTTTATGTGTTTGGGTTTTTTATTTTTTTTTATTGACAAACTCACAATGGTGTGTGGTGACTTGCACTGACAACTAGATTTGGCACACAGTGCATGTTGTTCGGCGTGGTTTTCTCTGCACAATAAATGCATGGAAAACCCACATTGTGTAGAGCGAAAGTCGTTGCGTTGGCGATGGCACAGCTCATTCTGTGCTGCAAATGTAGCCTGACCTTTTTTAAAAGCATCTTATTCCCTGTATAGCTGGTAATTTTATTTATATTTATTGTCTAAATGGTAAATGTGTATGTTATGCTGACACTATAATATAGTTCATAGTAATAGTGCGCCTGGTAATAATAGTGAGATATCAGGCAGCATATTACACGTTGTGCTCCTTTGACCAAACGTTAGGCAATAATTAAAGTAAAGAATGGATTTGTCTGGTGTCGATGTTGGGTAAAGATTTAATCTTGGTTATGTATGAGTTACAGTGTTATATCAGAGTCTCTACAGCTTTCTATAATAGCATATTACACATGTTTTTAAACATTTTTGTGACTCACTTTTCAACAGAACACACCTCACTCAGTGATTTCTCTAGAAAAGGTCTGTAAGTGGGTGGAGGTGCCTGCTCAGAGCAGGGTGGGGACTGATAGTAGTTGCAACCAGCACCAGAGAAACAGGTAACAGCCTAGATCATCTCAGTAGTAGCTTTCTCTCTGCAACTATATATGAAATACTAAGATGACTTAGTGAACTAGTCTACACTGTTAAAAGCTGTCTTTAGACTGACTTTTTGTCTGTTTTGAAACAGTTTCCCTACTTTACAATCGTTATGAAATGAAGCCACAAGTAGTCCATAACCTTTAATTTTTCAATCTATTATTTGTGTGCTAATCCCTTCCAAAATCTAGTAACCCAAATTGACATGATCAATTTTTTATATTAAATTAGATAAAAATTACTTTAATTCTTGATATTGTAGTTTTGATTGCGCATCCTATGGCATTAAGTTCTATTGAAAAAGCTGACATATTAAACTTCAGTAAATCTTGAGTCGAAAAATTACATTAAGGACTGACAGTAAAACTACAATTGAATTATCTTTGAATGAAATCCACCAGTTGATTTAATGTGTACAGTGTGAGTAGAGGTTCACAGTGCATGTGTCAATGTATCATAAGGTTGAAATACAGAGGCCAATATTTTACATTCTGTTAAGCCATGTGGGCGGACACTGGCAAAAGCGTTGTGCTAGCAGTTGGCACATAAACATCACATTATCTGTTAACCTTCACAACAACAAAATTCTACACAAAGCTGTACAGAAGACCATTTATGAGGGAAGACATCTCACTTCAATAAATTTGTTTCCTGATGACTATTACAATAGGAGGGCTTGAATACTGATACACCTTCAAGCGGGGCAGAACTAGACACCAATGTACACATACTGAGGAGCTGTCTAATTATGTCAGGGTTTAAATGTAAAAGTTTATTTTCATGCATTGTCACCTGTCTTGGATTAGGACGTCTTCACGGCACTTCCCTCACTTAACCACTGCATGGAGTTTGGGACAGGGGAATCTTTTTTTTTTTTTTTTTTTTTTTAAATTCACTAAACACCTTCCTTTCTACAAACCACATTCCAGTCGATGAACTTCTCACAAACTCGTCGTTTCTGTTCACGTGTGGAGCACAATTTCTTTTTGACTTCAGTGTTTTTGTGAAGGTCTCCCCTAGTGGTTACTATGATTGCCCTCCCATTACTCTTGTCGCTTTTTCCCCATCAGCTGCAGGAGTATTAAATTTTTCTGCTCCCCCTGAGATGGCTGTTCCTACAGTGAGTAAGGAAATCCCAATGGAGAATACTCCAGAAGCCTCTGTTCCTGCTCAGGAGATGGGCTTCCCGGAAGAAGCTAGCATTCAGACTACTGGTGATCAACCAAATGGTGTTGCTCAAACTCAAGAAATGACCAAGGAGACAGAAGAGACTGTGTTGGTAGCAACACCTGTCTCTCAGCAAGAGGTGGTTGCTGACCCAGCAGAGGCTTCAGCTGACTTGCCAGTTTCTGAAGAGGCTGCCCCTTCTACTGAGGCTCCCATTGTGTCCACAGAAGCACCACAAGCTGACAAAGAAGCAGCCCCAGCTGAGGAAAAACAGAGTCAAGAGTCAGTTGTTGCTGCCGAAGAATCAGCCAGCCAAGAGGGCGAGCATACTTCTGTAGAAGCAAAGATATCTGGAGATGAGCCAGAAGCAGTAGCCGAAGTTCCCGATGAACCAAAGCCATCCGCTTCTGAAGCTGTCGGTATGAACAGTGAAGATGGCAAGGTATTGCTTGGTGATGCAAATGTCAACGTGGCCACTCAGAATGAAAATCCTGATAGGGAAGAACCTGTTGCGCTTCTCTCAAAGGCCATTCAGTCAAAAGAAACCTCCAAATGTGAAGGCCCACCTCTTTCTACTCACCACCTGTCAGGTTTGTTTATTGCAGGCGCTCGCCTTACTGCACTTTTAGTTCCGATTGCACTCCTTTTTGATCGGGTTGGGCATATTTCTTCAATGGCAACATGAAAAATGTTTCATTCAGATGACCAAAGGTTTTCATTATAATGCCATGTAGTTAGTGATAGTTGGTCGTGTTACAAACTGTTTTTTTTTTTCCTCCTCACAGTGGGTCAGAGGCTCCTAAATGTATACTTATCTGTACATATCTGTAATTCAATGCCCCTTTTAGCATTCTCTTTAATTGAACAGATGTCGGTCAGTTCTACAGTGATGTAGTAGCAGGTGCATTTATGCACTTGCCATAACTTGGTACCAGAGCCCTTGCCATGTGCAAGTGTAATGTTTCATCATGGTGTGGTGTGATGTGCATCGCATATGATTTTCCTTTTGTGCATCTTGACTAAAATCCCGAATGAGGATTTCTATGTGGAGGTATGCATTGAGTGGCAATTTGCATCTGTAATTAGGCCGGTGTGTGCATTTTCCTAACCCAAAGCAAGGAGATTGAATTGTTGTTTAATTATTTAACCCGCATGAGTGAGACTTCCCCATTCTTGTCAGAAAAATTAAAAGAATATTTTTCTATTCAGCTACACCTCCTGCCTCAGCTGCTTCCCAGCAACCTCAGGCAGCTTCTGGCCCTGCAAAGCCCAAAGGCAAAGATGCCAAGAGTGGGCAGGGTCCCTCTGCCCCAAAGGCTGTCCCTGGCAGAAGAAAACGCTCTTCAATGTCTGCCTCTTCTGCCTCTCCCACCTCCCCTAAATCTACTTCCTCCTCTTCCCACATGTCACCCATGTCATCTCCTCTAGCGTCCTCACCTGGCAGCTCTTCTGCTAGTCATGCTAACCGCACTGCCCCGAAAGTTGTCAAGGCTGCCAAACAAGGAAAAGCTAAGAAAGGAGGGGCATTTGTGCCTGCTCCAGCCCCTGTGGAGTGCAAGGTCACAGCAGAAGCAACCCCCATGCAAACTATAGTTGAAGCTAAACCTGCCCCAGTGGAGCTAAATAAACCCACACCAGCTCCTGCAAAGCCGGTTGCAGCACCGCCTGCTTTTAAAGTTACCCCAAAGCCTGCTGTGGCTGCTCCAGTTTCATTTTCAGATACTCTTGCCTCTAGCCCTCCATCAGTTGAAGTCAAGATGGCTTCAAAAACTGCTCCTGTTATTGCAGTAGCTGATGATGATCTCCCTCCACTTATCCCCCCTGAGAAACCATTGAAAATGTCACTACCTCCTGTTGAGAAACATGCTGCTATTGCCCCTGTCGAAGCTGCCAAGCCAGCCAAAGCTGAAGCTCCTAAGCCAGTTGCAGAGCCCAAACCCGCCCCCGTCGAGGCTCCTAAGCCAGTTGCTGAGCCCAAACCCGCCCCCGCCGAGGCTCCTAAGCCAGCCTTGAGCCCAAACCCGCCCCCGTCGAGGCTCCTAAGCCAGTTTCTGAGCCCAAACCCGCCCCCGTCGAGGCTCCTAAGCCAGTTTCTGAGCCCAAACCCGCCCCCGCCGAGGCTCCTGGCCAAGCTTCAGTTTCTGAGCCCAAACCCGCCTCTGCTGAGGCTTCTAAGCCAGTTTCTGAGCCCAAACCCGCCCCCGTCGCTGAGGCTCCTAAGCCAGTTTCTGAGCCCAAACCCGCCCCCGTCGAGGCTCCTAAGCCAGTTTCTGAGCCCAAACCCGCCCCCGTCGAGGCTCCTAAGCCAGTTTCTGAGCCCAAACCCGCCCCCGTCGAGGCTCCTAAGCCAGTTTCTGAGCCCAAACCCGCCCCCGCCGAGGCTCCTAAGCCAGTTGCTGAGCCCAAACCCGCCCCCGTCGAGGCTCCTAAGCCAGTTTCTGAGCCCAAACCCGCCCCCGCCGAGGCTCGAGGCTCCCAAACCCGCCCCCGTAAGCCAGTTGTCTGAGCCCAAACCCGCCCCCGTCGAGGCTCCTAAGCCAGTTGCTGAGCCCAAACCCGCCCCCGTCAGGCTCAAGCCACCCGAGGCTCCTAAGCCAGTTTCTGAGCCCAAGGTGGCCGAGGTTAAGGTGGCGCCTGCAAAGGAAGTCGAGCCTTCATCTGCTCCCTTAAAACCTGTTCCCATTGAGCCTGCTGTTCCTGCCCCAGCTCCCCGTAAACTCACATTTGCTGAGGCAGTTGCAGCCCCTGCCCCTCTTAAACCTCAAGCTGAACCCATCTCAACACCCAAACCTGCCCCCACACCTGCTAAAACTCCAGCCAAGGTGGAGCCTGTGATCAAGAACGACAAGGGTATTTTCTCCTTTCTTCCTCCTTTTGTCTTCATCTATATTTCCAACTGTCACTGCTGTCCAAGAACTGCTCCAATGCCTAGACGTGTCGTTCTCTTAAAAGCCTAAGTTGTGAAGAGTACATTGGTTTTGTTTAATTTTCAGCTGTCCTTGCTCAAAGGTGCTACCTAGTTGTTAACATGAATACTTGTTATTGGAAACAGTCCGTTGTCAGTTCCGTTGTTGCGTACTGTCAGCCAAGTCATGCAGTTTTATTGGTGTGATATGTTGTAATTTAGTCAATGAAGATGTCGTGTTAGTTTGGTAAATGTGGTATTGTTTTCAACAGTACACCGTGTACACTAGATTTGAGTTGAGTTTTGTAAATTGTTTTAATCACAATGGCGTTTGCAACATAAGAATAATGGTCATTACAGTTTTCATCAACATACACGTTTACTTGAACCTTCAACACATTAGGTGGGTGTAATTCATCTTGGGTAACAACAAACTCAACTGTCTTACATCTGTGTTAACCTGCTTACTTTAATTCCACAGGAATGATGCAGCATATTTGCAGCTTGCACGTATAAGGTATGTAACAGGTGGCATGTTGTGACTAAAATTTGGTTTCTTTTGGTGGTTTCTGCAGGATCTGGCACTGAGTCGGACAGTGATGACTCAGTCCCTGAGCTGGAGGAACAGGACTCTGCACAGACACAGACACAGCAGGCTCAGGTGAGAGTTCAGTCTGGTCTTGAAGGTTGTCGGCTGTTGACTTGAACTGAAACGGAAAATATTATGTCTGCTGCTTATATTAAACACTTTGTTCAGATGTTTACTCTTCTGTGATGATTTACACAGTGACTTTCGTTCTTCTGAGCATACTGAAGCCAAACTTTCTGTCCTGAGAAGAGTGTTTAAACAATGACTAACACTACAGATTTGTATTGGTAGTTATTCAGACTCACCTGAGTCCTTTTTGTATATGTTAACTTGGTGACATAAAACACGGATAAATATTCTCTTACAGCTTGCAGCTGCTGCTGAAATAGACGAGGAACCTGTCAGCAAAGCCAAACAGAGCCGCAGTGAAAAGAAGGCACGGAAGGTAATGGTCATAGTGTTTCATTAATAGAATTGGTACTTCTGCTTTCTTTTTAATGGTCAAAATTGGCCATATTTTTTAAAATGCCTTCTGTTTCTTGTAGGCGATGTCAAAGCTTGGTCTCAGGCAGGTAACAGGGGTCACCAGGGTCACCATTCGCAAGTCAAAGAACATCCTGTTTGTCATTACCAAACCAGATGTCTACAAGAGCCCAGCATCAGACACATACATTGTCTTTGGTGAAGCTAAGGTATGTGGTCAGCAACAATACACTCCACCTTTCAGTCTTGTAGTCAGATTGAAGCAGTTCCTTTTTTTTGTTTGTTTTTTTTTTTTTTTTAGGCAGGCATCTCATTAAAAGAGTAATGATACTATGAGGATGGTCAAAATGGAACAAAATGTCCCCAGCTGAAATTTGTCTGCCAAATTATGTTGTATTGATTTCTCATTTTACTTATTTTGTGCTCTAGATCGAAGATCTTTCCCAGCAAGCCCAGCTGGCTGCAGCAGAAAAATTCAAGGTACAGGGAGAGGCTGTATCAAACATCCAGGAAAACACACAGACGCCAACAGTACAGGAGGAGAGCGAAGAAGAAGAGGTAAGATGCAGTAATTAAGTGAAGATGGACACATGACTAAGCACACTTAGACTCATCACAATAACGAATTCCTTGTTTTTCTAGGTGGATGAGACCGGAGTTGAGGTCAAGGACATCGAACTCGTCATGTCACAAGCCAACGTGTCGCGGGCGAAGGCTGTACGCGCCCTGAAAAACAACAACAACGACATTGTCAACGCTATTATGGTGAGATTTCTAAAAATTATTAGAATGGTAACACAACGCTGTGGCGTCTTTATTGAACATTAGTTTCCTCAGATCTCTGTATGTAAATGCAGACCTGGAACTCTTCGGTGATGATTAACACAGTGACTTTCGTTCTTCTGAGTTCACTGAAGCCAACATTTCTGTCCTGAGAAGAGAGAATTTCTTCAAATCCTCAATCAAAATCTTAACACATACACTAACAAACCTTTGTTTGTTCTCTTTGCAGGAGTTGACAATGTAATGGGACCCTGGAAACAAAGGGTTGAAGAAAGGTTGCTGATTTAATCTAAGCTCGTTTATACAATTTATACCCAAGATGGAATTAAAGTTGTGGCTTGATAAAATGACATTTTGATGTTTTTGACTTTTATTTCATTGGGAAACGGGGAGACTTTATTGTGGTTTGGTTGCAAGATTGATTGTTGCCTAGTCAATGTCAGGCAGGTATCCCTAAACAGGGGACTGAACCCCAACCCTGAGATTACTAGAAATATTTACCTCTTATGTATTCTTATGTATTATATATTTTTCCTGCACAAATAAAGTTTGGGAAGAAGACTGCAAACTACAAAACATGCTGGGTTTAAAGTACTTAAAAAAAAAATGCATTCAACACATTTAGTGTTTATAAGAAAACTCCACAGGGTTTAGTTGATCGTTTTGTATTGTGAACCATCTTAAAGATAGCAGCTACACTGACTCAAAAGCTGTTTCACCAAGCAAGAGCAACCATTATAAAGTTTAGCTGGAATGTAAGCAGACTGGTTTTCAATTTTCTGAAGTTGAGCCACATTGAAACTAGTTATAACTCTCATAGCAGGGCCCAAGATACCCTGAATTTTTTTTTTTTTTTTTTTGGGTCCTTGGTTGACCTTGATGGCATGTGTTTGAGGTCCTCTCACATCTTCATCTCCCCTCCTAGAAAACACTTTCACAGGCTGCCTGTAACTTGTATTGGTGTGATGTACAATTTCAGCAAGTTGCTCTTTAAAGACACTTGAACCTACATGCACATCCTACAGCCACCCAGGAAAGTTTTTAACTTTAGGCTGGTTACCTTTTTGTGTGTACTTCATTTGCCCTTGTTAGGGTGGGGCAGCTTTGTATGTGAAGTTTAGTGACTGCATCAAATTCCCAGCATGGCACTATTCATCTTTTACCCAATCTGAAAGTGTATCTGAAAACACCTGCGTGGGTGTGCAGGGTGCTGGGACTGCTCAGTGCCAAACTCCCACAAAACCTGCCCTTCACGGTGATGACTATGGAAGCCTGGATTTGTGGCTGTCCTTGGTTGCAGCTGGACACGTGTTGGCAGGGAAGGAAGGCAAAAAATGCTACTTAATTTTGAATTAAGCAACCTGAATAAAGCAGTATTACTGTAAACAGATTAATCACAGAGCCAAAACTGTACAATTGGAAGGAAATAGAAAATAAAAAAATGTGACTGCCCTAGTTGATAAGAGACTGAGAAAGGGCATAGAAAACATAAATCTGGCTGATTTGGCAATGTGAGGACAAAATTTGAATCCTTCTCCAAAAATGTGTTTTACTTATTGTTACTTGACTTAGATGTTTGACCTTCAGTGTGCAAAGCTGACATTTAAATGCAGTTTTCACATTCATCTGCTAAAGGGCAAGAAGTTTCTCAGTGCTTACCCCAAATCTAAATTTATGATACAAACAGAGATAAATTTATGACATTACAACTGGTTTGGAGGCCAATCCTGGTCTAACATGCAAGTTCAAGAACAATATTTTATATGATGTTTGTACATTGCTTATGATGGTAGATTTAATATTTTGGGAGTTAACTCAGAATCAGGTGTATTGCAAAGAAGGTTCTCACATACAAGGCATTTTCTTAGGACACTTATTTAAACTTATTTAATACACTTATTACATAACATATTTAATACACAGATATTACCAAGCAAATAAGTGTCTTGTCAAGTTGGAAAAGAGATTTTAGAATAAATTATTCATTCTGTGGTTAACTCCCAGAAACATTTATTCATTTGTTGTGGCACTGTAAACATACCACAAAGCTATGGAGGGACTTCAGTGGATTTATTACTGGTAGTACTGACTCTGATTTCACTTAACTAAAAAAACATTATATTATTAACACAGTCATTCCTTTAGAAAAAAAATCATATCCATACATCCAAATTAAAAGACTTCACACCCTTATTTATGACATTTTAAAATGAAACCAAGCAGCATCAAAACTATTTTCTCCTCCAAAAACAAGATTATGATCAAGACAGTAAGTTTGTGCACTTTCTTTGAAGTATTGTATGTATATGAAATTAAAAAAATATATCTATAGCTTTATAAATGTACATTGCCCCCTGGCATTTTGTTGCATTTATCTTATTATCTTATTAGTGTGATTGCTTGTTGTCCTCTGAATGTTCTCTGCATTCAAATCTTGCACAATAAAGATCATTAAAAACAAACCAAACAAATAAAAGCCTCAAATCCAGTTTCGTGTGTAAATTCAAATTACGTAATTTGAGTGCTATCACACTGGGTGGCACTGGGAGCAGAGCCGATCACATTATAATTTGCCCCAGCAGCAGATTACACGCTGCCTCCTCCACATCACCCCCAGCTGTGACTGAAAGCTCTAGAAACGTCTAGTGCGCCTCAGCTGCGTCAGAAGCGACATTCCCGGTCCGAGATACGCAAGAAGATCCGGAGCAGAGTCCACACAGTGCGGGAGGCGTCTGCAGCGGCTTGTTTGTGGAGCAGCAGTCCTGTATTTCTCTCTCTCTTTCTTTCTCACCGACCTTTTAACACTAGACTGTCTCGGGAAGAAAGCTCAGCTCACAAG
The DNA here is from genome assembly GCA_023238725.1 of Scortum barcoo. Lineage (NCBI taxonomy): Eukaryota > Metazoa > Chordata > Actinopteri > Centrarchiformes > Terapontidae > Scortum > Scortum barcoo. Next base: position 17,404,751 of record CM041549.1, read on the forward strand.
AAACATGTAAGTTGTGGAAAGTTAGAAGACGTGGGGCTCGACGTGAGGGAGGGAAGTGTGCGATAGTAGCGTAGCCTAGCTTAGCCTAGCTGTGTGACAACATGCTTTTTGTAAGGCGGGAGGTTGGCCTCGCCTTCGGGGAACTACGAGCTAACGGGACCCCGAAGCTTAACGGGACCCTCTTAGTCTGAATGGGAGAGCAAAATGTACCGCTGCTGTTATTTTAAAGCAGCTTTGGCGTGGAAACAAAGCTGCTTCTGCCTGCAGGACGAGTGAGCCACACCGCATGGCTCAAGTATCCTGGCGGCTAACGATGTTAGCTTCACTGGACGACTTCGTGTGGCTGCCTTATCATCAGATTAGCATCAGAAGTCATGATTGCAGCAGAAGAAAGGGAAATCTGAGACATGCACGTCAAATATAAACCAGCCAATATGTATTTTAATACGTTTAATTAACCAAAATGTGTGTTTAACATTAGCCTCCATACACACTCGCCCTGGCTGCTCCACGATCATTTATAAGAGGATTTGGCTAATGACTCCATCCGTCCGATGCCAAGAGCAATATAGTGGCAGTAAATATGCAGATGACCATTCTTGTAGGTTGCATTTAAGAAAAGTCATTTTGTCAAACAGGTCAGTGAGCCGTTATTGATCAGGTGTAATCACTGATACGTGTCTCCACTGGATGTTTGTTCCTCACTGATGTTAGTAACAATAGGGGAATAATCACAAATTATTTAATGTTTATAGCCGATAATAGGACGTTAAAACACTTTTATTTCTACCCACTAGTGTGGGTAACACAAATTAAAACGAGCATCTATAATTAGTCATTAGTCTCAACGAGGATTGAGCTTGACTATAACCCTTTTCCAGCTGGCAAGATTAAAAATATTAGAATACTATTCAGCATACGCAGGGAAACTTGAGCCGAATCCATCCAAACATCATCTTAATGTCACTTGTCCACGTTTATTACAAGCAGATGTTTCACTTTTGAGGCGTCCTGATACCTAAGTGCACTGTGTAACTGGATGCCGTGTGGCAACTTGATACACAGACCTCTTGATGGCAGGCTGTTGGGCCTGAAGAGTCTCCCACCTGTCACCAACACTACTGTCCTGTATTATGTATCATTTCACACATGAACTCTTCTACAACAAATAGGAAACTTCTAGAGGTTTTAATTGTTTTCATCCAGATCCCAATCCTATGCCCATTCAAAGGACGGCTCTTTTGACGGAGCTTTAAACAATGTGAATTGTATTTCTATAGAAAACCATTTTATTCCTTATTTTGTGTTACTTTTTACATGTGTTGATGACTTATGTCGTTTCTTCACAGGCATCCAGCAACTGCCAAGTGGTACGACAGGAGGGACTCCGTTTTTATAGAGTTCTGTGTAGCAGACAGCAAAGATGTTAAAGTCAATTTTGATAAAACAAAGTGCGGTTTCAGGTACGTTTTACTCATGTTGGTTCTGGTTTTGGTGAGTAACCTGTGTTTGTAGTTTTATTTAAAAGTGTTTCTTTTCTTCCCCTCAGTTGTCTCGGAGGAACTGACAATGTCAAACATGAGAATGAAATAGACCTTTTTGAAGCCATCGATGAAAATGTAAGTCATACTAAATGTCTGAATTGTTGCTGTGATGAAATATTGCTGTAGGGCATTCAGATTGTGTTGTGGATTGCATTGTACAAAAATGCAGACTGAAACATTTCTTCATTTCTTTCCACCTTAACGCAGGAATGCAAACATAAACGCACAGATCGCTCAGTGTTGTGCTATTTACGAAAAGCGCAGCCAGGAAAGGCATGGCCGAGGCTAACAAAAGAGAAGGCTAAGGTCAGTAAACACAAACAAACACAGCCATTAAATGTGGAAGACTGTGTATCTTACAGTTCAGATACTAACAATGAACAGTACCATTTATTGTTGCGCAGCATGAAAGGTCATAAATAAAACTGAAAATGCATCAAATCACTAAGAGAGCTGTGCATTTTGTGTTTACACAGCCAAGTTGGCTCAGTGTCGACTTCAACAACTGGAAAGACTGGGAGGATGACTCAGATGAGGAGATGGGCCACTTGGATCAATTCTCAGATGTAAGTTATTGATTAGTATGGGTGAAGTTATTCCTAATTGCCTTGATGTTTGAATTAGCTTAAACTGAGGAATGCATTTTCCACCCACTTTGCTTAGATTTTTCTGTTTTTTATAAATAGCAGACTTAAATAATGAGTATTTAAAAAGATTACATGTTGTGATTCAATATTACAGATGATGAACAACATGGGCGGTGAGGATGACCTAGCTGATCTAGACGTTGCAGATGATGTAAGAAACCTTTTTTTCCCCCCTTTTTACTTCCTTTCTGAGCTTAAGGCTCAAATCAAGTGCCAGTGTCAAAGCTGTCACCTTTTTGTTTTGAACCAGGTAATGTCGTCTTTAACATTTCCTTATCCCATCTATTTTTTTTCTTTCTTTTTTTAGGATGATTCTGCAGATAGCGATGACGAGAGTGAGTATTTATCAGCCTTTGTAACAACACAAATTACAGCTTTGCATGATGGCTGCCAATTGCGCTATCACTTGTGCTCTGATTTGTAAGGTTCTAATGTTATTTCTGTCTCGCTCTTCTTTCAGAGTTGCCAGATTTGGAATAGAAGGCTGTAAGACTCTGGAAAGAAAATGGAAGAATAGAGGGCAAGAGGAATCATAACAAATGTATATCTTGACATTGAAGGCAGTGACAAACAGCTGTACATATGAGTCAGTAGCCATATTTAAATCCATAGCCTCAGCTCCAAACTTATGACCGCTCAGTCCACTGAAGGTTGATATGCATGGTATTGTACAGAGCAGCTATCTCCACTTCCATTTGCTGTACTGCACCTTTTGGGTATCTTGTTTTACTGTTGAATATTACAAGTAAGCACACATTACATACACGCTGTATAGTTGTCCTCAACTGAGCAATACATGTTAAAGAGATTTACAGATTTGTTTTCAGATGAATTGTGGTTTAAAATGCCCACCCATTCCCAATGTTGTGGTTTTAAGTTAGTGGACGAGTGTAGTTGATTTCATGATTTTAAAAAGACACTAGCTATGTACATCAGAAGAATTAGTTGCATTTACTGATTGGATTCCTCTAAATGCCTTCCATGTGCCGTGAATTAGATATCCAGGAAGCCAGTCTTTTGTTTCTGTGGCTTAACCTTCCAGCTTACATGTTTCCCTTCACTTCTTGTTTAATGTTTGTTTAAAAAAAAATTGGAATAATCTGAAATCTTTGCAGAAGTATTTGCATCTTCCCAGTTATCACCCACTTTCGTAATCGGATTGAATTGCACACACTTATCTTAACAGTTCCTCTCTCCATACCCACCTAACATGCATACTCATGTTAGACCGCAGAAGCAAGGTAAAACGTTTCGCAGCCGACGGTCGGGCCTCAGCATTACATGGTTTGTTGCTATCCTCCAGGTTCTTTCCGTTTGTTCATCTAGACTGATCCTCCCTAGTTGGTGAGGGAGCGTCTGAACGTTAGGCGATGTGTAATGACCAAATTATATTTGCACTGTCAATAAAATGTAAGGGGAGACAAATTATGTTGAACAACAGTGGAAATTCTTTTTTTATTGTCTACATCTTTCTAATAAACTGTTCAATAATCATTTTAAATGCCCTTTTTTTCTTAAAAGGCATTACACTTGTTTTTTACTCATTTTTCTCTACAAAATGTGCCTTTTTTTCTTAAAGGAGGGATGTTAGCGCATTTAACCCCCAAATAGCCTTGACCTTAGCCTCATTTTAGACAAAACAATTATCTGTGGCTTATAACCTGGTTACAGAGCTGTGTACTGAAATATATATGTCATATTTTAAGATTGTATCATTTAGAGAGCATCACTGGATTGCAGAGGGATTGTTTAGTACGGATCTTTATAATAAAATACAATGCTGGTCTTTTATGTTGTCCAAAGTCCAGAGTAGTTTTTAAACAGCTTTAACCTTGCATTTAATACACGTCATCTTACTTAATAACTCAAGTAGGATTTTATGGTGCTGTGTCTCCGGCCTGATCCGGCGCTAGGACCCAGACAGCTCGAGGCTCCTCGGCCCAGAAAATTAGCATACTTCCTCTTTGGGCCTGATTTCCTCACTGTCATTTCCGATAAGGTGACTGAAATATGCAACGTGGATTTCCTGTTTTCTCCGTGAAGCACTTAAAAATAAAAGCGTCGGTTTATACCTGCCACAAGAGGACTATAGTTTGGATCGATACTTTAAGACGGCAGACTGTTAGTTTTTATTAAATCCTGTTTTTTTTTATTTTATGATAATCTAACCTGATGATGATAAACACATCTGAAAATGTGACCTGTGACTATCTGTTAATTTAAAGGTTCACCAATTATAGGCTAAGATATGGATCTAAGATATAAACTGTAATAAGTAACTATAAGCACATTTATTCAAGTATTTTAGTACAGCTCTGAAGTACTGTTGGATACTTTGTGTATTTCTATTTCATACTTAAATATTTCTACTACCCTACTACTAAGATACTTTCTACTTAGATTGTACTTTTTACTCCATTTATTTGACAGTCTTTAGTTGGGTTACAACATTCATATATATGTGTGTGTGTGTATATACTCACATATACACACTCACACACACATATATATGCAATATAACAAATTGCATATATATAATATGCCACTGAATTATATAACTTAACGTACACCACTATACTACAAATTAACATATTACATAATATACTCTAGTAACATATGGTCATTATTATTAGTAATAGTAATAATTGTATAATAATAATAATAATAGCACAATTGTATAATTGTATGTATTGTATTACATTATTATTATAATTATTAATAACTAAAATGTTTAATCTATTATTATCATTATTATTATTATTGTTGTTCATTATTATATTGTTGTTATTATTGGGTGTTGATTGTTGTGAAGTTTTTGTATTAAAAACTAATATATAGACTAGTACAGGAATATAACATTGCATATGGTATAACAGTGAATGAAATAACAATATGCAGTACATAATAACATAATATGTAATCTAGTATAATAAGATATGGTCAGTGTAATTAATTATATTAATAATGAGTAGAGTAGTAATTGTAATAGTAATAGAACGATTGTATCTTTTATTATTACTGTACTCATGATTAGTATTAGTAATATTATTAATAGTACCATCGTATCTATTGTTAGTATACTATTATTATGCTAATTGTATAGTTATATAGTATAACAAAATATATAGTCTAATACAGCAATATAAGAGTGTATATACTATATATTTTACTACATATTAACATATAAACGAATAATAAATAACGAATGTATCTATTTTTGTTATCGTTGTTGTTGTTGATGTTGTTGTGATCGTCCTGGGGTGTTTTGTTGTGAAGTTTCCTGAATGAACGTGACCGGATGTGTGTGTGTGTTGATCTCCTTTCACTCCGCTGCTCGCTCGCTCGCTCTGTTCTGTGATCATGGCTGCACTGGACCACACCAGCCATGTTTGCTAATTTAAAACCCAAAGGTTAGGGGAATAGTTGTTTATTATTTACCGCCGTGCCATCCTCACCCGCACACCGGCTCACACGAAGGCTTAAAAGGCATCCGCGCCTTCGAAACAACCCCAGGACTGAAAGGTTGGGCCGCTTTTGACTGAAATACGAGCGAAACTTTTTGATGGTGGTAGTGTGGGAGGAAGATGCTCTGCAAAAAAAATGTCTGTGTGCGTGCAGCGTAAACAATGTAACTTCATCTGGCTGCTAGCTCACGTTAGCCCCGTGAACAAAAGGGAGCACGCCTCCATCTGTTAACCACCGAGACCGAGAGAGTCATTATCAAACAACACCGGCTGATATTCACTCTCATCCGCGGCGCTTCCCACCGCCCCCCCTCCCCTCCACCCGGGGGCACCATGGATCTGGAGTAGCGGGGCTGCGGTGCGTGCTGCCTGGCTATTAGCACCGTGCGTATCCCGGCGCAGCGCTAACGATGCTACCAGCTAGCTACCAGGCTACCTAGCGTGTGTTAGCTCTATTGTGATGATTTAGCTAAATAACCTTGGGGCAGGAGATGGAGACGAGGGGGGTATTTTTAGCGGATGTTTTACGTTAAAGTGGAGGGTAATGCGGCGGCTGTGGGTGAAGTTTGGGGCTGTTATTTGACGTTAACGGCAGTTTGAGGTGAACCGTCCGTTGGAGAGCGCAGCTAGCCGCGGCTCGGCTAACGACGGCCTTGTTGAATTAGGAAATCAAGTGTACACTTTTGTTGTTAACGAGGGCACGGAAGCTGCCGAACAGCGAGCGGGGTGGTAACGGTGCTCCAGGCCTCGGGAGCGACTGTAAAATACTAATCCCTCCATTGTTTGGCTGGCCGAGGCCGCCGGGTCTTGGGATGCAGCAGCTTGTGTGCCGTACATTTATCATGGCAGCCCCGAGGAGGAGGAGGAGGAGGAGGATGTGCTCATGTTTGCAGCGCCTCATCAGCCGTAATGATGAGCCTCTTTGGTAATATCCCAGTTTGTCCATTACGGCTTGCCGCGGCCTGGCATCTGCTGTTCTTGGCTGCGACATTTGTAGTCGGATCGACACGGTGCTGTCACAAGCCGCAGAGGCACTTTGGCGACATTCCGCGGAGGAAATGGTGCACATTACGCGGCGTCCTTGCAAATGCATGAAAATGAAATGCAAAAATGAATTAAATAATAAATGTGGGATTCGTGTGACGACGCACACGTATCTTAGTCCATGTTCTTGCATTGCTCCCTGCACATGTTTACTAGAGATGATCATTGGATGTTGGAGTGTAAATAAACGTGTGTTTATTTTTTCTTATTCCTTTTGTTTTTTTTCAGATGGAGTCAAATAATCATTTCAACTATGGCACCCACTCCTCAGCAAACTCAGGACTGAAACTCTCCTCAGGGGATTCTCTTTATACTAACGGGTCCTCCATGAGTTTTCCTCAGCAGGGGAAGAGTGAGTATTTTCACCCTTTTGCGCTGTTTTCCGAACACATCAAATGAGCCTTATTGTGAAAATTGATGTCTGTTTTTTTTTTTTGTACTAACTTTCCACACTTAAACTCTTTAATTTGACAGTCTAACCTCAGCGTTAAAGTCAAGAAACACCATGCTTTACTTAATGAAGAGCTTTTTAACTTTACTGATGTTCTTGGGTCTTCACAGATATGAATGGTGAAATGAATGTGAATGGCGTCACTACTGTACTTGGGTCCGGTGTGCCTGGTTCCCACCCACCAACAGCTCCTTACCCACACATGAGCAACCACCATCAGAGCAGCATGGGCTATGATTACTTGTGGGGAGGACACCCCCAGTATGGTCCAGCCATGGGCGCCTCTCCCGGGCATGGGATGCACCAGAAGCAGCCTACACCTGGCATGGTGCAGCCTCAGTCACAGCACCACTTCCAGGGTCATGGACAGTACCAACTGAACGGGGGCATCGAGAGCTCCCACCAGCCCCCCGTGGCAGGCCCACCAAACATGCCTCTCTCTGGGAGTCAGTACTGGAACAGGAGTAACCCTGGACCACAGCAGATAGGGTTATAACTCCCACAGTATGTATGGGACCTACCAGAGTCAGGCACATCCCGGAATTACACCGTCACAGCATCACCAGCAGCAGCAGTCCTTGCAACCGCCCCCGCATCAACCGTCACAGCAGCACCTCCATTCCCATCGCCACCCGCACCAACACCACCAGCAGCACCAGCAGCCACAGCATTATGGCATGATGCCCAACGGGATGCCATACTACCAGCATCAACCCCAGCACCCGTCCCTGCCGTCTGCCCAGCAGCAGCAGCCGCAGCAGTCACCGCAGCAGTCTAATCCACAAGGCCAGGCTCAGATGATGCCCCCAGCTGCCCAGAATTTTACTCCTCCACGTGGCAGCCCGCAGCACCACAGTTTAGGCAGGGGGGGCACTGGCAGCCCTCTCCCTGTGGGGATGTCCTCAGCACCGATGATGTCACCATCAACAGTGCAGGATAGTGGATCACCTAAGGGCCACAGCAGGGAACGGAGCCCCCATGCAAGCAATGTGGGAATGTCTACAGTCATGCAAGGTGACTTCTTGTGTTTGTTTTGTTCTCTTTTGTTTGAGACCTTTTTATCCTGTCAGTTTGGTCCCATTACTCTTAAAAGTATTTACTGTTAAGTTTGTGCCTGGTTCTACATTTTGATACTGTTGTGTTTCTGGTATCTAACTTTTATTTCCTCATAATTTCCTATCTTACATTTCCTCCTTTAATACCACCATTTTGGTGATAATGGCTTAGTCATATGGTCTCCTTCCTCTTTGGCCTTTCTGGCCTACCTATCCCTGCTGCTGATTATATCAAAACATGGCACTCACTGGTTTCATTGCAACTTTCCATGGCACCTGTAGTAAACAATATTGATTGAAATACAGTTATTGTTTAGTTTAAAACAGCTGATTGATAACTATTATGATAATGCATTAATCATTTTAGTTATTTTTGGACAGAAATGCCTAACATTTCCAGCTCCAGAGCTACGCAAATGTACAGATTTTCAGTAGTAGTTTCAAATTTAACTGTATTATTAATCATAATCGTTTATTCTAATTTTGTCTGACAAGACCAAACAAGACAGTTGATTGTGTCAGTTTGGGAAATGCTGATGGCCACTTTTTACTTTGTTTATAGAAAAAAACTAAAAAAAATTAATTAAAAAAATTCTCTGCAAATAAATAGACAGTGAAAATAAAACAGTTGCAGCCCAGCCAGTTATTTCATGCACATGAATGTCTGGTAACACGTCGGTCTCATTGCCAGCCTGGATAGTGTTGAAATTCAACCAGAAGGTGTCACTATTTGACTGTGTAAAACTGTCAAAACTATCATAGAAGTGGTTTACCAGGGATAGCTAATACCTACTGAACATCCTTATAAACAAAATTTTCTACACAATGATACTGTCAAAATTCAGTTTCAGAGTACTCATCTGATGCTCCAATATAATAATATCCCCACTTTATTCGTTAAAAGTTTTCTGCAAATTGGAGGCTTATTTTTTATTGATTATTTTGTTCATACTCTTCTCTTTCAGGGCATTCAAGAGAAGCTGTCAAGGAGGTAGACACAAGCTATAATGGCATGGAAAGGGCACCTGTCGCCCAGAGGCTACCCAAAAGCGACAGTTACCAACCCAAAACTGCAGGACCCTCCAGTGACTTTCGTCAGCATTCTGAACAGCCAGCAGCTCAGCGTTCAGAAATGGCTTCTCCTGTCCGAGATCCAGCCATGAGTACACCTCCCCAGTCTGTGTCATCTCAGCTGTCCACAGCGACATCTCCCTCAGCAGCATCAGTGTCTCTAAGCAAGGCCTCTACGCCTCCTCGGGTCTCTGCAGCTCCTGTTGTCTCTGAGTCTCCCACATCTGCTCCTCGACCCCCAAAAGTATCCACCCCTGATGCAGAATCTGTTCCATCACAAATCTCAGCACCTCCCAATGTGCCCTCTGCTCCTCTAATGATGCAAGGCCTCAGGCCTCCCTCTTCTGCTGCAGCTGAGTTATCCCCTGCTGCATCCAAGCATCTGTCAGTGGGGTCTTCTTCCTCCACTTTGCCTGCATCACCTCAAAAGTTGTCCACACCCCTTGCTTCGTCTGATGGTGTCTCTAGACCTGCAGCTGTTTCCTCAGTCCCTTTATCAGAGTCCGTGGCTCATCAAACTAAGTCTTCATTGCCTCCTACAACTGTCTCCCCTCCTGCCCTAGTGTCCACTTCTTCCTACGCAGTGTCTGCACCTATGTCATCCCTTCAACAGATGGTTCAAGGGTCCAAGTCACCTCTAATGACATCTTGCTTTTCCGATACATCTGGAGCTCAGCACGAAAGGCCTGGACCCCCAAAATTAGTGTCTGCCACTTCATCAGTAGATGCAAAATCCTCTCCTGCTGGTGTTCCTCCACCTCTAATGTCAGAATCAGGATCTTCAGCTTCAGCACCACCTGGCTCTTGTTTATCAACAACTCCTTCTTTTGGAAGTAAACCTTGTGACTCAGCGTCCACACCTCAGCATCAGACATACACTCCTCCAGCTGCTGACTCTGCTGCTTCTGCAGCATCATTACCACCAGGGGTGGTGAACTTACCCTCCCTAGCAGCCCATGAAAGTCCTACAGTCCGACCTCTGTCTACCCTACCTCTTCTAACCACTCAAGCCTCCAGGACTGCACCCGTGTCCGCCCCTCCTGCCTTGGTGTCCGTGCCACCTTCAAAGGGTACGTCTTCTGGAGTGGTCCAAAGTTCTGACTCTGAGCACCCTCCTCCTAACACCACTCCTCGTGCACTAAAGCAGTCTCCCAAGCCAGAGCACCATGGTCATGGTGAGGATGAGAAAGCATTGGCTCATAAAAGAAATGGCAAACCTGAGGAACTCCCCACTCAGCCTGAGTCTGGCACTATAAACACATCACAGATGATGGAAGCTACTGAGACTAATAATTTAGAAATGCGCTCACCCAGAACCCTCACTGATTTTCCTGGGAAACCCCTGCAGACCACGGTTGTTCCTGATCAAAAGCCCAAGAATAAACACACAGATTCTGAAAGACACCACATGCAAAGTGGTGTCATCTGTGAGGCGGAGGACTCCATGTTGGAGCAGACTCCACTCAGAAAGTCTTCACATCTCCACAGCGCAAGGCTAGAACATCCGACTGATGACAAAAGTTTTGACAGCTCTTCACACACAGCTTCTCGATTTGAAGGCAATTCAACATTTGACACCCCCTCTAGAATTGAAGTCAGCTCTGTCTTTGAAAAGACCTCTATTGCAGACAGCGATAGCTCATGCGTGGAGGACTCATCTCACTATGACAGCAGCTTTCACCTGAGAAAGAACAGTTCTCGGTTTGACAGCACTTCCCATGCTGAAGAGGAACCTTCCAGTGCATTTGACACCACTAGAGATAGCAGCTCCTCAGTGGAAGACTCCAGAGATGACACGCTGGACTCAACTAGGGAAACATTTGAGGCAGAAGAGACCAAGGACAGCTGCCTGATCACAGGAGAATCCATGCTGGAGTCTTCTCTTAACAACACCTCTCAGATGGAAGAGCCCTCTGTCGACTTAAGTGATACATCCAACTCACGCCCATCTCAGCCAGGTCGTCAAGGTACTTTTTTTAAAGTTTATAATCAATGAAATCAGTATTACAGTGATTTTCTTTAAAGAAAGTGCTTTCAGATACAGCGGTATTACTTGTTTTTCTATTTTGTATGTTGTTATCCTGTATTATCCCTGAATTCTGCATACACAGTTTAATGTTGTTGTTTGATCCCAGGACCTGAAGCACAGTGGGAGCACAGTGGTCACGATACACCAGACTCAGCTGGGCGCATTAGCATGAAGACCACTGTTAATGAAGCAATGACTCCCCCGAGTTTCAAAATGAGAGATGAGAACTTCATCGCCTTCAGTACCCCAGCAGAGGGCCCTGCTGTACACCCGCTCCAGCCAGTAACTGATCAGACTGGGTCAGCTGCTGGAGGAAATCTGAAAACCCCAGGGAAACCACGCAAACCTCGAACTCCAAAGGCAATATTGACGAAAACCCCAGGTATTCAACATTCTGAATTCAACAAAATGTTGATTTTAAAAAAATACATTATGATCTTATTAAAAATCTTTTTTCCTGTTTTTTTAAGTTTCAGAGGAGACCAAGCGGAAGCCTCGGGTTCGAACCCCGAAGGTGGAGAAAATGAAAACTGATGAAGAAGGAGGCAGTAAAGAGGGGGGACCCAAGGGCAGAAAGAGGAAGAAGTCTCTCAAGGCGGACATTAAAGAAACATCAGACATATGTGGAGAGGCCGGGTCAACCACTGAAGAGGTTGATCCGATCACAGCCACCATTGAAGCAGTTCTGGCCAACGCCTCTGCTCTTAGCACATCCTTTGAGAAACCTAAGAAAGTGAAAAGGGCCAAGAAACAAGACCAAGAAGGAAAAACCGTGAAACAAGATGGCGAAAAATCTGCTGAGGATGTTGATGAAAATGATGATGACAGTTCCACTGCAGGTGAAGAAGAATACTTTTGTTGGGGGGGGGGGGGGGTTGTTGGGTTAGGTTAGTTGTTTAACAAGTGGAGCTGTGTGCATTTTCTTTGACAGGTGAATCTAACAGACGCAAGCGGGTTGCAACTGAGGAGCAGGTTCAGTTCCCACTTGCAGCATGGGTAATGTTTCTTTCCGTTGTTGTTAAATATATACGTCACGTGTGTGTGTGTGTGTGTGTGTGTGTGTGTGTGTGTGTGTGTGTGTGTGTATATATATGTATGTATATATATATATATATATCAAAATTCATTCATTCATTGCACATACTTTTCAGCTTTGACATCATAACATTAAATATAGCAAATATTAATTAGCATGAATATTAGCATTATTAGCATATTAGCAGACTTGAGAATGAGCTTTGCCCCCCTCTGTAATACAATTAAGGTCTCATAAATCGCTGGTTTGTTTTTTTTTTTAAATTCTACCTCCAACTCTACTGAAGTTGAACTCTAGCTGTGTTTAAAATGCTGCTATATAACAGAAATGTAATAATGACCTCTTTAATCTGCAGTTGGAAGGAGGGAGATTCGTGTAAAGAAACTCGAGAACCGCATGAAGGGTGAAACTTGGTATTACACACCTTGTGGAAGGAGGATGAAGCAGTTCCCAGAAATAATAAAGGTAAATCTTCCTTAAACAAACAAAAGAGGACTTTTTAAGTTATTAGAATCATATTCTTTGAAGCCAAATACGACATGTGATGTACTGATTATGTCAAAACACTGACCTTTCTCTCTCTCTCACCTGTTCATCTACTTGCCTCACAGTACTTGAAGAGACACACAGACAGTGTGGTCACCAGAGAACACTTCAGCTTCAGCCCACGCATGCCTGTTGGAGATTTTTATGAAGAAAGAGAAAGCCCTGAGGTTTGCATATTAAGTACTGCTCTATTATTTTTTTTGTAAGACAGTAAAAGTCTTCATAGTCAAGTATTTGGTCAAAACTGCTGCACAGTTAAACATGTGGTATCACAAACATGTCAGAAATAGGTAGAAGAGGACTCATCATTCTGTACGTTATGTTACAGGGTATGAAGTGGGTCCTCTTGGCTAATGAGGAGGTTCCCTCTATGATCATGGCCATCACTGGCCGGCGTGGCCGACCTCCAAACCCTGACAAAGAGAAACCCCGCAGGGTTCGTGGCCTGAAGGGAGGACCGGCCCGCCGCCCTGGGAGACCTCCCAAACCCAAGATGATCGACCTCCTTAGCAAAGTTGATGCCAAGCTTCTGAAGCGACTTGAGGCCAAGGGTGAGTGGATGTAGACTGGAAGGAGGTGCAAGTATACAGGGATGTGTATAAGTCCAAGAAACAGATGGCTTACTTGTCACATAACCATTGTAGCTCATTGTTTGTATTCCCTTTTTCTTTTAAAGAAGCTCTCACAGAGGAGGAAAAGGAGAAACTTGCTAAGATCAAAAAGAAAATGAAGAGAAAGGTATGTAGACCAGACTGTTTGTAATGTTGAGCTGTTATGTTGTTGACCAGTCATCCTGATTTTTTTGCTGCTGTTTATTATTTAGGCAAGAATGAAGAGAAGGGAGGATGCAAAGATTAAGAAGATGAGAGAAGAAAAAAAGAAAGCTAAGGTACAGATCAACACTCAGTACAAAAATTATTTATGAGCGTTTTCCTCAGCAACACCTCTTCCTCAACTCCAGCTGTCCTTTGTTTCCTTTGTGGGTTCAGCTTGAGCAAGAGGCCAAGGACCTGGAGGGGAGGGCAGAATCAACTGATCCAGCAGCTCCACAGCTCGCACAGCCAGCATCGGCGTCCACTACAGAGCCCAAGAAGCCTGGCCGCCGGAGATCAGTCAAGGTTGAGGCCCCTCCACCAGTACAGCAGACTGATGAGGAAAGGATAGCCCAGGGTAAGAGGGTGCTGGGCGCTCGGAGTAAAGCTAAGGCTCTGGCTAAAGCCCAGGCAGAGGCAGAGGCGGCAGCTCAGGCCGCTCTGGCAGCAAAAAGGGCAGCAGAGAGGAGAGCACAGGCCCAGAGACGTTTGGAGGAGCGGAAGAGGCAGCAGTTGATTGTGGAAGAGCTGAAGAAGCCAACAGAGGACATGTGTCTCACTGACCACAAGGTGGGTTTTGTAACTGAAACCAAGCTTGTTTTAATCTACCTTTTTATAAAAGGAAAAAGCTCTGCAGTCATAGTGCTAATAGAGTAATCATGACTATTGACCTTTGTCTCCATCAGCTCCTGCCAGAGCTGTCCCGTATCCCTGGTGTGGTTCTTTCCGGCACAGCTTTTGCACACTGCCTGGCTGTTGTGGAATTCCTACATGGCTATGGAAAGGTGATTGGTCTCAGTATACCCAAGGACATCCCCAGCCTTGCTACCCTGCAAGAGGGCCTTTTAGGCCTGGGTGACAGCCAAGGAGAGGTCCAGGACCTCCTGATTAAACTGGTGGAGGCTGCACTCCATGATCCAGGCCTGCCATCATATTATCAGGTGTGTGATAAAGTTTGAGCATTCCTTCCACCATTACTACAATTCCTGATAAGAAATGATAAACCACATTTTCCTCTTCATCCCCACATCCAACCCTCAGTCAGTAAAGATCCTCGGGGACAAGCTGGTTGAGTTGGAGCTGACCCGCAGTACAGTCTCAGAAGTGCTTCGCATCTTTTTGGAGTCTCATGGGTTTGACACTGAAGTGTGCAACACAATGAGGACCAAAACGTTTCATGCCCTGCCTCCTGACACCAAGGCAGCCATCCTGGGGTTCCTGGTGGAAGAGCTCAACAGCAGCAACATTGTGATAAGGTTTGAACAAGTACTCATTGTTTATTCAGTAGGCTACTCTTGAACCTAAAAGTTTGTTACCACCACATTTCTGTTACTTTATTAATGTGTGCATTTTATATTACAGTGACATTGACAACACGTTAGAAAACATGGCAACTTACAGGAAGAACAAGTGGATCATCGAGGGGAAACTGCGCAAGTAAGATCATTTTCTCTTTATATACAGAAAAATCCACAGATTACTGATTAAAATGTTTTTTGTAATTAAAACTGCATGACATACTGATCCTGATTTTCTCACTTGCAGACTGAAGGCGGCACTAGCGCGCCGTACAGGGCGCTCAGAAGAAGAGCTGTGTTTTGAGGAGAAGGAGGCGCAGTGCTAGAGTAGCGGAGGAAGAGAACCTGAGCCTGGAGGAGTGTGGCCTAGTCATGGAGAGAGGCAACCGCCGTGCACGCAAAGAAGAGCCGAAACTCAGTGATGTACGAATCTGCTGTAGTGGAGGGTTTTTTTTTTCCAGTATGAGAAATTGATAATTCACACATCTCATTTTTATTTTTTCTGTTACAGAGTGAGAGCCCCACTAATGCCAGCATTCCAGAGCTTGAAAGGCAGATAGATAAGCTAACCAAGGTAAGCCTGATGCTACACAGATTCATTGCTTGTTGTATATACATTTATTTTGCCTTAGATTAAATATTCCTCTTTTGGTCTCCACAGCGCCAAGCATTTTTCCGTAAAAAGCTGCTACAGTCGTCTCATTCCATGCGGGCCACATTATTAGGGCAGGACCGTTACCGGCGCAGATACTTGGCCCTACCTCACCTTGGAGGAGTTCTTGTTGAAGGACCAGAAGAGCTTTTGAGTGAGTCTTGAGAATAGATTTGAAAGCAATGTCATCTCTCCCATTTTGAGATTTCATCTAAACTTAACCTACTTCTCTGTCGTGCAGCTTCTGGAGATGTTCTCATAGCCGAGGTTCCTGTCACCTTCCTCAAAAAGGAGCCTAAGGTCGAGGAGACCCCCATGCCTACCACTCCTCCCACCACTCTACCTTCCTCTCCTTCCTCTGCTACCCCAGCCCAGGCCCAGACCTTGTCTCCAGAGGAGGACCCCCTCCCTGGCACCGCATCCCTCATGAGCAGACCAAGAGGACGAGGGCGCCCTCGAAAAATCAAACCAGAGGTGGAGCTTCACCTCCGGACAGCAAAGATCCGCCGCCGGCGTCGAAGCAGTGCCAGGTCTGCGGGTGAAGATGGACCTGGATCACCGAGGAGTGGCACGCAAGACCTTACACAGGCCGCTTTCCAGAACTGGCTCAGCCAATCACAGGAAGCGGTGACCAATGGCACATGCTCAGCTGCAGGGGACGCCCCAGAGGGTAATCGTCCAGAGGAGAGTGTGAAGGAGATGGCAGAGAAACAGGGACAGTGGTTCAACCTGCTCCCCAAACAACCCTGTGATGATAACTCTCTGACAGAGCCCCAGATACCCACCTCACCCAGGTCGCCCCCTAAACTCCTCCCTCAGATCTCGAGTGCTCTGCCTACACTTGCTGCTCCACTCGTGCAGGTTTGCCACCACATGATTAATTATAAATGCATTTAATTATGCTACAAAACACACATTTGTAATGCGTGTTAATTATAGTCTCCTCCCACTTCTCAGCCGGACCCTCTCTTGCCTGCCCTGGCTCCTGCTGATGCTGTGACCCCAGCAATGCCCCAGGACACACCCTCTATACTCCCGGCTCCTGCTGTTCCTGATAATGCCCCACCACCAGCGCCCCCTCAGCTTCTTCCGGCCCCCGTTCCTCCCGCCACGCCTGCTCCAACTACGCCCGCCAGGCCCGGTCGCAGGCGGAGGAGAGGTAGCAGAGGCAGCAGTCCGGCGCGCAGAGGGGCGAGAGGAGCTGCAGCAAAGCGCCGTGGCCGCCCTCCCAACTCCGTGTTCCAAGAGCTCGAGCAGCAGTACTTCACACAACTGGTGGTCAAGCCCATACCAGCATGTAAGTACTATCTGGTTTAAAAAGGTATTATGAAATTGAGATGAGATGGTTTGTTTTACTTTTATTTCCTTTGGCTGCTGTCAAATTTAACAATTCCTAAATGATAAAAGTTAGGATGTGTCACAGAAATCATTTTCTATTTGATGGTCTTTTATTGTGTTGTACTCACTGAAAAACACAAGTAGTGTTAGCATTTTCTTATTTTTAACATGTTGTACATTGGTTATGTTTATTTTCAAGCAATGGTGCGTGGCTGGTGGTGGATCAAGGATCCTGAAGAACTGTACAAGACCTTACAGGCCCTCCATCCAAGAGGCATCAGGGAGAGGGTGCTCCATAAACATTTGGCCAAACACATGGAGAGCTTAGCCGAGATGTGCACCAAACCTATCGATGGTGAGTGTTTTGGTGAATTGAAGTTGAAGTTGCGTAGCGGAGTTTGTCACTCAGCATTTTAACTCAATGTTTCCCCTGTCACCCATACAACTGTTTCCGTGTTCTCTCCGGCCAGACGCACTGTTTGAGATGAAGGTAGAGGAAAAGGATACGCTGATGGAGGCTCTGCAGCAGCCCTGGCAAGTGCAGGAAAAAGCAATGGAGACTGACATCAGCGCCCTGCAGTGGGTGGAGGACCTGGAGCAGCGAGTCATTGCCGCTGACCTCCACCTCAAGGTGGGAAATCAGCCCACTTTTTATGTGTCACTATTAAAGATAGTTTAACTAAACACAATTATGTCAACTACTACTGAAGATGAGTTTTTAAAAAAGACTGATGAGTAGAATAAGAAAAAAAATGATTTCCTGAACTGAAAAGTAATTGATCTGGTACGCCCCTGTGGTCACCGTGAACCACATGTTTACATGTCAGTCCTGATTTCTCTTCTTTTACTTACTGTCAATATACAATAAATTTCCCTAAAACATACTAATCTAATATTTGTGGTTAATTATGCTTGAGTTTTCCTGTTGACGTGTTCTGAGAGGTGTGTGTATTCCATTTACAATAGTATTATAAAGTAGTCAAACGACTCTAGCATACATCTGGGGAATAGTAAAAACTCATATCTGCTCTCTGTTTTTCTTCAAGGCCCCTCCTCAGAGTGCAATGACTGATGCCGAATCTAACACAGAGACACCGATGGCAGAATTTCAGGTAACCGTTAAGAAACGATTTCTCCCAGTTCTTCAGTCTTAGGAAAAATTAACCTTTGCAAAGCTATTGTTTTAGCTTCTGATAGTCAACCTCTCCCTCTCTTGTCTCTGCCCCCTTTTTAAAGCCTTACACAATCCCAGATCCAGACTCCACACGCGATGACCTCCAGTACTATGAACATGACGCAGATCCACATGATGATTGGATTGTGCGAACGAAGAAGGAGTGGTCTGGCTTGCCTCGTATTGCCACGCACCCGCTGGACCTGGCCGTGCTTCGGTTGGCCAACCTTGAGCGAAACATCGAGAGGCGCTACCTGAAGGAGCCGCTCTGGAACCCAGCTGAAGTGATGCGCCTCGCTCCTCTCACCCCGACCCCGGGAGAAGAGCATCCCATGGATGTCATCAGGTGAGAGGAACAGGCTTTGCCGTGCAGTGCAGAGGAAATTTGTTTAGTTTTATATTTTAACCTCATTTTCTCATGATTTTCTTCTCTTTCAGTCTGGAAAGTGAGATCACGTCCCGACTACGAACGTGGCGACAGGCTCTGGATCGCTGCCGCAGCGCTCCCCAGGTCTGTCTGTGTTTACTTCAGCTGGAGAAGGCCATTGCTTGGGAGAGATCTGTGACTAAAGTGGTGAGTAATTTAAACTTGCAAGGTTGTTCTTCGACTGGTTTTAAACTGCACAATGCGACCCAAAAAAAACCCACCATCAAATTCAAATTTAAGATAATTTTAACAATAATTTCTATTCTGTGAATGCTTTTTATTTAGACTTGCCAGGTTTGCCGGAAGGGAGACAATGATGATTGCTTATTGCTGTGTGACGGCTGTGATCGTGGGGCTCACATGTACTGCCTGAGGCCCAAAATCACCCAGGTGCCAGAGGGAGACTGGTTTTGTCCTACCTGCGTTG
The DNA here is from genome assembly GCA_023238725.1 of Scortum barcoo. Taxonomy (NCBI): domain Eukaryota; kingdom Metazoa; phylum Chordata; class Actinopteri; order Centrarchiformes; family Terapontidae; genus Scortum; species Scortum barcoo. Next base: position 17,423,766 of record CM041549.1, read on the forward strand.
CCCAGGTCAGAAGCCATCCTGTGACCCTTTTACTCTCTAGACTAGAAACAACTTCAAACTGAACAGAACTGAAGAACATTTTACAGCAACTATTCCCTTCCAAGTAACTGTAACTGTTCACTGCTACATTTGTTCCCCACCAGCTCAATCTGCTTCCTTATTCACTCTCTCTCACAGCAAGAAAGTGATTCGCCGCGCTCGTCCAAAAAGAGGACCCGGGTGAAAAAGAGAAGATACGAAGATGACAGCTCTGAAGATGAGACGATAACACGACGCAGTGGCGGCATGGCAACACGGTACAAGGACACCGTGGCTCCCACCTCATCTTCCCGTAATTCTGGAGAAGGAGCTAAACGGCGCCGCATGACAACACGCAACCAACCCGACCTCACCTTCTGCGAGTGAGTCCTGCCTTCATCACTGCTGAGCCATTCATGTGCAGATTAACCTCATTAAAGTTAACCAGCATGATTTTAATCTCCTATTTTTAAGTCTACAGCGTGACATTTATTTTGATTGTTATGATGTGATGAATTTGTGTTAATTCTTTTACTTTTTCCTGCCAGGATCATTCTAATGGAGATGGAGGCTCATGCCGATGCCTGGCCGTTCCTTGAACCCGTCAACCCCCGACTGGTGCCAGGCTACCGCCGCATTATCAAGAACCCCATGGACTTCCTCACCATGAGAGAGAGACTACTACAAGGAGGGTAAGAGCCAGTCATGCAACACTTTTCATTACATCTTAATTTTCTACACACACACACACACACACACACACAAACACACACACACACACACACACACACACACCGAGAAAAAGTGCTAATCTTCCTCCCTGGTACTTTTTTTTTCATTATTCACAATTTTGATGTATAACAACACTAAACATCAGCTCTTGCACGCACAATCAATGATTTGACAATGAATAAATTAAATATCAATGTTTGTATTCTCCTGTCACGTCCTTTCACAAGCCCCATGTCATAGCGAGGTTAAGCAGCCTATGCAGGCATTCCATACAAGATACATGATAATAATGATAAGTCTGCATTTATATACATAGACCAAGAACAATCAACTAGTCCTAGGGACGAAGTAACTAACAAACAGGAAATAAACCTAGAAAGAGAAAGTATGTATTATCATGGTAAATTAGCCTCAACAAAATTAAAAATATCAGTGAGGACTAAAAATGAGTTTTCACAAACACAATTAGTCTGCAGAAAAGAGCTTAATACATCTTAAATATCAAAGTTGACTTGCAAGAACAAAAACATTTATGAGAAAAACTGTCCTCCTTTGCTCCTGTAACATCAGTCTTTTCTTTCCTCTGTTTTCATGTCTCAGGTACTGCAGCTGTGAGGACTTTGCCGCAGACGCTCAGCTCGTCTTCAACAACTGCGAGCAGTTCAACGAGGACACGTCGGAGGTGGGAATGGCCGGACACTCCATGAGGCGCTTCTTTGAGAGCCGCTGGGCGGAGTTCTACTCAAATAAGGACAAATAGGAGCCTGCGTCATTCCCCCCCCGATGGTGGGGCTGTATACTGTTGGTGCTTTCACCTTCCCAGTCACACTATCTCCATTACTGCTAAGACTGTCTGGAGGTTCTTCCAGCTATGTGTATTCTCTCATGTATAGGTATATATGTATAGATTTTGGCTATTTGTCTGTTATTGTTTCCTCTACCGGCCTAATCTTTTCCAGGCCTACAGCTGAACTGGCTTGAACTTGTACCCATTCCCCATCACAGAAAGAGTGCAAACATGTCTCTCTCCTCACTTATCCTCCCACCTTTTCGTGTCTCCTCATCTTCACCTCAGCATCTTCATCTTCCGTTTGCGTTTTCCTGTAACGTCCTTTCACAAGCCCCATGTCATAGCGAGGCCTTTGGTCAAGCCCTGCCTTTGGGGGCGATGACATGGTCTCAGGCCCCCGAGTGTTGTGGCTCTCAGATTCGTACTGACGGTCAGGGACTGATCACACTATTGCAGCCCAGCTGCTGCATACTGGACCTGCTTAGCAACGCTTGACGACAAAATGGATCAAAACTCTTCACAGAGCTTGGGACATTTCTTACCTGTTCAATGGAAACGTAATGTAACGTGGTCTTATGCCTAGAAGTAATTTTTTTGCTCAATATATTTTTTATTATATATTCTATATATAAATATATATAAAGATTACAATAGCTGGGATTATTTAATAGCAATAGCTTGTAGTGAATGTGTACAGATTACCTTATAGAGATGTCTAGACGATTTATGAAAAGGCCAGTTAAACTAAAAGGAATCTGTTCTTGGACTGTCACGAGTAGACGTTGTATAACCTCCACTTAAAGTCTTGCACGCACACATGCACACTTTTCACCAACACACACACAAACAAACATGCACTATTTCACACACACATACCCACCTTCTGCTGCTGTGTGAAAGACACTGGTTTCTGAAACTGGAGGATTTTTTTTTTTTTTTTTTTAAACTGTTGGTCAGTCAGTCAGTCAGTCTGGGCTAAGACTTCTATTTCACTGTCCCTCTTGTGAGGAGTCAATAATCAGCTAGTTGCACCTGATTTGTGTCACAGACTGTATACAACTGAAAGGATGCTACTGCTACGCACAGCTCACACTGAAACTTTGCTCTTATATACTTCAAAATCGCCCGAGACAAGACCTGAGACTTGACGCTCACACTTTTGTCTGTAGCTCGTCTAACCAGGCGAAAACATCATCTGCAGGGCTGAAATCCTCCCATTTTAAAGACTAGAATTGCGAAGGAGCTCTGATAATGAGGTACTGGGCACATTCCTGCCCGGTTTTCTGTCTTACATTCCTTTTTATTGATTTTTGTGCTGTACGAGGGCCAATGTACGATGTTTGCACGGCATGGTTGGTGTGCTCTGAAGACGACAGGATGACTCCACAGTCCGGGTTTTATTTAAACATGTTTCTTACACTGAACTCAAATCCGTTGATAGGACGTATCTTTGATGTTCCTTATTACACATAGGGACATGACGTTTTTTCAAAAAAGAGAAAAAGACATGAAAACCAAATGTGGTGTTAAGTGAATTTTTAATAATGTACAGTTTTGGTGACTTTAAATTTGTTCCTTTATATTTTTAGGACCAATTCATCATTTTTAAGAGGAGGTATTACAAGACTATGTTGTATTAAGGTGATGTAACACGTGTGCATCTGTAGAATGTACTGTGAGGTGAATAAATACCACATCTAGTAGAGAGTACTCTTTCTCTTCGTCTTTGTTTTTCTCTTTGGCCTCACATCTAAATCTGTTGTCAGCAAAGACTATATATAAAGATCTTTTATTTATTGATAGATGGATATTTATATTTAGATACATCTTAAAAAGTCCCTCATGTGTTCCTGCTTACTTCCACAGTCCAAAAACTTGCAGTTTGGCAACTTCAAACATCCCATGTTTGTGGATATATTGCTCATCTGTGTGTGTGTTAGACCCGCAGTAGATGGTGACCTGTTTGGGGTGTATCCAGTGCATGCTGGGAAATGTTCTAGCCCCTCCTGACTTTATGCAACAAGTGTCATTGAGAGGTTTTGTGCAAATAATTTGAACGAATAAACTTACTTTATATAGTATACAGGGTGTAATCATACAGCAAATTACTATAACTATTGCTATGTTTGGTAATGAATAGAGCTGCAGATAGTGAAATTAATCATCACCTATTTTAAACTACACAATCATTTCAGGCCTTTTTCTGGAACAACTAATTTCAGCTTCTTCTATATGATGTTTTGCAGATTTGCTTGGTCATATATGATAGTAAATTAAACATATTTTGGACTGTTGGTTGGACAAAACAAGCCATTTTAAGACATCACCAATTAATTTATTAATTGAGAGAATATAAGTCCAAAATGAAAATCATAGTTAGTTGCAGCCCTAGAGAGATATATTGATAGTTTATGGACTCACATGTATGTTGAAATCACATACAGCTGAGCAAAAGCCAAAACACCACACAACCCTGACTGTATTTTATGTTTAATAGGAATGAAAGATTGACTTTTGACTGTGATGTGGATTCCAGTGTAACTAAGCAGCTGAGACATATCTCTCTCCCACATTCCCACTCAGTTTACTGATACAGCACACCAATATTTGTAGAACTGTCACTGTTTTACACACTATTTTCCCAAATAGTCACACACACCCTTGGACACTGCCTGCTCTCCTCATACCTCTGTTAAAACTCGCAGTATATGGCGAGAGAAACCCACTGCGATATGTCATATTTAAGAAGGAAACAGAGCCTTTAACCATGATGGAAATATGCTGAAGTATTTGGGCGGGGCTCTGCAGCTCCCTGGAGAGTCCTGTCTGAGGCACATGCTGCTGGAAACATCCTGCCATCACTCCCAGCTGCTCTACAGTGGTAGACTCAAGTACAACACACTCACACGCTCTTATAATCTGCACTTAAAACTACAAAAGCATCTGAGAACAGAACGGAAAAATGGCAAAAAACACCCCGGATACATGAATTAAAAAAATTTTTAAAAACAGTGTAGTGTCTTTTAGTGTATCTCTCCTTTTGCCCTCTGTCGCTCTTCCAAATCCCTTAGCTGGCATTTTGTGCGAGTGTGTGTATATTTGTGTGAAATTGTGTCAGTGTCAGCACTCTGGGCGGAGGGGGGCTGAAAACTCCCCACGCCAGCGGGTTCCAGTGCGCCCCCCGCCCATCCCGCTCCACACAGTTGGGCTTAGCCCCACAAAAGGGGGGATAACTGTTTAACAGTTGCCGTGGAGAGGAGGGGGTAATCCACGGCATAATGGGGCACGCCAGCACCCTCCCTCTGAGCACCCCCCACACCCCCCCCCACAAGCAGCCAACCAGTTCATTCTGGACTCGGTCTGTCAGATTGAGGGCCTCTGATGCTTGGAAGGTCAGGAGAATCAGTTTGGACACCAAACATCTCCACATCACCTCGAACATCATTTCAGCTGCCTCTATTCAGCTGCTAAAAACCCACAATAATAACAAGCAAATCCATTTAAAACATCAGTGTTCTGATGTTGCAGAGCAGCCATGACTCACTTGTCGCATGGTGAACATGAACATCCCCAGTTTTGCAGTTAAACAGAGGAATTCTTCACAAGGTGTTGGTTTGATATCAAAGAGAGAAAATGAAAAGCGCGCAGATGCAGCATCACAATAGGCTCTATGGCAACAGCATCATGAAAGAGTTCGTCCCCATGGTGATCAGAGCAGTACCTCACAAGTAGTTTGTGGGAGGAATCAAAGGAGAGTGGGAGGACGTCATTTAAGAGATCTTTGGGTTTAGTGTCAACTAAGCGCAACAGGCAGTTTCACGTGCGGTCGTGCATTTAACTTTGTGCGTTTCTTCTGCCGTTTCATATGGAAAGCCTGTTCACGTCACTTCAAACCTGGAATCATTTGTGCAAACATTTTCCTCCGGGAGATAAAGCATTAGAGGACAGTGTGACATCAACAGATCGTTTCAGAGGATGTGGTTTGGTCCTCTCTGCTCACTAATGGCTCCCTTTCTCCTATAATTGATATGAAAATCAGGCTGAGCAGCAGTAATGAGTGCCAGGTGCTCAGGACACGCCAACGCAGTTCAACCTGATGGGAGAAAACAGGATGAGCCACTAACACCTTTATATTATGTTCATGTTGTAGTCTCATATGTATATATTTCATGTTGTCAAAAAAATGTGGCTGGTGATAGATTATATTTTGGTTATTTATCAGCTGTCCATAGAGTCATGAGGTCAGTGCAGCTAAAAGTGTTCCATAAATGGATCATTTTATTTTGAAAAAAAAGGCTCACTAATTACCTTAAACCAGCATTTATGGAAATTACTCTAGTTAGCAGCAAACATTACTCATTCTACTATAATTTTTTTTTTTGTTCTGTTTTGTTTGTGTTTTTGTCCGTGTGTGTGAAGCATACGTGAATTTTGTTACACAGCCTCGTGTTGCATAATGACAGTAAAATGAGCCCTTGATATATTTTCACCTGTGGATTAACATACATTAGGTGCTCTAGAGTCCCTCATGTATGAGGTGTGGGTATTGACAGCAACAGGACACGTTTGAAGCATTGATTCGAAATAAAAAGTGCTTGTGTTCGTTGTTACAGAGGAACATTTTCGCCCAGTGTAACAGTGTAGCTCACTCATGTTTGATTAAGAGTTTTTTTTTTTTTTTAAATGGAGCTGTATGGCACAGAGGAATAAGATATATCACACTTTGATTACACAGACAATTAATTGTTTGTCGGTGGGATTTGTTGACAACAAGAAAAATAGAGAATTTCACAAGACTATAGACTATTTGTGTTGCTTGAATTTAGAGGGATAAACAAATTTTGTCTTGACAGGCAACACTTAACACTGACAAATGCCACTAACTTGCATTTGACTTCAACTTTAAGTGACCCACCTTTGTTAGCAGTGCTGTAATTGCCACCAAGTTGTTTTAGTCCTTTTCCATTAGCAGTTCCATCATTTTGTGTCCTCACTGCCGTGTATTTGATTTATCCAGACATTGTGCAACCCTCTGAAGTGGCCACAATCACTTCAGTTTGGAGATAAATGCAAGGCTCCCAGCAGCTTCCTGAAGATGCATTAAATTGCTCAAGGTCGGCAGAATGCGTTGGAGGAAAATTGGGAGGGTGTTATGCATGCAACCCCGGAGAGACATATTTCTGTGGCTTTGCACTGACCAATGTTTGTGTAAAGGGAGACTTGATAGGGCCTGAGGTGTGGGGCAAGGAGAGGGTGAGGAGAGAGAGAAAAAGGCTGAGAGGGGGGAGGCTGCTCTCATCAAAGGACCTCTCAGGCTCTACAAGTTAATGAGGGATGTAGCAGAGACCCTGAAGCCCTCAGACCCTGATAGCTACACAGACACAGACAGGCAGACGGGCAGGGGGACAGACGGACCTGGAAAGGAAGAAAAAAAAAAAAAACTGAGGACAACATTCTCCTTAAGTTGGAAATGACGTGGCGTGAGGTAAGTATCTTATCTTATTGCATTTGTCTTTAAACCCCTCATGATTTCCACAACGAAAAAAAAAAAGCAACTAATTAGCCTACATGGTTTTCACCAAGGACTGCTTGCGTTATTGTATTTTAGAGCAGTTTGAACTGTTGCAGCAAAAGTAGGCCAGATGATTATGAAGTATAATTCTGGGACAATTGATGCTTTTATTTAAATACAATTTTAAAGAACACCTCAAAGGGAATGTGTTAATGTATGTTACTGTCATGGATTTGGCCTGTCTGCGTTAGATATAGTGACAATGTGTGTTTGTGTCTCTGTTAATGTTTTTAAGACCACCTGTGTCATCCCTGACATTTTGTACAGCTCCTTATAGCAATAGAAGGACTGTCTTAAGGAGTAGACGGATAAAACATAATTGTCAGCATCTGGAATAGAGCCTTCATCAGGCTTTGTGTGACTATATCAACACATTCAATATGTTTTTGATAATGAATCTCAATTTTTGTGTTTTATTTAACCCAAAATACAAAAAGAAGATATTTGGTGAATCTAATATAGGCCGTCTTTGTTTATGTCCCCATTCTCCGAGGAGCTACGTAGCCGGCAGTTCTGGCGCGCCATGCTGGCAGAGCTGCTTGGCACCCTGGTGTTGGTGAGCGCTGTGCTGGGTGCCTCTGTGCCTGGCCCCGGGGAGGCCCCAGTGGGACCCATGTACCCTGCAGTGGCAGTGGGTGTGGTGATTGTTGCACTGGGACACTGCTTTGGAGACATAAGTGGGGCACAGGTGTTATTTTCCTTTCCCTTGTTGACTTGTCTTGATGGACACCATGCTGGTATTGACATTGCAGTGGTGATGATCAGATTACTTGTGTAGAAATACCAATACCACAATTTAAAAGTGTTTAAATGTAAAGTTTTATTATCTTAATGTCCTTGAAGTATCAAAAACAAAGGTACTCACGTCCTTTGAGTGACTCACATATGACTTTATTGGATTGTTAATGCTAATGTATAAGTGTGTGACCAGTAGTTTACTGTCACTTTATATAATCTATTGTGAGTTAGTTCCTCCAGTGGTTCCCAATCTAGGGGTCGAGCCCCGTCTTAAGGGTCACAAGATAAATCTGTGGGGTCATGAGATGATTAATAAAACACAGTTATGTTACGGTTATTAATGTTTTATGTTGGAGATCATATTTATAATCATCATATGTTTTTTATGTAAAATCTTAATCTGAAAAGTACCTCTTGTGACTACAGTCACTAAGATAAACGTACTGAAGCAAAAAGTACAATATTTCACTCTGAAATGTAATGTAAAAATGTAAAACACTCAAGTAAACCATCTAAGCAAATATGCTTTATTTTGTTATTTCATTCTCTTTCAGTATTTGTAACATATATTTTATAATGAATGACTTTGTTTGTGCTCTCTGATTAGGTGAACCCTGCAGTGACTCTGTCTCTGTTGGCCACTCGGAGGCTGGATGTTCTCAGGGCCCTTGTTTATATCGCCGCACAGTGTTTGGGGGCCTCTTTAGGAGCCGGAGCGCTCTACCTGGCCCTGCCTCTCAAAACCACTGCAGACCACTTTGTCAACAGGGTCAGTTCTCAGGTTATAAGTGGGTTACAGTTTAAAGTTTTGGAGAAATTACATCTTTACTGAATGTTCCCATCTTTTGCCTTACCTTTCCTGCACACTCCTCTGACGCAGGTTCCTATAGAGTTGAATGCAGCACAGGCTCTAGGCATAGAGGTTTTGTGCACCTTCCAGATGATCTTCACTATTTTCTCAGTGGAGGATCAGAGACGGAGGGAAAGCCCAGAACCAGGAAACCTGGCTATTGGACTTGCACACACTGCTGGAGTGCTAATGGGGGTGAGAGGAATTTTCACACAGAATTAGATTATTTTCTCTCAGAAATAATCAACTCAGTACATACATAAAACAAAATAAAGCAACATGTTTATATGTCTGATTGTATATGTGAGGGGAGAAATAGAATATAGCAATAATGATAATGGTATGATAGAATAACAAAACATTATTCCCAGTTTTTCATTCCTAAATATACTAATTGTTTTTAATGAAAATGATAAATACAACCATATAATAACAAACAATTATTAAATCCAATAAGGGCAGCAATTAATGATATATATAGGTAATAATAATAACAATTAAAAAGAAATAACTAAACAGTTAAACCGTGTGTCTAGGAGTGCAATGTTCAGGTTTGAAGATGAAGTTATTGTTAAAAAAAAGAAAGTGGGGATGGGTTGGTGTGGACACTTGTCTTCATCGTGGTTTGCATTGTTTTGCTTTCAGTGAGAGGACCATGTGACTCAGCTGAGACACGTGTATAAAAAACAGATCGTAACTTTGCTCAAAACTTTGCTCAAAAACAGGATTTCTGAAGAGTTTTAACTCAAGTAAGAAGCAAAAGAATAAATAAAAAAAACATGCCTCAACAATTAGTTGCACATTTACCATTTGCTTGTACAAATTCAGAAATTGTTCAACTTCTAAAAACACTGTTTGTCTCCAGTGGCACTGAGATGGTTTCGTAGGATAACTGGTGAAATACCTTGGACAGACAGCCCAAGGTATTTCACCAGTTATCCTACGAAACCATCTCAGTCTAAATAGGGAGAAAGAGGTTGACAAATGGGAATCAGAGCTAAATATCAAAATCTTAGATCAAGAACGGCACAAAATGTGCATAACACTGTGTGCTACAACTACCTTAAGAGTACAGCTGGAATAACCTGACCACAGGTCAAAAACAGATGAAACATCAAGCAACCACACAGAGACCTGGAGTTTTCTGGATCTACACATAACTAAAGCCTCAGTGGTCGAAGTAAATCTCACCATGACAGACATTATGTTTCAAACAAGGTAACACTGAGGAGGTACAGTGACAAGAAAAATACAGTTTGTTCAGTCTGTTCTTGTGCTGTTGTTTCCAGATCAATAGACATTCAAGTGTCAAGAAAAATAAAAACAGTACTTGTTCTTAACTAGTCTCTTTTGTGTGTGTGTGTTGTTTTTTTGTCAGGGGCGCTTCTCTGGTGCTAGTATGAACCCTGCACGCTCTCTGGGCCCAGCCATCATCACGGGCTTTTGGGAAAACCACTGGGTGAGAGACAGCCTCGAAAACCAACTCGTTCACTATCAAACTGATTTTTCCATTGCTATTACATAGCTGATGTCCAATAATAATCTATGCAATAACATTACTGTACAATCAAATCATGACTGCGAAGTTTGATGATGATTAAAGTTTAATAGCAGAAAGTAACTAAGTACATTTACCCTACTACTGTAATGTAATGTAACTGTAAAGTATGAATTTGAGACACTTGTACTTTACTTTGAACATTTCCATTTTATATTTCTACACCACCTCCGGTGGAAATATTGCACTTTTTACTTCACTAAATTTCTCTGAAAGCTGTAGTTACTATAGTTGATTTTCAGATTAAAATTTTACATGAGTAACTCGACCGGCTACAACAGAATATGTTGCATACATAAAAATGCGTCGTTATCTAATATCTCATAAGCCTTAAGTCATATTTCATGATATATCAGTCACAGGTGTCATTTTTCTGCAGAACAAGTACTTTTATTTTAGATACATTAAATACACCTGGCTGAGAATACTTTGAAACAAAACTTTGAACAAAAGACTTTACATTATTGTACTGGTACTTTTACTTAAAGACAGTATCCAGTTGTAAAGCTGAACCTTGTCAATTCACCTTGGACCATCCAGATGAAGTAAGAACATTTCTCTGCTTAAACACATCACCTAAATCTCATCATAACTTTTATTCCAGATTTACTGGATTGGACCAGTTCTCGGTGCAATACTGGCCGGAGTGTCCCACGAGTTCTTCTTTGCACGTAGCGCCTCTCGCCAGAAGCTGGTGGCCTGTCTGACGTGTAAGGACATCGAGATTGTGGAGACGGCCAGCATGACCGGATCGTCGCTGTCCACGGTCACACAGAACGCCATGAGAGCCAAGCAGGCCAACAAACAAGAAAACAACTGAGGACACATGCATGAAAAAATCCATAGGAACGCGTACATTTTGCAATATAACAGTGATTTTTATGAAGATGCATAGTGTGCAGCTCATCAGTCGTCTAGATCAGGCTTAAAAGAAAAAGGGAGTAACTGTGCATTAATTTAAGTTTCTAACATGTGGGCCCATTTAACATTAATTATATGGTGTAAATTAACTGCCAATGATACAAAGGAGGAAAAATGAGTTATCCAAAAATTATTACTAGGATATGAAGCAGGAAAAAAGAGCTAATCATCATATTTTAGAATCTAGAACCAGTGGTTTATTTTGTTATTTTTGCATGAAAAATGTTTCTAGGAGTTACCAAATTGATTAATTGACTGACCATTTCAGTTTTAAAAAAGGATAGGCCTATTACTTTTAAAATTATAGTAAAGTAAACAGTTCTCCAGTACACAAAAGTCATGAATTTTGCATGTAAAAACATATTAGCAGTGAACAGTCCCTGTCAGAATGGGACATTATCAATGCATTAAACAACCATAATTTACAAGTTGAATGTAGACTCAAAGTGACCAGTAGGCTAACTACAGCTAGCAGATGAATGTGGTTGAGTTAAAAGGTACAGTACTTCCCTAAAGGATATAGTGGAGGAGATGCAGGAGGTAGCACAAAATGAAAATACTCCACCAAAGTACTTGAACCCTGAAAACCTGGATAACTTAAGAAAGTGATCAGAAAGAGTTTAAAATGAGACAGTGTAACTTTGGCTGAATAACTAGTTACTGTAGCCTCAGCTGACATTAAGGGATGATGCTGGATGGTAATATGTAGTATCATGGTAGAGTGGAGAGTGAAAAGGAAACTCACACTAACTAATATCAACTTAATGCCAGTAAGGGTATGTTTAATTGCTTATAAATTCATTTTTTTTGTTTGAAAGAGAAAGAATGTTCTTTCAAAGTTACACAGCCTCACTTACATACATCCTGTGTCTGCGGGTGTCCAACAGTGTCCATATTGTTTCCTCCCCCAGAGACTACAGTAAATGTAAAACATACATGTTGCTCGGGTGACACTGACATTTCCTTTCAGTGTCCTGCTATTGAAACAACATCGGCTAATTTTCGGCTAAGATGAGTCTTTCCCTGCTGCTTTTGCACATGCACATGTGGAGAGAAATGAAAGTGGAAGCTACATTTTAAATGTGAATGTGACCTTTGAGGTCCTAGTTAGCCTGCCATTAGTGTGTGTAAAGGTGTAGCCAATATTGTGAGATTCAGTATTGTTACTTTCACATTTGCACATCATTAGAATACATAATGGAGACTCATTGAAATCCAGCTGAAAAACACCCTTATGTTCGCCATTTTCAGTTGCATCCTGTGTCTGCAAATGCTTTGAAATGCTAAAAGGGTCCTTGCCCCGCGCTGAGAGTTCAATGATGCTCTCGATCAGTCCAGCATCTCTCTAATGTCTGTGCCTGTTAGTGTCCGTCTCTTCTCCGATGCCTCTTATTCGCAATTGAATGGACCTTCATACCTCTGTAATGGCTCTACAGAAAGAACACCTTCAGTGAAAATAGGCTTTGTAATTTAAAATGCACACAACAAGTGTATGTGTGTCATATACATGTGTTTTGGTGCGTGAGAGGCAATGCTTTTTGCTTTCATGAAACCGTTATTTGTGTGGTTTTGTAATAAGTTTGCATCTTTGTCTTGTCGTTTGCATGTCATTTAAAAGGTCAGTTGAGTCAAGTGAATATTTGAATGAACTGACCCTTTAAAATAAATATTTGATATATTAAACAGCATATTTATGATGTATTAAAACTAATAACTGAGGTAAAACACAATGTACACTGTATTATCTGCATTTGAAAGTGACTCTAAAATAAAACCATTTTAGAAATCAGCATCACTAGAGCAGTGTAATTTGACTACACACATGCACAGTACACACATACATAAACTATTCACACACACACACACATACACAAACTGTACACAATAGCTATAACTGCCACGGTGCTGCCAGCATTTTGCATTGTGTGTGTTCTTTCTAACATGTATAAAAGGGGGTTAAAACGGCAAGCTCAGCATTCTGCATTCATCCCCCACCCCCCCCTCACCCTCCCAACAGTGATGCCTCTCGACTGGTCAGCGCGATGCCCTGGTCCCTGCTGCCCTACTCCCTTTCCCCATCTCCACACACACACACACAGAACTTTCAGGGCTTTGGTTGTATGTCCTCCGGCAGCACACACACATACACATACAGAAGCAAACACACACTCTCACATAATAGCACCTCCTAGAAGCCCCCCCGTCACACAAGAAAACACAATCCGCTGTGTCGTGTTAATTATTGTTGTGTTTTTCCACACTTTCATTTTCACTGTGTACCCTCCTTGCACACGTTGACTTTTTCTTCACACCTCCCCGATGTCTCCACCACATGGCATTGGCTGTGGAGCAGTGCCAGTGACGGCCCTGAGCTCTGAGGCAAAGTCAAGTTCAGGTCTTGGCGTTCACAATCACAGGCCTCTGCTGCCACTAGACAAATACTTTTCTCAAAGATGATCATCCTCAGTGTTTGTGACTTTTATTGCAGCTTTGGCGTTTAGCGTAATGCTTTGCTAGTTGTTACCTCTGGTCTTTAGTTTATTATGTTTAATATTTTTTGCCTCGTCTCTGTCCATACGTGGCCCTCATGCTTCCAACAGACAATGGTTTGACAGGGTCAGGCATTTCGGTGTATGGGTCAATTCAGCGCTGTTAGCTTTGGGCACTTCCGTCCGGGGCCCCAATTGTATTATCTGCATGTGCATATACGTGTGTGTGTGTGTGTGCATATGTGAGTCTTTGTGCCTGCATGTGTGTATTTTCTGTCCTTGTCCATCAGCATTTGCGCCCTCTGATTATGACAGTTATGATATGTCAACAGATGACATACGCCCCAAAGAAAACTTTCTCCTCTCAGCTCCAGCTGCTCTTCGCCGTGGCTGTTCGTCCCAGTTTCCCATTTCCCTGAATATAAGATACATTACTTCTGGTCGTTAATACGAAATCTCTCTACATCCCACTAAATGTCTTTCTTTGATTTCCATCCATTCACGTTTTAACTGGTTCTCTTCTCGGGTACACTGCCTCTTTTGGCCTCGGCCTGTTTTAGGGGGGCGACAGAGGGGTTAAATTTGTTTGATTTAGGATGTCCAGAATTGCCGCCCCCCGCCCTTGGCCCTAAAGGGGGATTATGGCGTCACCTGGGGCCCCTGGGGGGGGATTATAAAGCCCCTGTCTGGCCCTCTCCCCTCCGTCAGAGAGGCTAAAAGGTCCACCAGACACTCTGTCTATCCCCGTCTCTACTTTAGAAACACCCCTTTAGCATTGATGCCCAACTCCTCTTGACAACTCATCCCACCTGAGATCTCCACCCTCACTCCCAAGCTATCTCACACCTATGTCTTTGCGACAGGTGGACAGAGGTGGCAAGCGAACACATCTGAGCTGACTTTACCAGTCCAGTTCACGGCTTGGTAAAGATCTGTTGAGTGGATTCGTCTGTTGACGTTCTGCAATCCTGTTTTGTCTTTGAACGGACTCTCTGAGTGTTTTTGGTCAGCCAAGATAGCTGACCACAAAAGGGAGATCCTTTATTTTTTTTGTTATTTTTGGTATTTGAAGAGGACCAAAAGGTACACGTTTACCTTTTCTAGACTGACTCTGATTTATTCTTAAAGAATCTTCTTCATCTGGTGGAGAGCCTCAAGTCAACAATCACCATGTGGGAGTTCCGGTCCATGAATTTTTGGCGAGCGGTCTTTGCAGAGTTCTTCGGGACCATGTTCTTCGTATTTTTCGGCATGGGCGCTGCCCTTCGCTGGACCACCGGGCCTCATCATGTCCTTCATGTGGCTCTGTGCTTTGGGCTAGCAGCTGCCACCCTCATCCAGTCCATCGGCCACATCAGCGGCGGCCACATCAACCCTGCCGTCACCTTTGCTTACCTTGTTGGCTCACAGATGTCTCTTTTCCGTGCCATTTTCTACATAGCCGCCCAGTGCCTGGGTGCTGTGGCTGGGGCCGCTGTGCTGTACGGGGTCACACCCGGCAACATGAGAGGCAACATGGCGATGAACACAGTAAGGACCCAAAATGGATGTTTTCAGAAAACAAGTACAACAATGTTGGGAGAGATGAGGTAGACCTGTTTTGTCGTGGGTTGATTTCATCCAAGGGATAAAAGGATTTACTAAATTAGGATTTCACTAGTGGTATCAGTATGTTCCAACCAGGCCATCTATTAAAATCATAGTTTTAAATACTTGAAAAAACAAATGGTTCATGTATAATTGTTTCCAACGACTTGTAATATTTCCAAAATAAAAGAGACCTCTTATAAATCTTAATAAACCTCTTATCCAAATATTCATAAATATCTTTTTGTGTGTCTCCAGCTGCAGCCTGGCATCAGTCTGGGGATGGCCACCACTGTGGAGGTTTTCCTCACCATGCAGCTGGTGGTGTGCATCTTTGCCGTGACTGACGAGAGGAGAAACGGACGCCTGGGATCTGCTGCCCTGTCCATCGGTTTCTCCGTCACCATTGGACATCTCATGGGGGTGAGACGCAGGGGAAACGTAGATATTAAACAAAAATTAAATATTTTACAACGCAGCACAATAACAAATGTCTTGTGTTTTAGATGTACTACACCGGGGCTGGAATGAACCCTGCTAGGTCCTTTGCCCCTGCTGTGCTCTTCAGGAACTTCATCAACCACTGGGTAAGACCTGCACTCACTCAAGAGGTTGACCTCAGCAGGAATCATAAACAACTGAACACTGTGTTAACTTATAAATGTGAAACCTCGATGTTTGCTGCCTGCAGGTGTACTGGGTCGGGCCTATGATAGGAGGTGCCATGGGCGCCCTCCTGTACGACTTCATGCTGTTCCCCCGCATGAGAGGTCTGTCCGAGCGCCTGGCCACACTGAAGGGCAGTCGCCCCCCTGAGAGCGAGACCCAGCAGGACACCCGCGGCGAGCCCATCGAGCTCAAGACACAAGCCCTATAAACCTGCCTCTGCCCCCTTTTGCGACTGGGGCCGAGGGATGAGGGACAAGGCCCTGAGCTACGCCAAGCCCACCTCCACTAGCCCCCCCATGCCTTCACACAACATCGCACAAGACTAACCCAAATACTCACATCTAGACTAACAAGTGATAAAAATTATTCCATTGCCACTGTAAAAACCGACATGCAAACAGGTTCACAACCTTCAACCTCAACACACAACAAGACTCCTCTACCCCCAAGTCCTCACTCTGTTATTCTCAACTGGACATTTTGTTTTTGATAAAATGGTGACCAGGGCCTGAACCAGCGGCCACCTCGTCCCCACCCACCACAACCGCCTGCTTCCTCCTCCCAGCCGGGCCTTCACCTGCGACTCAGAAGAGAGTGGAAATCCTGAAGAATTGAGCGGGCAAGGTTTAAGGAGGCACGTGGTGGAAAGGTGGGGGAGAGAGAGCGAGGGCAGCGTGAGGGTGAGGCGGGGATGTGGGTATGATATGAGAAGGGTACGAGGGCATGGGGCGGGTGAGGGTGGAGTAGAGGGGTGGGGGTAGGGATTTGGGTAGGGTAGAGAGGACAACACTCTGGGTTTGTGGTCGTTTCAAGTTGAGTTAGACCAGTGAAGATGGGCATGCTTTTCATTATTCATCTGAATTTATCTCCATTTTAGTTTTTTTTTTTTTTTAGGTTCATTTTGTTTTCTGCACTTCAGACACAAGATGTGGATGTATGATACCATTAGATTTTACCAGGGTTTCACTATTTTCAATCACTACATTTTATCTGTGGGTTTGTGTTTGTGTGTGGACACTTCTGCAGTATGTGTGTGTGTGTGTGCGCGCAAGTGTGTGCATGAGAGTGAGCGTGTGCATGTGTGTGCGCCATCCTGTGCGTATGAGCGTGTTTGCAAGTGAGTGTGTGTATATGTGTGTACGTGCATGACCAAGATTGCAGATACAGTACTTTTTATTTAGTTTTATTTTCATTACCGCTCTCCTGTTTCGTACCATGAACTGTGTTCATTTTGTCATCAATTTTTAAGACATGATCATTTCTCCTCCCCTCACTGTGGTATTTGCTATGATATTCATTTTTACACAAACCATCTGCTTTTTTGTTCTGAACCAGCGCAATCCAAAGGAAATGTTGTATCCCAGACTTTTATGTTCACTGCAGATCAGCTGTGCAAGCTTTACATTGAGTCTCCTTTTATTATTTGATCCTTACTGGGAGCACAAGGTGTTTCAATAAACATTTCAATGATAATAAACATAAAAACTTGATACGAGGTTTGGGTTTTGTTTTTGTTCATTTGCATTCAGAATTTCATGGAGGTGCTGGGATAATGAGAGCTGCAGTAAATAACTTTGTCCAGAAGAGGGCGAAAAGAGCACATATCAGACTCATAATGGATCAGTTGAAAGAAGCTGAATGATTTTTTGACAAATATTAATCATAAAAGGCAGTTCAGTTCAGTTCAACAGTTCACAGTGGTATGTGTGCTTTAAGGATAATAATACAGTTATAGATTACATTAGCCTGAGGTATGCAGGGAGGTGTAGCTAAGGGAGGGGTTTTTAGGGTAAGACAGGGTTCACCCATAGGCGGACTATTGCTCGTGTTTGATAAGGAATGGGGTTAAAACTGACACATCCATTTATCTCTCACCGTCTTCTGTTCCTGTGCATCACAGCTGATAAACTACAATGTGACTCCACCTCCAGAGCTCTGACAAAACAAAGACAGTTAGAGAATCAGGCTGGTTAGGTTTTACAGGTTTCTTACGGCCAACAAATCCCATGAAAAGATCCAAACAGCAATGACTTGATTCTCCTATTATTCCTTTGTCTGATATTTCTTATTCCATGTGCCATAGAGCTTCATTGTTGTTGTTTAAAGCTGATAAATAAAAGACATCAATGAAGCCACACAATGACATGTTCTTTAATTATTATGAACAGTAGTTCATTTGCAGTAGAGCCCACATACACCGTCATGGTGCTGTAAAGAGCTTCAAATTATGTAGCAATCTGCTGCTGACAATATGACCATATTTACACCTGTTTGAGAAAGGTTTTTATCAAAAATGACAGTACCCAGCTGTTCAACGGATGTTACTGAGCCTTTTCTTAAACTAAATAAGAAATTATATGTTCATTAGTCGTTTTTAATGCTTAGGAGTTTTGGGCTATTAAGGTAATTTGTTAATTTGTTAATACTTTTGATGTTGCCTTTGACATATTGTAGTGGAAGAACTGACCTCATTTGATCATGTAGGTGTGATGAGGGACCTGGAAGGGTTAGAAATTTATGTCTTTAATGGGAAAGAAGGCATTCGGAAAGTAGGCCTTTTGAGAAACTGGATAATGCATCAGTTTTGGTCTTTTTGTGAGATTTGTTGACAATAACAAAACTAAATATATAATAAATACCTCTAACCTTATCCTTTAAGTTTGATGTCAGATGGGAAAGAGACAGAGCCCACAGTGCATTCACATTAACAACTTCAATCTGTGATGTACAGTATGTAACCTAAATAAAAAATTAAAGATGAAAACATAAGCTTTGTTCAAAGTCAATACCTGTTGAGATACACTTATTAGTTGTCTTTTTGTGAGTTAACCCTGTAGGGTTAGGGTTAGTCTGAACCAGCCTCTATTTTTTATGAAATTGGAGTGTTTATTGAACCTTTGACAAATAAAAAAAAAGTTATAAATCAATTTGCATATATGATTTTTAATTTTGTATATTTTTTGCAACATTCTGCAATTTTAGTTATTTTCTGGTTGTTTTGTATTTTCCAGCATTTTAATTGTATATATCAGCTTTTTCGGGACAAAAATATCAAAAACTGATGTATCAAATATGAGATACATGGCCTTAAGGGGTTAAGATATGAAGGAACAGCTGACAGGATAACTTATCTTAGCATAAATACTGGAAACAGAGAAGAAACAGCCAGTCAGCCTGGCTTTTTCTAAATGTGACTACATCCACCTACCAGCATCTCAGAGGCTCACTTATTAAGATGTTACTGTATATCTTGTTTGTTTAAAACACATAAAAAACAACGTTAGCTGTTTTACTGTAGCTTACGTGCCAGGATGATTTTGACATGGAGTCGTTGCCAGATAAACATGTGAGACTCCAGGAAGTGCTCCCATGCCGAGAAATAGTCCAACACACAACCCCTCGTAAAAAAACCACGTCTTTCTCAATTTCAGTTTTCGCACAGATTAAACAAAGAAGGTATAATTTGGCTGTGTGTGTAGCTTCAGTATTGACATGAAATTTATAATGATCATTTTATCTAATTCTTGGAAACAAAGCAAATGCACTTTTAAGAGTCTCTCAGTGACACATAGAAAAAGACTGATATAACTCGAGTGTGAATCTACAGGCACCTGGTGGTGTCATGCAGCAGACGTTGAAAAACAATAATTGCAATTCGACCACACTCAGAACAGAAAACACATCGAATTTAGAAATACTCCTTTTTATTTTGCATATTTGTTTTAAATGTGATGTATGGCTTGGTTTATGACTACTAAGGTGGTGCCACAGCACCGTGAGACTCCAGTATCGTGGCCGAAGCATCCGTCTGCATCCTGCAGGGGGGTGGGGTGGGGGACTAAACAAAGAAACGAGTCTGACCAGTACAAAGGGCTGGAATAAGGAGCTCGGGCCTGACACTGGCGTATACTGCATCGCTCTATTTCTCTCTCACTCACTTACTCACACAAACAGACACCAAATACACTCACACATGTTCAGTAACAACATACATCTAGACACTAACATCCAAACACATTTACTTGATATGTATTGACAGCTTTGTAATTTAAAGATCCATAAAGCCAAACAGTCCCCACATACCAAATCCAGACAAAAGATACAGGTCTAAAACAGCCTATTTAAGCAACTGTAGGAGTTTCTTGTGATCACTATTGTGTTTTAAGTGTTAACTGAGTAATGCTCTAGCAGTAGCAGTACAAAAAAAATACCAGTGTTGTCTACCTTATTCATGCTCCTCCTTTATCACCATAATTGCATATTCTGTTAAATTGTGATTATCTCCGTGTAATGACTTGCCAGCGGTAGATAAAAGGAACACAAGGGAGTACAATAAACATTTTGTTCATTTGAGATGAGAGACTAATAAAAATGACAAACACAAAATAACAAACCAGGTACAGAGAGAGAGAAAGGGAGAGAGAGATCTCTAAGGCCATAGACAGAAATGTAACCTTGAAGTGGAGGTAATTGAACCTGCGTTTCTGAAAGAGGACCTGGCTCTCAGTCTGGCTTATATCCAGCATTCGGCTCAGTACCTTTGCAGAAACTGCAGCTGCAGCATCATGTCAAACGGACATATTTCTCATTGTCTTTACCCATCCGCTCCAACCCTGTCTCCATCCTCAGTGCTGAGGGTCAGGGGGTAAAAGAGAAACGTCCAGAAGATTACCATTCGTCCCACTCCAGTCCCAGACTTCTGCCACTTATGAAAAACATTCAGATCGTATGCTGATGACAGTAGCAATAGAACATTTTTATTAACTATTACAACAATAATATAGAAAAAACAGGAATGAGAGTGCTTCCTAAAAGCCCTTTTGATTACATCACACTCTCCTCCTGGTTGTCCCGTCTCATCCGGATGATGTCACAGGTCAACAGTCACGCTGTTTTGAATCATCAGTCCAGCAGCTCCAGCTCCACTCAGAGCTGCTCACTGCATGCGGTCGGGCTGATGCAGGGGGTAGTGGAGGAAGGCCTGCGGGGCAGCAGACATGGTGGTGAGCGTGGCCAGAGGAGGGTGGATGGCGGCCGGAGGGGTTGGGGATGCGGTGAGAGCCGGCGCCGGCGTGCCGGGCGAGAAGCTGTAGCTGAGGTAGCCAGCGGAGGGTGACGGTGAAGGGGTGTAGGGGTACTGCTCCAGTCCTGTGGGGGCGTAGTGGCTGTAGGCCGAGCTGTAGTCCAGGTAAGGGGAGGTGAGCGCTGCTGCCGTGGGGCTGAGCTGAGACTGCAGCACCAGGCTGGGTTGGAGGAACGCCTGGGGGTAGACGTACTGCTGGGCGAGCCTGAACAGACAGAGGAATGAGGGTTAGGACTAGAGACACAATAATCACTCCATTAATAGATTAACTGAGCCAAAGAAATTCATCAGCAACTAATTTTATGTCATTTTTGTCAGCAAAAAATACCAAAAATTGCCCTCTTAAATGTGACTGTTTGCCCGTATGACTGAACATCTTTGGGTTTGGGGCTTCTGTTTAGGCAAAACAAGAAATTTATATATGCCAGCTTGGATCAAGGAATGAAGATTTCTCATTACCTAACAATGAATCACTTAGTCATGAACATAATCAACAGATGAGTTGAAAGTAAGTGATCATTACCTGCAGCACTAGTTTTTGACTAAACATGGAAATATATACTCTACACTCACTCCACATAAGAGAGGACAAACCTGGGAAGCAGCATTCTTTTTGTGTGTATGTATAAACATAAGTGTTTGCCATCTGTAAGTAACTTTTTTTACTTTAATTCTGGATTTTATTCATAAAAGCAGACTGGATGACTGTATGACATGCACAAATGCGGAAAGCAAAATGGAGCTCACTGTTTATTCAGTTTTTTAAAAAGAAAATTACACTACTTTCGAAGAAATATGCTGTTAGTTTTGTATCTCTAAATAACCTGCTTTCGCAAGTCTTGAATTTTGATATATGATCACTGTCAGCACTTTCATATTTTGTGTGCCTTGTGTTTCCCACTTCTGTTTTTCTTTTTCTTTTCTCATTTATCTTCTTTAAATTGTATTTTTAGCTGCTGTGTAAGGCCTGCAGGCTCTTGACCTTTTCTGTCACATTTTTTTGGAAGGATAATTTTCTGTTTCTTTGTCTGTTTTTGAGCTGTTTCTACAGTTAAATGTTCAAAACAAGAAACACTGGTTATGTTAAAGTGAGCTCAAAGAATAAAAGAAGACTGATAGAGGAGAGTGTTTAATACAAATAGACACAAATTACACACACGGGCCAGATGTTACCGCGTCCATATCTGTATCTGAATATCCGATGACAACGTGTGTAAAATCAGATTAACAGATACACAGAGCCATCTCTCAGAGACCAGATCTGATTATCAAGTGTCACATAAACAACAGCAGTAACTACAGGCACACACACACGCAGTCAGAGTAGCATATTCAACACACAACACAAACAAACAGACAGCAGTTTCTTCAGCAACTGCTCCTTTTCTTCATTTCCTAATATTAAAAACGTGAAATCCTGCAAAAGCATCTCTTCCTTCTTTAAGAGCAATTATCAGCTCTGTTGCCTTGAAATAGATCTTCTCCCTTGTGTTTAAGTTTAATTAGCACACTGCCTGAAAAATGTTCAGAAAGAAAGGCTTTGTTCCAAATGAAATATCACCCATTAAAAAAAAAAAAAAAAAAAAGCTAAGGTAACAAGAAATTACTTGTAATCACAATTTGTCGTATTTCTCATATGTTTTTGCACCAAAATGTGTTTTCTGGCCTATGCACTCACACACACACCCAGCCTGCCACAACAGATGCAGTGTATGAGACTGTTGATACTCCGAGCCACAGCAATAATGAGAGAAAAAAGCGCTCCACTGTCCTCCTGTATTCAGTCATGCCCTTGCCTGAGGCTGCCCACTTAACCTGAACTGCCTCAGTTGCAATCTGGCAACAGCAACAGCGATCATATCAGAGGAACTAGGTTATGCTGCTGCGCTTAAATAAAAACAACAGAACATGACAGTATTTAACGCTTACACTCCTGTGACCAGCGCCTTCGGTCAGAGCCATTAACCTGACAGTAACCTTGTCACTGAGTCTGAGCGGGTGATCGGCCTGCTGCCGTTGCTGCTGCTTACCGCTAAACAGAGCCAGAACAGGGATCAGATGTGTTTTCACAACACACACTACGGCCAGACCTGTTCACACCCATTCTGCTGTATACACAACACACACAGGTGCACACCGACATGTACAGTGTGCCTGAAAATATATACTCCAGTGCCCACATATAAGACTTATTTAACCTTACTGTGTCTGCACAGTCATGGTAGTAGTAGTAGTGGTGGTTAGTAGTGGTTATCACTATTTATTATTTATTTAAGAGGGTTCAATCCCCGGTGGACACAGGCCCTTCTGTGTGGAGTTCTGTGTGGAGTGTGTGCATGTTCTCCCTGTGCCTGCATGTGAGTTCTCTCTGGGTACTCCCACAATCACAAAGACATGCAGGTTATTTTAATTGGCAACTCCAACTTGCCCCCTAAGGTATGAATGTGAGTATGAGTGGTTGTCAGTCTATCTATGTCAGCCCTGTGTACCCCGCCTCTCGTCCAAGATAGCTAAGATAGGCTCCAGCAACCCCTGCGACCCTGTGTGTCAGGTTAAGCAGGAATAGAAGATGGATAGATGGTGTCTGACTGAGGAGCCCTAAAGTCTTGTACTGGCTTGTATTCACTGAAGTCAAACTAAATCATAATTAATTTAGATGTCATATTTTGTACCATATTTTTATTCTGATCTGTGACATCAAATGGATAACTGTTAAATGTATTAACACGTTTCATTTTAATTCTGCCTGAAGTAGTTGGTATTTTTTGGAAACTTTAGGATCTGGACTAGAATTTCATATAAATGAATCCCAGATTTTCTCTTCGTATCCTCTTTATACTTAATACTTCATTTAGTTTATTTTGGCTAAATGGACTTACCACAAGTAAAAAAAAACGGAGCTACAGCTACTGCTAACCATCGGCTGATGTTTTGGGGGAATAAGGGGGTCCAAGTTTTGAAGGATAGCATCCCCACTCACACACTTTAGTCTTTTAACATGCTGGTATAACCTTAAGTTATTTACCTCTATCAATTATGCAGTATAAATTGTCCACTGGAGATGTTTTGTTCGAAACTCACAAAAGAAAAAAAAAAACATTCCATGATCAATTATCTGACCTACTTCCTCAATATGTGTGTGGCTGTCGTTGCTGCACAATGTGTTTGTTACTCACACTCAAGTTAATATCAGAAGAAAATGAAGGGTAAATGAAGGCTTTTTTTTCAAGGAGAAGAAAAGCAGACGAGGTAAGAGAATAACGTGCAAAGTCAGCTAACACAATATGGTTTATTAACCAACAAACCCATCACTCTGTTTTGTTTTTTGAAAACCAAAGTGTAACAACCCTCTGTCACATTTAAAAAAAAAATCAAATAAATCATCTTTGGCAGAGGACACAGACTCTGCACAATAAAGACTGTGGTATTAATTTGGGTTTCTCTATATACACATTTAATGTTTTATTAACTGTCACAGTAGTACTTCTGGGGGAACCTTTTGTGTCGCCCTCAGGAATTTTTATGTTTATTGCCTCCCCAACAGTGGGATGAAATATCCACCCTTGCAGCTAACAGACATTTGAGTTAGTTAACAGTCTGGACTTGAATGAATGAACATGTTAGATCTTATTTTTTAATCTGTACAACAAAAAAATTTGATTTTCGGTTTTTGTGCATCCATATTAAACAAGCCAGATAGCATCTGTTAATTTGTGATCTTTAGAGGTGCCGGTAGGTGCTTATAAAAGGTGCTTTAAATAAGAGTTTTAGTTTCACACTCAAAATAAGCAAAACATCTTTAACTTTAGCAGAAATTGCATGTTCATGAAGAACCCCATCACTCAGGCTGATGGATAAAAAAAAAATTCACCACCTTTTAACGAAGGTCTGGCCAAGAAAGCGGCACCAAAAGCAGAACCAGACTAATGACATACAACAACACATAAAGTCAAAGCACAGCTGAAGCTAATATCGCCCTGACCCCTGCGTATCTCATCTCTCCTTGCTCGCGCTCCGTCAGTCCCTCCCAGAGCAGAAGTGCAGTGTCATTCCCATGGCTGTGTGTGCCGCTGCCTGCCAGCCTGCCTGCCTGTGCACCGGCCTGACTGATCCAATGTGACAGCGGCATCGTACGAGAGGGAGCTGCTGCCTCGCCTCTCTCCTCTCCGTGCTTGGCATCATTGCTGGCTGTCAAACACACATTTTATATATATATATATATATATATATACATATACACACATACACATACACTCACAGGGGGGTTTAGACAGACATGCACGCAAACATGAATTACAAAACACACATAGAAAAAGTGAACACGCAAGTCTGAGAGAAATTAGTATAATACACATTTACTTGTGTGTAGTTAGTTAAGCAGCTTAGAGGAGGATGGGGATCTGTGTATGCAGTGTGCGTGTGTGTGTGTGTGGCGAGTGGGGGGTTCAGACGTATCAGGGTTAATTGGCGCAGCTGCATGGGTGTACACACACTAACAGACCCACGAGAGCAGAATAACCTCCATCCTCCCTCGCTTCTCTCTCTGGGTTTTACTCCCTCACAGCCAGCTTCCTCTGCACTCCCCCTCACTGTCCTTCCTCAAAACCAGGCAGTGGGATAAAAGAGAAAGGATGTACTGAATAAGATAAAAAAACAAAACAAAAACAGAACATCCGCCTTTTTTTTTTTGTTTGTTTTGAGGGTCACGGTCAGGCCTCCTTGGGCGAGGAGTGCGAGGAGAAGGGAGAGATGCTGAGAGGTGAAGGATCAGCCATCATATCTCTCATGCCTTAGGACAGCCACGCTTTTAATAGTTCAGATCAGGGATGTGAGGAGAGTGAGTCAGTCAAAGAGACAAACACACACTCATGGAGACGCACACGCATGACACTCTGTCCTCTCTCCATAAAAACACACACACACACACACACACACACACACACACACGGCTTGAGGGAGGGTGAGAGACAAAAAGGCCAACATCAGCGCTGGACACTCAGCTCTAATGTCAGCAAGCAAGAAAGACATCTAAATAATTATATTATTACAAATAAGGCTGCGTGATGCAGATAAATTGTGCATTAAGTGATGTTGGGTTTGCTGAGACTGTGTTTGCAGTGGAAGGTAATCTAAATGAGTTAAATCTCACTTTCACTTGTTGCATGTTCGTTGCACATCCAACAATCGTTTTAGTTAAGCATAACCTGTGATCGAAGTAGTAATCAGATCCTTTCAGTAACAGTATAACACCACATTGCGAAATTTTTCCACTACAAGTAAAAGTCCTACTCACAATGCCGCCACAGACCAGAAAAAAACAGTACACCCCTTGACACACCAGTGAAGTGAAGAGTGAGTCTGTTGCATTAAAAGCCTGACTATGTGCAGCTTGTGACTTTTCCTGGAAAGTTGACACCTGCGTCATAATACTTCAAAAGCAAGGGCTTTCATCAGTGGGCATCATGAGAACTGTGAACTTTACAGACATTTATTTTAATGACATTTGTGTCTTCATCCTTCAGTTTATCAGAAAAATTCACCAAATCACCAAATTTGGGGATACATAGTTTTCACTGGTCAGGAGGGGTATGAAGAAACAAATGTAATCTGAAAAGTATCTAAAGCTTTTGGACAAATAAGTGGAGTAAAAAGTACAGTATTTCTCTCTGAGATGTAGTGAAGAAGAAGTATAAAGTTGCATAAAATGAAAACTCTCAAGTAAAGTACCTCAAAAGCACAGTACTTGAGTAAATGATGTGTCTGCAGCTGCTTCTCAGTCAGTAACGCTTTATTTTAACTTGCGATATGATGGGTCAACAATCAGTATAAAAACACGTAATATGTGGTTCATATTTCAACAATTACAATATATTCTCCTGATGAAGCATCTCTAACTGGTGCCCAAACTGTTAATGATCTTTTAACAATATAAAAGGTTGTTTTGATATAACATGTGTCCTGTAGAGAGAAATACTAAATATTTAACCTTTATATTTATAACATTGATTAATACTTATAATGCCTGTGAATGTTTTAACATGTGTAGTCTCAGTTACTACATTAATGGTTGATAAAAAGTCTGAGGATTTGTTCATTTGTGCATCACCATATACGACTGCAGCAAATTTACACTTATGAATCATTCATTAACTCTTAATATAGAGTTAATAGTCGCTGACAAATACATTAATGAAGAGTTTAGTGTTGAAATGCACATCATGAAACAATAAAAAGGAGAAGACTAAAGAACTGATGCAGATCAAAATGTGTGTCATCTTTTAACAGACAACTAAAGGAAACGAGAGCTTTCTGTGCTATGAAAAGCTTCCAATATGACCTTTTTTTTTATTGTTTTTCAAATTAGGCTTTTCATGCAACAGAAGTGCCTCTCCTAATTGGGTCCCTGGGTAAGAGAATTATACACCTGAGGGTTCTCTGTCTACCTAAAACCCCCTCGACAGGCTGAGAGAGAGAAAGAGAGATCATTCAGAGGGGGAGGATGGCAGACAAAGAGGAAGAGTGAAAAAAAAATAGAGACGTGGTAAAAAAAGAAAAAAAAAACAGTCGAGGGCGTGAACGTATTAGAGGAGCTGACGTGCTTTCTAATTCACAGAGGGAACATTTTTCACTCCACCGTAAATTCATCTCATGCAAGCATCCAGCGAGCGCTGGCGTCACGTCTGCCGCCGACCCTGAAGCTTCACTGAACCCAGCCACAGGTGTGCTGTTAGTCTGAGTCACCCCCCCTCCTCCCTCCCTCTGTTCCACTGCTTCAACAGGAAAATACCCCCCCCAATCATCATCACTACCACCAACCCCGCCTCCACCAACAGCTTCACCACACATCCATCTCCTTCCTCTACTTTCTTTCTCTCAAAAAATAAACACCAGAGCGATTTTTTTTAAACTCAACTTCTGGCCAAGCACCGACGTTGGGTGCTAAAGGCAGACAGCAGGCAGCCACAAGCGACAGATGTCCCCCCCTCCACCCTCCACCCTCCTATGAGAACATCCCCCCCGCCCCTCCCAACTCAGCTGTACCTCAAAGCCACATTTGGCATCAGCCCGTCCTCTGTCCTCTTAA
The DNA here is from genome assembly GCA_023238725.1 of Scortum barcoo. Classification (NCBI taxonomy): domain Eukaryota; kingdom Metazoa; phylum Chordata; class Actinopteri; order Centrarchiformes; family Terapontidae; genus Scortum; species Scortum barcoo. The sequence goes on from CM041549.1 coordinate 17,451,857, forward strand.
AAACTTAAAGCAAATACACCGGAGCAGCAGACAGAGCTGTGCTTTGTTTGAGTTTATCTTTGCTATTTGCTGCCGACAGCGTGAGAGCCTCTGACAGACAGACGCCAAGTGTGAGTGTCAGGGCCCGAAGCCCCCCCACCGCAACAGGGAGGCGAAGACGAAGGGGAAACAGGAGCAACAAAAGATGTGCAGACGTATTTAGATGTTTTTTTTTATTCAAAAGGAATAGCTTTAACATTTTATTCACTTTTCTTGAGTTAGAGGAGAAGGTCGGATCCACTCTCATATCTATCTGTTAAATATGAAGCTACAGCCAACAGCTGGTTAGTTTAGCGGACATTTCCCAAATGTTGGTCTACTCCTTTACAGGGTTATATATTAGCACGATCTAACCAGTGACTCTACATCCGTGTTAGTGAGTATTTCAGTGCTTCTGTTTGTTATTACGGGAGCTAAAAGGCAGAGGCTGAATATCATCTGTTTTTTCAACCCACGACACACTCGGTTAGTTTAGTTTTAACATTTTGTTTGAAAGACTTGTATGTTATCAAAATCTCATTGGAAAAGCACGTGCTTAATTTGGCAGTAAATTCCACGGATGCGCTCCTCCAATCTGCCGAGCATCGAGCCTCGGAGCAGAGAGACGTGAGCTGGACAAAGCCGCCCTTTGCATTCACCAAAACTGATAAATACACAGATTCGACAGGCTGTATGGTTTATGCATCCTTTTTTTAAACATGTCTGCTTTGCAGTATTAAGGGATTTAAAACAACAAACAGAGGCTTGCCAGTTCATTTAAAGAGTCAGTACTGCCTCAGGCCTCCTTTAGACAAAGAAGAGACGTGTATTAGGTAACTGTTCAATTTACATGTAGGTGGAGAGACAAATAACAATGGTGATAGTAGTTCAACATGAAGACAAACATCTTGCAGCTGTGCTGTTCTGAGATCTCCTGAGATTAAAGTTGTTACAAAAGTCAGTATCGCTTGAATTAAAGTTATTACTTCTTCTACAGCATTTTCAGATTTTTCCCCAAATATCACCTCAGAAACCATCAAACCACCAATGAAACTAAACCACCAATGACGGCTCTACCAGACACACCATAAACAGGTTGTTTGCTTAGATTTGTTCTTCAGTGTATGCTGTGTTGAACGGGAAGGCGATTAGCAGATTAAAGGGAAACTCCAGGGATATAAAAAAAAGAGAACAGAAATCAGAGCAGCAGAGGATGAGAAATCCTGACTTTTATTTCCCTAATGTGCATCAAACTCCAAAAGAAATGACAACACAGGAACTGTTTTTTTCTTTTTGGTATTAAGAATTTGTTTTGGGGATTTCAAAAATGCATAATGGGTATTTGTTGATAAAGATTTTATATTTTGTAGACTAAACAATGAATCAATTAATCAAATCATTAGCTGCAGAATGAATTAAAAATCATTATGGTACCACTTTAAAATAAAAGCTTTATAAGATGTCACTGAAAACTATTAAAAGTTAAAGAGGATTTAATGACTTTCTAACATTTTAACTGTAGGGTTGATGCCAAAAACAGTGACAAACCCAAACATTTGTTTTATTTATGTCTTATAACTGGCATATTACTTTGAAGTATCACATTTTTTCAACCACTGATAAAACTGTGAGAAACCTTGTGTTGTCCATCCAACAGTCCAAAACTCAAGGATATCCAGCTTACGAGGACATAAAACTCAAAATAGATAGCTTAAATCTTACTGTGTGCATTTGCAGGTGTTTCTACACAGATAAACAAAGCGCCACCTCCTCTGTGTGTGTGCCTTGTGGGTAAGTTAGTCAGTGTGCCAGGTGATGTTTGTGCCTCCATTGTCGCAGTCTGCGAGGTGTCAAAGCTGCGACTCTTCCTAGAAGCGGAGATTAAAAAGGTCAACTCCCTCTGCTTCGAACAGCTGCCCTCACTGCGGAAGACTTTCAATCAACCCGTCATCACTCATTCATAGACTCATCTGGGTCAGCCTCAATTCCCTCATCACTCATTCAGAAATTGAGGACTGCAATATTAATAGCACTCAGAACAGTTGAGGTTTTTAATGGACTTTTCTGTAGCTGCAGGATGAGAACTTGTCATCCTGCAGAAAGACAGGGTGAAGAGCGCTTTTCCGAAAAGACTACCCCCTTAGAAATACCTCTAAAATATAGAAGATCTTTGTCAGTCCAAGACCAAAACATGTTTTGCACTCTTTTCCCCAAATAGCAGATATTTCATTTTGGAAAAGCGCTCGCAAATGTCAACATTACGCCCACAGACAGACAGAACAAAAGACAGCTGTGACACTGGTTGACAATATCCTCATCAAGATCCCTTCAACAACAGTCAAATACTGTACAGTAACACACAGCAAGCGCTGCAACACACCAAGAGGCTGCTGGGTGTGACCTGCAGTGTCCTGGGAATGAATCACCCTCCATGTTTTGTTCAGGAACTGAGTCATTAAGGTTTCCTTTTGCGCTCACGTTGAAACTTATGAGACACTGGATGAGGAGACCGAATGTCACACTGTCACACGTGGATTACGGCGAGTTTCCAAGCAGAGTTCCTGAGAAACCCCCAGCAGCTCCCATGATGCTGCTGTGGACACTCAGCTCTCCGGTGCGTCAGGAGTAGGCGATGTGGAAAGAAAATCCTCCATCGTGCTGGATGATTTCATTTCTTTGTTACGGTTTTGGAATTAAATAGCCAGACGGGAATGTTATGTTTTTGACTGTATGTGTTCAGATTTCCTGTTTTTTTCTGACCAACAGAAACAGATACTCGGATTCAGGTTCCCAATCACACATGACAAAAAAACCCTAAAATCCTCATAATTGCAAGAGTGAAACTAGCAAATATTTGGTATTTTTGCTCAGAAAAAGGGCTAAAACAATTAATCAGTGTCAAAAATTGTTGCCTAATGACTCGAGCTTTGATCACATTGCTGCAAAACTCAATACTGATCTTCAATACTGCCTGTCTAATACAGTGGTTCCCAAACTCATTTGCTTTTAAGCCCTTAACACAAAGTAATACATAGTTCTGACCTATCATCACAGCCTGTCTATGTGTTGTGAGATTCTTAGATTATTTGATTTCAGCTGTTAAATGCCCGAAGAGGTCAAACTATGCAGCATTTCACTAGAAGGAAGCAGAGATTAGATCAATATAAATGATTCTGTGTTTTTCATCCCTTTTTCCTACACCAGTAGCCGTCGTCTGCCACCTTATTTGATGCGAGCTGTTAATCCCGCTGCAGGTATCACTGGTGATACCACTGGCGTAGGTGTCAGGCTGTGTCACACTTACATTGTTTCATTTACTATTATTATTACTATAAAGTGATACAGTGTAAAGAGACTGTGGTCTATAAATTTTCAACTGCAATTGCTATGTTTATGTCTTCTCATTCATTGTGGAGGCGAGTAGAGATCAGGGTGAAAGAAAGGTTTGTCACTGAAAAGAGTCTTTCTTCAGCTCATTCACAGCCACAATCTCCAAACAAAAACTGACCAATCAAGGTTCTTATGGTCTCCGTGTATCTGAGTGGTGCACATCTTACATCTGTAACCCCTCAGTGCAGGACTATGAATTCAGCTCGTGACCCCTTGAAGGAACGACCGGCCTAATACGCCCAGAGATTTTAAATAGATATGAAAGGCATGTCTCAGTGTGCATGGATAGGAGGGGGAAAAAAAAGAGATGAGAGATAATGGCAGCAATGCGTGTGTGTGTTTGAACATGTGTGTGTGTAGAGAGGAAAGAGAGAGGGGACGCAAGGAAGTTTGACTAAATGGCTTGTTGCCTCAGCGAAGCCCAAGTCATGCATGAGTGAAATTCAGAATTGAGCTTCTTGTGCATTTAATGGACCAGAAAGCGAGAGGGAGAGAGCGAAAACAGAAGACAAATCAAAACCCAACGCGCAGACACAGATACAGTCGTTGAATGTGTCTTTGAAGCACCGCAGAGTTTAAGCAGGCGTAATTTGCACCTCGATGGCTTATTTCCCCCTTTCTCTTCACGTTGCAGAGTGGCTGTAACTACCACAACCCAAAGTGGAGAACAGGAGCGAGTGCTCACAAATGTCAAGGACGGAGGAGTGAAATGTATTGTGTTGAGGAGTAGGAGGCAGGTGAGAGAGAGAGAGAGAGAGAGGTGCAAATAGAAGTATTGATTCTTCTCCGTCTTACCCATATTGCCTCTGAGCCCACGTAGAATGGACTTGCTGAACTCCAACAGAGAGACCTGCAGACAAAGAGAAAGAGAGGCAGCGGTGAGGAGGGATATTTTAGCTATCGGGCAGCACGGACGAGGAGAAACACGGGCGGGCAAGGACAGATACTCTCTCCCTGTCCGTGCTTGTTTGTCTCAGATGTTAGCATGTATACCGGGTGTATCAGAGGCTGACTGTTACTTCCTCAGCATACACACACACACACACACACGCACACACACACATTGACACACTCGCACTGAAATAATGATTGTGCACAAACATCTGTGACCTTTCTGCCTCCCGAGTTCACCAAGAATCAGCTGAGGCTGAGTAAGAAAGGAGAAACTTATCCTCCTCCTCTCTGCCCGTCCTCTGACTTCATTTCAACATTCCTCCAGCTATTCACCACTCTGCTACCCCCCCCCCCTTTCGCTGCTCTGACTTCATTGGCGTTCGTCTTTTGTTCAAATGTACGTATAAATGCACATTTTCTTCTCTTCAGCGGGACAAAGAGGAGAGAGACACGCAGCCATTTCTTGCTCCCATCCCCTCTCGCTCTCCTTATCCTCTCTCCCCCTCCTATTCTCTCTGTAGTCTCGCACACAATAACAAAATACCAAGCGCTGCCATCTCCCATCAGCTGCATGCTCGGGGAGCGGCGTCGCAGCGCTGGCCCCGGAATGAGGACACACAGTCAGTTGTTGTTGGCGCCGCTGTTTGTCAATCACACCTACACTCGACGGTGCTCCAGCTGGCGAGCTTTAAACGAAACAGCAAGGGAGGGCTGCTGTCGAGGTCTGGTGTGCGCCGAGACATCGGAGGAGAGGCAGAGAGCATGTGTGGTTAACACTGGAAAAGCCCGGCGGCGGGAAAGCTGTGCGTTAACTCGGCTACACAAAGAGCAAATGTATGGTGGGAGTGGGCTGAGACAGATGGCTGAAAGGAGCATACCAGTGGTTGCTGTGTGTTTTATTCCACTAACCTCAAATTTGTACATACTGCATATATGTTGGTTTTTAGATTGATTTCTTCCAAGCAGCTGTGGGTTTCCATTTGTTTCAGTGCAGCATGAAAACCAAGATGAAGAAATTTGCTTGTGATCCATCATCAGCGACCATTTAGCTGCCTTTAATTTTAGTTAGATTATCATCATTTGGTCATGTCGTTGTAAGCCATGAACATTTCGAAGCTTTGATATTTGAGATGTGAGTTTAAAACCAGTTGTTTATCTCTTCAGGACGTACATTACTTTGTCAAAGCTTTACCATTTGAAGGTAGCAAACGGTATATTTGTCCATAAACATACAGAAAACCTTGGGTTTACTGGAGGACGACAGCTCTTGAGCCTGTTTTGAGTCTCTGCCATCTTTAGGTTATGACATCAGTTTACGAAACACTTTCTTGCTTCAGAATATTGTTGATTGTAATTAAAGAATAAGTCTGGGTGGGCCCGTTTCGCCAAATCCTAAACATACAAGCTGCCACTTGCAACAAGAGTTTCCTTAACATTTTGATAAACAGTGGGAGTTTGGTTTATTTTGATCTACCATACAACATCCTGTGTCCTTAAAGACTCAGCAGTGCACTGATTCCACAGATGAAAATAGTCCCAAACAAATGCCCTTTTTGCAGTTGATTCTGTAATATTTCCTAAGAACTACAGTGTCCAGATGTATTAGGAAATTATTTAACCTTTTGTAAAAATGATGATATATTTGTGCCCTTTTTCTAAAGATTTACATCTTCAGTAGGAACCAACAGACTGAGAGGGTAGGAGGTCATTGTGTATTCAGATTTAATGACTTACTGGTTTTGGTCTTTTTATGGGATTTTTTTAAAACAACAAAAATATAGAACATCATCAGCTTTATCCCTTACGTTAATGACAACATTTGTGGGTACTTGGCTTCTGATATGATCCTGTGTGTTTAGCGTCTGACACTCACTTGTCTGTGAGGTGCGAGGCTTCGCTCCCAGGTACGCCAGGTTCACGTTGGCCTTCCTGCCGTCGATGATGGGGTTGGCGTCTTTGCACGCTCGCTCTGCCGCCCCTCTGTCCACCATGGTCACCTGTTGACAGAGTCACAGCAGTACTTATTAATGCCACTCTCTCTCTCTCTCTCTCTGAGCCACACGATTGCATGAGAAAGTCCAACACGAGTGCACTGATGAAGCCACAGAGCTGGGCAGCCCCCGAGGAGGCCCCTGTCCTCGTCTCTCCTTGAATGATTCAATCTTTTTGCTGTGTGTGAGGAGACACTGACTCCGCTACATGAAGCCAGCAATCAGTGTATTTTAATGCTTCCAGTGGAGCTCATGTAGGAGGTGTTTTTTTTTTCTTCTTTGGACTGGGCTGCCAATGCTCAGATACTTGAATCTACCTTGAGGGAGTGGGATGAGGAGTGGGCAGATAGCAGTGGGAAGGGGTGGTAAAGGTTAGGCACGCACACACACACACAGTGCAGCTACACATAATACACAAGGTAAACTACAGCTGCACACAACCCCACCACCAATAAATGGAAAGCAAAACTGCCAGGCTTGCTTTCATTTCGCAGCATCAGACTCTGGACTCTTATGCAAACAGAAGCAGCGGATGGTTTGAGATCACCAGGGTTCAAGAAGCTGCTGCGGGGAATTAAGACCGCTGAGGGGAAGTCAGGGATGAAATGATCGTGTTGTCCCCAAGCAGGGGAAAACAACTCAACACACACACACACACACACACACACACACACACACACACTGGCTGATCGGCTGATTGGCTCGCTGGCTATAGGCAGAGGCAAACACCATCAACATTTTAACTACTTCACGTCAGCCGAAAACACACAAATCCATCTTCTTACAATCTCTCGTTCTCTTTTTCACACACAAACTGGCAGCCACTTGCACAAACACCCAAATCAACACTGGCAGAGAGACAGAGAGAGAGAGAGGAGGGGAGGGAAGAGCTTTATGGGAGGAAGTCAAAATGAAACTACTGCAGCCTTATCTTGCAGAGCCAACTGACATGTCACACCTCTATGACCAAGGACTCCTACCCCTCACCTCTCTCTCTCTCTCTCTCTCTCTCTCTCACACACACACACAGAAACACAGACATCTGTCCACAGATGCAGCAGCTTAATACCAACTCAAGTGTGTCACCGTCCCATTTTGTGCCTCTTCCTGCACTACAGATCCCACAGACACTTTCACTGTGTGCTGTCTATCTGTCTTTCTGCCTGTCTCTCTGTCTGTCTGTCTGTCTGTCTGCGGACATAATTGATGACACACTTGTAAGAAATAATCTGCTACTCATGCTTCAAGCATGTGACTGCCACCACCAGACACACAGAGCTGCTGCTGCTGCTGAGACAAAGTGGCAGTGTGTGCAGCCTCCGAGGCCCAGAAGAGGCTGCGATAACCAGGAGATAAAAAAAAAAAAAAATACAATTAACCAGAAAGATAAAGTCGCTTTAAACTCATTACCGGCTGCAACAGACATGATCTAGTGTGTTTTCAGCCCCCTCTGACTATCCAATTAAAGTCAGAGCAGCTGATAAAACCTTAATTAAAGCCCATATTTCACTCCACATGTGTTCGACTCCTCATCTGCAACCCCCCCCCCCTCATCCATCCATCCTTCCCCCCCTCATCCATCCATCCTTCCCTCCCTCATCCCCACAAAGCAGCAACTTGGATGAACTCACAAAGCCGTATCCTCTGGACTTGCCCGTCTGCTTGTCGGTGATCACCACCGCCTCGTCGATGTCCCCGAAAGTCTCGAAATATTTCCGAAGTGAGGCGTCGTTGGTGTGGTAGGGCAGCCCGCCGACGAAGATCTTGGTGTAAGTGGTGTCTTTCTCCATGGTGGGGTGCATTATCTCCAACGGGACCCCGACCAGCTGACCCAGAAACAGCGGTGAACTCATGCGGCTTGGCACGGGCAAGAAAAAAAAAATGAGGAAGAATAACACAAGAGAGAGAGAGAGAGAGAGAGAGAGAGAGAGGAGGTGGTGTTGGTGGATGAAGAAGTTTACGCTCCTCGGTCACCGACAGACTACGTTAACGACAGCGGCGCGTCCATGGCTAAAGCGCGCAGCCTCCCGTGGCCTCACACACTGCTCCTGGATGTGCAGTCCTCCTGACAGGTGTCTGGGAACCTCATGTCTTCCGTCCCCCGGAAAAAAAAAAAAACGAGAAAAAAAAAAAAAAAACGAGAGAGAAAGTCTTAGAGCTTCGGTGGGCGCGTCTTGCGTGCGCCCACTCCGCGTCTGCTCCAATAGAGGAGCGGTGCGTCTTTTCCATCGGCGCATCCCGCCTCCTGCTCCACCCCGCGCACACACACAGAGTCAGGAAACCCCCACACCACACACACACACACATGGCAGCTGAGACACTCCTGCCAATAAAATGAGGAAGCAGTTGAATAATTTGATATGAGAAGTGTCATCCTGACGAGTGCCAAATAATGATTCATGAGATTTTTTTTCTTTTATTTTTATTCGACATGGTTTTGTGGAGAAACTGTCTCCGCTGTAGCCGGGTGGAGAGGAGGCTGTGAAAACCACTGATCACAACAAGAATCAGTAAAATCACAGGAGAAAGATCTGGACTTGGCTTTGGGAGCGATTCGTCCCCAAGATCAAAGGGTAACAAAGGATAAAATAAAAGGATAAAATTAGAAAGCGCACCTCTCGTTTTTAATTTATGATTTCATAAAAGCCTTATTTTGTTTTATTTATTTATTTTTTATTTTTACTCCTGCTTTACTGCTGCTTTAGAAACAGTAAAAGCCTCCATCAGAGAAGTCTACTCATGTATGGGGCTGAATGGCAGGACAGGGCGACCAGAGACCTTCTGGGCCACCCTTAATGTTGTAATACTTAAAGTTTCGAAGGCTTGTAAAAAAGGGCTGTAACACTTCAAGAATTTTCAAGACAGAGAAACAGATCAGTCCAAAATTAGGCAGACGGTGAGTCACAATGTGTCAAACATAAACCTTTTTTTTGGTGTTTTGCAATTTTGTGTTTAGTACTAATACAATACTACTACTACAACTAATGAATAAAACCTCTACAGGCATGCTACTGGGTCTGTTAGTTGCAGCGGTGCTTTGAAAATGCTGATGCATAGCAGGAGTAATGTTAATATAATCATCATCATCATCATAATATCATGTTCACCATCTTAGTTTAGTGTGTTAGCGTGCTGACATTTGCTGAGGCTGATGGGAATAGTTTTCAAGGTATTTGGTCATAAACGAAAATATTGGACAAACTGACATTTTGACCGGCATCAAGTAGCTGTCGAGACATTTCACTCTGAACCACAAATGTGAACCCCAGTGGTGTTGAACATGAATGTCTGTACAAAATTTATCTTGCTCTACCCAGTAGATGTTGTCACTGTCATGGCTAATAGTTATGTCTTATTAAGATGAAACATTTAAATACTTGTCCTTATAAAATGCATAAAATCAATGCTACATTAAAACACGAGACACAAAAATTGCCTCTTGTCTTAGGTCTTAAAGATGTCTGACCATTTCTTTAGTTACAAAACTGGAGTTTGAAGGGTTGTGTGAGTCAGCCGACAGTAACCTGGCAGCCAGGCTGACCGACACTGTAATTTTATTACAAATGACAAGTCTAAGAAGGAAAAGTCACTCAAAGCTTTGAAAGGGCTGACAAGGTTCTGTAGGTTTGGGTAAAGTGAAGTCTAAGTCTAAGTCTCTAAGTCTAAGTAAAAGCAGCAGCTGGGAGGGTGGTGGGAGGGTGTGGTGGGTGGGTGGGGGTATTCTGGAGGCGTCAGATCTTTTTTTCATGGGGTGCAAAATCATTAAGAGAGAGGGTAAGAAAGTGGGATGATTAATGACAAAAGAACTCACAGGAGGGGGTGACCAGTTTGCAGGAAACAAACAGCAGATAAAAGCATGGCTTCAGATGGCGTCACGAACCTCAGTGTCACCGACAACAGCCAGTCGGAGAGTCGGTTCACTTCTGAGGATTTGCCACACAGATGTCCTTCACACTCTGAATTCCCTCACGCTTTCTCTCTCTCTTTTACTCACACACAAACACACACACACAACTCCCACAGACGGGCAGACTCCAGCCCTCATAAACAATAAGAGGACCCTACACTTGTAGCTTGTGGCCCTGTTACTGCAGTAAAACACCATCTCAGGTGAACTACAACACGGCTGGATGCTGTATTTTTCTCGCTGCACACCGATAGACTGACTGCAGGATAGGTGAGTCATGTGCAAAATGAACATTTGTGCAAAAAGACAACAGAGACATTGTAATGTTTAAATATAAATTTGTATTTACATCAATATTAACATCAAGAAACAAGGTAAGAAAAGAAATGCAATTGTATTTTACATCCTGTAATAATGACTGTATGTTTCCCAGATGTGTTTTCTCTTTTCTGTAAGTGCCAACGATGCACTCAGAGGAGTTTCTTTCCTTTAAAGCAAAAAAATTTTTTTTTAACATTTGTAGATTAAACTTTTATATTCTTCATTGAGACTGGGGTAAAAAAAAAAAAAACAAACAAACAAAAGAAGTAACTCCAAGCTATTATTCTGAGACATAAAGACATTAACCATGAAACCTCCTTTCCAACGTAGAAAATCTCGACATTCTCTTGTGAAATAACCGTTTGCAGCACCACAATTCAACTGGCCATAAGGTCTACAGGAAGGAAGAAACAATCACAAACAAAAACTCAAACCACCTCAGCAGAACCAGACTCATGTCTACTCTGTGTCATACGGATGGGGATATAATATATGCAATTAAACATATTTAGTTCAATGTATATTAGAGGTTATGTGCAACAGTAAAAGCACACATGAGTACTTGCACGATCTACGTCAGGAACTGTTTCTACGCACTGCAGAATGACAAACAAAAATCTTTGGATTTGAGCATGTATTCAAAAGGTAGATATCATAACAAAAGCTTCACAGGAAATACAACAAAAGTAAAGGCAAACTTTAATCACCTGTCAAGTGATTGACAGGTAATGAGGGATTAAAACTACTTCTTGTGTTGCTCCCATCAGGATTAAACATCTGTAAAGAAACAAACAAACAAAAAAAAGGACTTATGGACAGTTACACAGTGAGACTGATTTCCAAAGTCTGAGGCTGAATGATCAAATCGGCAAAAAGTCAAAGCACGGAAATCTCAGGAGTGAAACTTAAGTTACACATGGAAGCATGATGTTCGGTTCAGAAAATACACCCCCTGTCCCCCCGCCCCCCCCAACATACTGGTAAGACATCTGGGCCCCTAGAAGCCTAACACAATCATGTGTCAACTCTTTTTGTATAGGCATATAATGTGTTTTCCTTTTTTTTTGTCAAAAGAAAAATAATTTATTTTAAAAAAATTACACACTTTAGCACCTCTTTAGCTAAGATTATGTCTCAGAAAACAAAGAGTGCCTTCTGAGAAAAAGAAAGTGGCAGTATGAAGGAAAATCTACACAAACTGCTTACAAAAAGGAGGCCCTTCCTTTCCAACCAATGGTTAAAGTATTGAAAATAAAAGCTGACCTATGACGGATTAAGAAAATTACACTTTTAAATATCAAGCCTTACAATCTGTGCAAAAACAGTATGTGACCTACAAAAGCATATATATATTTATATATAGTACATTTGAAGCATATTTACAATTCATATTCACAGACTAAAGGAAAAGAAAAAGCTCCAAACAAGACATCATGTCTAATACTGCAGTGCCGTCGCTTTGAGCAAATTATACTTCAGCTCTGTCCTCAGAAGGAAACCAGGGGGAAGGATTTATTGCTAGAAATCTGCACACTGAAATCTAAACACACACTTTCTCTTACAGTGTGACCTAATATACACATAATCTTATAATTGGCAATCAATTTGATTTCTGTGTTTGTAGTAGTAATATTGGAAATTGGTGCGAGGTAACCAAAATATCTGCAAGGTTTTGAATTTAAAAATCACCCCTGGAATGATAAATGACCACACAATGAATCTGTATAAATATAAGTGGAGTTCTGAATGTCAATAGAAGTCTGTCTGTGTCAAGAGGGATTTTTAAAATTACTTAAAAATGGTTCATTTCTCTTACTGTAATAAATCGGTTCGCTGTAGATGAGAGCGTTGGATAAAATCTGTGCTTACTGCCTTTCTACTGGTTCCCACTTCAGAGAAAAGATCACCAAGGTTGCCCCATTACCAATCAACAGCCCCCATTACTCAGAGAGGAAAAGTTTGAGAACACACAGAAATAAAACAGTAAATGTCTGCTGCTATGCATTAATTCTTGGGTAAAGGCCTCTATATTGCCACAATCCTTTTGATGTTGGCCTTTCCTTAAAGTGCAATCAGCCAACAAGTAATTCAGTCGTACTTTAGCCCGGTGGCGTCCTGGAGGACAACACGATGTGCTACTGCTTAATGACATTCATCTGAGCGTCACAATCTGATGGCTCGTTGTCTCGAACTGTGTTGACTTTACATCGCGTACGCAGAGATCCTTCGGGAGCAGCAGTGAGGCCGGCAGATTTAAAAATCCTGCAAAGTTCAGAAACAAGAGAGGAACCCCACATTTGAAATCTGAACGCAGTTTCATGGTACATTCGACTCGAGGAGGGGACATCTAAACACATTCGTCCCACGTCCAAGTCCGTGATCCACTCCAGCGTCTGTTCACCTTCACCGTTTGGTCCGGCGAGCGGCGTGTGTGTTTACAGAGGCACACACTCCGCTCAAATAGAGAGGAATATTAAACTACTGTCTACGAGAGGAATCACAGAGCTGTCTATCTAGGATTTATGTGTGTCACAGTGTTTCTGATTCTTATGAACGCTGTGTTTGTCATGGATGTAGGTGACAGTCTGTCTGTTTCCTCCAGGTTGCCAGACTGCCGTTACTGGCCGTTGAGCCCAAAGAATGTTCACTCCCCCGCCTGGTGGGAGTGCAGCACTGCACTACACACACACACACACACACACACACACACACACACACAAACATCCACACACACGCATAGCCTGGTCCTCCACACACTCCAGTGCTGCAGCCTCGTCCTGTCTCTGGATGGAGATCACAGTGAGACAAATGTTTCCGCCATGATGCTCAACAGTACTTCTGGATTAGGGGGAGAAGAAAAGAGAAAAAAATGTAGAAAATGAACAAAAGAGCACAATTGAAATGCAATTGAGCAGCCACCAGAATCTGACAGGATGGGTTCACATTTTGAAATAATACAGACATGCCCATATATGCACACTACAATGGTTTATTGGCTGCTGTAATTTCACTTTAAGCGATGAGGTATAAATCCTTTTCGTTCTGTGCAGAAATTAATCTTATGTTCAACGTGACACTTCATCAATTAGTGTGACAAAGACAAATAAAATGTATATCTTTCAAATCTATAAAATTAGCACAGAACATTTCCATCCAAATTTAGCCTCAAAACACAACATTTCCAGAAAAACAACAAAACAAAGTCTGAGTTAATGTGAGTTTCCATCCATAATGTGAATATTAAGTCTGTATTCATTGCACTTTGTTTCCCTTGTTGTTCCCTTGCTGAGCCACAGAAGAGAGATTGTAACACAACGCATATTTGGGACTAAAAAACTGTATATTTGGGTGATGCCCATTTGGTTTATCAAAATAAAATTCATTTTATCCTCCATTTCTTATAATTACACTGCTATAAAAAGAGACTGGGACTGCATGGGAGGAACAATTGCAGCAAGCAATAACCCCTTCAGTGCACATATGGGCAAGATAAATTTGAAAAATGTGGACTATCCTTTAGGCATTCAGACTCTCCTATCCTCTTCACTTACCTGATCGGGCCCCATAGGCATGCGTCCCATCACCATTGGGTTCATACCCATCTGCCCTCCCATCTGGCCCATGTGACCTCCTCCTCCACTGGATGGCATGCCCCCGTTCATCATCATGCCACCATACTGGCCCGGATTCCCCTGCTGCCCAAACTGCTGCTGCCCCGAAGGTCCCTGCTGCCCAAACTGCTGCTGGGGGTACGAACTGGTGAGAGAGAAAGACATGAAGGAAGAAGGGTTTAACTGAGAGCAGGCAAGAAAAACAAAACCAACATTCTCCCTCATGGCATCTGAGGCCCCGTGTTGCAGTATCTGTCATAAATATCTTTGATTTCATACCTGTTGCGCCCCATGCCTCCCTGCGACCAGCCTTTCATTTCTGCACCTTGGTACATGGGGCCGCCCTGTGGATGCTGTTGCATCATGGGATTTTGAGGCCCCAGGCGGCCAGGCATCATGGCGTTAGGAGGACTGCCGCCTGACGGGCCGAATGAGGGGTCTCCCTGCTGGCCCATTCCTGTGGAGATAAATCCAGCCTCAGGTCACTCATATTTCCACAGGAAATACACAAATGATACAGAAAAATAAAGATGGATGACGATCCTGTTGGCTGGGAGTGTGTTTTGATACTTACTATCCCTTCATTAACAATATTTGGTCTGACTATTAAAAAAAAAACAGAGACAAGGGAGATGTACAAGGACAGCCTTCTGAAAAACTTCTGCTAATCTTCCTTTTTACATGACACCAGAATCCTTCAGTGCACAAACTCACCACCAGGGAGCAGCAATATTCTGCTGGCCAACCCCGACTGCTCACTAGACTCACCGTAGTTTCCTCCATAGCCAAACTGCTGGGGCCCAGGCTGGCCCATGTTTGGCCCTCCCATGGGGTTGTCCATGCCACCAGGAGCTGTGACGTTTGGAGGGGGGCTGAATCCTCCTGCGGCTGCAGCAGCAGCCGCTGCTGCCTGCTGCTGCTGTTGCTGCTGCATCAGCATCATCATGCGCTGCCTCCTCATCTGCATGGTGACCATCTCCCTGCTGCGCTGAGCCATCATCTGAGCATTGAGGAAGCCCGGCTACACAAAACCAACAACATTAGAGAGTTTGACACTTCACATATGTGTGTATGTGTGTGTGTTAAAAAATACACAGTATGTAATGTTAAAAATGGCCGAGGTCTCATTAACAAAAATCTGGTTATATCAAATTTCATGAACTGCCAAATATCCTCCTGAAGCTGCATCAAAGATATATTTTTGACTAAATCTTACACCACCAACAACATTATTTCATTATTTTGTGTATTGTTGTAGACCCCTGTGTTAAATTAAAGTCAATAGAGGATATGTTGGCCATCAGTATCATCTGAGCCAGATGATACTGAATAAGCTTAAAAACTGTGGAGTTTAAGGTAAACACCAGGGGGGAGTAACTTTATTTCTTTAACCATACCTTGGATGTCCACATAAAATAAATAGTTTGAATCTGACCAAGGACCTCTGTTGCCACTCCCCTCCCTCTCCCCCCAACTCCTGTCTAAACTGGCTTACAACCAGGACAAGAGCAGACAGACCTTCATCTCTGTTGAGCATCACCATATTCTGATATGTTACCCTTAAATAAAGTTGTTAATGTGTGAATTCTGGGCCACAATCTTTCACTAGAACA
The DNA here is from genome assembly GCA_023238725.1 of Scortum barcoo. NCBI lineage: Eukaryota > Metazoa > Chordata > Actinopteri > Centrarchiformes > Terapontidae > Scortum > Scortum barcoo. The sequence continues at coordinate 17,467,602 of CM041549.1, forward strand.
CAAAATCTGGGACAATAAGTCTGATAGTACAAAATCAGTATCACAGTGATTCATTTGTGAGCGTTTCTGTCATCTACCTGTCCTCCCATGCCAGGCTGCATGCCAGGTCTCATGCCAGGGTTGCCTCCTGGGTTCTCCATCTTCATGCCCATGCCTTGCCGTGTCTGATTCATGAACTGAGGGAGGACAAACAACATTCAGCTTAAGATGGAGGAGCAAATGCTACTCTGATGCCATCCCACTTTCATACATATGTCTGTTTACATGGTGCATCACATTTGGCAGTTAGAAAACAAGAAGTATATTTTAAAGTAATAGAAAATTATGCATCAGATATTGCATAAGCTGCAACTCCAGGATCCTATCCCCAATTTAAAAACTATCAAGAGCAGATCAAATATGTGATTCCAAGTTCCTTTAATCTATTGATGGCATCACAGATATTTTTCTCTAGATGACTGATTCTAACCTGCATATTGACATTTATAAGTAAACATTATATTAACACGGTTAGACAGGAACTAATAGTATATTGAGACAACTGGGAACCAAACTTCCTGTTTGTATGTAAACTGGCGAGATTCCTATACCTGCTGTCCCTGCAGCCTCTGTTGCAGCTGGAGCCTCATGGGTTTGTTGGCAGTCATCATCCTGGGTCTCATCATGTTGGCACGGGGGTGCCCCATGCCGCCCATTCCACCCATACCAGGGAAGCTGCCACCTTGGCCCATCTGAGAGAGAATGGGTGCAAACCCCCCCTGCTGGCCCTGTCCCTGCATGGGGTTCCCTCCATAGCCAGACTGCATGGGCATGGCGGGGGGTCCGGGATAGCCCTGTCCGTAGAGTGGCTTCTGGTCCAGCACCATAGATGGATCCTGTCCTGGAAAAGGCTCCAGCTGCTGCTCAGATCCCTGCGTCTAGAGCAGACAGGACAAGAGGACAAAAGGAGTTTGTCAAACTTCTCCATCTAATTGATTAATTTCCAATTGGTTGGCTCTGTAATTGTCTTTTTCTAAGCAGCGCAGACAGATCCCTCTGGGCTCATCTATCTCCCTTCAGCGAAACAACAGTCTGAGTCATGACTGCAATTTCTAATGCAAAGGGGAACATAAAGCTCACTTAAGAGTCATGAGATGCAGACTGATCATTGCTCCTTTCACTTTGCTTCTAGGGGCACTGAGAAGAGCACATGATGAGAAGAGCACATGACGATGAGAGCGCTGATAATTCATCTTTTTCTGATGACCCACCTGGCTGACAAGGTCTGGGATGCCAAGGGCTCGGTCTATTTCCTCCAGAGCGATGCCATCCGTGTTATTCAGCAAAGAGTCCAGCTGGTCCAGGAGTGCCCGCTCATCGCTCTGACCCTCACTGGTGGTGGGAGGCACCAGGAGGTCATCCAAGGTGTTTCCAAACTGGCGTCTACAAAGCACACAAACCATAAGGTTCAGGATAAACTGCCTCCTGAGCTCACTGCAGCTTTTCAGGCATGAATACAGACAATAAGGGATGTTGCACTGACCGGTTACCCTCCATGCCCATTATAGTGTCTGGCCAGGAGGGGGACTGATTGGGCTGGCCCTGCTGGCTGAAGGGGCTCATACCCATGCCCATATCAGCAGAGCCTCCTAAACCAGGAGAGACAACACAAAGTTCACACACATACAAAAGAATCTGGGCAGTCAGATGCTACAGGTTATACAGGTGGGATGTACTGACCAGGGATGGAGAGTATGTATTATGTAATTAGGTAATTAAGTAATTTGGATATGTATGCACACATTTTTGGTCAGCACTCTCAACACCTGGCAGCAGTATGACAGACGTACCCATTTCCATGAGCTGCTGTTGCAGCATGGACCTGGTGCCCGGTACGCTGTTGGAGCGGCTGACCATTGGCCCAGACATCATGCCCTTGCCATTGTTGTACTCCATGCCTGGGCGCATCATGGAGGGGTGCCCTGCTGAGCCCACAGGGCTGGCACTGGAGCGGGACATGCCCCAGTCCCCTGAACCCCCCATGGGAGACCTCTGGGGAACCATGCCCCTGTTCATTGCTCCTGGGAATAGATAAACACCAGATTTTCATGTGTCAGTATTAAAAAGGAGAGCAGTGAGGTATTAGTCCTCAACATTTATGGTCTGTGTCATTTAAAGGTTATCTGATAGTAGGATAATATGACTTATTCAAATGTAGTCAAGAACCTAAATAAAAGTGAGTGAAGGAGGCAAAGATGGATTTGAGAAAAATATGCTCAAAGTATTTGAAACACTTGAAAACACACCCATGTTTCCTGGGTAGCCGTCTGGGCTGCCCATCATGTTCTCCTGCTTAATGAGCATCGGGCGTCTACCTGGTCCTCCAGGGCCACCAGGAGGCTTCCCATCCATGGACATGGCTCTCTGGAAGGGCCCCCGAGGCCCCGGCCCCATTCCTGGACTCCCTGTATGCAAAAGGTATAAACTCATTGGTCACACACTTCTGTCATTCTCAGTAATAGGGAGAATAATGTCTGTGTTGCATGAAAAGAGGAATAGTTGATGTGGAAGTATTTTGAAAATATTGGTATCTTATTAAGAAATTTTGTGGGATTATAAACCTTACATATGGTTTAATTCAAATTATGGATTTGTGGAGAATACGAATATATAAATGTACATATTTTCACAGCATCTAATGCTGTTATGATGTAGAAACACATTTTCAAACAGCTTTTATGTTCAAGAGTTGCCTTTTCATTTAAATCTGAATTATCCTAAAGCCTAAATTCAAAACATAAAGTCCAGAAATGAAGCTATAAAGAAAGAAAGCATCATATGATGTTTCACTGGCATTTTGTATTGATATCCTGACATATGACGTCACAACACCTGCCCTGCGTGTAACTGTCACTTCTTATAGGCTTCAGTCCTTGAACCACTTACCCTGCAGGTTGTCGTCAAGGCAACCCTGGGGTTTGTTTCCTATGTCGTTAGCCCCTCCACCTCCAGCCTGATCCGGGTAAAAGTCAGAGCTTGAACCCCTCAGATCTCCAAGGATAGACTCCAGGTTGTGCAACTAAATATTAAAACAGACTAGTCATTACATAAATGTCTATGAAGATTCACATTGATCCAGATAATAGGTGGCACAGTAAGTCAAAGGCTATGCAGTTACATGTCTGGATACACTACATCAATAACAATATCATAGTTGCAGTTATCCTAATATGTCTTACAAAGAAGCAAACTTACGTCATCAGGTGGTTCTGACTTTATCTTGCTCTCAAGATGCTCATGTGCAGGGCCGGGCCCAGATCCAGGACCTCCCCGAGCAGGGCCGCCAGCGGCCAATGAGGCTCCCTTCCCCTCTAGCTCTTCAAGTTTAGGCTTAACATCCGCCGGCTCTTTGGAATCATCCTTGTTGAGGAGGTAGTGGAGGAGAGCATGAGTCTTCTCCTTCTTTGGGCTATGCTGCTCCTGTTTGGGCTCCGTGATTATCCCGGGCCCAGCCCCAGCCCCTGATCCTCCTGTTCCAACCTCTCCGCCCTCCTGGACCCCTAGTGAGACTTTTCCTGTAGCCTCAGCTGTGATCTTAGCTACTTCATCTGGGGTATTGCCATTTTGAAGAAGCTTGTGGAGGATCTTGTGCTTTTCTTGCAGCGAGCCTGTGTAATGGGCTGATGACAGTGATGTTGACACGCCCCCTGGCCCTGTTGCCTGGCCTGAATTGGCACTGGCTGAAGAAGAGGAGGAGACCCCTGTGGACGAGGGGCTAGTCATGCCTCCAGTGGGGTCTTTACTGTCTGAGCCTGCAGGAGTGTTGCTGCTGGTTGGTGGTGGTGGCACGGGGGGCCCTGTTGGCCCGCTACCACCTATTCCCAGCTCTTCAGTTGGGGAAGTCAGCAACTGCAGCAGCTTCTTATGCCCCTTACTGTCTGGCACCCTGCGAGGGGGTTCAGAGCCCGCCGCCCCCGCCTCATTGCTTCCTTCACCAGACTCTTTAGTCGCTGTGGCTGCCTGGCTGTCTGGTCGGTCTCCAGAACTCTCGGCCTGTGGATGCTGATGATGGTGGTGATGGTGCATGGGGTGGTGATGGTCGGTGGGCCCAGGCCCCAAGCCTCCCGCTGGGCTTTTGGAGCCATCTTGACCTGGTTTGGCCGGCTGAGTGGGCTGAGAGGAAGAGGAGGAAGAGTGGACGCTGGGAGAGCTGTCTGGTTTTAGAGCTGGCGAGGGCGACGTTAGCGTTGAGGGGAGGGAGCTCCCTACTCCCTCACTGATCGCTTGTAGGGCGTTGAGGGAGCTGCTGGAAAAGGTGGTGGTGCTCCCCCCACTTCCTCCACCACTGACAATGCCACTCATGGGAGAGTGTATACCTAGAAGGGGAAACATAACTCAAATGAATCCAATCAAACTAACAAGTCAATCGACTTACGAATACACACTGGACACTGATCCGCTTACCTCCAGGTGAGAATTGGTTAGCCCCCATCTTTGGGCTCCCTCGGTTACGGGGCGACATCAGGAGTCCCTGCTGGGGGCCGCCCATTCTGGGGCTTCCCGCTGGGCTGTTCATGCCACTCAGACCAAACCCTCCACTGCTCTGAAACGGGGGCTGTTGTGGGTGCTGCTGCATGCCTTGGCCCGGATGATTCATGGGACCCATCTGATTCATCTGATTCATGTGCCCCACCTGATTCATCTGCCCCATCTGATTCATCTGCATCATGCGGTTGCCCATGCCTCCACCTCCACTTCCTCCTCCACTGCTCCCTCCATACATCGACCCTCCTCCCATTGGACCCATGTGGCCCTGCTCGTTCATACCAAAACCCCTGTTCATGCCGCCCATGCCTCCCATCCCCATCCCCCCACCAGCGTTCATGTTCATTTGGGCATTTGGGTTGGGGCCTCCCATACCCTGCTGTCTCATGGCGTTTGGCATCATGTTCCCACCCTGAGCTGAGCGGTAACCATTTGGTTCCCTGTGTGGAAGGAGAGGGAAAACAAGCACAATGTTTAAAAAAAAAAAAAAAAAAAAAACCTTGAAAATGCTGTAACTGTAACAACAACCACTCTCAGACTGCAGACGCTCAGTATAAAAAGCAGCTAAAATACGAGCTCCTGTGTCTGAGTCGTCTCAATGTTCACAGGATGTCAGTGTATAAAAGCCACACTTCAGCTGCTACTTCAGCTATTCGCGCGGCATGAATACCTCGGCTGCCTCGCATAGATATTCTGGAAGTGCTTTTTTTGTCAGTGCAGTAAATGACACATCCTTTGCTGTGTTTGAATGGAGTGTGCGCACTTTCTGCTTCTGACCTCTGTAGCAGGTGAGTGGAGATGAAGCCTTGAGGCTCGTTGCTCATGGGGTGGCGGTACAGCTTGCTCTTGGTCTGGGCTGTGACTGGAGTGCCGTCGGACAGGGAGAAGCGGTACAAGGGCGTCTCAGCGTGACCCTGCAGAAAGGCTGCGCAGACAGATGAAACGACAAATTAACACCCCGGAACACTTATCTGATAACAAAGGTCATCAATCACGGCCTTTGTGTGGAAACCAACTATGTGATTACAGCGAGGATCAATGTTGTAGAGCTCAGACATTTGTATTCATGAGATCAATATTGATACACTAATGCATGAGGTGTGTGCTTATATATTTAACCAGTAGGTTTCATTAAGATTCAGGGTTTCTCTCTGAAGGGAGCCAGGCTGAGATAGATAAAAACAAATCATTTCAGAAAGACAATATACTGTTCAAAGGTATAAATGTAACTATGTAAGAGAGAAGACTGAATACAGTTCATAAAATACAGCAACACCCTGATGATTTTTCCTCCAGCTCTTGAAATGTGGATCTAACATCGCTTAACTAGGTATTTCAGCAGTTTATTCTATGAGTGTGTGTATCTGTGTCTGTGTGTGTGAGAGAGAGAGAGAGACACACCTCATGGTAGTGTCAAGTTTGTGCGACCAGGGCTGCCCGTCACTGTGCTGGAGGAACATCTGAATGCAACGCCTCAACAAATCCTCCCAGCCTGGACGCATCGACGCTCGCAGAGAGTTCTGGTCGATCTGGATCAGTTTACCTGGTGGGGAGGACAGAGAGGGGGACAACGAGGAGACAAAAGTGGCATGAGTCAAACCTGTTCATGGATAAAGAATTAATTTCCATTTGAGGTCCTGTGTTTGAGCATTTAGGGTTCTGCGGCTCCTCACCTGAGAGCTCATGCCGGGTATTGAAACTCTCCGTTCGCTCCATGGCTGTCACCCGACGGGCGACACAGATCATACATGACTGAAGGTCTGCAGGTGAAAGGAGAGGAGAGTCAGAAATGTTTCATGATAACTGCATGTACTGCTTTTGGGTTTAAATGACTGAAAAAATGCTTCTCTGGCACTCTGAATCGGGATTTTAAAACATGAGACAAATAAATGTGGAAGAGTTTGCCCTCTTGAATCCAGAATCAGTAAATAGTGTCAGGTGTGTGTAAACAAAGAAACAAAGAAGCAGTTCAATTTCGAAGTGGTGACTTTCATATTTTTCCTTCTTTTAAAGATCCAGACATGTTTTAAGAGATCAAAAAATACTCCTTTTGGAATAGTAACTTGTGTCTGATATGGTATGTCCATTAGAAAAAAATGAACTTGTTAAAATTAAAACTACTCATTTAAAAATCTAGAATCTTATTAAATGATTTAAGGTTCATAAGTTTACTGAAAAGTCCATGTGTTTCTCAATCTAGTATGTTATGTCACAAAGACTTTCAAATGTGTGTTAAACTCAGATTTAAACTTAACAAAGAGACAATCTCCCCTTCAGCAGATAAAACTCTGCACAAACATCATCCTGCTCAGTGAGCATCAAACATCCAAGACGCATTTTTGAGTCAAGTGGGACTTTAAATATTCCCAGATATGAATGAAATTTTTTCAGCATTGTAAAATTCAGAAATAATGACCCCTTATCATGAACCTAAAGTGTGTAATTTTGTGGCTACACAAGACTACCTTCCCCCTCCTCAATCATGGCCTTGGGCTGGGTGAGAGCAAAACACTGCATGGTCTCGTAGCGTGGCCCTCCTGGCCCCTCCTCCATGGGGCCGTGGGCGTGGCCGAACTTGACCAGCATCCGGCAAGTGAAGGTGTGACTCTTCTGTCGGGCCGCCTCGCTTCCCCACGACACTCCATTTACTAAAAAGGAAACACAAACAAAAAGAAATTTACACACTGGTGTAAAATGGAATGAGCATGGGACTGAAAAACCAAACGCAACTATGAATAGATTGCCTGTAATCAAATATCACAACAGCTCACACCCTTTCCTGCCGTGGATCCACACACACACACGCGCAGGCCAAACAAACAAAACAAACAAACCACAGTGCAACATGTATTTTCCCTCTTAAATTGAGAAGCAGAAGCCTCTCCTGCTGTTCGGGTCCCTGGCTAAATGGACCATGGGATTAATGTAGCCAAGGTGTCGATTTCCAATATCTCTCCCTCTCAGTCTGCTCTGCAGCGGGCAGAGGCCAGGGACACTCAGCCATCTATCCTCATTTAGGCCCTGACTCCTCATCACCGCACACGCGCGCGCACACACACTCGTTTAGACGGGGTCACCTTCACAGGGGAGAGGGAGGAAGAGGGAGAAAAAGGGAGGCAAACTTCAGAGAGACATCCAACTGCCATCCAAGGTCTGTGTGAAGCCTTATCTGGGGGGCCTTGAGTTGGCTGGAGGTTTCTGACTGGCAGGTGCAGGGAGGATACAAGAGAGGACCCAGGACAGCGAGGCATGTCTGTGGTGGTGGGGAGGGGCTAACTGATAGTGAGAGGTGATTTAACAAGGCCCTGGGTTTCTCTCCGCGACAGAGAAAATGCAGCACGGTCGCTGGGGCCGACATCTCCCCTCAGATGCAATTAGCCAACAGCGAGGCAAGACAGAGGGGGTCAAAAAACACACACTGGCCGACAACAAAAGCTCACTTCATGTATTGTGCATCGAGCGTGCGCCTGTTTTCGCCCGTTAGTGTGTCTGTGTGTCTTGGGTGCTCGTGTGTGTATTTAACTGTAGCTGGCGTGGTCAGCGGTCATCCCGCAGGAATGTGCAGCGAGAGCGCATTTCATTCATGGGTCCAAAAGATAATGAAGGGGCAGAGCAGCAGAGCGAGACACAATGAGGGGTGGGAGAGCAGCGAGGAGCGGGTTGAGAAACAGACAACCACAATATTCATCTTAGTAGGCAGCCATATTAAGTATGAATGAGGCTGAGAAAGAGTGAGTTGAGAGAGGCACAGGGGACGCTCAGAAGAAAAGTAGATAAAGATGAGTTTTAAAAGATAAAGAGGGCGACTGAATAAAGGAGCGTTCAGGGGGAAGGGGAAGGAATAAGTGGGAGAACGTGTCAATGACATGTCGGAGCCGCCGCTGCTTAGGAACATTACTGCAGAGTTAATCGAGTAGCAGGTTCAGTCGAGCACACAGATCCATAATTAATCAGCTTTATAAATAGTGCTCCGTGCACATACTCATGGGCTTACACACACACACATAAAAACACACACACGCGGGCAGCACCTTAAAAAAAATGCAATCCTTTTACTCACATCAGCATGTAAATATACACAATTAAACATACACGTGCACATGCAAGCACACAGTGAATTAAGTGGAGGAAAGTGTGGAGGTGCATTATTCAGCAGTAAGTAGTTTCCAGATGGCTGCCATGGGATCTGAATAGAGCTCAGGCCTGTTTTACACTGTCTGGACCACTGAGTGTGACTGACAGCTGCGCTACGCTCTGCCTGCTTAGCGCAGAGTGGGTGGGTGCTCTTGTGCACGTGCGTTTTGTCAGGTGTGTGTGTGTGTGTGTGTGTCTTTCTGAAAAAGCTCTCATGCACATGAACAGGCTTCCCAGGAGCTCCTCATTATAATGAGAGAAGGAGTTAAGAACGAAGGAGCATGAATAAATAACTGGGTGAGTTTACGCCGACGTGCACGCGGAGTTGTTGCAACCTCTCAAAGTTTGTTTTATACCTCAGCCCAGTGGAAGACGTCAAGCAGGGTTTACTTCTGAGCAGACGTGCAGCCTCCCTGTGAGCATGTTTATGTGTTTATGAGTGTGTGTGTGTGTCTCTCACTGTTGGTCTTGGGCAGGTTCTTGTGGAACTCCTCCCTGTCGTCCTCATGGAGAATATTGTAGACGCTGGTGTTGATGAGCTCCTCCTGTTTGTACTGCAGGTACTGCGTCACGTTGTCCGACACAAACACGATGCTGCCCTCCCGGTTCACCACAAACAGGAAGCCGTCCAGAGCCTGCGAGCACGGCAAGAGACAGGAAGTCACCATGAAGTCACCATGATGAATATTCTTTGATTGGGTGGGGTGGAGCGCTGGACTCACCTGCAGGAGGAGCGGCCCAAGGTGGTCCTTGTCGATGACCCCCTGACCTGTTGAGGAGACGTCTGACTTCTGGACGTCGTCGTCGTTGGATGAAGCTTTTCCTGTAGATGAGGGAGAGGAAAGAGACAAAATGCATTAAAAAAAACAACAAAAAAAGAGCAACAGCCATTTCAAGCCCAGCTGCCTACAAAGAAGCCAAAAAAAACAGTAAAGGAGAAACACAAGGTGAGAGCAACGATACCTGAAATTGGAGGAAACAGCCAGACATTCACTACTGTAGCTGCACCAGCAGGGGGCAGCGTTTCTCAATCTTCACTTTTTTTTTTCTTTTTTTGGGGGGGGGGATTTAAAACTACAGGTGAGGAGGGAGACGGACGGAGGCAGGTTTCTCTTAGGAGCCCGTCAGGAGGAGAAGAGGGCTGGGTGTATGTGGAGCAGGTAGCAGCCGTCCTCATGCTTTATATTCAGTGTCAGACTCTGAGGGACTGTCTGGTAGGCTGGGGCTGAGAGAGAGAGAGAGCGGTAGAGAGAAAGGGAGCGCGAGGGAGAGAGAGCTAGAAAGGCTCTGGAAGCTGTAATGGTGCAGGGGCAGGAGCTGAGGCACCTGAATTAATGGAGGGGCTGAGGCTGAGAGAGGTGAAGAAAGACAGGCAGATAAAGAGAGAGAAAGAGAGAGAGAGAGACAGGAAGGAAGGTCCGGAGCTGAACTGGGGGGACGCGGACGGACACGACGCTGACAAAAGACGGCTGGCGTTTGGTGTGTTGTATTAATGCAGGGCTTGGTCTGAGAAAGAGGCGGGGGCTGCTCGGCTACAGGAATCATTCTATCTGATTAGCTCCCAGGGGGCACAGATACCCACACAAAGAAAAAAAAGCCATTGCTGCCTACAGCCAGGCACTGTGAAGTTAGGTAGAGAAGGACTGAGAGAAAGAGAGACACAGGAAAGAGAATGAGACATAAACAGAGCGTGCATGAGACCGAAAAGAGAGAGGCTGCACTCCATCAGTTCACTTAATATCTTAAGATGCTGGGAGCAAACCTGAAGATGCTGCAACTCATTGTGCTGCAATACAGATGAGGGTGGAGGGTGGGTGGGGGGGTGGTTGGGCAGGGAAGCAGGAGAGGATGAAGATGTGAGAGCAGAGCACATTAAATCCAAGTGAGATGAAAAACAGGGATGATTGATGCAGAAAAGAGCAAAAATGAAGACTGGCAGAAAGAGCAACTGAAAGTGAGAGGAGGAGAAGAGGAACAGGTAGAGAGGGAGATACAAGTCTAAACGCCTGTGTCATTTCTGTCTTCACTTCCTGTAACTATGGCAACCTGTCAGCAGCCAGTCAGGGCCAGCTGTAGCCTCTTCCCCTTCCTGTCGAGGTGGCAGACGCTGACTGAGCCGAGCAGAAACACGAGAACAAAAAAAAAAAAAAAACTACCGCCGGTTCTCCCCCCAGATCTCGAGAAATGCACATGAATGGAAAAAAATGTATACAGACACGGGTGTGAACGTTAGACTTGAAATATGTCCAGTCTGCGCTGACTGTGGGTCTGGAGGATGAGAGTCTCAGCCTGCAGATTTTCAAACTGTTCGTGGTGGAAATGACCGCTGCATAATGGAGACAGAACTACGACAATAGCAGCTGTAACAGAACTAATAATTTGGCAGTTCAGCAGAATGGATAGGCATGTGATTACCTGCAAACGTCCAATTAAACAGCCCATGGCGAGGCCAGCACACAGCTGTGCATGCATGCCATAACACGCACAGACACACACACACACTCACGAATGACAGGTTCACAAAGCATTGCCAATGTTTCCTCCCAAACATAAACAGTTGAGGCTGTGAAATTTGTGGGAGATGAATGACTGATTCGTCCTTGCACCTGGGCTCTGAGGAGTGTGTGTGTGTGTGTGTGTGTGAGAGAGTAGTGTGTGTGTGTGTGTCTGCTAACCCCCCAGCTGTCTCTTCCCTCTCTCTCTGTCTGTCTGTCTGTCTGTCTGTCTCTCTCCCTGTCTCTCTCCTCAGCACCTTTCCCAATGTTTCCTACACACACATCTCAACAGTCCACCTGACTTGTGGTGCACCTGTCCGGCTCCGGCTCTCAGCAGCCTTTAGGACTCCAGACAACCATGTCCACTCACCCTGCTCTTTGATCTGGCGGATCTGGCGCACCGTCTCTTTGAGGATGGCACATTTGTCTGGTTTGACGTTGAAGCTGTCGATGTCGCTCAGGTTGGCGGAGATCAGCTCCGCCAGCTCCTCGATGTACTTGCTCTCCTGCTCCCGCCGCTTCCTTTCACACCTGCAGAGGGCAACGTGCAAAGGTCAGAGCTAAGCTGATGCTTCCCCACTTTTCTCAAATTGTCAGCTAGCTGTTTATATTTGACAGCGATGAAGAGCAGGTGCAAGACACGTGGAAAGAAGTATTTTGGACGCAATGCCTTTTAAGAGATAGCAGATAAAGAATATTTCTGGTAGAAAAGTAAGCAGTGGATTTTATTGCAGCTGGACTACACTGAATGAGAACAGGATATCACTGCACCTGCCAAGAAATAGTCCAGTTTGTCAGTTTTCCACTTTAGTTTTTGAACAAATTGAACAAACAAGATATCACATATTCATTTCAGAATTCACTTAAACTGGGCTGGAAGGCTGATTTTTTAACTTTAGGCTGAGTGAGGCTGGCCAATCAGCTGCTGGCTGCAGAGATAGATTTAGACTACAGACATGAGAGTGGTATCAATCCTCACTTCTAACTCTCAACACAAAAGCGAATAATCTCATTTCTCAAAATCTCTCACTTTTTTTGCTACCACACATTATGCATTTTGTTTGGTATGAACATGGCCTTTTCTCTTGTTTTATTTTAGTTTCATTTCAGTGTGGCTTTTTTGAGACAATAAAAATGCACCTGGGGCCAAAATGTTGTTCACTTACATAAATGTGTGTTTTGGAGTCATATTCCTATATTCCTGGGGAGAGAAGACTTTAAACTAAATGAGACTTTTACCAGATTAAATCAAATAATAAAAAAAACGAAAGGGGGAAAAAAGTGTTTTTCCAACCAAAAACACAACACAACATTCAAAATCGTCTCATATTTTTGTGTAGGTTCTTACTCATCACAGCAAACAAAAGCAGCCACATGGCCCCAGACAAGGGAAACCACTGACCCAGTAGCCCACTTTCCTGCATCTCCCTTCTCTTGTGCTGATCGACCACACTCACCCCAGACCAGGCGTGTCGCAAGTGGAGAGCTTGCGTTTCCGGTTCTCTGAGCTCAGAGGCTCCATGGAGTTCTCCCCCAGTCCGCTCATCGTGTACACATATCAGCACCTGAGGGGAAGGAGCACACACATGCACAGGTGTAAATAAGGCTTTAATAGAGGCAGAGAAGGGATTATATAGTCCCTGTTAGCCTTTTAGCTCTTATTATATACGTAATTGTGGAGGGAAGAGGACGAGGGAATTGTCCTTTTGAACTCAGCAAAAATAGCCCAAACAGAGGCAGGTTGTAAAATGGATACGGCGCAAAACAGTACACAGCAGAGTAAAATATGCTTATATCATGCAAATCGTATTCTCCTGGCAGAGACTGACGAACATAAACATGTCTCGTCTGCCTCCTCCTTCCTCCTCCTCCTCAGAAAAAGAGAGTAAGCACGTGAGGTTGTGTTTGTTTGTGTGCGTCTGTGTGTGGGCCCGTGCATGTAGGAGTTCATCAGCTCATATGGTACGTCCACACACACACACACACACACACACACACACACACACACACACACACACACACACACAAGGATTAGCAGTGTCTCTGATGATAAGCCACGCTGCACAACTAACCCCGTTAGACAGCCGTCTGTCTCCCATAATGCATCGCATTTCGTCTCCAGGAAGTGAGCTGATAAAGGTTTGTGGGGAAGAGAGGCAGATGGGACGAAAGGAGGCGAGGAGGAGGAGGAGGAGGAGGAGGAAGAGAAGGGAATAGAGGGAAGGAACTGAAGAAATAAGGGAGGGAGGGAGAAGCCGGTGCTGTGAAGTGGGCTGTGATTGGTCACTTTCTTTGCCACAGTGACAGCAGCTGACACTGGGGAAAGGTAGGAGGGAGGGAGGGAAAAGAGGATAGAGGAGGGGAGGGAAGAGAGGATGGAGGAAGTGGGGGGGAGGGAGCAAATGAAGGGGAGAGAAAGAAAGAGAGAGAGAGAGAGAGCAGAATACAAATATAGTGGGAGACAGAGAGGATGTACAGAGAAAATGCAGAGGAAGAAAAAATACAGAGGGGGGGGGGAATCAGAGCGAAAAGAGGCGGAGGCAGTGGGAGGGAGCGAGCCGAGAGAAAAGAGAGATAACGGCATGTCAGAGAGAGACGGGAGGGAAGGGGGAACAGGTGAGAGGGGAGGGAGAGGAGGAGGAATTAGAGGAGGAGATGTAACATTCAGACTGTCTGGTGTGTGTTTTGAATTGAATGTGTGGCGCGCAGAGTGGGCTGAAAGCCTCCAGTACCCCTCTTAACCTTCACAGCCCGAGCAGCTTTTTCATTCCATTGATTACATGGTTATCCTCTGACCAGAGCGCTGCCTCTCCTGCATAGCAAATCAGGCCAACGGCAGGGGAGAGATGCCGGGCCTGTTATTTAATCACCATGCACCATCATCTCAGACTCCTCCTTGTGGGATCAGAGCGGTCCACGAAAACGTGTGATTGCATTCGCTGTTTTTTTGTGCATGTGTGTGTGTGAGTGAGTGTTCTTGGCTAAAGAATTTGCTCCAATCTCGAGCTCATATCCGGCTGAAACGAGGGCTGAACGCACCTTCTTATTGAGACAGAATCAATAGGAGGGCTGCTTTCATGCACGTCTTCAAGACCAGGTGAAACACAAACGTATTCCCTTGCAAGACAACAACGGGGAATACTCAGAAATCTTCTTCTAAAAGTGAGAGATGCTCTGAAGACGCGCCGATCCTCTTGCTCAATCCCTCCCGCTTTGAGTTTCTTTCAAATTTCTCTTTTAATCTCTCCCTTGAGTACCTCCAATCTGACTGTCTGTCTGACTGTCTCATCGCCTTTGTCTGCCTGCCTACCTGCGCCTCTTCCCGCCTATCCTCCTATCTGCGTCCCCACATGCCCGTCTACCTGCCTCCCCGTCTGCTTGCTTGTTGTTAGACAACCCCCCTGCTCGCTGTTGTCTGATGAAACCTACCACAAGGGAGACGAGGAGCAGAGGAGGCAAAAAAGCAAGAGAGGAGGGGTGGAGGTACAAAGTCGGAGGGTTCAGAACTCGAAGAGCCACAGCAAAGTGTTTAAGTGAACTCCGGCTATGCTACTCCGCCGATCGAGCCGCCCGCCTGCCTGCCAGCCTATTGATGGAGTTCTCAAAGGGGGAGTTGCTCTAATTGCAGAGTGAATGAGGCAGCCCCAGAGAATGGTTGATTAGGAGGCTGCTGAATGCCCCAGGGAAATGGGTTTCAGTGCAGAGACCTGCCTGGGCTGACACCTGGAGTGGGGCCAGTGGGAATGAGACCTGGGGAAATGGGAGAAGGTGATGTGGTGTGATGGTGCGCGGGGGAGAGGTGGGCCGCCCGCAATTTAAGGAAGAAAGAGTGAGATGCCAGTGATGTGAGAGAGTGGGCAGGGAGAAAGTCAATTACACGCCACAGGCAGTGGGGCCTGGTGGCAGCGAGGCGGCGGGGCTGCGGTGGGTACAATACAGCAGCAGGGGGCAGTGGGAATGAGACGCGTAAAGAGGGAAATGGGAGAAGGTGATGTGGTGTGATGGTGCAGCGTGGAGGGCAGGCAGTGGGGCCTGGTGGCAGCGAGGCGGCGGGGCTGCGGTGGGTAGAGGTGGGCAATACAGCAGCAGGGGGCAGTGGCAATTTAAGAGACGCGTAAAGAGGGAAATGGGAGAAGGTGATGTGGTGTGATGGTGCAGCGTGGAGGGCGGCATGTGAGAGGGAGAGGTGGGCGTTGATGAAGGTGGCAAAACAGTTTAAGGAAGAAAGAGTGAGATGCAGTAGATGTGAGAGAGTGGGCGTTGAGCAAACAAAACAGTAGACATGAATTAACCAAGGTGCAAAAAACTGACTAACGCACATTTTGAATTAAAGCTGTAAAAAAAACCCTGGAAATTAACCTGGAAAAAAAAAAAACTTTGAACAAAACAGAAAAAAACTTTGACTGCAAAATAAAACAACATGACTGCAAAATAAAACAACACATAGAAGCAAATGAATACAGAATTCATTAAAATAACAAATACAGATGGTAGCAGCATACAGTTAGATTTGGTAGAAAAGACAATACTAACAACAAAATCTTTGCTTATAAGGTTGTTGTGAAGGGAGTTACGACAGCAAACAGCACTGACACGTGTGTATCAGTGAAGTTATGGCGAGAGCTGTCCTATTAACAGTCAGATGCTGGTGGAGCATCTTTGTGTAACTTTCCAAAACAAGACGACCCGACATGCGCACCCACTTCACGCAGCCATTGTTCAGATGTGTGGGGATGAGATAGTAGGCCATTTTTCACTCTTTAGGCAAAGTTTTTGTCATGTTTATAACTGAGAACAACACAGGAGAGACTGTATGAAAATGTCTTTATCCCCATATTCAAACAACGATGTCTCAATGTCTCAAATGATGGCTGGCTTTTCGGGACCGCGAAGGACTCATCAGCCTTTTGATGTGAGTCGAACGTCCAAATGTCGTACAAACTAGTTCTGATTCTCAAGCGCCTTTTAAAATGTACTTGAAATTTACTACTGAGATGGAAAAAAAGCGAGTGGCAGTTAAGCGGAAAAGGAATAAATCATGAAACACAAGCTAAGAGTTAGACAGGAACAAACATTTACCCCCGGCCATACAGCTTCTGCTTCTCATCAGCTGCATGTTCGTTTAAGTCTAAAGACCTAATCATATAGTTGAAGATGACTTTAAGACATTAATCATGGCCAGAGGCGCTAGTGGGAAGCTATTAATCAGAGAGTTTACCAAGCGGTTGCTTGGTGACTCTGCCTGTGACTCTGCAAAAGAAACAAGTAAGAGCCAGAAGACAAAGGATTGAGCTCCCAGACTACTGAGCCGTCACGGGAGAGTCTCCGGTCCTTCTGTGGGCAGGTCCAGGTGAGTGCGCCCATGCAGGTAAGCTACTCTCACAACAAGTTTGACCCAGTTCTCAACCCTGATCTTGACCTGAGCGATTTCGAGAGGTCGCCGCCTTCATGCTGGGAGTTGACCCACGTGTTTTCAGGGTCATTAGACGGGGGTGAAAGCAGGATCACGCAGGTCAACGGTGCCGTGGCATCACCTGGGGTGGAGCTAAGCCCCTTAGGGTCTGCTACAGGACAGCAGCCTGCCACTGACCCTGGAGCGTGAAGCCCAGTAGGAGCACTGCTCACCGGGAACCGCTGACTTTATGGCAAAACCAGAGGCAACACTTCCCCTCATTAACCGGAGAGCATGCAATCCCGGTGAAATTCACATGCTACAGGAGAAAGATGTGAGTTGACGAGGGTCTAAATCTGATACGTTTGCTGCCAAAACATCCCCTTAATCAACACTTTGTTCCATGTAGGTAAACGCTTCAAACGCTGCAGGTCAGGCTTTTGTGACATTTACTAGAGACGTTCCCACAGGATGAATCAGAATGCTGCTGGTTGATGTCCTGACCTTCCTGCAAGCTCCACAATCATGCCAAGGTTTCCTCTTGCATACAAGAAACATCAATGCAAGTCCAGAGCCCCTTTCAAATGTGGAATATGTAACACTGCTGGCCTCATCTGTCCTTTTAAAGTGATGTTATCTTTTGTTGTTCAGAATTCTTTTTATATAAATGTTCCTTACATCTTCATTCAAAACCACAATCACACAGTGCCTGTGCAGTATTTGTTCATATGTTTTATGTAAGGCATTTTACTGGCTATTAGTTGAAAATGCTTGAAATTGCTGCTCAGGTTATTACTTTCACTGTATGAGTTGCAAACCTGTCATTATGTTGTTTGTTCTGTGTAAATGGGATACACGTTACATTTCTGCCCCTAGGATTTCAGTTTTGTTTCACTCATATTTTTGGAACAATCACGAAATGTTTATTATAGCGAAAGAGAATTACATTTGCAAAGAGATTTTATTGCTTCTAACAATAACCTCGAAAAGGTTTGTGGAGTCTGCGGATACGGCTTTCAATATTAACTGTTCATTTCATGGATACCAATCAGATAACGCAACAATCCCCAACACAATTCCCAATTCTAGGTGTCTTTTAGAAGTACAACTTTGCTCTGAACACTACTTTCCCTCTGTCAAATTGTGGAAATGTGTTTATTTTTTCTGCAGTGTACACAATAAAAATGTTTGCAATAAGGAAAAGAAGCGCTTCAATAACACTGGTGAGTTAAACATGTGGACTCTTGGGAAGCTGAACTCAAATGGATGAACAGTGGCAACTGAAAGCTAAAAAAAAAAAAAAATTTGGTTTGGGCAGACAGAAAACAAAAGTGGAGAGATGACAGCCTTCCCACGACAGAGTGAGTCACGGCAGAGGAAAAAAGAAAAACACAATGCAACAAACAAGAACGCGTCGGAAAGAGTTACTGGGGGCAGACGACGAGTACATGAGAAAAATGAGCAAGAACAAATACAATCTAGAGCCATCTTTAATCTGCACAGTGCAAAGTCAGTGAGGTTTATTCCTGTCAGAGCATCATCCCTGGCGTGGGTTGGAGTCAATGTTACGGCTTCATTCAGGTAGAAGTGAAACTCGTACAGTTTTGTGGTGTACAAGAGAGCTTCATGGTTAACATTGGAAGTTTAAAAAAAAACATACTAGACTAAAAACAGAAAGAGCCCTTGGTGTAAAACAAAGGTTGGCTGAGTACGTTCATTCACCATCTCTCTCACACGCAGAGGGAGACGGCAGAACTGTGGCACTGATGGCTGCCATTGCAACTTCCTGTGTGTTTGCTTGACAAGCGTCTCTGTTTCCATTTTCTCTTTTGTCGAGGGAGGAGAGGACAGTGAAGGCAGGCCGGTGTGGGCAGGGTTGTTGGTTGTTGGCGACAAAAGGGAGGAGTGGGTAGGACGGGAGAGGGAGGGAGGGAGGCAGAGGGACGGTGACAGAGTTAGCGGGGCCTACCTGCCTGCCTGCCGCTCTTTCGTAATCTCTGTTGACAAAACAGAGGCAAGTGGCCCTGATCTGGCCGTGTAAACTCACACCGCCGATGTGACGAAGAGCTGCAGCTGCTTCGCTTGGAGAGCTCGCACAAGCCACAGACGTATTCACGGTTTCATTTCACCAAAAGAGACCTCTGATGTTTTAAGAGCGTCTGACCCAGTGGAGTAGATTTCAGGAGTATTTGTTCCCCACTGTAAATTCCCCATTCGTTTTTCTCTTCTAACGATACTGTCAATGGTCCTCAACATTGAAAATTCAAGAGAGCTTTTTTTGTCACTGCCTCCGATGGTAGCACTGTAGTTGCTTCTCCAATCAAGTGCAAAGTCATTCAAAGATAAAAATACTGTATACACACTGTACAAGGTTTGTGTGTTATGGCCGTCAGTTTGAATTATTTCAACCCTGTTTCTGGATCAGTTTCATAAGGTCTATTTCTTTGAATATATGCCACTCTTTGGTCTGCAAAAACATGAGATACTGTATTTTTAACTGACTCAGTCAAAAAAAAGTATTCACACTTCTGTCATAGAAAATTCAGAAAACCTGCATATAACCTTACAATATTTTTTAAGCTCAAACCAGAGAATTTAATGGTGCTTTTGTTCGATTAATGAAGAACTATACTTGTAATGGCACTCTTCTTGATGCGATTTTCATCTTTTACCTCACCTGACTTGATTGTTGCAAGTAGTATTATAATTATGTATTTACAATTTTCAACATCAACATTTTACGGTTTTAACTGAAACGTGGCACATCTGTACATGTGTCAGGGCACCTTTCATTCACCACACTCAACTTAATACTACTTGAACTTTACTATCTTGGAGTATCATATTTGGAGAGGCTGACAATACATTCTACCCTGAACCTGCATGTTTCAGCTCTAGAGGATGGTCTACATATAACACCCATGAGCCTCACCTGCCACTGATACGGACAAGACGCCGGTCAGAGGCAAGGATCAGAGTTTAAGCAAATTCAAAATGATCTATTGTTGGATTTAGAAAAACAAAGCACAACAGTTGTCAAATTTGTCTAAAACTGGCCAACCTAAATATTTGTCCCCAAAAGGCTCAGACATGTTTCATGTGCATAGATTTTTTTTTTATCCAAAGAAGCTAAATTTATTAAAAAGTAGCTCCTCAGTTTATGTTGTGATGATTCAAATGGGAAAGTTTCTCAAAAATGCTTCATCTACCGCAGTCACTGAACATAAGCTGTGGCGAAAATGAACCTGACTTTTTACTTTCACACACTGACTCCTTGCAGAGGAATCCAGCAGCCACCTGCCCCTCCTCATCTTCATCTCCTCTGGTTTCCTTCCTGTTCCTGTCCAGCGACTCAGACTCACTCCTGTGCATCACTATCCGTGCAGCGCGTCTGCAAAAGCATGTGTAGGACTGCACGTGAACGAAAGAGAGAGTGTGGTTTGGTTAGGTCTGGGTACATTTGTGGGAGAATGTGTGTGTGCGTGTGCATTGTTGTCACCTGCAGACAGGGGTAAAAGATTAATGCTCTCTTTCACCCTCTGTGGCAGGTAGAGCACAAAGAATAATTTGATTTCTCCTCCTGTCTCCCTGCTGTCTTCCCACTCTTCGTTTTCTCATCTGCCTGAAAATCATCCGCTCAGCCCTCTTTGTCTCCCTCTTGTTACTGCCGCCACCACCGCTCTGTCCTCCCAAACTATCCCACCTCCCAAAATCCAGACCTCAAACCACAAAACACCTCCATAAAACATTTGCCTCAGAAAACACATGCGCTGTTCTCTGCGTTCGGGTCAGGAGGATGCTGCAAGACTGTGGCAACAACAAGAAACCATCTCTGGCAAACCCGCTCAACCTAAACCCAGCAGGCCGTTACCATGCCAACCATATGGGATGTTAGCCCACCTTGTGACGGCGCCGAGGTGACGGACGATCAGATCCCCCCTCCCCTCACTTTGGGGGTGTGGTGGTATGTGGGCTGGTCAATGGAGTCTGGAGAGAAAGAGGTAAAAAAAAAAAAAAAAAAGTTTAACAATCATGGTCATGCGTGTTCATTACTGCGATATTAATGAATAACAAGCGGCATTTTTAATCAGCGGCCTGAAGACACGTGCACAGGAAGCTGCATTAATGGCTTAATGAGCAGGAGGAACTGTGAGCGAGCCGAGCCGAGCCGAGCCGTGCGCTTTTGTCTTCATTACTGCTGCGCACGTACAGGGCTCCTGTGCATATTTGCATCAACACGCAGGCCGCTCCCACAGCCAGACCAACCGCACACACACACACACACACACACACGAAAAGGGATGTTGAGACACAAGTGTTACAGGAAGCCAAACGGTCGAAACCTGAGAGTGACGACAGCATGCGATCCACAATTAACTGCGTAACTGTAAAAAAAAAAAAAAAAAAGGTAAAAGAAAGTGCTTCCACGTCCTCTTCCTACCAAATGTGCACTCCAAATCCCCACAACTGGATTTAAACGTCAAGCTTTTAGTGGCAAATATCTCCCGTGCTTTGTGGAGCAAGAGTACGAAAACAGACTATTAGGGCCAAATCGCCGCTCTAATCCCAAAAGCACATAATAGGCTAATTTGTGTCCATTTAGATCCTGATAAGAAACAATGAGGGCGTGTGTGCGTGTGTGTGTGTGTTTTGGCCGCGCTGAGTTGTTGTAGTAGCTCAAGTGTTCTGTCTCAACAATCATAAGAGAGTATCCCGTGGGGGTAAAGAGTGCGTAACCATGGAGAGCGCTGGGCGTTTCCATGACACCCTGTCATCAGTGAAGCACGCCGCCAGGATGTCTCATGTTCATCTGTCACTGTGTGTGCATGTGTGTGTGTGTGTGTGTGAGAGATGGAGAGAGAGATAGACTGTAGGTTTGCTTTCGTTTTTAATATGAGGATGTGTGAGAGCGCCGTGTCAGAGGCACGTTTTCCAACAAATATGGGCGGTCAGGACACGCAAATGTGTGTGTGTGATGTTTTTGTTTTGCCTGGCGTGCCTATGTTGTGTATGTTTACGTGTGTGTGTGTGTGTGTGTGTGTGTGTGTTCACCGTCAGCGACCTGACCGCTGGCTGCACCCATGATTGGGAGCAGATGGAGGTTGTCGGTGTGTGTGTGTGTGTGTGTGTGTGTTAGGAAGAAGGAGGCGAAGGAGGAGGATGAAGGGGGGGTGCTCTAGTTTAGGTGATGTATGGACTCTCACACACCAACAAAGACCCTCCTTCAACTGATGTGTTTCCTATTAATTGAAAGGGGAGAAAAATAGAGTCAGAGAACGACTGCTTAAGCGGGAAGAATTTATAGCTCAGCTTTGACAAAGAGCAGCTCACTCCATTTTTTTTCGTTGCAGAAGTTGGGGTGGGTGTTGGAGGGGTGGGGTGGGGGGGTTAGTTCTCTTCGCCATGCACGAGCAGGGACAAGAGAGCCTTCAGTGCGTTCATTACCGCTCTTTGTGCTCACTTTGACACAGCCATGAAAAACCAGGGTGAATAAAATGGTAGTTAACGGCATGTGGTGTTGCTCATACCGGCGTAAAGCCTTGAATATAAAAGCAGTGTGAATGAGCTTAAGATGCAGAGGTTGAGTCTGTGGAGAAATGCTAAGCTCGCAGCCGCCAAGGCCCTGCTCTCCTCCTCTCTACATGTGTTGGTTTATCTCCTTCAATTACTCCTCTATAGCTAAACGAGCCTTCAACCTTTTGCCGCGCGAATGTTTGTGTGTTTGCGCCGCACTTGAGCAACACGATAAATATCTTACACAACGGCATCTTCCTCTTGTTAAAGCAACGCAGTTAAGAGGACGCAATAAAGATGCAGCCAGAGTTCACATTTCACTGTGGATTGCTCGTGCAGAGGAGGCCGTTAACTTCATGAACTGGAGCCGCTCTGTATTTGGTAAACAGTTGCAAAGGAGCCGATATGTAAATGGCGGAGATCTTATCTCCTGTCTCACAATTCTGCATCTCAAAGACCGAACAAGCACAATCAGCAACCGGTTTTTTGCGACCTTTGAGATTTCTTCCTCTTTGCACGCTACATGATGTTAAGCTCACATCTGATGAATTAACTTTGTCAGCGCTTTGCCTTTCATATCGTCCTGAAACTCACAAAAAAAAAAAAAAAGATCACCAGACATCTGCAAAAGCTGCTGATCGTTATTGAGGCTAAAGCAGTTATTAATAACACTTTTATGTAGACAAATAATTTTTTTTTTAATTATCCATCCACAGAGCTTTTAGAAAGGTGCAGAATGAAAGTATAGTTATCTAAAATAAAATATTATGAATGAATCATTTTAAAAATTTGGTGGGCCCACATGAATGTTGTTTAACTCTAAGATCTCTGATGTTCGGTTCCTGTTTCTGTTTCATGTGGTATCTGTATCATCAGCAGTCAAGAGTCTTTGTAGTTGCCAGTTGCACGGCAAAATGGATCACTTGGAAAGTCTGGTGGAAAGCGCCTGGCCTCACCTGACCAGGGTGAGCATTGGTTCAGCTTTTGCTAGTGGGAGTCAGCTGAGGGAGTTTCAAGGGCTAAAAAGCCATACACAGGTGGCAACCTTTTCTTTGAAAATGAAAGAAGAACCTGTTTTCTCCAGTTTCCTTCTGGGCTCATCCACCCATTGCTGGTGACGTACACTGACCCATCCTTCTCTAATGGTCCCCAAGCTGAAGGACGACATACACAGTAGTGCTGTATGATTGCTGCACCTTCTCAGACCTGTTGCACTGTGTTGTTTTTGTCACTAAATCGGAGTACGGACACTCTTTGCATGTTGGTGACGAGTGTAAAGCTGCAGCCAAGAAACAGCCCTGATAAAATAAAGATGATGAAACAACACACATGCTCTCATCTGTCACCTTCATCTGAACCAGGAAGAAAACTTGAGAGCCCCATGTGGAACGACTTGTTTGAATGTCACTGTGTTTTATTTGAGACTGTTTTTTTTCTTCTGGTAACAAAGTCCATTTGAATCTGGATCTGCGTGAGAAGAATCGGTCAGTGTGTGATGTTTTTCAAGCAGGGGATGTGAGGCAATAAACTAAATCACGTTTGTTCCCAGCAAACTCTCTTTAACTATTGTTATTTCTGTTATTTCTATTACGAGACAGAATTTAACAACTATGGAAAGTTATCACATGCAATTATTCTTCTTCTGCCTTCGTATCCCCATTGCGCCAATGGCCTGACCCCATTTAAATGAATGAGAGGACTGCTTTTTTATGTTGGTCTGAACACAGCTTAATTTGGACCCGTTAAGGGCCCCGGGTCAGATTTCGGTTACAAGGAACCGAGAGGACCCTTGAAGACCTTTAACTTGTTAGTCATGGCCATAACCAGAAAACAAAACCCACCATTGGTGAGGAAAAAATGTGCAGCCTTTTGTATCAGATTGCTGTTGACCAGTTGTGGACAAAACCTTATTAGAAGCTTTTTATCCAGCTCTGCTGCCACTATGCCAGCCTGCCACCAAAACCAAATACGGCACTTCTGTTTGGTTGCAAATCCACCATTAGGCCTGATGCCTAGTGTTGGGGCTCAATATCATTTGATTGAATCTGAATCCAGTATCAAATCCTCTCATTGAATCCAAATCTTTTCGAATCCCTCGTCAAATCTGATTAGGTTTAACGTGCAACATTTGCAATTAATTAAAGTTATAAATAATTAAAACACAAAGATTTACTTTAGATCTATAATAACCTTTTGTTGACTGAGAAGACAGAAACAGTGCAGTTTTTAGTGGCAGATAATTAATGTTGATGCGAGCTAAAATGAGCCGAGCAGCAGAAGATATGAAATGTTGATTAAATGGATCAGAGAGTGATTTATTTTCCATGATCCATACTGATTTAGAACCATCAAACTGATCAGTTTTGTTTACTAGTGGAATATGAATGAAAGTTTTGATTCCGACTTCTGAAACTGACGCAGTTGACTGGTGTCAGCGAAGATGTCAAGAAAACTCAGCACAGAGCGGTGGAGCAAACTGATGTGATTTTTTTCTACACACGTGACAGTCGGTGGAGACTTCAAAACTTAAAGAAAAAATTAGCTATAGATGATGTAATCTGCCATCTGCCATTTTTAATTTGAATCAGGTGAAGCGAAGGCAGGATGGCTAACACTGAGAGGTAGAGACAGACCTATTAGCTTATTCCAGATTTTTCTAACTGTAAAATGTCAAAAATGCTCATTATTATTTAAGAAAAATTAAGGGGTTTTTATCAAGACTGTTTCTGCTATTAAATTTTTATCACATTTTCTCCATTTACTCCAAATTATTTATTACAAAAATACTGATATTGATATCGTCCTAAAAAAATCTGTTGTTGCAAATGTTTTCTGAATGTTATGTTTGTTGCACTTTGCTCATAAAAAGGAGAGAGAAAAGATATAAAATGTTCTTGGTGTCCGAGCCGAGCGAATTTGCCAAACGAGACCCGGACCCAAAATGGAGCCGGCTATCAAAAACCAACCCTGTGAGTTTTATGCGACTGTGCTCATACACACCCTTTAAAAAAAAGAAACATTCATGTCCAGCCAAAAACGGATCTGTGCCTTTTAGAAACATCTTCGGGCGACTGACAGATGAAATTCAGGCACATCCACGAGTTGTTTCTTTGTGGGCTTTTTCCCCCCTTTTTCCCCCCTTTTCACCACCTTCTTCTTACTGTCTCGCCTGTTTTTTTTTTTTTTTTTTTTTACACCAGGATTTTTTTCTCTGTGTGTCTTCTGTAATGACTGTGAATAAGGGAAACAGCAAACTGTGCGCGCTAGCCAGCATACACAACGACACAGTGAAGAACGCATAAAAGTACATTGTGAATAAGTGTGTGTGTGTGTGTGTGTGTGTGTGTGTAGTCTGGTAGCTTTTAGTTTTGCTTCCCCA
The DNA here is from genome assembly GCA_023238725.1 of Scortum barcoo. NCBI lineage: Eukaryota > Metazoa > Chordata > Actinopteri > Centrarchiformes > Terapontidae > Scortum > Scortum barcoo. Next base: position 17,493,040 of record CM041549.1, read on the forward strand.
GTCGCCCCCCCACCCCTCCAACAACAAATCCAGCACTCACACTGGAGCAGAATAGGAGCCAAGCCACGTTTTGGCACCTTGCCTCCCCTTAAACAAATCAGACCACAGAGGCTAATAAAAAACTCCAAGTCCAAAGCTCGCCTCCATAGACGAGGGGGTACCAAAGAGGGGAGCCATTCTCGGCAACCCCGCTCTGTCTGAAAATGAACTGCACTGCTTTTCAGTTTGGACAAAAAGTGCCAGTCTCTCCACTGTCTCCATCATCCACGCCCCCCTTTTTCTTTGCTCTTAAATGGTGCTTTGATGTTATATTGTTCTTAACTACCCTTGCTTAAAAAAATAAAAATAAAAAAATAAAACACTCATTGAAAACAAATAGCTTCTTAGTTCAGTGACAAAGTGAGAGTGAACTTTCCATCTTTAGACCAATTACTGCTATCATAGCGCACAGCCGGCTGCTTCAAACTTCACACTTCAGAGAGGGATAAGAGGGAGGATGAAGAAAAGCAGAGGGAGAGCGTCTGGCTCAGGGCAGAAATAGGCCAGGCAGGTCTAAAACTAAGACTCATCCAGGCGTCCAGGGTGTGTCTGCTTGTAGGCTGCCATCAAAACATGCATTTACATATTCAAAAAAAGGAAACAGCATGAGTCATCCTTTCCAAGAAGGTAGAGGAAACCAAACTGCGTGCGCACACTGCACCACGCGCTACGGTGTAAAGTCCACAACAATTAACATGCAGTCACGCAAGTAGCCAACTAAACTCTCAGGGAGGACAAGCCGTCCATGAAAAAGAAAAAAAGGAAAAAGATTGCATCTGAGTTTTTGTAATAATAGCTCAAAGCCACTTTAAAATGACTTTACGGGACAACATCTGTTGAGTGCAGACTGACACTCGGTTTTATTGCGCTTTCTTCTCGTAGAATTCACGGAGTATCAAATACTGTAAGAGTGTGTTTGAAGATCAAGAAAAATGAGGGGATCACTGCACACACGCACCACCAGACCTCAACATTGCTAACATTATTTTCTCTTTTCTGCTGATGAACTTTGTTGTCTGCAACTGAAAAGACTAAATTTGAGCTACCTGACTGGGATTATCTATGAAGATGTGAGCCTGTAAAGCTCATTCATCCTTGTTATTTGGTACGATATGGGACAAATATATAGATAATATAGACAGAGTATAGAGAGACAAGTTACAATTGTCCATGTCTAGGCTTAATTATGACCTTTACTTACAGAAGTGGAGCGCAGTCTGTCTGTCCACAACTTCGGTCCAGACCGAGATCTTGTTGAGTATTGGATGGGTAGCTATGAACTTTGGCACAGACATTCATGTTACCCTGAGGATGAATCCCCCTGATGTTCCATGAGGTTGTAATTTATGGTTTTGAGTGAAATATCTCGACAACCGCTGGATGAATTGACATTAAATTTATTACAGGCATTCAAAGTCCCCTTAGGATAAATAGGATCTTTTTTTTTTTTTTTTTTACTTACAGCATATTCTTGTGACATGATTGTATTTTTTATTAAATTCAAATTAAAATATTCCAAGCGAAACGAGTAAGTGCAGCTGTTGCTTAATGTGAAGTTTGCCTGCATGTAATGCATAACAAAGACAATATCAAAAGTTTAGTTTAAAATATTTTGTTAATAATATCATTGTTGCTGATTTTTCAACCACATCACCCAGCATTGATGTTAACTTATAGGAATATATACTGTGTATGGGAATGAAAAACAATGTCAGAGTAGAGATTAAAAGAAAATTATAACATTTGCACAGAAAATACTTGGTTATTACTGTTCAGCAGGTGTCCATTATAATTACATTAATGCTGAAAGTGAATTGGTATACATATGCGCCGGGTGACAAATTAAAGAAAAATAAAACAGCAGAAACTGTCCAGAAAGCTTCAGTGTTGAAACCATTCAATGGACCCTGGTACTCTGCATTTTCATTTTTCCACTCATTAAATCAGGTATTTTGTTAACTTTTTCATCTGTCTGTACTTGATGCACGTGAGTAACAGTGATGATTTTTTTTTTTTGTCAAAACGTCACACACCCACAATAAAAATGTGTGCGCCTCTGAGTTTAACAGTCAACCAAGTCACTCTGTTAAATATTGACACTGTGTTTGTGTGTACAGTAAATTAGCACCCAACAGTCAACGGTTGTATCGTCACACAGCGGATGAGAGTCCGTACGTTAACTTCATGAGTAACGTGAGCTGTGCAGTTTCGTGGAAAATGAGGGACGACGGAGGTCATTAAAAAAAAAAGCTTGGCAGAGCTGTAATCCTGCAATTTCAGTCCGACCCTGACGAGCATAAATGTGAACACTGTCAACAACGGCTCCTGATACTTCACCTGAACCCGGCCACGCGCAGGACATGTGTGGAGAGAAATAGGTGAGCGAGGGTAGGCTATACTGAAGGAATGGACTCATTCTTGTGTGTTAAAGGGATAACAGTGTTGTTGTAGGGCCAACAAACAGTCCTGATAAGATAAAGACTGTAAACCTCACATGTCCTCATCTGTCTCCTTCAGCTGAACCCGGAAGAAAACGGACCGCCACACGTGGACTCGTTCTGCGAATTTCTGTAATTCAAGGTGTGTGCTGCCATAAAAAAAAAACAGGGTGAGAACATGTGTAGAGGGCGCAACATGTATCAAAAGTCGCAGTCTGACATGCCTGCGTAGTCGAGCACAGAACTAGATTAAATAAAACGCCTCATTGGAAGCCATCAATTATGCAGGAGCTGTGCATTATCATAACATAGAGGACCATTTCTGCGAGTTAATTAACAATGAACTGAGAGGGAAGGCTGTCATATCCAAGAGCGATGAATGACTGCGGCTTTGGTAAATACTTAAAAACATTCTTGTCATCACAAAGAGTAAATTACCTAGTTACAGGCCTCATGGGGCAGAGAGAGAAATGCAGTGAGATTGCAGGAAAACAGTTGTCACCTGCTTTTAGTTACCGGTTGTGAAATGAATTAAAAATGAGGGTAGAAAAAAAACAAAACGAGACCTCTGTGATTGAGCACAGACACGATGAGGCCATAGGCTGGGGACGGGGAGTTTTCTGGGCTGCTCGCGGCTAATTAGTGTAACAGGTCAATCAATAAGACACGCCCCCAAATCTCTGACCCCGCCTCTGAGTTCCATCCTGCTGCCGTGGCGACTAACAGGCTAAACAGGCTTATCTACCTGGATGACAAAGTCCAGTCTATACAATACAGATAAGTTAACGACTGTGAATTTAGCTACGGTGTTCTTTGACATGCTGATGCAAAATACATGAAACCACGAGGCGACGTGAGAAACTCCAAAATCTGAAAATGCACAGCAGGTTAACGGCACAAAAATGTATTTGGATTATTGTTACCTCACCTGGATGTCCGACCCTCATCGTGCTGAATCATGTGTATCAGTTGGTTTTCACATTCATCTGCTGAAGTCGGATGTTCCTCTGTTCTCACCTCAGATCTGAGAGTTAAAGACACACGAGCAAGATATTGTGACACAACTCGTATCACAAGTTTGGAAGCCGCGGTTCAATTTTCAACATTCACAAGTGTGATGTCAAAACACTGACACTTTGTGTTCCGGGGTTTAGAGTTTGAAAACTATATTTTTTTCCCCAAAGAGGAAGAGGCAGTAAATGTACTTATATTACTTTGAACACGCCTGGAGGGGGCCTTTAAAGAGAAGCTTGCTTTCTTTAGTACAACTTAAACTGCACAATTTGCACTTAGCTGTTCTAAAACTGCATTGTATGTATGAAAGGTGATAATAACAATACCAATGTGTTTTTTAATTGTTATTGCTGTTCCAAATGATTCTGTCGTACACATTTGTAAGTAAGTGCTGCCTTTGTGTGCTGCCTGCAGCTTTTAAAAAGTGCTAACAGCATTAGTGGTGGGTTTTCGCTGCATTGCATTGTGGGATACATAGGCTGCTGCTGCTGAAGAGATAGGCATCTCTGCCTCTGCTACAATCAAATACTTCCTGTGTGACTGAGCCAGTGGACAAATGAAAAGCCTAGCCAACTCCTGAACATCAGAATAACTCAAATATTTCATCTTATAAATCTCCAAAAGGCTGAGTTGGAATTACCTCCTCATCTTGTCTTGAGAATGTTTTTAAAAGTGTATGTTTGATGCACTCTCACAAAAACATGGTGGTATCGACAGTTCTGCTGCAGCTCAGCATACAGTTGCTCCTCTTTCAGTCCAGCACAGTGTCTTGGGATAAACCCGCCACCCGTGAGGCTGGTGTGAGCAGGCGTTAACAAGTTCGACGCAGCTCTGCAACCCTGCCCCCAAACTGGTCTTGATACGACCCCGATACGAAAGGGCGAATTCTCTACAGCAACTATGGGATTACTCTGCAGTTACAGTTGATTTATAGAATTACTGCAGCAGATAGTGCGGGAGACTTATCACTCTCTCAACCAGAAACTCTGCTCAGTCTCAGAAAACTTTTCTACAGAATGAGTTATTGATACTTAAGGCACATTTTCCTGAATACTACTTTGTTTTTGCTGAAGTAAGATTTTTACATTGAGGTATTTCCACTTTTACTCAAGTAATCAATGACCTGAGCACTTTTCCTACCAAGGAATGTATTAAACAAAATGGTGCCAAAAGTCATGTGTGGTCAAACATGCTGTATCAGTTGGAGGGCTGGTGTCTTAAAGTGGTGTAAGATTGAAATGAGGTCAATACATGAAACTTGCTGGAGTTGAGAAACAATAAAAAATAAGGAGGGCAAAGTCGGTGTGAAAGAACAGTATGTCTGTGCAAAAGGTGTTTTTCTCACAAAATAATTGCATGCAGATAAAAGTCTTTTCGCCGCTCAAGCTGCCAAGGAGAGAGTGAGTGAGTGAGAGAGAGAGAGAGAGAGAGAGAGAGAGAGAGAGAGAGAGCACTTCTTTTGCTGATGCATGTGTGTGATGACGAGTGAGTGTGTGAGTGAGCGAATAAGCTGTGAGACTTTCTTCAGTGGGAATGGGACATAATTGGTTCACAATAACCCATCAGTGTGGTCGGAGTGAGAGAACACCATCTTCTCCTCCACCTCTACTTCCCTCCTCGCCTTCTTCCCCGCGCTTTCCTTCTCCGTGGTGACAGTGAGGGAGCAGATTCGGCACATAAACACCCCCCCCCCCCTATTTATTTGCTCAGAGTCCAAAAACTGCACAGCACAGGGAAAAAATGATGGAGGGCGGGGTGGGGGGTGGTGGTGGAGGAAGAAGAGAGAAAAAGAGGAGAGGAGGGAGGGAGGCAGATACACAAACATACACACTGCAGATTCAGCTGCGCACACACATGGACAGGGCACGCACGCATGCACACACACACTCCTGGTGGAGCATCTAAATCACATTAGCTGCCTGCCTGACATCCATCACTCCCACAGACAAAAGCACATGCCGGAGAGGCAGGGAAACTGCATGGCAACATGCATAACCACCCACAAACAAACACACACACACGGTCACAGAGCGGCCGACACACCTTGAAACCAGATGACAGCGTGCAGGAGAAAGCAATCCCTCCTTACGCACAATATTCCCCAATCAGAAATCAACTTGCATTCACTTGCACGCACATCACTGTCAGCACACATCAACCGTACGTTCGGGGGCTGGTTTCACTCATTCACCTCTTTGCTCTGCTGCTGCTGCCGCTCTGCGCGCTCTGAAAACTTGCCTTAGCATCAGAGGAAATCAGCAATTTCATGATAACACAATGGGGAGGGAAAAAAAGAAAACATACCATGGTTGCTTTAAATATTTAAAGTGGATGGAGCAAAGCAGGGGCAGAGCGACATCTTGAGAAATCTCTTTTTTTTCCCCTCTCTGTCGGTATCAATCTCCTTTCCCATTAGAGGGGGATGGGGCCCTTATCTAACTGTGTGTTTGTTTTTGTGTGTTTGTGTGAGTGTGCAGACCCAAATATTTGTTGGGGAAGGTGGGGGCTCTTATGTTGAGGAGGGGTGCATATCAGTGGGGGGGCCTTCTTACCTAATGGGATTGGTGGATTAGAGTGTTTTTTCATCTAATGGGCTGTCTCGAGACTGATGTAATTGGCTGGTAATAATGCAGGGGAAGAATAGAGGGAGAAGTTTTTTGGGGAGGCAGGACGAACTTGACATGTGCTCTATAGATTATGAGACCATATGGTGCCCACTGTGCGGCAGGAGCAGGCAGAGCACCACAGCGCAGCCCTCATTCACTCGTCTATCGAGCCAGTCTCTCAGCTCCCACTGTTCTCCCTCCCTCCCTCTCTAGCTCTGTCTGGTTAACTCAATAACATCCACAGCCTCCTCTCTTAACTCACTTTTTCTTTTTTTTTTCCCTTACTGGCAGTGGAAGCGAAGAAGAAAAAAAAAAAGAAGAAAGAACGAAAAAAAATCTCAGCCTTCCTTCTCCTCACGCTGCCTCTCATCCCAGACGACCGGCTCTGGTTCCCGTCTCCTCCACACCTTTATCCCCGCTGGATGCTGCGCACTCATCGCACAGCTTAATCCGAACTAAAAAGGATTACTTCAATCGCATTAAAATCTGAAAACTGACGGCACTCAGTATGTGCCATCTCGTTGATGACAGGCATTGAGACTGTGTTTACACATGCACGTGTGCAGCACAAGAGGGGGAAGACACTAAAAAAAAACATACTGACTAGACTGTAGGGATGTCCTGATCAGGTAGTTTTTTTTTGGCCTTTTTCCTGATAAAATTCCTTTAATATTGAGTCCAATCCAATACTTTTATTTACCTAAATGTTGACTGAATATGTATCAGACACGTTGAAACAACAGCTCTTCACTGCTAAATGTGAAATATCTTTCATGAGCTACTTGATTCAAATACTGAAGGTCCTGGCTAAAAAACATGAGGTTGAAAAGCTTAAATTAATTATGAATTATGAGTTAAAGTTTAGCTGTAAGAAAGCGAGTCCTGGAATCAAAGTGACATGATCCACTAGAGAGAAGACGCATCGATTTGCTGGGAGCTGTTGGGACTGGTGTTGCAGAGCGGCGATTCTTTCTCACAAAAGATCTTTGGCTGAGCACAGACGGCGGCCGCAGAGGAGCACGGTAACCAGACAACGGCCGAGTTAAACGTTGGCCCGCCATCAAAGTTGCTCGTGTGGTTAACATCAATGTGACGTGATTTGAAGGTGGCGCCCGGCTAAAGATGAGGAGCTGCTACCTGAATGCTACCTCTGATAATTTGCATCCATCCTCAGAGCGTTTAAACAGGAGAGCTAGCTGTCACTCGCATATGTGGAGCCAAATGCTGCACTGGAGAGCCGGCTGTGTTTGAGGAGAGCTGCGGACTGAAGGTGGACTAAACACAGCAGAGTTCAGTAAAGAACGGATGGGATTTTAGTCAATGTGACCCATTAAAATAAAATACGCCCAGAGCAAACCCCCCCCGGTACAGATACTCAGGACTGACTGGTGGACATCTCTACTAGATTGTCTACTTGTGAACAGCAACAACAATTACAGCAGACACTCCACGCGCAGTGTGTAGTTCAGAGATGGCTAATGGCCGAATGCAGCTGCAAGCCGGCGCGTCTACGCGCACGCGCGAGGCATCAAAGCAGCGAGCGAGAGGGCTGCTCTTTTAGTTGGCTCATGAAATCATTTCAAATCGGCCCACTCCGTGCGCACACACACATATAAACACACACACACGCGCACCCCCCCAGTCGTTTGATGTGTAATGAGAGAAACCATTAGCAGTAAAAATGGGCTCTCCCCGCCCTGCCGCTCAGCAGATCTTAGTCAGAGCCACAGTTACATGTCTATTTATACATTCACTCCTCTTTAGATTTTCTTCTTCTCCTCCAACAGGGAGCAGTTTGTGCAGCATGCAGTCAAGGAGGCTGCATTCCTCCTGCCTCCTGCCCTCCTCTCCCCATGTCTTCTTCTTCTGCTGCTGCTGCCTCTCTCCTTCTGTCTCTATTCCCATCCCCCCTCTCTCGCTGTCTCCTCCCTCTCTATACCCTTCCCCCAGCTCTTTCCTGCTCTGTGCCTCCCTCCCTGCCTCCCTCCGCCTCATCAGGCTATATGCAGCAAGGCACAAATTCATCGGGGTGGGGGGGACAGCAGAGGAGATCCGGAGATAGAGGGGGTTTGAAACGGAGAGATGGTTCGGACTGAAAAGAGAGCAAAACAAGAGCGAATGACAGAGACTAACAGGGAATGAAAGGAGGAGGAAGGGGCGAGCCGGATAGAGAGAGACAGAGCGAAAATGAGAGATAGAGGGGAAAGAAGGAGGGAGGGGTGGGTTGGTGGGAGAGTGGCAAAGAGGCGGAGGAGGAGGAGGAGGGAGAAGCTCGCTCTCGCTACAGCGATGGGCGTTCCTCTCCCCCGGTTCCTGCGAGGTCAAAAGTTTACCGTGGTTTTAATTTCACCTTTCCGCAGCCAATCAGAGCGCATCTCCGGCTGCTGGGGGAACTTTGACCCACTCTGAGAATTTGACTGTAAAGATGTGAAGCTCGCCCCTGCTTCTCCACCAACTCTTGTTTTTTCCACTTTCTACTTGATTTTTTTTTTTTTTATTCCCACCTTCTTCAAGCAACCCCCTTCCTTTCCTTTCTTCCCCCCACATGTTTATTTGTCCTTGATCACAGAGGACAAAAAAAAAAAAAAAAATTCCAGTTGTTGTTGATGTAAAGGGATGGTGAGGGGGGGGAGGAAAAAAAGGAGGCTTTATTTATTTATTTCCTGTTCTGTTTTTTTTTGTTTTTGTTTTTTTCTCTTCATTTCAGTACTTTTCCTCTGCCCTCTGAAACAGATGCCACCTAGACGGCGTGGGGGTCGAAAGAAAAACCACAAGATCAACAGGATGAACAATGCATGCCACCGCGCTGACAGAAGGAGTCCACAGTCCACGTTAACGCCACTTCATCAAAACAACACACACACACATAAATACTCGCAGACCAACTGCAGAGACACACCCCGCACGCACGCTGCCAGTGTGCTGGATGGTGGGTGTATAAGCACCCCTGTGTGTGTGTGTGTGTGTGTGCAGACATGTGGAGAGAGAGTGTGTGTGTCTATGAAGGGGGAGGAGGCTGCAGTTAGATCATAGCATCAGAGAGGGGAGGGGCGGCTCTGCAAATAGAGCGAACAGAGTCTGCATGGCTGGCGACGGTGAGTAAAATTGCTTCAAGCCTCTTGTAAGGAGACTAGGCCGGGTACTATATGCAAGTGTGTGTGCTTTTCTATAGCCTCTTCATCACTGTCTGTGCGTGTGTAATGCTCGTGTTTGATTAATTAACAGCCACGGTCACTGAAGAAGCTCCCCGTTGTTCTATTCTCCCCACATCAACTGCACAATTGCCCCCCCACCCCTCCCTCACCCCCTCACCCCTCACCCTCCTTCTCCTCCATCCATCCACCTGACTGCGATAATAAGGCACATGCAGGCACACACACACAGGCAAGAACACACATCCTCAAGAGAGCACCGGCTGCGAATATCAGGAGTGTGTGCAGATGAAGTGTGGAGCAGACTCCGAGACGTGACAAGATGTGCAGCCGCCCTCCACCTGTGGCTGACTTTCTCCTCGCGGCCCTCCACCCAGAAAATAAAACACCTCTGTTACGATCGCCTTGATTTAAAGCAAACGTCTGGTGATATTCTATTTTAATAAGGAAAAACACCCACCAACCAACAAAACCAACAATAAATGCATCCTGTTATCAGGTATTGTGCACGTATCCAAAGACTGATATAGTTCCATTGTTGTCAAAAAACTATAAAAAAAAACAATGAGCCAAATTGTTGCTGTGAGTGACGTGTTCCTTCATTTCCTTCAGTTTATTTTCAGTCAATCCCACACACTCCGTCCTGCTGCTGTAAATACTAAGTGGAGCACTGAGTCCACAGATTAAAATAGTCCCCAACAAATACACTGTTTAGCTGTTTGGCTACAGTGTTTTAGGACATTATTTAGCATATTTTTGTTGATTCATACTTGTGACCCATTTTTAAAGATTTAAAACCAACATATTGTAACATATTCTCACATTTGAAGAGCTGAAGCCAGATAATATTTGGCATTTTTTCCCTTGTAAATGAGTTACATAATCATCACAATTGTTGTTGACTGAGAAATGGATTAAGTGACTTATTCTTTCAGCAAATCTCTTATTTACAAAAAAAAAAAAGGAATTGTATCCTTGATAATAAGAGGAAATGGGAGGGACAGCACAGAAGCATTTCTCTTTTAACATTTTGAGATTTGACCAGCTCTCATCACGGCCGTCACCTACACGAGTCTCTTTTGGGACAATTATGAAAGACAAAAGAACTCAAACCTTTCAAGCTATCCAATCCAATCGTTGCCAAAAAAAGTGCTTGGATAAAGAGCCGACCAACAAGTGGAGAGAGTGCCTTTGCTGAGATTCATCTTTCCACAGCCCACCAGCCATTAAAACACCTTCAGGGTCTCGAGTAAACGGATCTCATTACACCTCAGTGGGGTTTCATCCGTCTTCCTCTCAAACTTTCTTCCCCCTTCATTTAGCCATTTTTTTCGACCAGCTCTCAGGTTAGACAAAGGGATGGAGTGGCGATTTGTTTCGTGGCAGTGTCACATTCAGGTGGTTTGATGGCGGCAGCGAAGGTGTGAGATGACGCTGAACAACTGCAACAACTGCAACAACTTCCTGACTGGCTATCATCAGTCTAGTCCACGATGTGAACATGTGTGCGTCTTTCTTTTTTTGTGTGGTGTGTTCTGAAGCCATGCGGGTTAAAAGAATGATTTATTAAATTAGTGGTTTTCTGTCTTCAGCATTAAACATCTTCAGAGAAAAATGGACACGTTTAATCTGTGAAAAAACATGGGAGTTTAATTCTCTGTAAAACACACCATAAGAACTCCAACCGGACTGAGCTGCTATAGTAAAATGGTCTCTAACACCTTGCCTGAGGGAGAGAGGCCTCAGTGTTACCCCAGGGTTTAAGGTTACACAGTAAATGGACTGTTTGAAAAACACTTGAAATTTAACAATGTCAACTGCATTGCCCATTCTTCTGCTGCTTGAAATCCCCAAACCCCCCCCTCACCACCCCCCACCAACCTTCCCGCCCCTGTGGCACTAAAACCAAAAACCTTCCCCTCCTCTGCCTTCTTTCTTTCTCTCTTTTGTGCAGGAGAAGCAAATGGAAACTGTGAAGCAGAGCAAAGCTTGTGAAAAAAAAAAAAAAAAAAAAAAAGAGCACCAACGCGTCCCCAACCCTTAACCGGGACCTCGGCTTGTTTTGTTTTGTTGGTAAATACGAACTCTAAAAGGCGCTTGAAAACAAACACGCCCTGCGCTGTGTTTGCCGTGGCGCCGTAATCACGAAGCAACAAGTTGCCCCGGTCCCTCCCCTCCACTCCTCCGGCTATATTTCTGCTCTTTTGTGCAGCTGAAGTGTGTCGTGACAAAGGTTAAATGCAGTGCAGTCACAAATTAGTCCTCACTGGTCAGAGTTGAATATACGTGTGCGTTTCAGAGTAATGCGCTGTTGGAAGGATAAGTGAAGTGTCAGAGCACGTACAGCAGGCACTCTCCACATCCACCAATCAAACCTCTTGAACGTGTTTAACTGTTTTGCACGAGGTGTAATTCTGCCATGTCGGACAGCAAAACCATTCTCTGAAATAACTAAACTGACAGTGAGGGAAGACGCCTTAACCTGCCATGAAAAGTGGCAGGATTATATAGAGATAAAATACTTGCTGTCATTTTTGCAGACTAAAAATGAAGCCTTTAATCAAAACTCCAGTAAGATCATTTAAGCTTCGCCGTTCCTTTGCTCTGGTTTGTCATATTGAAACCACTCTGGTTTTTTTAAATGTTTTCAAATTGACAAAAAGGTCAGGAAATGTAAGTTCTTCAATGCTTGAAACAAACTATAAACTTTCATGCTACCCCTAAAGGCAAAAACCTGCCATCAAATGAAAGACGCGTGCTTTCAGACAGTCTCTCCTCAAAGGTATTCATGGCGTTGCACTCATTTGTACACACGAAAAGCAACAGAAGTTAAAGAAGAAAAATGTTCAAACCTACTTTCACACCTCCACACACCTGGCCGATTACCGCGTGCAGTGCGCATGCTCGTCGGACTGCCTGTTTCGAAAAACTGTCGCGATGGAGCCCAAAGCGCTCCAGACGCCGGACAGGTGTGGGGGAAGGTGTTTTAAAACACTGTTCCAACAAACACAGAGTCCTCCTTAGATTGATGAAGTCAACACTTCCTAGGTACTTCGCGGTAAAAGCCGGCCAAATCGGAGGGGAAGTGAGTCATTGTTGCACTGTAGATTTATTTACAACAAAGAAGCTAACAAAGTAGTTATTTGGGTGGTGATTAATACTTTAAGGCTTTAACTGTGAAGCAGCTGCAGGACAGGGGGACAAAGAGTACTAATTTCCAGGGTCAAAAGGTGTGAAAGAGCCCACGAGAAATGCTTTTAATAATAATTTTAACATCATGGGAAGGGAGTTTGGGGCCCAAAATGTTGTGCTTTGCCCCTGACTGCAGGAAGAGTTGTGCCAAACATTCGAGCCTCTGTGTTTGTGGATTTTATTTTTGCTCCTGGCTAAAAGAGTCTTAGCCTAAGCAAATTAAGTGAACCAAAGTGCTCACTTTTTGTGGATTTCTACAACTTAACCCTACAGACCAGAATACAATAAAAAAGAACTTTGTGACCGTCCTGCTTATCTCGAGTTCGTCACGAGGCAAGATAAAATTACTTTTTGTTTTTTTTGTGTTTGGCGGCTGGAAATTCAGCAATCTTTGACTTAAATCTCACTTCCTAGCTCGTATTTCATCTTGAAAAGTGGAACCTGTTTTATGTCACGGCGCTATTTTGGACCTGAACGCCCCGCTAAGCACTTGAGCACACCTGGCTGGGTCGCTGTGGGCGCAGAGACTTCCAGACAGTACACACACACACACACACACACAGACACACACACACACACACACACATTTGGATCAAGTGAAAAAAGTCTCCACAAACACTAAACAACCTTCTGCACAACACTTTGTTCTGCGCCTAACACCCCTGACCAGGACTAAAAGGTCGAACTTGAGGTGTCCTCCAGGTAAATTATTAATGACTTGTTTTCTTTCCCTCCCTGCACCTCTGCTTTCCCTCCGTCGTCCGTCTCCTCTCTCTCCGCCTTTTGATTGCCGTTTTCTCACTTAGCCTTCCTCTCATCCCCACCTTTTTCTTCTCCCTTCCCTCCACCCTTCTCGTTGTTCTCTCTCCCTCCCCCTTTTCTCCGTGATAGACTAGTGTGGAGATGGTGTTATTTTTAGCCCTGGTGAGATAGGGAGGGAGATCGTGCTGGGCTAACACGTACTCTCCACAAGGCCTTTACTGGAGGCCTGTCACCGACGTGTGAGGAAAAACGGTTTGTGTGTCCAGCACGTATGTGCGTTTCGCCGTGGCGTCACACAAGCTGCTTTTATTCGAGTGGACAGAAAAGGCCCATGTGATAATGCCAGTAATGTTCAAAAATGTTTAAAAACAGGACAAATTACAGACAGCCTCTTCAGCGTGATTGGGGTTAAAAAGTTGCAGGTGCCTTCTGTCTCATCTCCTACTTTAATTTTTACAAGATTGTCAGCCTGTTTCTTTTTCGCATGCAATCCTCTTTCCCGCGTTATCTTTACAGCTGCCGGAGCCCCTGAAGTTGTGTTGGCTAGTGTCGACTCGAGTCTCGGGTTCTTGGACAATGCAAAGAGTTCAATTGTGACTCTTTACCAGATGAAAGATGTAATGTTGAAAATGAAGTGACACGAAATAATATATTGCACATAAAAGTACAAATTAGACAAGCTGAACCTCCCTGGGGTCTGCATTGGGATTTTAAAATGGAAAACGCCTATGAAAATACAGGAAAATTCATTTACATGTTCAATCTTTGATCCTGTACGTCCTACTCTGCTTTTCTAAGCAGTATGAATATATTCTAACGGGCAGGTGTTACTGAAATGTTAGCGTCGTAAAGAAACTCTGACAGAAACACAGAGGACAGTGCACTTTAGGACCGCTTCACCTCTTTAATATGATCTGCTTCCTGTCAAAACAGGATATTGAGATGGAGGAGATAGGAATCATTAAAACCAATCTGATCTAGCGGAAGATTGGTTACAGAAACTGAGGGAGTTTCATTTAATGGACAGCAAAGGAACAGGTAAAAAATCTGTGGTAGTTTTACTTTACTAAAAAAGCAGCAGAGTCTAACCTGAGAGTATGTCATGTAAAAAGGTAGCCTGCTGGGTGAAAGAACTTAATTTTCCACTCACATATGCCCTCCTGTTACACCACAGTTATCAGTTCAAACGGCTGCGCCTACACACATTTGCCCAGGCACCTTTTCACAGTGAACTAAGTCACGTGACGAATAGCTGGAGAGGAAAAAGGCAGCGTTTCCTCCTGCAAACTGCACCTAGATGTACCAGCGCTGTCACCGGTCTGTCAGTCAGTCGTCCATTAGTCGGGCTTGATCGGCTCAATAAACGCCACCGGCGGCCTCCTGAGGTCTGCAGGCAAGCCGGAGCTGTTCACCTGACGGTTACCTGAGTGGGCAGCCGAGTCCAACAGGAGATGATATTTCATCCCGGGCATCGTGTCTAAGCGAAGCCGAACTGAAACACAGCAACGTGTACATATGGTCACGTCAAGCAAGGAGGGGAGGGGGATCTTAATACGAGCGGCGTTTGATTTGCTGGAGAACACCTAAAAATACACGAACAAACGCTAAACGCTAAAAAGCCCCCCTCAATAATTAACAAAAAAAAAAAAAAAAGAGGGACACAAGGAGAACCAGAATCTTTGTCTCACATTACAACAAATCAATATTTAAATTCTGGCCCCTTTTCCTCCGAGGAGAGCGTGCGGATGTCACTGCCTGTTTACTACGACTCGGATCTCACAGGACTAACAGATTCAATGTGAGGGAGGGAGGGAGGGAGGCAGTAAAAGAAAATGAGAGGGGTGGGTGTGGGTGTGTGTGGGGGGGGGCTGGCTGAGAGAGAAAAGCTGATTCAACCAAAGACGCTCCTCCCCTCCCTCCCTCCCTCCCTGAGCCGAGGCCGACGCACCGAGGGCTCCTTTCCTCCTCCCAGCTTGGCAGAAACAGATGGGTGAAGGTAGTAACTCTGCTTAGTCCCCCGTCCGCGGCAGAATGTGAAATTCAGCAGTCTGACTAAAGCCTGAGCCTGCATCTTCTCTGCATGTCATGTGCACGCTTTCAAAATCTCCTGAGTCACATGTTTCGCGGAGCAATGTAAACGCCTCTCACACAACGGTTTTGTGGGGTTAAAGGCGTCGATGTCACCTGTAGTCAATAAAGGGTTGAAGGGTGGGGGTCAGAGGCCAGTAACTGCAGCAAAGATAAAATGCACATTACCACATTAAAAGTAGCATGTAAAGCAATCACTGAGCTGAGACAGAATCTACACGTTGAGTTTGGTGAAAATGAAGAAATTAGTGATGAACATGGCAAAAAAAATTTAATGTAGTGTATCTGATAATAGGAATGGTCTTTTTAAGGACACTCCACTCATTCTGAGTATACATGGGAATCAGTTGAGCAGCTGAGTAAGAGCGAATTATTAATGTTTCATTATTTAATTTACTGTACCGGTCTGATTATAGTGTTAACAGTGTTTTCATGAGGGGAAAGTGCAAGTTTCATGGAAATGGTCCGGATACGTTCCACCTTCTATCACGGCTGGAGCAAAAATTGCTTTCACTACATGTGTGTGAGATGCATAAATATCAGCAGTTTCTGTGGAGGACAAAATCAAAATCCAGCCTGTTGTTCATGTCATTTGAGATAATGCATCAGACTTCTTAACATTATGAACTTTATATAGCAGCTTTAAAAACACAGCTGACACAGTGAACAAAGAGAAGGCAGGATATACTCAAAAAGGAATATAACAACTGACTGAATTAATTATAAATGAAAACAAAAACAATAAAAGCAAAAGAAGATGATGGTAAAAGTGATGTTAATGGATGATAAAAAGACAATCACATAAAATCAAGTCTATAAAAATCATGTGATTTAAAAAGTGATTTAAAATGTAAATGTTTGTAGGAGAGTTTTCAATCATAGATTTTGACTAATGCTGTTTTTGCTTATACAAGGTGGTGTTGTGTACAGTATGTTGCAACTGAGCTTGACACGAAGAACGGATAAACAAGCCTCTGTGACATCACGCCACTGACAGTGCGACTTCAGAAGGGAGGCGGTGGGGGGCTGGGGGTGGGCAGCCAATCGGACGAAGCCCCGCTTGGCCGGCATGCTGCTCCACACCAAGGTGACGAGGTGAGGGTAGCGGACCTTGGAGAGCTCTCCCTCTATCCTGAGATGAGTGATGCTGCTGATCATGACTCTGGAGAGAGGAGCTAGTGGATGGAGATGGCGGTGTGTGTGTACATATATATGTGTGTGTCTGTGTGTGTGTGGTGGGGGTAGAGTGATATAGGAGGTGCGGTGGCTGAGGGGAAGGCAGGACGGGAGTGAATTAAGTTGAGGAGGTGGTCACGTAACAGCCGGGTTCAGGAAGAGTTGAAGCCAGTTGCTCGCTGTGCTGCAGCTGGTAACATTTACCTCAACTCCTACCCCATAAATGTTTGTACAGTGTGTGTGTGTGTGTGTGTGTGTGTGTGTGGCACGTAAAAGCTCTAAAACACATACACTAGGAGTTTTTACAATGGAAAATAAGTAAAAAAACAGAACTCCCCTTCTTAGACGCACACACACCCCTCTGAGGACCCCTTTAATAAGCATCTATTACCTTACAGCATGAAGAAACGTGAAACTAACCCCCCTCACAAAAAGGTGACAGTTTGTGTTTTTCTAACTCTCTTTTTAAACAATGACACGCATACACACACGACTGCCCTAAACCGTCACGTCACCGACCACAAAAAAAAGCGATACAATTCGTCACCGCTCTCCCAGAAAACTGCGACTATGTGTTGGTGAACTCTTTCTGCACCCTATGGGGAGAGAAAAGAGAAAAAAAAAACTGAAGCAGAGGAAGAAAAGCAGCCTCCTTATGAGGCACCATGACATGTTGTCTTTATGCGATTTTGTGGCACATTCAAGAAAATTCAGGCAAGTGATTATCTGCATGCTGATGGCGGCCTTCTTCCATCTCACCCTCATGCGTTTGCAGAGCAGCAATGCACCATGCATGAGTGCGGTTTCTAAAAGGCCCCTAAACTGTGATTTTGGTTGTTAAAAGTTGAGAAATCATGTAAAATCTTTAGTCGTAAATCCAGAACGGCAGCCTTAAATCGATTTTAGAGTTTGGTGACAAAAAAGCTTTTCTCAGAGTCCAAAAAGTGGCACCAAATTTAGACCATCATACGTCGCAGCCTACTGATCGACCCATTTGTCTGAACTTTTCTAAACTTGTAAAAACATCCCTTTCATCCCGCCTCTGTGACGTGCATCTCTGAGTAATAACTGCAAAGTGAACAAACAATGTGATCACCTCTGCTCTTTTCCTCTTAATGTTATAAAAGTGTCAGTTTTTTTTTTTTTCTGGCACCAACGTTAATTTTGCTTTTAGCCGTGTCTGCCGTACGTAGCCGTGGCGTCAGTGCGTCAACGTGTCCCAGTGCTCTTAATATCCTGACCCTGTTGGTGACATGTCTCCTCTTGCGTATTTTTAGCCAGGCTAGCAGCGTGACTGTAGGGACAGTAGTGTCAGTCAGAATCAGGATCAGGATCGGGTTTATTGCCAAGTAAGTTTACACATACAAGGAGTTTGTCCTGGTGTTTGGGTTCGTCACAATAAACACAGCAGGATATTAAAAACAGAAAAAAAGTGAGAAACAAATAAAACTCAAAATTGACAATAAAAATAAGGAAAAGATATTGTATAAAATATGTACAAGATATCTGTCTTAAAATTATTTGAAAGAGCTGTAGTGTTTGTGCAAGACATCGACCTACAAATATTGTCTGTCCACCACTTTGGCTCCATGATCCCCAGAGGATGAACCCTCATGACTTTGCCACAATGAGAGCAAAATTTGTCCAGCACATTGGTTTATGACCAAAGGCCTGCAAAACGGATGACATTCCCATCAGCCTCAGCTGTATTTAGTCTTTAGTGGTAATGTTAACATGCTAAAACGCTAAACTAAGATGGCAGCTATAGTAAACATCATCCTTGCTTTACATCAGCATGTTAGCATTTTCATTGTCGTGTTATGATGATTCCTCTTACTGGGTGTTTGTTGTGCCACGCAACAAATTTTTTTCTGACACACACGACCTGGATTCTGACACGCAATAGACCTGCACGTTTGCCGTCGTCACACGGATGTACCGAGGCCTTTACGTACAGTGTGTGCTGTGCAGAGTCCAGTCAGTGGCAACGTGCAGCAGAGCCCCCCGAGGGACGCTACAGCCCTCTGGGGAGAGAAGAGAGAGGAGAGGAGACGAGAGGTGGTAGGAGAAGCCCCAGGTAGCCTCGCAGCAATGCACCATTAGAGAAAGGAAAACACAAAGCCGAGCGCTGCTGCTCGCTTCTTCTCCAGCCACCGTATCCCTCACTCTCCCACTGACCAGCTAAATATTTTATCAGCTGGCGAAAGAACCTACGAGCCCCAAGGCCAGAGGTTCTTTTTTGTTAGTTTCTTTATTGAAGAAAGTAAGTGTGTAAGTCTATGTGTGTATCCAACAGGGGGGAGTGGGGGGGCTGAGTTTGTTCGCCGACCACGACGTCACTGAAGTGCTTTTGATTGGTCACTTTGAAGTAGTTTTTCTGTTTCTCTCTCCCTCTCTTTCCCTTTCTCTCCCTGTCTCTCTCTCTTCGTGTGCATCCTATGTGCAGCACGCTGCTCAGTTCAGAGCTGGATGAACGACCTTGAGCAGGCGCGCAGGGCTGTGTTGCCATGGCAACGAAGCCTCGTGCAACCAGTAACAGCTGGATGCAACAGCACTCCCTGAATTTTAGCGGGAGTCGCCACGTTAATAAAACGACTCTCCACGTCTCCTCCCCCCTCCTCACGCTCTGCTTACCCCCCACCACCCCACCCCAACTCCCTCCCTCCTTCATCTCTCACACTCTCACACATTTACACAAACACACACACACAGATCTGCACCAACACAAAAGAAAGCCATGCCTGTACAAAGACAATATGTTTGATATTAACACATAAACTTACTTAATCGCGGGTGCCAGCTAATCGTGCACTGCGCGAAAAAAAAAAGCACAAGAGAGAGGACAAAGACTGAGGTGAGCAGGAGCATGAGCAGAGGAGGAGAAAAAAGGCGGAAATCGAGTGACTCGCAAGTAACAAAACAAAACACAGAACAGGGAGAAAGGCACCGAGATGGGCACTTGACATTCCTCTCACAGAAGAAATAGCTCTCAGAAAAATAAAGCAGCAGAGGACATGAGCTGCACAGAGGCATGCTGGGGAAAGAAAGGGAGCAGAGAGCGAGGACAGCACAGTGACTGACATGTGCATCAGCTCTCTGTTTCTCATTAGTTTGTCCCATCAACTCTGCTCCGCTTGATGTTTACTTATTACAATATCACAGACAACTTTTCAGCTACTTAAAAAAACATTTGTCTACTGAAATGAAAAAACAAAAATCAACTTTTTTCCGACATACCAAGTAGTAGAAATGATTGACACAACTCTTGGATCGATTTCCGACCCAGGACGTGACCTGTGTTTTTTGTTAGTCTGAATGGGTCAGCGCGCACTCAGTGACCCACTTTCACAACTAGCTCCAGATCTGTTTTAAACAAAGGTCTGATTGGCGCGGGACAATATAAACATTATTGATCAGACCTGCCTCAATAACAGTAAAATGAATTGATTTTTTTTACCTTTGCTGTAGATTGTCCCTTTTATCTTTATTCACAAAATGATATCTTGAATTTGCGGTTGAACAGCTGAAAACCCAAAAATATTCAATTTACAATAAAATAAAAAAAGGGAAGTGCACTAAACACACACATTTGCCTTTGGTGCAAATAGTGAGAGCAGGTTTCTTTTAATATCATTAGGGACACCAAGAAATTACTGAAACATTTGTGTAACCATGTTAAGGTGCGACCATGAACTACAGTGTCATCGGTTCGAGTGCGGCCCTTGGAGATTGGAGACCATTTTCTACAGTAAATTCCACACTGTTAAATCTTACAAATATGCAAAACAATTTTAGAAAGTGAGTTGTTTCAAATGGCTTCTTTTTTAATAGATAAATTCAGTGTCACACACACAGTCTTCCATTTAAACTCTAAACAAGGAACCACTTTTAGTGAACTGAAATTTGTTTTCTATTCAAGGTATTGTGGTGATGGTGATGTGTGCAGACTCGTGACATCATGTGTGACTGAACGAATCAACAGTGCGGTATAAATGGTCAAAGCAGACTTTAATGCGCATTTATATTCCTGCGTCATGCACATGGTTTGTGCAATATCAGTCACTAATCTCACTTTCACATGAGGACTACTACTTCACTGTGCTGAAGACAAACCAAACTCTAGCTTCCATTTAATAAGAATTCCTTCCATAATTTAATTTTTAGTGACCTCTCTCTCATGAAATGTTTCACTTTGCATTTCAGACTATTTCAATTAGCTTACAATTTCTTAAGCTTTCTTACACTGGAGGGGAAAAATGCTACCTTACAGGTTGTTTATCCAAATACAAATGTCACAACAGACACTTGCTGCAGACAATCCTGCGCTGATCAATGTTGTTATATTGACAATTCAGATCAGTTCAACTCACCTCCATGGACCATTTTAGCATCACCACAACTTTACTGTTTTGAGTCACTCTAAACACTCATTAATGCCCTTTCCAACCGCAAAAGGCAGCTGCTTGCAGCATAACGCTGCCCGGCTTAAGTCAGCAAGTCGTTCTCACATAGCTAAAGGACCAGATACTTGCCTCAGGTGGTGGAGGAGACCAAAAACAGAGCTAAAAAGAGCACAAATATTGGTTTTACATTCATCAGGTGCCTATAAACACTGCTAAAAAGAAACACTGTTGCTCTGTATCAGCTTTATTTGTATTTGTAGGTAGCTGTTTGATAATACATTCACCGAATAAACTCATGTCAGAAACTTTTTTATGAAAAAAAAAAAGATGAAATAGGTTAGTTTGGACTTCTTTGTTAAAGAAAGGCTTGTTCCCCTCTGCAGGTTGTTGGGGACATTTTTAGAGATTCCTTTCCATTGGGTCACTTAACATCTTTGGGAAATGATGATGTGAGATATTGCGGGGGGTGTCAACACTGAGAAATGGCGCGTGGCACCGACATTTCTTCCTGTGCCACTGACATTTCTTCCTGTGCCGCCTTGACTCATGAAAGCATGTCAGCTTCCACTGGCACAGCCGCCACTTGAGCATCAACTCCAGCACACACACATACACACACACACACACACACAGCATAATCATATCACTTGCACAGTAGTGACAATAAAACCAGCAGCACACATAAAGGAATAAACAAAAGGGAGTAACACACATATTATTGGAAGTATTAATAATTTTGCTAGGCTTATGAGTGTAAAATACTCGAGAGTGAGTGTACTGTACTGTGAGTGAGCATAGGGAGGGAGAGACGGATATCTATAACAAAAGAACCAACAAGTCATTAAGATCATCTTTAACACTGAAGGACACATTTACATCTCTAATATTAAATAAATAAAACTGAAAGTTTTCAAAAAGACACACTGTAAAGGACTTTCATTGATAGTTAAGGGGAGTGTCCTCATGAGCCTCGAGAGCAGCCAAAATGTTTTTTTGTTTGTTTTTTTTTTTTTTTTTTTAAACGGGATGTGGGTAGTATTTCTGGTTTTGTTAGCTGTACAATGATATAGAGTTCATTTGGGTGTCAAAGCTAAAAGCCAACACATAAATCCCCCATCTATCTCCAATTCATTATCACAAGAGCGACAGTATAACGCGTCTCTTGATAACTTTACAGGCGGGGGGTGCTGGCTCTGTGGTTTCTGGCTCCAGAGCAGAGCCATAAATGTTGGCAAATACTGGCTTGACGGGGAGATACTGAACCTCAATACTTTTCTGGTGTGGACCGGAATGTGTCCGCTGCACCGTTTATTAAAAAATGTACTAAACCCCTCCCTCCAACAGAGACTGTCCAATCACAGCTCAGCAAGTACAGAGCGGATTAAACGCTACCTGTAACTGTTAGCACGTCGGGCTGATTAACTCACTGCGTACAGTAATAACAAGGCCGTTATCAGAGTTTAGGCTAAAGTTGGAGGCTCTGTCCTGATCTTTGCTGGGTTCAGGGGGAAGTTCACACTCCAGTGACCTCAACCAGCATCACCTGAGAGAGAGCGTTTTGTTTCCTCAACACATCAATTCAACTTTATCCTCTGAGCACTTTGACTTGTGACAATAAAAATGATAACATGCTGTTTGAAACACATCAAAGTATGTAGGCTAGTTTGAAAGTCAAACTTGATTCTCACTTCAGTACACAAATGATGTTGTTTCATTATTTCCACATCTTCAGCTGATGAGTGAGAAGTGTAGCTTTATTTCATGTATATAAAAAAAAGGGAATTAAAAAAAAATTAAAGTCAAGGACCCGATGTTTCAAAAATTACTTTATACAAATTTTAAACTACTTTTGTGCTTTAAATGCCCCCGTTATGTCTGTAAACTTCATCTGTGCTGTTGTATGGTGCTGCTACGATGTAAAGTAAGTAATGGGGGCGGGGCTTAGCAGGGTCTTTTTAACTTGTTTGTTTCTATTGTGATCTTATTATTATTATTATTATTATTATTATTATTATGTAGGAAACATTCTTTAATTGCTGCTGTCATTTATCCATTTAACATTTGAGAAGTTTGTTGAAATTTTAAAAAGGGTTTGTACAAAATCATGTTTTTATTCCTCAACACAGGGCTTTTGTTCTGATTTACAAACTGAAAGTCACATACTATATTGTCAGTGGTATTAAAAGATACCTGGCTTTTGTCACATGGGACAAACTTGGTAAAATTTGCAGGCGGCATGGGGGGTGTCCACTGCTGGACTTGAATAAAGGACAAGAGGACAAAAATGAGTAGCCAAAAAAAGACCCTTCCTCCACAGAGTGAAATCAATGAGAGCTGGTGAAGTTTAATTCCTGTTTAACACATCCTGACACATGGATGGAACAACAACGACGACAACAACAGCTCAGCTCACTAACTCTGTAGTTGGGAGAGGCAGGAGACATACCACAGACAAAAGAGAAAGAGAAAGAGAGAGCACAATGAAGAATGTGGTCCATAGAGTCGGAAAACTTCCTGATTCCACAAAAGAGGTGAACTCATCCCCACAACGAATAACCAGAGACAAGTTCAACAGGAGACAAAAAAACGGCAGGTAGAATTCCAGTAAGAGGCCACCTGAGTCCCGCCCCTTAACATAAACACACACACACACCCACACACACACACACACACACACAGAGAAAGCTTCCTTTGCCTACAGGCTGGCATGTGAGGTCCAGCCTTCCTCCCGCTAAGCCTCGTGAGCCCTGCCTCCAGTGCCTGACCCAGTCACCAGCATCCCCTGCTAACCTCTGTCCCCTTTTCCCCATTCAGCAAACATCATGCATCACTGTCACCCTCCTCCTCCTCCTCCTCGTCCACACATTCATCCGCTCAGCAAAGACCCTCATGGGTGCCTACTGCTTGCCCACACCCTGCTTGACTCCTTGTGAGCAGGTTGTAGACGTGTGTGTGTGTGTGTTTGCCCGCACGTGTGCAGAGTCCTGGTCCACAGGGTTGACTGTAAATCTGTCAGGAGAGGGATGCCGTGCAACGAGACAAGGGCTTCTCGTCGCCACACCCCTCCACCTTGGAGGCAGACGTGCAGTTCAGCCGCGGAGCTGAAGCGATCGAGTCTATCAAATGAAATGAATCGGCAACTATTTCAATAATCGATTAATCTGTGACCTCTTAACAAGCAGCAGCTGATTCAGTCCTCACTCGAGAGTGAGACAGGCAGTAAGAACAGTGATGCTTTCTGCTTTCAAAGGATTCAAGAACCAAATATCTTTGTGACATTTTGTAATAATGCATAAAAAGAGAACAATAAAATAAACAAAATACATCCTTACAGAACAGTTTTAACACGGTCTTGCCTCTGTGATTTTATTTCAGTAAGACTGTCTAATAAAAGTATTCGGATGGAAATTATTTTTAGGGGACAGTGTGTTTTTGGGCCATTCTCTGGTTGCCGCTTGTCCAGCGTGAGTATTTGCTGCTTTTCTCTGGTTTATATCTTCATAAACTGAATTTCTTTGGGTTTTGTAGTATTGATCAGACAAAACATGACATTTGGAGACGCCAGTTTGGACTCTGGGAAACTGAGATGAACATTTCTCCCCATTTTCCCTCCAAATTTACCATTTTTTCCCCCCACATTTCACAGGCGAAATATAATCAGAAAATTAAAAAAAATACTCATTAGCTGCACCCTGCTACAAACGGATCCCAATTCAAACACTGACCTCACTGTAATTAACCCCACCTGACACCTCTCACCTGTCCATGCTGTCACCCCAAACCATCTGCATCGCTTCGGTTCAACCACTATTTACACACACTGACGGGTGGACTGCTATTATCCAGCTCTAGCAGGTATTGTAGTGGGGCTCTGGTGTCATGCTCAAGGACACTGAGCTTTTCATGCACACACACACACACACATAGACACACACAGGCATACATACAACAACTGGCTGGTTGTTGCAGGCTGTTATCAAGCCTTCAGGGTTACAGCACAGCGTCTAGGCACGGGGCCACGTTGCTGCCCCCTGCAGATCTACAGAGAGACACATGATAAAAGGATGGAGCAGATGACAGGAGGGGTTACGCACAGGAGCACACCGTTCACTCTCTCACGAGCAATGCATCTATAAGCAATGCACCTTCCACTCGCATGCTTGGAGACACGGAGTAAAAGAGTCAGTGCACTTTTTCTCCCCCCCCCCTCTTGTATCGCTCAGCAGTCGGGACCCGAACTGACTGACAGTCTGAGCATCGTCTGCCTTCCTCCCGCATCGCATGTGTGCAGTGACACTAAAAAAAAAAAAATAATAAAAAAAAAACACAATGAAATAGCTACAGCCTGCAAACACGATGCACACACACAAACAAACACACAGCTGAGTGTGTTCGCGTGCAGTTTTGGTCAACAAACATGTTCGGTCCAAATTCCCTCGTGTTGCGACAGCTCCGGGCTCAGCTGGCGTCAGTTTCACCCACCGACAGCCGGTCAGTCAGCGGAGAGACAGAGAGAGAGAGACAGAGAGAGAGAGAGAGAGGAGTTAACTATCGCCCCGTTTGTTTGTGCGTCTTTACGCGTGAAGTGTCCACAAATAAAAAAAAAAAACCCAAATAAACTTCGCTGTGTTTCTGCTGGAAAACACTTCTGATATCCAGCAGCTTGTGCGTAAAGCGTCTCTCTCTCTCTCTCTCTCTTTCGCTCTCTCGTGATCAAGTGAAGTTTTGATCAGATCCGTCAAACATTCATTCATTTCGCGGCTCGTGCAGGGTCGGCACACCTGGCCGCGGACAGGTCGGCGGATCGCGGCTGTCACGCACTGGATGACCGTGCACCGTGCCCTCCGCACCGATGCCAATATTGTGCGAGCGTGTGAGTGTGTGTGACAGAGAGAGAGCGCTGGGAGCCCAAGTCAGTACATTTCCGTCCTCTATCGCAGCGCAAACCAAAGCGCAGAAGTGTCGGCCGCTTTGTGCTGAATGTGCGCAGAGACGCGGCGCGGGCTTACCTTGTGGACGCTTCTCTCTGCGCGTGCCGGATCGATAATTTCTTCTTTACACCATTAACTCTCCGCCATCTTCGGCACTGTTTGTTTAAATGGGAAACGCTCCCGGAGCCCAAGAAGCCAGTTCTGTAAGTTGAGGCGACGCGGGGGCTTCTGGGAGATCGAGTTCGCCGGAGCGGAGCGCCGCGCTTCCGGCCGCCGCGTCCAACCCGGATACGGACTACAGGCAGACTCCGCCACCGCAGGGGGGAGGAGGAGGAGGAGGAGAGAGGGGGAGGGAGGGGGCAGCGTCTGTCTCGCAGCCTACAGACGGATGTCAGAGACGCGCAGAAAGATGCGTCGGGGTGCATTTTTTATTTGAGTAAAAAGTCGAGCCCCGAGGCTGCAAAAGCACCATTTCCACACTTTCCACACACAGAAAATCGTTTGGCCGGAGGGGGTGACACGGGAGTCCAAACTTGAGAGCAAATGAGGACGCGGAGGTCTTATCCTCGTCTGATAACGACGAGTTGGCCCGTTTGGAGAAATGAAAAGTGTCGTTTGTGTGCCCAGTGTGCGCTTTACTGCAGGCTGGGATCAGATCAAACTGTTTAAAAGGAGCACAGCAGTGGTTTTCTAAGAAGAGAGTTCACTACAGACCTTACACTTTACATGACAGCAAACCAGTTTTCTGTTTTTAGAAATTTTGATGTACAGGTTTACTGATCCAGTTTTAAGTCCTAGGATGCAACTAAAGATCATTTTCATTCTTGATCTGTCGAGCATCTTCCTCTTAATCTGTTGTTTGGGCCATAAAAGAGTGATAAATGTTTCCCTAAGCCGCATAGATGAATGTCCTCAAATGACTTGTTAAAGATTTTCAGTTTATTGTCATAAAAGACTAAAAAAACGAAATATTCACATGTGAGAAGCTGTAAAAGACTTAATCAATTATCCAAATAGTTTTCTATTCATTTAATAGTTGACAGATAATCAATTACTCAATTAATCATGAATGAAAAAGTTCCATCAAGCTGCTGTAAGTGTTATTTAGGTTAATAACTTTTTGTCTGTTGTCCTCTATTCCATATGGCATTTTAGCATTTTGCTGTAATCCAGAGACTCTTTAAAATAAATCAATGTTAGGTAGTTATGATAGACCCCTCATCAAAGGTTATTACATTTTAAGAGCTTTGAGCACTGGAAAAAAAGGTATTTTTTTCCCTTCTCACATTGTTATTTGAAAATGTTTGATAAGCCTGAGGAGGTAAAATTATCCAACATTTGACTGGAAGATAATAGCAAAAGATAATAGACTTATCTGTTAAGCAAAAGTTTGTGTAGCAGATATGTTTTTAATCTTCTTTGACATGTCAGCCATCTCGCCTCATAGTGTGTGTCTGTACCAGCTTGTAATAGTAAGCTGGAAACAGAGACTGTCTGGTTAAGATACATCAATCTTAAATCTGTTTATAAATCTATTTATCTATGTAGCTCATCTCCTGTTGGTGGACAAATCAATTTATCATTTTATCTCTATCAATATTTTCATTTTCTATAAATACTTAAATAACTATAATATTGCAAAGGTTCTGAGTAATGTTTTGGTGTCAGCAATCATAATATGTGATTTGTAGGAACCTGTAGAATATGTACCATGGTAATATTTTATGTAACATGTTATATATCGTGTGGTTGGGTGAGTACTAAAATTTTCATGTCAAGGGGGAGAGATTTTGTCATATTTTGTGTAACATAAATCATTCATTTTGTGGCAAAAGTCCCTAAACCCTGATATAAAAATAACAATATTGTATAAATTCACGTGGTACACTCCAGTGAGTAAGACGGCAGGGAAAAAATATGAAAATGAATCCTATAGGTCACTACAGAAATGCTATTTCCTTGTATACTAATATCAGGATGTTAGAGACGTTTTATAATACAACCTGTCAGTATCTGTTATAGATACAAGAAAAGGGTTCTGTTTTTTCTCCCTTATGAAACAGACAAATGCTAAAATGTCACTTCACATCCTGCAGCTTTTTTTTTTTTTTTTTTTTTTACAGGAGCCAGCCAGCCTTCTGTGAACCGCATTTGTTTCACTGGAGGGACTGTGGCTCCTTCAGACCACCTATCTCTTATAGATGAGGCCCATATGTGGGCTCCATATGCGAGCTGGCAGGGTTAGCGCCGAGCGGTGCCGTCTGCGTGGGGTGGCCTATGAACTGGGACACGTCGGCACAGCGCCCCGACTGCTGCCAAGATATACAAGGCAGGGGACAGATAGCACCAAAAATCCGTCACTATGGTGATGCCAGACAGACAAGAGCACAGATAGATTGATAGATACACATAGAAAAACACACACAAACACACACAAGGAGCAAGGATCCTGCAGTGTCAGTGGCAGTGGGAATGAAGGGAGATGAGAACAGGACGGTGAGAGAGAAGTGAGACAAAATGATGAGATAGTGGAGTTTAGTTTAAGGCAGTTTAAGAAGACACAGAGACAAGATCACAGATAATGATAAATGGTGCCTCTTGCCTGACGAGAAGGGTGGCTGGGGAAACCTATAGGTGTTAAAGAAACACAAAGTACAAAAAAAAAGGGGGGAGAGAGGAGGCAAGTGTGCAGTTGTCAGTGTGATGGAGGAGGAGAGGAAGTGTTGTAGCTCGGAGGAACATAGACGGAGTGAAAATAAGGTACACCTACTCAAAAAGGGGGAGGGAGGGCATACGAGATGGAGAAAAGTGAAAGAGACTACAGAGAGTGAGAAAATGTTGAAATAGGGTTGTGGAGAAGGTTTAAAGCAATTAGCCTCGTGGGTCAGGCATAATTCATCAGGCAAAAGGAAAAGAACGACTAAGGAGAGGAAAATGTGATCAGAGTATAACAAAGTGTGGGATGCAAAAATGTGAAAGCAAAAAAAAAAAAAAGAAAGAAATACATCAGTGAGATCTTTTGAATTTGATTTCAGTAGCTTATTAATTCTGGGGAAAAAATGTGAAGCATGTTTAAAGGAGCATAACCCAAAAGGGTTTTATCGCTTTTGTGAATTTTATACACAAAGAAACTGCTCATTTCACGAAAAAACAACCAACAAAACAGACGTGCATCCTCCATGTTGCACTGTACTCTTTTTGATACACTCAGAGACACGCAAACACATGCAGGGATAAGTCCAAGCCAAAGGATTTAGAGACGTTTTAAGCCTCCCTTAGAAGAAATTAGACTTGGAGCACATTTTCAGGTCCTCTGGCAGGCTGAACTAACCACATGTGTAAAGGCTAAATGCAGGTAAAATGGTTGCAAAGAGAGGAGAGAGGCTGTTTATGATATCATCAAGTATCATGGTCAGTTCACAGCACATTACTGTACAATAGGTGGTCTTCAAGATGAGCTTTTTTGTAGTGACCATTTATGGTGTGTTTGTCTTGTATGTGAGAACAACTGAGCCTAGCGTGTGAAATCGTGAGATTTGCAATTACATCATCTTTACGTGTGCAGCACTTCTGTCCACGCCCGACCACACCTTGAATGGTGGGTGTGGTCAGAGGTGCAACAGACCTGAAACTTTAACTCGAAGCTTTTCAGCCTAGTTTCTCTTTCATGCTTGTTAGAAAAAAAATGACACCAGTGGGCTTTAAGTCAACTGCAGTCAGAATCCTTTTGCTGGCATTTATGCGTGTGGTCGGCAGGGAAGACAGGACTGAACGTGAATGACAAGCATCACCTCAACAGCTTGCTTTTCCATGAAGTTGTTCCATAAAAATTCCATAAAAATGTTGATCACCGCCCTGCGACTGACTGGCGTCCAGTCCAGGGTGTACCCTGCCTCTCGCCCAAGATAGCTGGGACAGGCTACAGCACCCCTGCGACCCTGTGTGTCCTCAGGATAAGCAGGTTTAGAAAATGGATGATGGATGTTGATCACCTGCTGTCTAGCTTTCAGCATAGCAACACTGGCTGGGGGAAACACTGAAAACTAGACTGAATATTTATAAAGTTAATGTAAATAAGATGTGTTGCCTGTGTCGAGATGTGAGTCTGTGTTGTGGCGTGTCGTTTGTTGACGTTAGCTTAACTTACCACTGTGGTATTATGGTAAAACAAACAGATTTTGCTGTGATTTAACTGCAATAAACAGATCAAAAGGATGCCGAAATAACACCATCATGATGCCGATTTGTAAAAACTCTAAATCCATGCTTGATGATGTCTTTCCACATTATGACATACAGTCAACTTTTCAAATGCACGTTTTCTGAATGGAGTCTGGATCGATCACGGCTCTGCTAATTTTGTAGCTTCTCCATCAATATTCAGCACCATCTAAATCCTGCAGAAACATTACAGTGTTACTTTGGACAATGGTTGGCAGTAATATAAAGTATGTTTGCAATTACCAGGCTAAAGCAGGCACAGCCACTGGCATGGCCCTTTAATAGACATGAGTTATTCTTGGGCGGAGGACTGACAGATTAATTGTAGAGTTTAAGTCTTTAAAACACAAGACTATTTTTGTGAAATGATTACTCCATAAACGGCAAAGCTGTAATTGGACTATTATTGGAATTCAGAGGTGTTTTCAGACCTTTACTTACAAATAAATACATTTAAATATATTCTGTATTGAAAAATATTAATAGCTTTTGAGAGTGTCTGTTAGCGTGCTTTTAAGTGGCTGTGCTGCTTTTGCATTTTGGAGTGAAACACTTTAATTCACTAGGCCTTTTCCTGATGGAGTGAAACAGTGGAGAATTGTTTTTCTATAGGCAGCTGGCTTCAGGTTGCAGTTCCACAATATTTAAAACCACATTATTATGGTACTTATTGTCCAACATTTGGAAAATTCCATAGTGTTGCCCGGGGCTGAGAGAAAATAGTAACGGCAGAAAATGAAATGCAATGTGAAGAAACGCACGCAGGCACATACCCAACAGAGCCACTTCTACTGTACGAGCACCCCAGCACTGAACAACTGGACAATAGATGCATACTTACTGCTCACAGCCAATATCAACCCATTAGACATTTTACAGTGTAGACAGAAGATGATTGTGCTTTATTTACGTGCAGCGTGCAGTTTATTGTTGAGGCAGTCCCTCGGTGAGAATTTAGGGGACTGCAGAGAGAGTTGTGGGAAGGTGAGAGGAACAGGAAGCTGTTTAAAATTCCAAACAGGTAGGGACGAGGCTTCAGGAGGGTAGTGGAACAGCTACAAGCACACACACACACGCACACACACACTCTTACACACACAGATGTGAGACATGGGGAGAGAAAAGAGGAAACCCAGATGCAGAAAATGCTGTTACATTAGTATATAGAGCTGAGATGAATAGTCCATCAACTAATTTGTCGACAAGTTGATAGACAGAAAATTAATCAGCAGCTACTTCGGGTTAGGGCAGGTTAATCGTTTAAGTAATTACTCAAACAAAACTACCTGCTGTGTTTTTAAATTGCAATAGTAAAGTTGATTTTTGTGTTTTTGGGATGTTGACCAGACAAAATAATCTATTTGATGGCTTGAACTGGGGCAATTTTCACTATTTTACAGACCAAAATGACTATTTGAAAAAATAATCCATAGATAAGTTAATAATTCAAATAACTGTTAGTTGCCACCCTATTTGTATGCGCTCTGTAAGTGAA
The DNA here is from genome assembly GCA_023238725.1 of Scortum barcoo. Classification (NCBI taxonomy): domain Eukaryota; kingdom Metazoa; phylum Chordata; class Actinopteri; order Centrarchiformes; family Terapontidae; genus Scortum; species Scortum barcoo. Next base: position 17,524,557 of record CM041549.1, read on the forward strand.
TAAATACATGATGAATGATGGAACAGGTGAATACATTTACTTTACACCTTAAGGTGTAATATTTGACCATGATGTTTTATTCTTAGTACACATCAACAGCACCTCTCACCAATTTGGATTCTGAAGCTGAGGTGAAAATTATGTTGGAGGCACTCCTTTGCAACATTAGCTCACTACTTGCAAGAGTCTTCTTTATTTAATCAATGATTTTTGAAAAGATGGCAGCTTGAGCACCTCGTTTGCCGGTGATGAAACAGCAGCACTTCACACGTGCGTAGGACACACATCGCCAGGAAGCTTCCGTCTTTATGCGCCACCTCCAGTAGGATGATGGTGAGCATGAAGACAGAGGAAGGTTAAGAGGTGACCTTGGTGACTGTGGAGCTTATTAGCACCCACGTGGATGTGTAATGTATCAAACTGTATTCCAAAGGGAGGGAAATTACAAAACCAGACAGGGATGCCTGGCCCCAAATAAAAGAGGAAAGATAAAATTAAATTAAATTTCTTTGTTTTTCATTAATAAATCCACCATTTGGTCCTGTCCCATTTAGGCCCTCTGCCTCATATCTGTATGTGAAACCAGCATCTCCCAAAACATAATCAATACAACGTGATTGAACAGATAAAAGCTAAAACGGGGACAGTTGTAGAATCACTCGCTTGAAAGCCTCAACAAAGCCTCGATGAAAATGCTGCTCGGAAAACCAAAACCCACAGAGGCAGAGAAATAAGTGAGAGAAAAAGATGGAGCGTGTGTTTACCGTCACCGTGGAAGAGGGCACAAACTGAGTGTCACAGAGAGAGTTCAGGCAACGGACAAACAGATGAGACTGTATAAACACACGTGACCCCGCTAGTGCTGTCAGCTGTCCCAGTTTGCTCGGCTCGGCCATGTGTGCGTGCGTGCGAGCACAAGCATATAGGTGTGTGTCGAGAAGATTCACGTTCTAGCTGCGCAGCTTGTTGCTGCACAGCGGCACGCGCACATTCACACAGAAAACATTCCATGCAGTCTAGAGGACATGCATAAATCATATCCATATTCCCCGTACATTTTTATTGACTTCTGTGTTGCTCAATGTGAGCGCTTGAGGCAAGAGCGACACATGCTGACTCCATAACTAAACTCTCCACTATAGCTCTGTAAGCTCCCCCTGCAACATGCCACACAGTCACGGGTCACAGGCACCAAGGACTGACCATAATAAAAAAAAAAACATAATGACCACACGGAGGGCAGTTTATTAATTGCAAAACTGTTGGGAGAAAACAGAACAAATTCAAGTTGAGAAATTCAAGATCAGTTAAGATTTGAGAGCATGGGTGTTAAGTGTTAAGCGCAAAATGCTGATTTCATGTGCAGTCAGTTCAACATGCGCTCTTATAATTTTCCCCAGCAGGTTTCACAGAGTCTAAGCTTTGAGGAACATATGAACAAGCTTGAGAAAGATAGAGTTTCTGGATACTTTTCATAAGAGCATGTCTATGCTGGCTTTTTAAACTCACATCTATTTATTTCACTATTGTGTTTGGAGACAAATGACAAAGCCACTGGACCACACTGCGAGATGATATTATGCTGCAATCCATTTATCTATCATACACAAATCAAATGGCTGGCAATGGAAATGGCAACTACAAAGTTCCTGCAGCACGAACACAGACACTACATATAGTACAAATTCGATGAAAAGGTCATTCTCTTTACTGTTCACTGTATGTGTTGCTATGTTTCTGTGGCATCAGATGTGTTTGAGTTGGTGACAATAGATTGCAGCATTACTGAGGAAGGGATCAGGCTAGTAATTGATATGATGGCAAAATCTATCTGAACCACCATCATAAAATAGACGTTGCAAGCATCTCCACCGGACTTGCTCCCTCAAAAGTCAGCACCATCAAGACAACTTACTATTGGTGAATTGCGTTGAGTCATAACTTCGGTTGCTGTTTTAAAGGTGCAGTCTGTAGGATTAAGTGGTATCTAGCAGTGAAGTTGCAGATTGCAACCAACTGAATCCCCCTGCCCTCCCTTTCCAAGCATGTACGAGAACCTGTGGTGTTCTTCAGGTTCATTCGCACAAGGCTTGAGCTGATTGATATATCGACGATTGAAGGGATCCTTGATTATTTGTTCCTACACTTAGATATTAAGGTGATTTAACAATATCAGAACTGAACAAAAATGTTAAAATAATTAGTAATTAGTAATAATTAACAAAAACAAAAATAATTAGTAGGATCTGCACCCTGCTGTCCATTCTGGGCTAATACAGAAACATGGCGGTGCAGCATGGCACTCTCTGTGGAAGAGGATTTATGCAGATATGAAGAGCTCATTCTAAACACCAAAACCACAATAATTCTCAGTTTTAGGAGATTATAAACTAATGAAAGCACAATTATGAATATTATTTTACATTTCTTCCAGCAGTCGCTTGCAAGCAAATACAATCCAGGAGGGATCCTGGATTGTATTTGCTTGCAAGCGACGCAAACGTCCAAAAGTGAAAGCGTGCAACAGGATACCAAAACGAGAACCTGCTTCTTCAGTTCTTGTGAAAACGTTTCTTTTGAAGACTCAAAATATCTGTTACACTCAACTCTGTCCCTGCTTACTCTCAGAACCTGCGCAGTTCTTATGAATCTGTCCCTGCGCTTACTCAAATCTCGACTTGAAGAATGATTTCCATCTCAGTTTGTTTCACGCCTTTTCAGTCGTTTTGCGATTAATGAACTTCCACACATAAGCGGTAATGTTGTTTAGCCTCAGAGCCTTTACATTTTTTTTGTTCTCCACTCTTCTTTTTGCCTTTACCCTCAATTTTGTATCAAGAAGTATCATGCTTTTTGCCAAGCCGTTGCTAAATTAGAACCGAGTTGCCTGATTAAACCACTCACACACAGACATAAACATACACATATTGATGGGAATAGCATGAAGCAGGGTGAGTGGGGCATTTAATGAGGGATGATACTGGATGTGGATATTGATGAACATATATCTACTAATGTCTCTTTTTGTGCCTTTTCCTATATTCTCTCTTTCTCTCTCTTCCCGTCCAGTCTCACTCATTTATCTCACTGTTGTCTAAAGCCTCTTTATTTTCACCTTTTCTCTCTGTATGAGTCTGCTCTAATTTGCATCTGCTGGCTCTGATGGGCACCGCTGTCCTCTTCACAACACACACAAACACACACACTCTCTCCTCCCTCCATTATTCTCCTCGATTCTACTGTAACTCACAGCTCGGCAGGGCTCTCTCCGTCTGTCTGTTTCTCTTCCTCTCACTTCCTTTACCATTTTGCCTTCCCTCCCGTCTGCTTTCCATTCCCATGCCTCTGATCCGTCCAGATGTTTCCACGCCTTCCTGCGCCCAGTCCTTCATTGGTCTACACCTGCTCTATAGCTCACCTCAAACAACTCCCCTCTCATCTGCTCGCTTACAAATCGCCCGCGAGGTCACGGACGTCTTAGATCTCCACCATGCTTCACGGATCACTGCGAGTAAGCCTGGCTGGGGGAGCAGCTGCTGCCCAATTTGCTCATTTGAGACAATCAATGAAAATAACACTGAAGGACTACAATACCTCCACGAGATTACACACACACACACACACGCCCCGGTCCTGCTAATTGTTGGCTATTAGTCTGCAAGTCTGGGATTGCATGTCTTATTAAATACAGAATTTCAAATGAGCTTCGTTAAATAAGAAAGTACTCCCCTTTTAATGAAGCTAATTTATATGGAAATTACACATAATACTGACGATTCAGCGAGAGATTTATCCTCATTGGATGAAGGGGAGGAATTAAAGGAAAAAAAAGTGGGATGGTGATTTTTTAACTCCCCTTTCTCCTTAGCAAGTCCCTGCTGTTGGACTCTTTTTCTGCAAGTTTGCATTAGAAGCACACACCCTCAGCAGGTTCAGGTCATGTATGTTTGGGCCGGGCGATACAGCCATCAGTGTGCACATGTGTGTGTGTGTGTGTGTGTGTGTGTGTGTGTGTGATGGAGAGTGTGTGCGTGAACTCCTGTCCTTGTGCTGACCCTGCAGAGCTCCGGCCTGCCTCTCTGCTTCCCACTGATCCATCAGGCTGTCTGATTGCCCAGAGAAAACCCATTACTCCTGAAACAACACAACGCATTAGCAGCGAGCTGCAGGTGTCTCTTCTCTGTGTCGTGCTCATTCCTCACCATCCGTGGATGCCGATGTCATGTTTACAGTGCCCCGTCAGTCAAATTGCAGCAAACAGTGGAGGCGAGGTGGAGGTCGCCTGCCTGAAATGTGCTCTCACGTTTGGATAAACCCCATCAGCTGCATCATTTTGTTGGCCTACTGCACCTTAAAGTCTGTTTAAGAGTGTTGAGCTGCATACTGTGTGATAAGACAATGTTTCTGTCTTTCTCACTCTGACTAGTGATTTATTAATGCAGGTCTGTATGCAGCTATACCCCTGCAGACTGCCTCTGTCCCTCAGGCAAGAGGCTCAGCGTTGCCCCCTGGTGGTAATTAGTCAAGAAGTCGAATTTGGCTGATGTTTCCTTGTGTCTCCTGACACCATTCCCAAAGGGTGGTGGAAATGAAAAATGTTTAAAATCAAGTAGGTCTCCAAATATATCCTTGAGTGAAATAGGCGTAAAGATGTAATGAGCAAGAGGTGAGACAGGGAGGCCTCAATATCTTGCGAATAACCCTGCTTCATGAATCACTGCAGGTTTACCTCAGAAGTGGATGATTATCTACAGCTCTCATAATTTAAGTTGTATTTTTCTTTTTCTTTTTTTTTTTAATGTAGGATTTCCATGGAAACAGCTCTACTACTATGGTGGGGAGTGTGTAAAAATATATGTTCAACAAGTTGTTCATTTGTGTAATGAATAAAAGCTTTATTCAAACATGAAATAAAAAAATAGTGACAAAGAAAAATGATCAGAACTCACGAGAATTTGCATAAATATATACCATCAGAGCAGTTCAGAGACGACAGACTTGAAAAGGAAATATATCGCAACATCTATAAACAAGCAGCAAAATAAAGACAAATTAAGGACAATGCAGAATGAATTAATAGAATACAATAAATGTGTCTCTGCTGTGCAGGTCTTTTTTTTTTTTTTTTTAAAGTGATCTCATGGTCAAATGCATTAATGATTGTTGCCACCTAGAGGTTGCTCATACAGTTAAATCATTGCAGGCTTTAAAAAAAAAAAAAGTTTTCAACAATTACAAAATGCACAATTTTAAAATCGAGCATCTCCAATTTTTAAACAATTGAGAGTCAATGCAGGAACAGCCCAAGTGAGCAGTGTTAGGGTGCTCTGACAAAATGCATAACACACAAAAAAAAAAGGGAAAAAAGTGCGTTCCTGTGGGATTATACAGGCTATTGTGTCCCAGAGCGGGGGGGGAGAGCAGCTCGTGTTTCAGGGCCACGATCGTCTGCTGATTGTTGGACAGCGTGACATCTGATGAGCGAGAAACGCTTACAGATGCTCTCACACTGAGAAATGTAGTGTGGTGGTTCTTCACCAGGGCCTGTAATCCACAAGTACTTGGGGAAGAAAAGGAAAAAAAAAAAAAAAAAAAACACCTGCAAGTCTGGAACAAATAAAACACTATACTGACCAGTTACTCCTCTGATCATATATTTAAACTGGTGTGATAATGACTAGTGCCGGCGTAATGGCGTATTCCACTATCATGAAACGTGTAGTTGTGAGAGCTGCAGAGTACACCTGCAGCCTAGTGTTAACTGAGCACTGTTATACAATTGAGTTCACTTTGCTCTAATAAGGCCATGGAGTTAAATAAACCATTAGGCTAAGTAAATTTTTTTACACTCATACCACAACGTATACCCACGCTAACAGTTCAGCAAGCTTCATTCATATATATAAAAAAAACAATTCATATCAATATGGATGCAAAACAAATATTCACACATGTATACTGAACAACAGTGAATTTCAACAGTTTCCCCCTCTATAAAAATAGCTTAAAAATCTGACACATATTTTAGTACAGTGTAGGGTTAAGTCTTTTTTTTTCTCTTTTACATCTGAGACAGTTTAATAACAGGCTGGTACATACGTCCTCTGCTCCTCCTTCCCTCCTATGACACTGCCATACACGGACAAAAAGGCGTTAAAAGACCACCAGAGTCCCAATAAGGAGCGCAAAAAGATCAAAAAGAAAAAAAAAGAATGGTATCTTCATTTCCTCCCTGCTCTAGATTAAAGACTCCGAACTCCCGACTGTAACACAGACAGGTAGCGTAGTCTTTGTTCTGTACAGAGCTTCACGTGCACAGTGCTTTAGTGGCAGAGCAGGACCTGGTCTGCGAGAGGAAAGAGGATGGCCAACAGTGTGGTATGGTACGTGTGCTCCACAGCAATGTCAGGATCATTGAAAAGGTGAAGCAGGGAGGACAAAACATGCCACGTTTGGCAAACAGAAATCACAGAATCTCTCTCACACAGGAAAAAAAAAAGGGGCATCTGAGGGGAGGGGACACTGAACACGTAAGCATTTAGTAACCAATAACCTATAGAACACACACCTATCACAACTCAAGTGTTTTACACACACACACACAAGCGTGTTGGGAACTGAGACAGGCCCGACCAAAGTGAACTAAAAGGACAGGATGTGATTGTAAAATACAACAAACGGGGCAGGAGTCAATGAACAGATTGTCACATTTCATGCTCTGCACGCAGGCAATATTTTTTTACGAGACAAGCAATAAACATCCTTGTCGTCGCCATCACATCATCATCATCATCATCAACATCATTCACACCCAGTTAATCCACATACACAGTAGGCAAAACAATACTGTACACACACAGGAGTAAGTGCGCAAGCATACAAACACACCCACCCCAACAAAAACACCTCCCACTGCAGCCTGGGATGTAACTTTTAGTGTAAGTGGTGGATAGCTGTCCCCTGATACCAAATACTAAAAAAAAAAAGCGTACGGAGACGGCGAACAGAGCCCAAACACAAGCAGAACGAGTGATACAAACCACTGACATTATAAGGACACTTGAAGAAAGATTGTATTGTTTGGATTAACTAAACGCAGTTGCTATGTACCGCTTTGTTTGCTGGTTATAGCTTTTCAAAGCATAAAAAATAATAACTATCTGTAGTATATGGCAAAAATAAATAACTCAAACCTCTTGCAGCAGTTGTAAAAAGGCCACTGATGCTTGTGTGTGTTGGTCTGTCTGTGTGTGTGTGTGTGTGTGTGTGTGTGTGTGTGTGTGTGAGAGAGATGCAAACTCAACAGCACAGGCAGGAACTAGCCATAAAGTCGTTAGCTTTAAACCATCATGCATTAACATTACCATATAAAAGACTGAATCAGTCTCTTGCTCAAGACTCCAATCATGCCATTAGAAAGATTTAACTGTATGCATACAGTACAGCATCGCAGGTTACAGTACAGCCTCCTCTTGGTAAGTCACCTAACCTGGACAAGCCCCCCGTAACAGGGTGAAGTCGATCACCAGGCTAGTGATGAAAGCAAAACGGAAATACAAAAAGATGCCTCAATCCTGTAACATGTTGGATTTCAAAGGCAGAGTCTGCTGAACAATGGCAGTAAATGATCTAGAAGTTAAAGTACAAGCTTCAGTTTTCTGGCTGCGGCTATGCCAAATACCCAAATAGCACAAATATTCATCTGGTGCGATTAATTTAAGATCTTTTCCTGACAACAGCAGAATACTGAGAGTGCTGTCTCGCAGAGCAAAAAAAAAGGCTTTATTTTGGGACTTGAGCCAGTGGCCTGTCTTGTGAGTTTAAGTGAATAAGGCCCAAACTTAAAATGACACCCCCATACAGTTAATCTGTACATTAACACTTTATATCAAGTTGCCCTGAAGTCAAAATTAGTTTTTTTTAAAAAGGTATTGTAATGTTAAAGTGATTCCATGTCAAATTACAGAGGAGCAACTCAGCTTAAAGTACCCGGCAAGTGATCGTAGTTTTACACAAAAGGACACTTTGAAGAGCTAAATCTATCCCGTTAAAGCATCACAACCAGCGCTGTCCAGCCAGTGTCCCATCTGCAGAGACCCCAAAATGAATAATAAACATTTCTAGCAGACAGTAACTCTGAACTTTGTCAAAAAGGAGTTTCAACCCCAAAGGGACAGTTATGTAAGGTTTCTTAGTGCGCTTAAACATTTGTGTTGCAGAGCAATAGACAAAATTTGAAGTTGTGTAAAGACATAATGTCACATTGTCATAACTCCCTAACTCAGTTTTTTTTCCTCCCAAATTCTTCCGTCTCTATGAAGCTTTGGCTTTTCTTGCCCGCGGTGATATTTTATCCTCAGATTTCACAACGCCATTGGCAGCTCCTCCTGGCAAGGCAAGTGAAGAGAAACACTCTGGATGAAAGCAATTTCAGATACATACAATCAACAACAATGAGCCATATCTCACAAAAATCTGAAACACTGAGTGTGTGAGACACCACCTGAAGCACAGGATTAAATTATGTCTGTCTGGGTGACCCTACCCCTCGTGAGACTCACCCCTTGTGGGCTCCCTTTTGTGAGGCTTGCTCTTTGGGCTGACCGTCTTCTTCTTTGAGGCCTGGTTCTGGCTGTGCTCCCTCCACTTTTTCAGCTGGAAGTTAATGAATTTCCACATCATCCAAGCCTGTGTCAGGCAGATGGCTGCCAGACAAGTCATCCTGAGAGGTGGGGAGAACAAATTTTAAGTTAAAGTGATTCAGCCTGTGAACAGGAGAACAAAACTTTGGCCATTTAGTCTTTTTTTTGTAAAACCATAGGTTAATTATCTGGTACATTAAGGACATAAGGGTCTTCCTCTTAATTGCCATCTGGACTTGCCTTATGGTGAGCACATTGAAGTTGCCCTCTGCGAGAGAAAAGCCCTGGTTTTCTGTACGGGGCAGCCCAAAGCCAAACGTCAAAACTGAGAGTGTGAGGGTGAGGAGGCGGGCGATGACGAAAAGCAGCGCCCACAAAAGTAAAACTGTAACAGGGGAAAAAAAAAAAAACACAAAAAACATTACATCAGGTTGTGTAGATCAGGAAGGCACCCAAATACTAAATCCTAATGGGAAAAAAAAGACAACTCGTTTGTTAGGTGAACGAAAGAAATACCCCTTCTGCTTGTTCTCGTCACTGAAGTAGAAGAGGCGTGAAGCGTGGAACAGGAGCTCCACCAGGTAGTGAGGGACCAGCAGCACCAGGCCCAATCGGTGGAGGCTAAACGGACGGGACGCAGAGAGAACGATGGGAAGACAGAATTAATGGAGGACAACTCATGAAGGAAGAAAAAGTCTAAGAGCAGGCAACAGTGACCACTGATATATACATATAGCTACATATACTCTAATTATGGACCATGGATGTGAACCAGGAGATAAAACACTTTCATATCTGTCCTCCATATTAAATTTTTATCAGTCTTACTGTAGAGAAGATGAGCAAAGGGAAAGACCTCCTAGTTCTTCTTATACAGACTCAGATACAGATAAAATGATATTTATTAGGCTGTATAAGATCAATGAAAGAAAGTCACTTAGGCTGATAACTAAGCAAACTCACAGTCCATAAACCAATAAATACTGTGTAGATACTCAGTGTCGGGTACAATGTAAGAGTTGTAAATCACATAATGATATTTTATACTCTTTCCTGCGATTCCAAAATGCAACACTGCTTTACCCATTTGATTTTGCACTGGTTTGAAACATCCTCAACCATTATCAGGATAAATTACATCTTTATGAGAGATATACTGTACCCAGAATACTCTTCCTGATAGTACTCTTTATTTCATCCTCAGAGGATACGCTTGGAAATATGATTCATCTCACTCACTTTAGGACGTAGGCACCGGTGATGTGGACAACGTAAAGGCAAATGTAATAGAGCTGGCGGGGGATGTCCTCCTGTAGAGAGAAAGGAGAAGGAGTTTGACTTAGTAACAGCCACAGCTCTGCAGCAGAAAAACCAACTAATACACAACAGTACCGTTAGCTGGAAAAGTATCTGGACCACAAAACATGCCTTCGAGTACACTCTTGGCATTTTTAACTCTAGACATAAAGACGTCATTTTATTTACTGTGTAGTAAATAACTGAGAAGAACAAAAGGTTAGGAGTTTTTCTTTTCTTAAGAGTCTGCAACACTTAAAACACGGCGAGAACTCATTAACCACCTTTTAGCTCTGATGCCTTGATACATTTTCTATGCAAATTAAGCCCTGACATCCACTTGGCTTCAATTTATCAGAATGTGATAAACACAGTACCCATCAGCAACAGGATACACACACATGCATTATCCAACAATCCTCACATGAAAATGCTTTTTTAATGGAGTAGAGAAATGGGCAACTATAAGTGATCTTCATGCTAACCCCTCTGAAAACAAACTATTTACACTGCAAAAGAAGTGTGATTGTTGAAAGTATTCCTATGTGCTCCATGCTGAAAACATGCAGTTCTCAGCTGATTCCTCATGGAGACACATAAAAACACCAGCGGGGATTAGCAGCGGTTAGACATTAACCAACTGAGTTATAAACACCACTGCACCCACTGTAAGACGCCACTGCACAAAAACTTTGACAACCACTAGTAAAATGAACTTTATCGTAGCCTTATGTGTTACAGCTGACACACACGGACTCAAGTTCTTCACCACTTCTCATCTGTTACAAGGTCATACGGCCGGGGTGGCTCTAAAACCAAAATTAAAGTTGACGGCTTAAGCGCGCCACCTCACATCTGAAATCATCTCATTTAAGGAAATTAGTCGTAATAGGTCACTAAGCTATGGCCACATACAAAACCCTGAAACATTTTTTCAAGTAAGAGTACACGATTTTTAAAAATTTTTAAATTACCCTCACCTTCCGTACTTTTTGAAAGTACAGCTCAGGAAGTGCATGGAGCCAATAGGCAATTTGGCAAATGTAGAAGAACTTGACCTGAAAACTAGACAGAGGACAGGTTGTGCAAAAGGTAAGAGCCTGGGTGTTATTTGGGCATGGATAGAAGTTCATATTATTATACACGAAATCATTTGCATGGTGCACTGTTCTGTAACTTTCATTTAATATACAGTCAAATGCACGACCAGCAAGTGATAAAAGATGAAGGAGACACAACCTAGAATCCAAAACACGTTACTGATCTATGAGGTTAAGCTTGGAGTATGATGTTAAATATAGTAAAAGATTATACAATGAATCCTTAAAATGATATGTTTTGTTTAGATTTTTCTTGGACGGATCACTAAATTGTAAAATATGAGCTAATGATGAGAGGCGGTCTATAAATCTTTACTTACACCATGTGAGTGTGTGGGTAACCCTCCCATAAGAAAGTAGGATTTGTTGCAAAGTCCTCCTGTCAGGGAAAAAGGAGAAGAGCCAGAATAAGATAAAGCCTGATGAAGGCAGGGACAGAGTGTTTCCGTGACTCCTGACCCTCGTACCGCTGTTAGGATGCTGCAGCCCCAGATGAAGGAGAACAGGTAGAACACCGCGAGCTGGCCAGACTCATTGAACTTGCTGTGCTTGGTTTTCGACAGGTGCAACCTCCTGTTCATTTTCTGAAATGAAACACAAATATATCACGAGGTGAACTCATTAAAACATCAAAAGTTGATGTGGGGGACATTTAGTTCCCGAAATGAAATTCATTCAGAAGTAAAATATTGGCAGATGAAGTTTTGCTACTCCATTTATGAGGCAAAGGAGGTTGCCTATACACGGCTGCTGAGTTTTAACTGTCACAGCTTTAACATAAATTGTAATCACCATAAATAGAATGGCTGTGCACTTTTTCCACTTTTTCTTTCTTGCATAAATGTTTTTATTATATCAGCATATATTAGATCTTAAAAGCAAGTAACGTCAGGAGGAATATCACAGCAAGCAAAACCTATCCTTTAAGAGTGACATATTTATATCTAAAAAAAATCCTTGAACACCTCTGAAAAGATTTTTATTTTTGGAATAAAAATATTTTTTTCTATTAATGACAGTCCAGTGGGAATTGACATCAAAGACAAAAGATGTTAGGAGAAACATGAGAGTTGTTCCAGTCATTCTGCAGCTGGAGTCTTAGTCCTGGACCAGAACAGAGTCAATACATGACGCATTATTTGATGCTTCTGACATGAAAAACCAGACAAAGACGACTGCAGTGAGAACACAGGTTGTGTTGGCTGCTATGATTACATGATTCTCAGTGTGCAAACTGATAAAACCATTCCCATTTTCCCTCAGAAGTCATTCGTACACATAAATGAAAAGATCAAACTAATAATAAGCCACTGTGTGTAAACGGCAACAAACAACATGAGCTGATATGACGGCTGCTGAGGTACTGATGCACTCACATCGAGAATATATTCCTGTATCAAGGCATGAAGGATGACCGCGATGAGCAGGTAGAAGAACACGGTGGCCACGTCTTTAGGGCCGTACTGGTAAAGATTCACTGTCTCACTCTTCTCATCTGTAAAACAAAGAATTCAGTCCTAAACAAGCAATCCGTTATGTGCTGAGCATTTATTAAGGAATCAGACACAGGGAAATATTAACTTTAGTTAATGACTATGACTGTTGCTTGACCTATAAACTTCGGCTCACCAAGAACTTGTGTCACATTGTACTGGACTGTGATGAACATGATGGCAAACTTCGCCGTGACCTGGAACAGAGAGAGAAACAGGATTAATGGACACATGCCACACAGAGGAAGCCAAGCCCGAGTTAATAAACTAACAACGTAATAAACGTCTTACGCGTAGTCAGGACACATTTTTTCCCCTGACGGGTGCACATAAAGATAATGTCTTAATGTCAGCCTTTTTCAGCTTTTACTATGAAATGGTGAAACAACTGTGAAAAATTAAGCCATCATTTCATGCATGTGCGTAATGAGTGAGGACTGCTGTGTCACTGCGAGATCCTGAATTCACCAATTCCTATAAGTGGGGACTGGGGACCTCCAGGAGGGAGGGGGGGCTGCCTGGAGGGGCTCCCAGGGCAAGATGAGATATATTTTAAGCTCACTACCTATTGCAACAGTGACTCAGTGTGTCAGGATGAGTGTGTATCACCGGCTTCACTTCACCCTCCAGTACTGGCACTGATAAATCAGCATCAGGCCCATAACCCAGCTTCTCCCTCACAGATGGAGGCTGATCAGGACTAACTAAATGTTGTGGATCAGTCTGGTGGGGACAGGGACCCTATCTGGTTTCATTCAAAACGTGCAGAGAGACACTTTAAGCCTGACTAGCTCATCGCCAAAAAAAAAAAAAAAAAAGGCACCAGGTAACTACATGCACTGATCTGCCAGTGGGGCCTCCTCGCCATCTTCTTTGGCAAACCAGCGAGACACATGAGAAGGAGAAAGTAAAGGGGGGGGACATGCTAGCAGCCCTGCCCCTGGGAGCTGCTTGCTTGCTTGCTTGCTTGCTTGCTGTCATGCCTGCTAACGATGACACTTGGTCGGCTAAGAGGAGCTCACGGTACCTCGAACATCAGGCCGAGCAGGATGATCATGGCCAAGCACGAAACCATGTCGGCGTGATTCTGGATCACAAACTCGTGGCTCAGCACCGGCGGGCTCTTGTTCTTCTTGCGGAACCCCATGGCTACACCGAGGCGCCCCCCCCCCTTCCCTTGGCCGCCGTCTCTGAGTCTAGCTGGGCTGGAGCTAGCTAGCTTACTCGCTTGCTTTCCTTCCTACCTATCTCCCCTCCCCCCCCCACCCTACTCGCAGCAGCACGGCCGCCCCTCCTGCCGCCTCCCCCTCCCCCGGATGGACGCTCGCTCGGCTCGGCTCCGCTCCGCCGCAGTCCGTCAGCACAGTGCAGCCGCTGCTGGCGCGTTTAAAAACAGTCATGGAGAGGCGAACCAAACACCACAGCACACAACACCCACTTTTTTTTTTCTTTTTTCCTAAACCGCCCCCCCTTCCTCCCTGTGCGTGGTGAAGTCAGATGACGGACCCTCCCACCTCAGAAACCCATTCATGATCCGCCCAGTGTCACTGACGTAAAGGAGGACCCGGGTGCCTTCAGGTACTGCACGGAAACCTCCACTACAGGTACATCATAGACTCTGTACAATAATAATAATAATAATAATAATAATAATAATAATAATAATAATAATAATAATAATAATAATAATATACAGTCATAGTATGTTAGATACACTTGTATGTTAGTTTGAGTAATACACAATGAGGATGTGTAATATTTCAGCACAGCATCATCTAAAATAAAAGTTGTGTATGTCAGGACAGCAGGGATGGATTGTAGGTGGGAAAATAAAAAGGCCTACATAGAGTCAGTGGGAATCTGGTGTTACCAGGGTTGGTTTACGCAAACAAGGTGGGAAATTATCCCAGGAGGCCTGGTATTGTCAGAAATTGTAGGTTCATTAGGGAATTCAAGCCACTGAAGTACAAGATCACCTGTTAACAGGGGCGAAGGCTAAAGAAGATCTCATGTAAGAAGGGCCCTAAAAAATATTAGTTAATAAAGTCAGACAAATTAAGCTTGAAAGTCTGTTAGAATATTTTATATCTCAAGAGGTAGTTTGTGTTACTTAGGCATACGCTGTAGGTTGTATTATGGTAATCTATTAATATGTAGTGTTCATTAAAAAAATTATATCTGTTTGTGGTGGTATAGTGATTTTAAAGTCTGATTATATAGTATTGTATACAGTATCACAGAGAGCTTTGCTGGAACTAATTACATTTATTTAATTTAATCAGACTGTACTGTAAGTAGCATCTGAAGTATAAGTTTTTATTTTACTTGAGTATTACCATTTTATGCTACTTTAGACTTATACTCAACTATATAGTACATTTCTCTCCACTACATTTAATATGTTAACTACATTGTACACTTTTATACTCAAATAAGATTTTGTACAGGGCCTCAATCCATGGAGACTTGAATTTGGGCCTGTCGGTACACTGGACACTGGACACTGCTAACTTGAAAACTGACTTGAAAAAATGGGATTAATAAAATAATTTGTAACTGTAGGAGTAGTAGTATTTTTACATTATGGAATTTTACTGTTACACAAGTAAAGGGAGGTAAAGTAAAGCTCTCACCACTGACAAAATATTATAAACAGGACACAATTAATTACTTAGTGTGTACATTTTTCACTTAACACACACACACACACACACATAAACAGACAGGTGACCAATGGAAGTAAAATTAAATGTAAAATGTCTAAGTAAGGTGTTGGGCCACCACATGCCATAAAAACAGCTTCAGTGCTGTGTGTCCTACTGGAGGGATGAGCACCTTTCATCCAAAAGATACTCCCTCATTTGGTGTTTTGATGATGGAGGTGGAGAGCGCTGTGTAACTCAATCGCGTGACTGTGAAGTCCACAGCATTTGATTCACATCATTTTCATCCTCATCAAACCATTCAGTGACTCCTCTTGCCCTGTGGATGAGGGCTTTGACATCCTTGAAGGTGATAACTCCCATCAGGATACAAATATTTCATCACAGGATGAAGGTGATCGATGCTTTCATTGGGCGGTGTTAACGTCCAACTAACGATATATATTGTAAAATACGCCACCGAAAGCCTGTAAGTTTAACATGTTCGATGTTGACACCTCCTAAGTAACTACGTTTTTTTTTTTTTTTTTGCTTGAACTGGGCCATTAAACATGACTATTACAATTTTAGATTAGTTTATCTACTATTTGCAGCCGAGCTCAAGGAAATATCCAGCAATTCAAGAGAAAACATGTACTGATATTTGACGCTAGAGGTCAGTATGAGACAACCGGGATATGAGGAGCTAGTTTCTCTTTCTCAGCTCATGTGAACACACGACTTCACATATGACGTAGTATAATAGCAGTTGCATGGATGCATGGTTTACACCGCCCGGCTAGCTCAGTCGGTAGAGCATGAGACTCTTAATCTCAGGGTCGTGGGTTCGAGCCCCACGTTGGGCGCAGAATTTTCCTCCCGAGGGGAAAAATGCACGTTTAGCTCAACCAACGCACCACCAACAAAAAACTAGCTATAATCTCTGTGTACTATAATCATCATAATGTACTGTAAGCTCTGTGTCTATAGTATGAGTTAGCATTTTGATCAATAGTATTATATTGATCATTTTTCCAGTATTATGAAACCCAGTCGAGGTAAAACAGTGGAAATGCCTGTCAGTGTAATGCACTCTTCTCATACTGTTCATCTACTGCTGAGACGAGCACGGTGACTACAAATAGTAATGGTAAAAATGGTAATGCAAACCATGTATTGTGTAAAATATACCTTGTCATTCCTTAAAGTATGATATAATGTCTGTGAAAATTTTAGAGGCAATACTTTGTGTTGGTTTTGTAATGGATTGCACTAAATTATACATGTTTTTCTACTGTGGACACATCTCAACATAATGTAGTCTAGTATAACACTATAAATTACAACCATACAGATTCAATCTCAGCAAAATAGGGTTATTATATAGGATTTCATTACATTGTTTTTGTGTTTTTCTGATCACTACTGTTTTTACTGATGCTGAATGTCAGACGGACAACAAAAACCGGTGCTTTATCCAACTGGGTTTAATTATTAATGGCTGTTACAGCACAGACGTTGAAGAGGAAACCCTACGCACACTTCATACAGTGCTCCTCCGGTGCTTTTCTAATCACTTTCCAGTTTTAGTGTTACATCTCGCGGGAGGGTAAAATGGGGAGACACATATTTAATTTAAGTTTTTTATTTATATTTACTACACTTTGCTAAACATGGACTTGTGCACATATTTGTGTGTTTGGGGATCACTCACTTGGGTTTTATATATTAAGGTTATCACATCAACAACAGTAATGTGTGACATAAACAGGGATGGCTTCCCCATGGTGTTACCTTTTCTCTACAACACACCATAAAAGTGTTTTACGTATATAATTTCTGATTTTAGCTGCCTCATTTTCTTTTCTTTTTTTTATTATTTTGGAAGACTGAATTGCCAAAATAGGTGAGGAGCTATAGCCTCTCTTTTCTCTGGAAACAGCCAAGAGGGAGGGAGGAGTTTAAACAAAGGCCCTCTCCACACACACACACAAAAATGGAGGCTTGTGCAGTGAAGCCATGGTGTCCTGCTCTCCACAGTCTACATGCTGCCATTTCTACTCCTAAAGCCTTCAAATAAGACAACTGCCGCCAGATTCTTCACGTGGAGGCTTAACACGTTGTTACACAGGGTTTGTATGTCAGGAATCTTCATATTAATCATGTTATTTTGTGGTTTTGGCCTGGCTCTCTGCTGATTTTTCTTCCCCTGTCTCTGACACTCACAGTGCTGCCCCTGCCTGCACTGAACAAAGATAATTACTCAGGAAACATTTCGGCCAATCAGACGCGGCCTTGCATCCTGCCTGTGAGGAAGGCGACCAGTCAGGAGCTGGCTAACATCGCCGGGGCCTGATCGCCTTGCCTGAAGAGCGGAGCCTTCCCCGGCTGAGGGCTGAGAGTGTCCTCCATGTTTTATAAGTGTTGACATAACAGTGTGTCAGGCAGCCATGCATCCACAGAGGTAAGCTCTGTCTTTTTTATCTCAACTCTCTGATAACAACATGGCTTCCTTCTTGTCGTTGTGGTGACCGCTGGGTTTTCTCATGATGAATGTGCACACCTTAAAATCAGTTTAGTGTGCAGGAGGAGGAGCTGGGGTGGATTGGAGGCCTCGCCAGGCCTCTCTGCTCCACAGTGCTGAGGAGGAGGGTGGGGGGTTGGGTAACGACTCTCACCCTTGCTCTCTCTCTGTGTCTCAGGGTCACATGGGTGCCCCAGACAACCAGGCTGCCATACAGGAGGCAGAGTGGACCATGGCAAATCCTTTTCCTTTTTTTATAATGCAAAAGAGAGTTAAGATTTAAAAATGGCACCCACACCTCCTTTCTGTTGTGGCAGTCTTGTATTGTAGCCTGGCAGAGAGGGAATGGGGGATGGGCAGTGGAGGAGGAAAGGGGGGTATTATGTACTCTTTGTAAGTGGATTGGCTCTGTGCTGTTTTCTTGTGTGTCATGCCAGGCCGGGGAATAGACATGGGGGGGCAACAGATGTGCATGTTGGGAGGACAAGGAGTGCAGGGCATAACTGAATACTTGTTTTCAGGCTAATATTTTGTGTAAATGTTAAATAAAATTGAACACAGCATGATATGGTGCACATTTAAGAATACTGTACTGAGCGTGGAGTTTCTACACTCCACACTGGTACTCTCACCTAACCTTTTTGTCAAAGGATGATCCTGCTCCAGTTCCTCCAGCCTAAACTTTCAAAATGATATGTTGAGACACAGGTTGCCTCTGTTTACAGCCAGAAGGCCCTGAGTTTACAACTGCGGGACTTCATCGACTCCACAGCAGTGTTGTGAAACCGCTTCCTCCACCCTCTGATCCTCAGACGGTCAGACAGTGGCCATTTTGTGTTCACAGAGTTCCTCTTTGGACAACTTTAGCCCCCCTCCTTTACAGATCAGACAGCAGGACGCAGAAACAACATGAGGAGGATTTCAGGCTCATTCGTTTGCTTGCTTTGTTTCCTCTGTTCCCTCATAGCACTCTGGGTTTTCCTGTTTTTACACATAGAGCAGTAATGTAATTGATACTTTATATGCAGGTTAAAAAAGCAGATATTTTGTAACAAATGTTCACAAAGACGAGTAGTATGAGGAAACTCTCTACTCTCTGCTGCCATCACATGTTTTTCAGAGCATTGCCTGTACATTGTGTTACATCATGGATCACCCTTTTAGCAGCCTTAACTGCGTGGGCCTGACACAAGGCATGTTTCATCTACACGACAGCCAGAAAATGGCAACCTTACAACCAGCGTTTCCACTCTCTCTGTTAAACCAAAACCAAAAGTGAAGTTTTGCTACTGAATCCCACTGAGTTACTCCACGGTGCACGAGTGAGCCTGAAATATAAATGCTACAGTGATAGTTAGAAATGTCAGCAATGCGTAACGCCACGGTGTTGGGGGCGAAATCGTCTGGGCCTCTTTCCGAGGTAACGCAGCCTGTAAACAGGACGGCAGAGGTTGAATAGCTGAGCCACTGAGTTATGCATCGCAACCATAAATCTAATCTCCCAAAAGGCCTTTTGTTTTCAGTTTTTTTTCCAAATCCCCTGTGGTTTATACTGTCATAATCAAGAAGGGCAAGCTAAACTGAAGGAATATAAACCGTCTAATGCAGGGGGAAATCTCTGCATTGCAGCAAAAATGCTTTTTAAGAGGAAGAGGGGAGCCTGCACACTGTGATCCGTGTGGCACAGCACAGCCGACCAATAATGTTCCACCCTGTTGGCCCTGCAGCCAATTGCAGCTGCAGTTGAGGTTAAAGATTGACAATCAGAGGGAGAGCAGCAGGGAGAGCAAGGGCCTTCTGGAAAATTCCACAGCCATCTTTGATTCACCCTGTACAGCCTTATATAAAATCCAGGTCAAATCTTTCTTTTATACAGGATATTCTGTGCATACTAGTTGTAGTATACTTTTGTGCCGGGATGTTGTTTTGAAATAGTAATGGAGTCGTGCTGAAACATGCATCTTTTATGTCGTTAAAATAATTAATTTTCTAAAATGTGGACTGGGAGTTTACACCTTCTGCTTCTTAATTATTCTGCTTTTGTTGATTTCAGGTGAAGCAAAAGCTGTTCATTCATTTGTGTGCATGCGGTTATTAGTCTTACGAAAGCTGACTGTATCCTGTCATTTCCCAGAACCTAATAATGTCTCTGGGGTTTTTTGTAGCAGGGTGAGTGGGATGTTGTTTTTTTTAGTCAATAGTATTAAGTGTTTTCAATGGCAGCTCCAGTGAAAAGAGTACAATATGATGTTTGCGATAGCCGTTTATTCTGATATTTGCCTATTTGATGTGTAAAAACTGTTTATTCTTTAAGGCATAGGAGGGTAGCTTTGCCACTATCGCAGTGTGACTTCACAGTGCTGGTCTCTCTTTCTTCAAAATGAAATCTAATTATTCTATGACAGCAGTATTCACAGGGAAGGAGGGAAGCCAAGATCGAAGACATAACAAAAAAAAAAAAAAAACACCCAAAAAAAACAAACCCAAAAAACAAAACAGATGAGTGCTTTTCACTTTGCTGGGTTTTCTCGTGTCTCCCTCACGGCGTCCCTCCTCTGTCTCTGTGGCCTGACCGTGAAGGTTTGTCTCAGACACAGCCGTGTATTTTAAAAAATGTTGGACTCTAATCTCCACAGATCTCTCTGGTCCTCCTGCATGGATGTGCCAGTGCCTGAGTCTGAGCCTCGGTGTGGGGGATGGGGGAGAGGGGGGAGGGGAGCAAGCTGTGGCCTCCATTTTCTGTGACGAGAGAACCCTGCTCGTCTCTCACAGGAGTGGAATCCAAAGGCATTGAGTCAGTGTTGTTTCCTTTTTGTCCATCAGGTACTACTTGCAGAGGGGAATAACTGTCAGTGTTTTCTTGAACCTGCGTCTCTCTGGAATATCTCCCACAATCTGCTGAGGATTTATTTGTCTAACCTCTCCTTGTGTGGTGGATCATAGCTCCTGATCTGCCCTTTGGATCAGCATGCTTTTTTTACATTTTTTTTTTTTTAGTCTTTGCTGGCCATCCCGTCTCTTCCTGGTAGCTGCAGCTATGTCTTGCCATTGGTGTTAGGTGTGTATATGAAATGGGATTGTGGCACTTTGTTCAGCAGCTCTGTGCTGCCTGGTGATGGCGAATGCTCTCTCTTTTCAGGGCTGTGGTACACGTAGCAGAGCGAGTTGGCTAACGTCTTCTTATTTTCATGTGGGCCTCGTTTGTTCACTCAGTCCGGAACAGGAAGGCCCCGGAGGGGTTGGGGTGTGTGTGAGTGTGAGTGTGAGAGAGTGTGTGTGACTGTTGGCAGGCTGAAACTAGATACCCATGTGCCATATTTTTAAAGGAACTCTGCTCAACCCATGTCTGTCATTTTTCAGACAACACCCATGCACATTTATTCTTCAGTTTCATAAGCTGTCTGTGAACGCTGGTGTAAATGCCTGAAAGAACAAGAAATGCTTTTAGAATAACCTTGATGACTGTGAGCTGCAGTGTTGACTTGGTAACAACATTTGGCATTTTGTTTGGTAGAAAGAAGACCTTTAATCAGTGTTAAATCTCTGAATTGTGAGGCAAACATCAAGGTTTGTTTGGTGTTTAAATGAGTATAGGTTTAGTTACTGATGTGATCACATCTACATCAGTCATATCTGCTTCATTAAATCCTTTAGAAAATGTAGTTTAACCTCCCTGTGCCTATCAGTGAGCTGACATTTGATCAACTTTGTGTGGAATGTCTCTTTAAGGGTGGAGGAGGGGACATGAAGTGAATTCCTTTACTTTCAGAAGAGAGGGAGGAAAAAAAAGGAGTTTATCCCACAAATGTGGTTGACCTTTGAGTCATAGCCTGTAAACCCATCATCCTAGCTGGAAACCAGAGCTACAGCCAAAGCTATGAACTGGTCAAGTGTATGACCTGTCAGGGGTCCTTGCTAGGGTTTTCTTCTCGGGGCTTGGGAATAAAGACTACATCCTTGGAACGAGGCCCTCTGTTGCTCTGACAAAGGAAGAGCCAAACACTCAAAGACTTTCATTTATCGCCCGAGCCCCTTTTTATTCTCATCCTTTTTTTTTCTTTAGAGGAAATGAGATGAGAGTGGGACTGTGGACCTCGGAAATCAGGCTTTTCTTGTGTATGTGTTGGAGATACTGTATTCTTTGCTTTTGGGCTGATTCATTGTGGATTTGTTAATCCAGATTACTATTGGCCTCATCAGTTTATAAACACAGTAGCAAAATAGGCCTATTTTTTTTTAAGTTCTGAATTTAAAAATGCTTATTGAACTCCACAATAATGTATGTGAATAAATAAATATGTGGTGCCAAATTTACAGATGGATAATGATGAGAAAATTTGGTGAGCTGAACGCTTTAAAATATGCATACGGTGAAGAGGCAGGCCAACTACATTTAGACAGACCTCGTTTGAAGCTTGCTAGATAGATCTGTTAACATTGGTCTCCAAGAATGAGGCCCAAATCCTTTGGGGGTACCCTGTTGTTACTGAAGGGGCTTGAGAGTTAGCGGGAACATATACTGTCAATCACCATGAGACATTGTTCCTCCAGTAGTATGGACCAACCCCCTCTGACTCTCTCCTTACTATAGTGCTATTACAGCACACCTCATAAACAAAGCACAGCAAAGATCAGGAGCTGGTCAGTCCACAATCTACAGCTGCGATCTCTCCTGGAGGACGGGAGGTGCAGGGTAATGTCAGCTAAATGGCCTTCTGTGTTGTTGTGAAAATCAACTTGCGCTTAGCAGAGAGGAGCGTTGCCATGGTGATTGTTGCCGTTCCCTCTCTTGGAACATAAAGAACATATTCAGGCTCGTTTGTCACTGATAATATGGAGAGGATTTGAACTTTATACCACAATGTCAGAGACATGCTGAAATCAAATGAAAACAATAACAATGGAAACCTGCCTAGTCCCCACTGGCAGATCCTCTGGGACCTGGGTGCCTTAGGAGGTGTTCCACTTGTTTACTGTTATGCTGATGTGGTTTCTGAAGACCCTTTTCTGACTTTGTGTTTGCCTCTCTTTCTTTCTGTGTTCCTGTGTGCTCTTGTTCGGTGCTCTGCAGTCTGGCTGAGGAGGAGGTGAAGACAGAGTCTGATGTGGTAGAGGGGATGGATGCATCTGCACGATCCAAAGGTAAGTCTCTAAGGCCAAGTACTTCGCGTTGAGAGTCAGACAGTCTTAGGCGTCTCAGTTCGTTGGTCATTATGCCTGGCTCCCTCCCCGTTTAGAATTTGTGTCAAGTGTAAACACAGATAGCTCGGGGACCCCTCTAGCTATTTGTCATTACCAACTAGTGATTTAATATGCATAGGTGGCATCTTGAATAATTGCTTTTTAGATTAGTGTGAATGCTGTCAGTAGATGTTAATGTTATATGATTAACTGATGATGAAATAAAAAAAATATTGCTCACTGCTCAGCTGAAACTGACTTACTTCAATTTATTCTCTTGGTTTTTTCAACAAGCTCTAAGATCGTTGTGTGATGGCAAGGATGTATTGTGATTCGTTTTCATCATCTTGGTTTATGTAAGGAATAGCTAAATGACTGTCGTGGTACCCATCTTTTGATCTTAAGCTCGGGTGACGCGTCGGACTTGAGTGCAGGGAACAATACAAGCCTGTCTCCTCTCGTGCGATGACCTGATTTGTCTTTCTTCACCCAGTCCCTGATCCACCGGGGTCAGCAGAACGACCAGTGGCACCACAGAAGAGAAAAGTGTCGAGTCCCACCCATTCCTCCAATGGACACTCTCCCTCGGACACCTCTCCCAGCCCAATCAAGAAAAAGAAGAAGCCCGGGGCTGTCAACAGCAACAGCAAAGACCAGGTAAGGGCTCCAGTATACTCATTTCAAGACCTGGCGTGCTCTCAGTGGCTGCAGAGCCAAATCGCAGTGTGGGCTCTGCGACTGGAGATCTGTCCTTCCAAAATGGATTTAGCAAAAATGCCAAAAATAATCCAAAACACAGACAAGATAAGATTGGACTGCTGCATCTTCCACCCAGCCGGCAATTAATCACTATTAAAGGGCAATAAATCATCACGAAATGCTAAGGGAATTGTTATGCTGGAAAATGAATAGTTTGTAAGACATGTCGTCTGACCTCATTGGAAATCAAATGTGTTTATAGTTGTTCTGAACAGCCACAGTCAAATATATAGCCAAAGGCATGTCTTCTGGGAGAAAGAGGAGACTATAATAAGACTATATTGTTAAAACGCAGCAAACTGACTGACTGGAGGCCTGTACACGCCGCAGAGACTGAAGCCCAATGCCCACATTACCTGCGAGAGCACGCCGATCTTGATTTCTGACTGTAGTATACTGCCAGCTTTGAAATGGACAAACATGTATGGATGTAACCTGCTGTGACACTGGATATGTCTTGTGATTGCTGTGTTGTGCCATGAATGCATGGACAGCGCACAGTTACTTTATTCTTGTTTTTTTTAAGTCAATTTGTATATTTGTGTTAGTATTATTATTATTATTATTATTATTATTATTATATATGGTCACATATGTCCTGTTGTTTAATATATGTGCCATGCATTTTGGTGATATATGACTGATGCATATGTTTATCTGCTTGCCAAATTAATGTGGTGCTGAGTGATTCCCCTTTGCCCTTTTTAGTTCTCTGTTGGACATGCATGAATTTAAAAGTTAATTCTAGTGTTTTGTTTTGTGTTGATGTTTGATGTGAACATGAATGGCTTGCTGATAAATTCAGATTATATGCTTTAATTCTCAAATAAGATGCAGGTGAATATTACCACTACTTCTAAAAAAGGTAACACCAAACATTTGATATGGTGTAAGTTCAAGTGATACCAGCTTTAGATCATTTGGGCTGTGAAAGCAGATGCATCAGCTTCTATTGATCCATCAATGTAGCATCAGTAAAGTATCAGTTGGGTACTTACCATATCATGTGCTGTGTTTACTCTCGGGTGAAAGATGAGCTATCTAATTATAACATAAAAAGAGCAGCAGTCATCATTGAGCTCACACCCTAAAACCTGCTGGGTCAGTCTTCTTGAAACATGATTGGATGTTCACATAGTTATTTGCTTTTGAAAGTCTTGTGTTGGGTTCATCACCTTTACCCTCTATGCTGCTTACCCTGCTTACCCCACCTTACTGCTGCCTTGTTTCTGTTGCACTGCACCTTTTTTGTGTTCCTGCGTGTTTTTTGAAACCTGCCCCCCTGTTTCTCTTGCCTGCATTTCAGTCAGAGCTAAGACATGGTCCCTTTTACTATATGAAGCAGCCAGCACTCACCACAGACCCTGTTGATGTTGTACCGCAGGACGGCAGGAATGACTTCTACTGCTGGCTGTGCCACCGCGAGGGCCAGGTGCTCTGCTGTGAGCTCTGCCCCAGGGTGTACCACGCCAAGTGCCTCAAACTACCAGCCGAGCCCGAGGGCGACTGGTTCTGTCCAGAGTGTGAGGTATCTCGTTGAAAGACCTGTGTATGTGTGTGTGGATTGTGGGACTCAAGGCACAATCTTGCTTGCCTAGTTGACAAAAAGGGGTGTCGGACCATGTGCCATGAGCAGCTTTGGCCAAGGCGCAGCAGGCTTTTGTCTTTTTGGTTGATCCTTAAACCTACAGACTCTTGGCCCTCCATAACACATGGTGTGACACCACTGCAAGCTTATTGCTCACACTGCAAGTCTGAGAGATGTTAGAAGATTAAAGTTTAAATTGAGTTCTTTAAATTTAAGTAAGTTAACTATTCATGTCTTTCCATTGGCGCAATTTAGTAAGTATAAAAAAAGTATAGACTTAATCAAAAGACATCAGATGTTGTAAACTTGAGATTAAAAAGTTGAGATCTAAATTTATATTAGTATGAGTGTTCAGTTTTTTTGCCTGATGTTTATGTTCATTAATTATTAAACCTTTTTGTTGTTGTTGCAGAAAATAACAGTTGCCGAATGCATTGAAACTCAGAGCAAGGCAATGACAATGCTGACAATAGACCAGCTCTCCTACTTGCTCAAATTCGCACTCCAAAAGATTAAACAACCTGGGGTAAGACCAGTAAAGATTCACTGTAGGCTTGTTTAATAGGTGCCTTATAATCTTTGTGTTTAAAAAGGTGTTTTATATTGAAACATAAAAGCCCAAGAAATATAACCAGGAAAAGAGACATTCAAAATCTGGCTAATACATCTTTTTTTCTTTTTCATATTTCTCTAAACTGAGCAGACTGAGCCTTTTCAGAAGCCAGTGTCTCTGGAACAGCATCCGGATTATGCAGAGTATATTTTCCACCCTATGGACCTGAGTACATTAGAGAAGGTAATGTGATTTATTTTCTTTAACTGGCACACAAAATGGTGAAGACAAAATGCTGAATTTTATTTTATATAGCGCAACATCACAAGGGAAATGCAAAAAAAGCCTTTTAAAATGCTGACAAAAAATATTGAAATGAGCAGTAGAGGACAACAAAAAAAACAATAAAATCTGACTGAGTTCCAGATTTAAAACTTCAAGGACATTTTAACATGACTGAACACATTACTGTGAAGGATGGAAACTGAATATTAAACATATACTGCCCTAAACACAAGTGAGGGTACATGGAAAAAGTAATTAAGACAAAGTAGTAAAAAAAATGATAAAATGTGAAGCAAGATTTGATTAGTACTTTCTGTATCTCTGATTTTTGTTATTTTTGCTTATTCACAGAACATCAAAAAGAAAATGTATGGTTGCACTGAAGCCTTTCTTGCTGATATGAAATGGATTTTACACAACTGCATTATTTATAATGGAGGTAGGCTATATTAACATACATCAGTTGTACCTCTACTCTGCTAATTTACAAATGAAGATGTGAATTAAACTTGTGACTTTTATTCCAGGTAATCACAAATTAACAGCAACTGCGAAAGTCATCGTCAAGATCTGTGAACATGAGGTAAAGAAGCTTTACCGATTTAATATTCTGTCGTTGTGTCTGATTTTATAAATGAATGACATATTTATTATTAATGTGTATTTCTAGATGAATGAGATTGAGGTGTGTCCAGAGTGCTACCTGTCTTCATGCCAAAAAAGGGACAACTGGTTTTGTGAGCCATGTGTAGGTCTTTACAGGATCTTACGTACTATATTTAATCAATGTTACAATACATTTTAGTTTAGATTTTAGATATGTGAAGCGTTTCATTCTTTTGCTTTGTCCCCTACAGAGTCAACCCCATCCCCTGGTCTGGGCAAAACTAAAGGGCTTTCCCTTCTGGCCAGCAAAAGCACTTCGGGAAAAGGACGGGCAGGTAGACGCTCGCTTCTTTGGGCAGCATGACAGGTGAGATAAGCTTTTGAATATCGTAAAGCTCTGTGAATTAGGGTTGCTGGACCAAAATGAAGACAAGATTGGTCTCTTGGTTATTCTAATTTGGTAAAAAGTTTTTTGTGCTTTTATGTAGAGCCTGGGTCCCCATCAACAACTGCTACCTCATGTCCAAAGAGATCCCGTTCTCCGTGAAGAAGACAAAGAGCATTTTCAACAGTGCCATGCAAGAGATGGAAGTCTATGTAGAAAACATTCGCAAGAAATTTGGGGTCTTCAACTACGCAACCTTCCGTACTCCCTACACACCCAATAACCAGCTACAGATGCTGCTGGACCCCTCCAACCCCGGCGCCGGAACAGTTAAAACAGAGAAACTGGACAAACTTCGTTTCAACTTTGACATAACTGCGTCTCCTAAGATGGTCCTGAGCAAGAGTTCGACACCCAGCGCAATGAGCCGGAGGGTCTCCATGACAGACATGCCTCGGTCTCCCATGAGCACCAACTCCTCAGTTCACACGGGGTCTGATGGGGAGCAGGATATGGAAAAGGCCAGCAGGAATCCTGCCTTCCACTACAGCACAGGAGAGGAATCAATGGACTGTACTGGTAAATATGTTAAAGTGGCTATGATCGATATACATTGCATTGGGTTGTTTTTAGAGATGAGCATCATCTTATTATATTATCATCTCCCATAGCATAGATTTCGGCCACTGTAGGCAGCTGTTTTCAGTAATAAACTTTAGCAACCCACATTCTCAGGAACTAGCTTGTGAACACAGTGGGTTGCTTAGCCATGAAAGAGACAGATATTTCCCTCTGGAAATGGTGGAGACCAGAAATAGAGCTGAAGAATTTTGCACTTGTCTTCACAAGGTGGATAAAAACTTCTGCTGACCCCCTCTGGCTATGCAGCCATGAGTGGAGTAATACTATTTAAAACCACATTTCTTAGCATGGAAAGCAAAACCAACAAAACGTGCCTTGTGTTTTTTTTTGGTGTAATTACAGCATCTCCTGTCTCAGGGAAGATGGGTCCTGTGGGCAATGTGGCAGGTAGTCCAAAACCCTTTAACCCTGGACTGGTGCCCAAGCAGGAAAGGACCGTGGGCACAGGAGGCATCCTTAATCTCAACCTCGGTCAGTACCAACAGCACAAACATACTGTAACAATGTTTACATAAAGACTGACACCCAACATATCATCAGTAACGTGTTAGCTAATACCCGTATTTGTACTGAAACATTTGCCTATTCATTTCAGATCGGGTGAAAGCTGAGATGGATCTGAAGGAGCTGAGCGAGACAGTACAACAACAACAACAGCAACAACATCAGCAGCAACAGGGATCATCCGCTGTCCTCCCCACCCCAAAGAGACCCATCAGGAGCCTGGATAAGACTATTGAGAGCTGCAAGGCACAGCTTGGTACATACAGAATCTCCTCACGTTATTTTCTGGCACAGAACTCTATTCTTGTACTGTGCATTTCACACTGGGTTGACTCTTAATTAATATTTTTTATATCAGCTCTAACAACAACATTTTCCAGTGATGACAAGAATATTTCCAGTTTCTTGTGTGAAGTAGTACATTTACACGGAGAAATCAAACCTGGAATTTAAAGTTTGATGACATAAAATTGTGATTTTTTTCTTTTGAGATTTTGAGTTTAATGTTGAATGTACCCAAAACTTGTTGCAGCTGAAAATGTGATGTTGAATAAACTTGAAAAGCCTTTTATTTCTTTATAAATGTCTTTTGAAAAACTTGTAACCAAGAATGTGTTCCTCCACACAGGGATAGATGAGATTTCTGAGGATGTGTATAAAGGTGTGGATCACAGTGACTCCGAGGACTCTGAGAAATCTGACTCGAGTGACAGCGAGTATCTCAGCGATGAGGAACACAAGCCAAAGAGCTCCGTCCACGACGACAAGGACAAAGCAGAGAGAAAAAGGCCCAAAGCAAGTACTGAGGGAGAGACTAAGGAGGGAGTTACGGGGACAGCGGATAAAGCCACCCCTGAACTCTTGCTCAAAGATAAGCAGGGTAGCAACGGCCCAGATAGGGACCTCCAGGACAAGCCCAGAACGCCCCAGTCCCAACCCGTCACTGACAAGCCCAAAGCTCCAGAAGAGGGCAGAGCAGCTGCTGCCACATCAGCGGCTGAGCAAGACTCTGATTCAGAAAGAGAGCTGGTGATCGATCTCGGGGATGAACATGGAGGCCGAGACTCAAAGAGGGCGAGAAGAGAGGCGGGGGCCTCTGCTGCCAAAACTCCCAAAGAGTCTAATGTTGTCAAGTTGGAAGGTGAGGCCTTTAATATACTGCACCCATTTTCTCCAGTGATTCTCGTTATAACTCATGTTTCAGTTGGAAGGAGACTCAGGAGGAAATCATTTCCTTATGTTGTAATGTGAACTTTAAAGTCAGTCCATCAAAACTAAAACACCTCACTCTCCTCTCTACCACACTATGCTTTATTCACCAAGTACAGCACAAGTACAAACATTATAATCATCTTTTTCTTAAATATACTAACAACGAAATACCATTACTCATTGTGGATACAAAAATGCTATTATTAATAAAATAAATAGCTGTAAATACAAAACACAAAATATTACAAAAATCTTTTCAGTATATACCAAATTCAAGTTTCATCTTAACTCATCAGTTAAAAAGGTTTTCAGTATGTTGTGATAAATTCTGTATTTTTCCAAAACACAGTATACTCAAATTGTTTTCTGTTCTTCGAAAACTTGATAGTACGTGTAGTCGTCTTTGTCTCTCTAAATGTATCTGATCTATCTTTATACAACAATTTGATTTGTAAAATTAGTGTTCCCCTTTAACTTAATTCCTCTTTGAAATTTCCCACCATTTTCCAACTCCTTGAGGACAAAGAGTTTTCAGTAGACTCCACATAAAATAAAGTCCTCATTTAGCCCTGTTGGGCTGAAAGTGCCCAAATTTAAAAACACAGACTGCATCACTTTCAAAGAGTCAAAGTTTTCTTTCTGCCCAGGTAAACTGTCTTCATCTGCTGCAGCAGCCGCACCATCACGGGAAGCCGCCTCTAACCTGAAAGACTCTTTGCAACCTGCCATCACAGCAGCCCTGAACCTCGTTTCCACTGCAGCCTCTGCTCAGTCTGCCACAGCTACCAGTGGATCCACCAACGCTCCCTCTCCTGCCTCCACCCCTGTTTCAACGTCATCCCCCGCACCTGCAGCTGTGAAGAAACAGCGACCCCTACTGCCTAAAGAGACAGCTCAGGCCGTGCAGCGCGCGGTCGTTTGGAATCCGACCAAATTTCAGACGTCCTCTCAGAAGTGGCACATGCAGAAGGTGCAGAGGCAGCAGCAGCACGGAGAACAGTCAGCAGGGCAGGCCCAGAGTCCGGGGCAGACACGCAGCCCACAGCAGCTGCAGTCACAACAGAACTCCTCCTCAAGTACCCGCTATCAGACCAGACAAGCAGTCAAGGGTATATACACCGGCATAATCACTCATCTTGACATAAAACTTAACATAATAGAAGAAAATGTGTACTATAAGACATATCATTTATATATATTTTTTCCTCTTTTGTCACCCTGCAGTGCAACAGAAAGACCCTCCAAATGCTTCCTCATCGACGTCTGCCCAGGTCGGATCAGGCAGCTCCTCTTCTTTCACAGGAGATGTGCAGATCCCCACAGTCTCTGCAGACGTGGCTGCAGATATTGCAAAGTACACAAACAAAGTAAGTTAGAATCCTGTTAAATAACAAGGGAAAGGACAGCAGCAGTAAGAACAGTCAGTATTTCTCTAAATATTCAGTAATTTTGCACTGATGAAAATGTTGCATTGATTACCTTGTACGTCACATAACGTAAGGTCTGTACAGCTTGTAAGTAGTTGAAACTGGACTAATTTTAGATTATTTGTTTTGCCAGATCATGGACACAATCAAAGGGACAATGACTGAAATCTACAATGACCTTTCCAAAAGCACATCAGGAAACACAATTGCAGAGGTAAATTCTGGCAAATAGGCTGTTGCTTTATTAATGTGTTGTAACAGTCAGTGGCAAGTTCTGATGTCCGTGTATTTTTGCCACAGATTCGACGGTTAAGGATAGAGATTGAGAAACTTCAGTGGCTGCATCAGCAAGAGCTGTCAGAGATGAAGCACAATCTTGGTAAGTTTGCTGCTTTCAGGAACGAGCCACCATGCGGCACAACCAGTCTTTTCTGGAATATTCTATAAATACGCATGTTTGAAGTTATTTTTATTTTTTTTGTCTCAATGCAGAGCTGACAATGGCAGAG
The DNA here is from genome assembly GCA_023238725.1 of Scortum barcoo. Taxonomy (NCBI): domain Eukaryota; kingdom Metazoa; phylum Chordata; class Actinopteri; order Centrarchiformes; family Terapontidae; genus Scortum; species Scortum barcoo. Next base: position 17,555,905 of record CM041549.1, read on the forward strand.
ATGAGGCAGAGTCTGGAGCAGGAAAGGGAGCGGCTGGTTGCTGAGGTGAAAAAGCAGATGGAGTCGGAAAAGCAGCAGGCGGTGGACGAGACCAAAAAGAAACAGTGGTGCGCCAACTGCAGGAAGGAGGCCATCTTCTACTGCTGCTGGAATACAAGTTACTGTGATTACCCCTGCCAGCAAGCCCACTGGCCAGAGCACATGAAGTCCTGCACACAGTCAGGTAACAACACAAACACACTCATGGTGCACTGGTGTGTCCAATCTACAGATTAAATCGGAGCAGGCTGCTTTAATAAAGCAACATCTGTTGTTGATATAAATACATTTGTATCAGATTTTAAAATGATGATTCAGAAGGGAAAGCACACAAATATAATGCTCAAGTGTTTTATTATTAAGCAGTTTCTTTATTATCTAAAGATAATTTATAGGCAGCTGAAGGGCACTTGTGGGGTTTTTTATTTTTTTATTTTTTATTTTTTTCAGTGCTGTCCTCGGGCTGTGTTTCTCAATGTGAATGCTTCATCAGTTCAGTGTCTTGTGCTAATGTTTGGTGTTGCAGATGAAGTACCAGTGTTTGCTCCTAGAGTGCTGTAATCCAAAACTAAAATTGTATTTGACCTGTAATGACACGTACTAGTAAAGTAGAAAGTGTACTGTAGAGGAATATACGTTATATTCTCTGCCATTAGGGAGGATTCTCTTGACTTTAACCAGATATATATCGAATTAGAAAGTTATTGGACTCTGGTGACTGGGTTTTTCTTGCATTTTTTTAATGAAAAAACACAATTGTGACTTTCTTGTTTATTTTCTAGGATAGTTGTATCAAGTTATTGAGCAGAAACGTATCAAGATGTTCAGATGTTCTTACTTTTGACTGCATTCAACTTTTTATCATTCAAATTGGACTCTTAAGGCAGTTCCTTCTCCACACTTCTTATATTTATGCTACTATCTTGCAGTCAGTGTTAAATGTAAAATGAACATGACACCACCTCAAACACAGTCTGTAATTCTGTCTTTCCTCTTATAAACCCAATCATCACCTAGCCCCTGTAAACCCAAGCTCATTTCCTCAATAGCTGGACGTATCTATCAAACAGAGTATAGAGGGACTTTGTAATAAAGAATACAGATAGTTTACCTCATCACTGTGTTTTATCGACACAAGCTCTGCAGACCAACAGTGTCCACGTCTTCATTTTACTCTTTGCTTTTCCTTCCAGCGTCGGCTTCACAGCAGGAGCCCGAAGGAGAGTCCAACTCAGACCCTTCAGTCAAAGCATCAGGCCACTCTCCTGCCGCGCAAACCCTCCCCTCAGGAGCAGGGTCCATATCAGACAAAAGCAACTCTCCCACATATACGGACAAGGGCAAGGACAGTGCTGGCGTTACTGTGACCTAACTGCTACACTACAGATACTCTTGCACATTCTGCAAGGCCATCGCAGGACTTATCTCGTCAAACTTGAAAGCCTGAAGGCCTGCACCTCTGTGACAAATCACTTTTCCATTCCCATATCTGCTTGGTGGACATTTTTTTTTTTCATTTTTTTGGTTCATCTCATTCACTGTTTCCACGAGTCTGTGTTCAGGTGGATTCACCATGTGAAAGTAGTCTGTCTTAAGAAATAAAATGTGAGTGTGTATGTTTTCATACTGTAGTTTTCTTATTGATCTGTCTCCACTTTTCAAGGCTGAACAAGATTGTATCAACCCATAAAATATTTGCTACATTAACACTTTAAATGCTGCTCTTATGTACTTCATGGCTGTCCTTATTTTGTTGATTGCTCTCCATATATTGAGACAAAACAGCCAACAGTTGATACTCTTATCATGTGCCATCAGAGGTATTTTGAGTTATGCAAGTTTCATCCTTGTGTTTTTAAATGTCCACTTCATGTCAACTGAGGTATTTTCAATAATTCAAACGTGTTTTCAACAAAGTCCTCTTCATGTCAGCGGTGGCATTTTTGGCTCATACCAGTTTTGTATTGTATCTCTACATTGTATAGTCCTACATTTAAAAAAATAAAAAATAAATGTGATTTATTAAAAAGAACTAAAAAATGTAAACTGTACAAAGTTTTTGTAAGAAAATACCTGAACAATATTTATAGTGTTATATGTTTTTATAGTCTGTTTAATGAAATCACATTTCTATGTGTCTAAACAAAGTTATTTGAAAATAAATTACTTCACATGAATGTCAGCTCTGAGCGAAGTCCCTGTTCAAGCGCTTATCCAAAGCTGATGGAAATCCTGATCAGACTGTGTATGAGCAGGGTAGGCATAAATAGAAACTGCATTTTGGCTGGATCTTATTTCCTGTGAGCATGTCTGTTTTGAGCTTGTGTCTCGTTCGTGTTTACATATTGTACATACAATAAATGGACTCGTGAAGAAGAAGAAAAATAAAGATGCCCTGATCAACTTATCCACAGTGTCAGACCTCTCTCTGGGAAAACTAGATAAACGATCACTGATGAACTGAGGCTGAAGAGCAAATCAGCTGTTTCAGCCTGTGGGGAGGAATTCTCGCGAGATTACGTATCGGCAGGGAAGAGAAAATGGAAGTCTGTGTTAGCCAGCAAGCTAGCTGAGCGAATCTGTTAGTAACTGGAAACTGTTCATTTATATCAAAGGTATGAATTCAGTTTTCCGGCGTTGATAGAAGCGTACAAGGTGTAATTCTCGTGTTTGTGCTGTTTTAGACAATCAGAGTCGCAGCGTGCTGGGTTTATTAGCAGGTAGTGTAGCAGTTAGCGGTTTAGCCACATTAGCTGCAGAGAACAATGTCGGTCGTCTGTTGAGAAAAGACTCCTACTGGCATCACTGGACAACTATTGAATGTTCACAGCTGATATCTGGTAGTGAAACTAGTGAGGGGTTTCGTTTTTGTTGTGCTTAAGAGTGTAAATTCAGTGAACAGGGTTATTTGCACTGCCCACCCACTTGTCACTGCTGTTGGGGAGATTTTGCATAAATTATCTATCTGCAACGAGCTCATGGTGCTGTGTGAGAAATCACACAGTGTTAGGCCTTAACTAACCAGCTGACGTTAGATAATGTCAGTACTGAGCACACACATTTTACAAGATAAATGTTAATCATGCAGACAGCTGGTCTTAACACCCCTTTCATCTCTAATGAAGCAGTTTCACATGTCATGTCTGCAGCACGAAGGAAATTCAACTTTCTAATCAGTGTTTTCAAATGTCAATTTAGGCCTAGTATCAGTGTTGTTATTGATTTCATACACAAACTTTCTAATCTTATCTGCAAGCTGTGATTAAGTAAAGCCCCAAGTTGGCTTGACTGAGTCTGGGTCAACTAGAGCTCCAACGATTAGTAGAGTAATTAGTTACTAGTCAACTATTAAATTATTCCAGAATTATTTCTATAATTGATTAGCCGTGCTAAGTTTGTTGTAAACAAACGTGTCAAAATTCTCTGGTATCAGCTTCTCAAGGCTGAATATTTGCTGGTTACTTTAGTCTGAGTATCTTTGGGTTGTGGACAAAACAAAACATTTGAGGATGTTGCCATGAGCTCTGGAAAACAACAGTCAACATTTTCTGACATTTTATGGATCAAGCAACAAATATACAACATAACAACCGAGGGTCAGAGGTTATGGATGCAAAAACATACACTCAGGTGCTCAGTAGCTAAAGCGAATGCGATTTGATACAACAGACATCTAAGAAATATTTCATGAAGGTCATAATGTATGTATAATGTGGTGCAATTGCATTATTAGAAACACATCTCAGCATAATATAACTAATTTAAACAGTAACACAATACGTCTTCAACAGTGGTTAAATCAACACCTCTGTAAAACAACTTTGACAAAAATGGCCATGGCAATTGAGTGTAATTGTACATATATTGAAGGTATGAATTTTGAATGTTCAATGTGCAAAGTATGGCCATCTCCCACGGCAGCCGATATTCGTAACTGAGTTTATTTACTGTTGACTTAAAGTGTAATGTGGTTGTATAATGTAATGTAACTTTGGTGTATTTTCTCTTCCTATTTTACCCAGGTGCTAGTGGAATGAGCTTTGCTGCACTGTGAAAAGTAGGCTTTGGCAGCCATCTGGCTGTAGAGGTGCGTATTTTTCCTGTATTTAGCCCTCATCCAACTCACCCAATTCTTTTAAGGTTGTGATAACAAGTTATATCGTCTGTGTTTTGACAGTCTTGTTACCTGTGGATGTAAATATGGATCCAACAGAAAATAACAGCGTCCCCGATGATAATAATTCAGGTAAAACAGATCCTTCAGTCTGTGAGTTGATGAAATGGGCGATCTGCTGCTCTAAAAGAACATTAATGAGATTTTGATTTTGTTTTTGTTCATCGTTTGTTCCCATCTTTCTATAGAAGAACAGCAGGGCCAGTCAGAAGGGGCAGAGTCGAGTGTTAGGCCGTCCCTGTCTCAAGTCAAAAAGTCCTGGGGTTTCAGGCGGACAACCATCGCTAGAAGAGAATTCCTAGATGAAGTCGGAGACCTGACCCACAGTCCCCCGCATGTACGCAGGGGCAGAAATCGTCGAACCAACCAGACGCCCCAGCCGACTCTAGAAACCTGCGCCACTCAGGGAGCTGCTCGTACAACTAAGAGCGTTATAGATGACCTTGAGTGGTCTGCCCCATCCTCACCTGTATCAGAGGAGAGCAAGCCAGCCTCAGAAACCTCTGCAGGAGGGAGCCTTGATCCCAGCTTATGGCAAGATTTTGGGTCTGCCTTCCACACAGCCTTCTCACTCCTTGGTGGGAGTGAGGGCTTGTCAATGGACATGTCAGATGCGCTAGCGGCTCCTGACATGTTGCAAGCCACTGGTGGCATAGAGGCCTCTCCGGCACAGGCTATAGATGAACCTGAGGTCCCCGAAAACATGGAACCTGCTGATGACATGGAGATTTCACAGCCTGTTGCTTCAAACAGTGCAGTGGATGATGTGGTGTTGATCTCTAGTCAAGAAGAAGACAGTGATAATATGACACTGATACAGATTAAAGATCAGCTGGCATCTAAGGGCAAGCAGGCAGCTAGAGGGGGGAAAGGTGGAAGAGGAAAGGCCAGAGGAAGGGGGAGAGGTAGAGGAAAAGCTAGGGGAAAAGGTAGGGGAAGGGGCAGAGGGAGGGGCAGGGCAGTGGAGCTTCAGTCAACTATTGGGGATGATGATGACAGTGATGATGAGGTGATGCTTGTTAATCCGGCCGAACCACAGTTGCAAGAGGAGGAAAAATTGAATGATTCACCCAGTCCTGCTGAAATAGAGACATCACCTGCTCACTCTGATATCAGTCTGAGTCCTGCTCAGCCATCAAACTCAGATTGCATCATCATAGACTCTGATTTAGACCAGATCACTTATGCAACTCCTGGCCAGTATGATGACGCACCGGAGGAAGAAGAGGAGGAGGGGGAGGAGAAGAAGGACGAGGAGAAGAAAGATGATAAGAATGAAGCAGAGAATTCAGGCATATTAGATACTGAGGGTTATAACTCCAATGCTCTGTACTGCATCTGTCAACAAAAACACAACGAAAGGTACATGCTCGTTTTGGGTAACAAGGTTTTTCAGATGTTTGCACTTCTCGACCATCTGCCAGTTTCACTTCCTGATCACTGTTTCTTCACTGCCTCTAGGTTCATGATCTGCTGTGACAGTTGCCAGGACTGGTTCCATGGCAACTGTGTTGGTATCAGCCAGACACAGGGCCGTCAGATGGAGAGGAAAGGGCAAGAGTACATCTGCCCCCGTTGCACTGCAAAGAAGCAGAGCCAGCTCCAGTCTGAGCCTGAGCCTGAGCCTGAGCTGGAACCTGAGCTTAGCTTTCCTGAATGCTTGACACTAAGTCCCCCTGGTGAAGAAGGGGAGGGGCGTGAGGAGGAGCAAGCCCTTAAGGTTAGAATTACATTTAGATTGCCAGTGATCTCCACGTGGCTCACTGCCCACAGACACAACACAATGTAAAGAATTTCCCAACAGGTTTGCAGCAGCAGTTATTTCTGTGTGACAGTAAATATGTGATACACTATCACAGTATTACTTTTTTATTATTAGTCACTGGCCTATTTGCATGAAGAAAGTCTGCTCTTGCAGTCTAAGGTGAGACTCTGGTTTCAGGAGACCGTGGTGGTTGTCGAGGAGGAGGAGGCTGCTGTGACAAGGCCAGAGCCAGAACCTGAAGCTGAGATGGAGACAGTCAGCTCTCTTCCTCTCTGCATTGGACCCAGGTGCTCCAAACAAGCTCTACCGGACTCTGTTTACTGTGGCACTGAGTGCATCCTTCAGCATGCTGCTGTCACCATGAAGACTCTGTCTGGCCCTAAGGTACCAAAGTCCAAAGGACGGACGCAGAGAAAAGCTGCCACTGCCAGACTGACCACAAAGGTAAGATGAAGACTCAGAGAAATTGAGATAGATGTTTGAAGTGTTAAAGGCGATATATTTTCTTGTTTTCATTTTCTACATTTTGTGTCTGATGTAATGTAAAACCAAAGTGTAGAAATCTATTTTGTATCTTTATTTTTGACAAATACTTTCATCACAGGGTCAGAGGTCGGGTAGGATGTCTAAGAGATTAGCAGGAAAAGCTGAGGAGGAAGGTGAAGAGGAGGAGATGAAGGAAGATGATGGCGGGCAGAAGGAGGCTTCGTCTCCCTTAGCCTGCGACCCCAGACTCACAGAAGTTCAGGCCACTTCCATACCATCATCTCAGTTTTATACAGCGTGTATGTACCATTTGCTACTCATACACATTCAGATCATACAGTCTACACACCTTGCATAAAGTGCCTCTTTTGGCATGACAATCTTTCTTTCCTCTTTAAATCATGACAATGCGCAACACAATCACACACAAGCACGCACACATACACACACACGTAGACAACATACTCTTTCTTGGGGATGACTGATAAGTAGAAGGGGTCAGCAGTGGGTAAGTATTTTCACTTTTATAGTTTCTTTGTTGATTCTGAATTGCTCAAAATGTGCTGAAACAGTCTTGACAAGTCGGGATTCGAGTATTAGACTAGCCACAGTAATTTAAATCTGTCTCATAACTGGAAACCGCTAACTGCAACACACTGCGGCTGTGGGGTCGTGATGGGTTGCGTGGATGCTTTACTGCGTTTGGTGTTTTGAAACACTGCTCCGATGTTCAGCTTGTCTGACTTTGCAAAGGTGTCTTGCAGACTCAAAACGTTCTAAGAATATACATGTGTGCTGCAGCACATGACGATCATTCACTGAATGAAGAAGATGAGTTGGGAGAAGTTTTAGTTGGTAAAAAGGAACATTGTGCTCTCTTATTCAGAAAACATGCCTGGTACTTTGAAATATGCTACCAGTCTTTTGAGAGTACGAAGAATATTTTTTAATCCAAGGTTTAGTCTTCAGTGCCTGAAGTGCACAAAAAACACACAGTATGGTCACACACGTTAAGCTCAGAGCCAACAGGAAAATACTCACATGTACACAACACAGCTCATGATTTAAAATACCAAACCACCACATTCTTTTTTTTCTCATGATATTTAAAAATCATATTTTTCAATCAATTGTGACATCAGATACTCAAAAAAAAACAGCAGCTTGTGTGAAGTTCCACCTCAGATGTGTAGATAGTTAAAGACCACTCCATACCTGGTCAAAGGGATTTTCCAAGTGCTGGACCCAAGGGTCGACACACTCCATTTTATTACAAACTGCATTGTACACATCATGATCTGCACTGCATCTACTTTCCTTCATCACAGACTACAAACTACATACCGGTCAAAGTCAAAGTCTGCTTTATTGTCAATTCTGCAGCATGTACAGGACATACAGAGAATTGAAATTACGGTTCTCTCAAACCTCGGTGCATGAAATATAAAATTAAGCAAACCACAACAAAATAAAAAACGAGTACAATCAAACTAGAAGAATAAGATGCCCAAAAGTTTGTATATCTTAAAATGGGGTGCACATATCCTAGTTGAGCTATTCTTTTCTCCAGTGTTTAGGAAATGAAATGTTGGTGGACCTCACAGGGTCGTTTATATGAAATAATTTAGTTAGAACAAGTCAGACAAGGTCTTGGACCTTGAGCTGTACCGTTTTACAACACAAAGGAAAAGAATGATCTAAATAGTGTCGACAGGTCAATTATTCAAGACGTGTTTTTCAAATGAAGTGAAAACACATCTTTTGTCAGTCAGTTAGCTGTAGCTGTCCTATAGCTTGTGTAATATAATTTACAATAATAATAGTTACAGCACTAAGCATGTCTTGCTCACAGGCATCAAACTGAGACCTCCCCTAAATGAAACCTGTCACAACTCCTCAGTACCACTGAATACATATACACATATATATAGGTTTTGTGAAACCTGCTTCGGGATGTCGAAGTGCCACAAGGTTGGCATGGCACATCTCTTTAAACCTTCATGGTTTCCTCAAAGTGCTTCATCTTTTCAAACAAGAACCTCGATGTAAAAGCACCTGTGTTTCTCCCCACAAGACAACACAGTCATTAGTAGTCTTATGCCTCTAGCAGTACATCTTTTTTTTTTTTTTTTTTTTTTAATTTTTGGCAGTTGCATAAAAAAGTAAACTGAACTAATTGCTTAATCCCTGAAATGCAGTTCAAAACACATATATACAGCAGACCATTTTACAACTTTCTCTCTGTCAGGCTTTCCATGTATATCGGGGCAAACTTGTACATCTGGTCGCTTGATGCTGCAACTTATAGTGCCTTGTTCCTGAACACTCAGCAAACACTCTTGGATCAGTTGTTGCACAGACACACAGATATTATCTCGGACAGGATTCTGAATAAATAGGGACTGGGTGGCTCATATGGTGGAGAAGGAGTTGACTTCTTGCTGCTGCAGAGACGCAGAGGAGACTCGAGGATTCATCAGTGCAGATGCTAGAATGAGTTTCTATGTGAAGGTCACCGAACAGTGAATGGGAGATTTGTAGTCACATTTCCATGAAGATGATTTCTGAGTGTCAGATGACCATCACCAAAAAAATGCTCCATTCGTCTGAGCCTCTGAGAAATGTCGTCACTCCACTGGAAATCTTGCAAACTTACAGTTCACCACACATGCATACAAACGGTTGAGATGAAGGATAGGCCTCTTTTTAGTAATTGAGTGTGTGTGTATAGTGTCTAATTAACTCTTTGTGGGTCACATCTAACACTTTTAATAGGTAGAAAATAACAGTATGAATACAGTTGTTTCTACCCATTTGCTTTTGCTTGCACACTCACATATGCAGCCACATTTTTCTGTATATTCATACAAACACACAGACTGCAGCAAACACCATCTCTTTTTTTTTCGAAAACAAATCCTTTCTGAGCTTTCTTTTGAGCATTGATATAGAGTCAGCATTTACACCCTTTTTCACAACCTTTATGGCTAGTGTGCAGCTTCATATTTGAATGTTTCACAATTACATTTCACAATCAAAATAATACCGTATGAAGGTGCATACAGCAGACAGTTGGTCCAATAAGTTCAGCAAGGCGAAATCGTCAAAAATATGTCACTATGATACAACACACAGATTTCTGTGTTCAGTCACATTTCTTATCTCTCATTTTTGTCTGGAAGCTTAAAACTTAAAACTACCATGTTTACAAAACTGCTCACAAATTGTAGACGACTGTTCAAAGTAAGTCAGCTTTGCACCCAAATGATAAAGGGCCCACTGTCTCACCCCCCAACGAAAAGAAAAACAGAAATAGTGTTTGAAATACAGTACATCTTGTGCTTTGTGAAGCTGGTCCCTTATTCACAGCTGTAACCCTTTCATTCAGCAAGGTCACGTTGATTAGCACTAATCAACTAATAATTATTAATTATGTCTCTCTAACACTAAACACCCTGGAAATCTTTCTGCTGCTACACCAGTACAGGTGAATGAAATTAATTTTTGGTGTTTAAAGCGTTTGACATGCAAAAAACCCCAGCAAAGGAATGTATTTGTACTGTCCTGGTTTAGATAATCACACCTCTTTGTTAAAAGTTTCTAACGAGGAAGTAGATCCAGTTAATACTGCTGGATTTTCCTCAGTGATTCACCAGTTTTGTATAGGGGTGGTGGCAGAAGATCAAAATCTTGTCTCAAGAATGTATGGCTAGACATCAGTAGGGTAAACTGACCTTTTATTTTTTAATTAATTTTTAATTACTGATTTAAAAAACCAATGTCACCATATCTTTATCTACATTTCCTGCATTTTGAAAAACCTAAATAGGATCAATAGAAAGTGGGAAGGTGCGTCCACAGATATTTCAGTTGGTTTATAGTTTGCTGATAAAAAAATATCTAGATGTTAGATGTCATATATACTGATGGCAAAAAGAAATCTAACACTACAGTAAAATATATCAAAATATAAACATCAACTACATTTTCTTTAATGACAACTCAGTTGACGGGAGTTGTACAGCAGTTCATCTGAACCCTTGATGATCACGTGTCACAGCCAACTTTTGTTCGACACCTCATGGAACCAGTGAGCCTCTGAACCTGCACCTGCACCTGTGAGGTGTGGCCACATTTCTGGAGAAGCTGCTTGCTCTTGGCAGACAGAGGTCACGTCTCCAGCTGTCGTGCCGCAGGGCGTCTCAGGTTCACAGCGGGGTTAAGTTCAGGAGACGATGGAGGCTGAGACAGCATCTGCCCACCAGCAATCCTCAGGGCAGGTGTGGCTTGGTGAACGGTGGTGTTGCCGCATGCACGTGATGATTTGCTGCACAACCTCACCTCTGAATCACATGACATCATGGAGCTCAGGAAACTAAGTATGGCCTTTTATCAGAGTGACCTCAACTTTGAAAACGACTTTGAAGATCACATGAGTGGAGATTGCTCCTGCTGGACCCCAGACTACTCCCAGTGAGCCTCAGTATAAAGTTGCAAGTCTTTGGTGCCTTACTGTATCGCCGGTTGGGGCTTTTTATCAAAAACAACCGATAGCTCCATCAGTATATACTATAAAACCTCAGGTAACAATGTTCCTAAACAACTTGATATATCCTATAACAACTTGAAAAAACTAAGCGGAAAAAAGCAAAGTGTGACCTCAATACAAACATTTACAGTTTGGTTAAAGATCTATGTGATGACTAGTCAAGGGGACGTATGGGAATCAGCACACTGGAAAATACATAATGTTTAAATTTACTGCCAGATAGTTTCAATCTTTGCTCATACACTCCATCAACCAATAAGCAGCACTTTAGTTTTCCAACACCCACAGTCTGGGGTGAAGTTACTTTCAGTCATTATCAGTCATCAGTTTCCCCACCTGCGTTTTTCGACTTTCACTCTCGGTGGTGGAACTACACAGCTGACTACAGAAACCACTTCACCCTCCTCAAATACTGTGGATAAGCAAAACACTGTGTTCAAAGCATCTACACAAAAGGCAGGGACAATCTTTTTTATTTTTATATGGTATTTTAGGGTGTGCATATTGGACGATGTGGTAGGATATCATTTCTTCAGTTAAACATGAGACTGTGATGGATTATAAAACAGCCCATAGTGACCATTTCTTTTTATCATGTCAAAAGAGCTGCATGCCTCATTTGTTGGTCTATGTAAAATATATCTTTGGATCAGAACATTTCCATACCTCTTCATCTGAAGTTGCATACTTCACAGCTTAGTCTGAAATATAAACATAATACATATCTGTTAGTGGTTTGAGATGATTCCTCCAGGATCAAAGGAAGTTTCTTTGGAGTAACTGCTTTAGTTACTATTGGGAAGCATGTTTGTACTACACGGAGTGGGATCAATGTGGCGTGACACACACATACAAGTTCAGCGACACTCTTCACATTTGTTCATGTTTGAAACACCAGGGGAGAGAGAGAGAGAGCAAGTGAGTCAGAAACCCAGACCATCATGCCCAGAAGGTTTCAGTGACACACTGACATAAATTTGTAATTCCAGTAATCCATTTCCAGAACCACACAGGATCTGTGACACAAGCTGCTGTGATATAGTGAGCAGCAGTGTTGCTTTAGTTTTTTTCCATTTGTCTCCATTATTTTTGTGGCATTTTATGCCTTTTTTATTACGGATGGTAGAGACATGCAACAAAGGTCCAGGCCTGAACTGGGGAAATCGTGGTTCGTGGTCTGGTCCTTTACCCTGGAGGCACAGGGACACCTGTTTGGTTCTTGTGTCTATCCAGTGTGGTGTGTACTTGATCACAAAAGTTAGAGGAGTGAGAGATGCTGACTAGGGGGGCTCACAGTATAAGTTTTCACTGGGGTTCCTATCAAGAAAATCTTTTCAAACCTTTATCTCATTCATCCAGAAGAGTTAATTTTCATTTCAACAGTCTGCTCCGTGTTCATCTCCCAACACGGAGATTTACATTAACAATTGCAAGAACAATAGTTATTAAGAAATACTTCTTACATTATTCGAACAGATGACTAAGACCAAGCTCATCAAAACCACTGATAACTGATTTTCTGAAAGGTGCGCCATTATCACTAATTCTTACCAGTTTAAACTTAAACAAATTAGTTGGTTCCCTCTATCTGTTTATTCATTCCCCTGAAAGTGGGACATGCTGTTTCAGACAGCAACTTTGTTCTGCTTCATCGTTTTACCCCTCTGCCTTTAGCTGAAATGTTGCTGGCCTGAAACTTGAGACTTGAAATGCACAGTGAAACCCAACATGCTTGAAGACTGGAAGGGACATTTTCAGTTTGCACCCAGTCTTCCCATCATTTAATAACTTAACTGCCAGGCCGATCAAACAAATATTTCCCAAATAACAAACCTCTGATTATAGTAATCAAATAGCAATTGCAGCTTTTTGACAAACAACAGGGAAAGTCAGACTAAGGGCTGTTTGTTTTCATGCCATGTATTTTACTTTCTTAAATCTGTGTCAGAAGGTTTCACCCCAACCTGCAGGTAGCACAATGCTCCACTAGGAATAAAATTGTCCCACACACAAACATTTGTCATTATGATACATTAAATGTCAACATTACTAGTAAATTTGAAATATTTCACTCTTAGTCTGGTAATAGCACAAATTGTGCCATTGAATTTATTTAGGATTAAATCACTTTTTTTTTTAACACAACATTTTATTCCTTCCAGGAGTGTACAGTTGTCACGAGTGCAGTGTGACCGCATGATTTAGTGTAGCTGGCGTGGGAAAGGCATGTGATTTCTGTTAATTGGTTTCAGTGTTCGCATCAGTAACAAGTCAGTCTGGGATAGTAATCTATTTATTTCACTGTGGATCAGTGCACACATAAGAGCGTGTCTAATGTGTAGTTTGAAAAGTAAGCTGAGTAAAAATTTTGAGGTGCTGCGAATAAATGTCAGGTTTTAGCCACAACCTCTTCTTTACTTTTCTGTTAGATTTTCTTTGAAGCTTTTTGTTGCCTCTTCTAAATATCACTATGACAGTTTCTCCATCACATGTTCTCAAAGCATGCATTTCCTCGGCCTTCCAGTGGTTTAAAAATGTCAGTATCCGACATAGTAAAAATTGTGAAACACGAGCACCATCTACTGGCCAAATGAATAATGTGCAACCAAAGAGAAAATACTACAGTTTTCACAGTTTTGTCCCCTGTCCAACTTCCTAACAGTGATGTAAAATAGTGCAGATTTGATAAATTGTAACTCTTATTCAAGTTTTCAACACACATTTATATATATGATGTGATAAAATAGTCATATCAAAAGCATTGTACCATAAATGAAATATTTACCAACTTTTCTTAAGTGTTTTGTGCCTGTAGAGTAGAAAGACACACTCAGTATATCATGTTCTAGTGACATATGGCTCAGATACACACAGTACATATTGTCCCTCAACACTTCATGTGACTTTTTCCTCAAAACACCAATTAAGTATGTACCAACTACTCAGCAGGATGGATGATAATGATTCCAGTTTAATGCAGCAGCTTGAAACTGTCCAACTTCAACAGAAAGATCTAGTATCATGTGTTTTTTTTTATTTATCTTTAGAGTTACTGACTATTGAGGTAAAATCCCCCTTTAACCACAGGGCACATGGTGTTAGACTCATATTGTCATGTGAGGACTAATCATAGCTTTCCCTCTGAGAGTTAATAGGAGACTGACCTTGTTATCTTATCTGTCCTTTAGCGAGGCCTCTAATGATGAGACTTCTTATGCAAATGTAGAGAGGAAAGAGAGGAAAGAAAGAGGAATCAAAACTGAAGAATTAGTCATTTTATGAAAAGGAGCATTCCCACACATTTATCCACAGACATGTTATTTAAAAATCTTTTGCAGCGGGATTTAGTCCTGAGTGAAAACGTAGTATAAAACAAATACCATGTTGTTAAAGGAAAGTTAGACATTTTGGCAGTTTGCCCTCTTAGTGGAAGTTATGTGAGAAGATCAACACCACATCTGTCTGTTAAAGAAAAGAGCCAGAGTCAGTTGGCCTTATAATTCAGAAGGTCACTACTCTCGGTAAAGGAATAGTTCTGTGCATTATGTAATCTATAACATGCTAATTATTGACCTTAAGCTGTGTTATTCAGCAGCTTTTCTTACCTTCTTTTCCAGCGCTAAGTTGGCTGTTTCACACGGTCTCCAGCATTTATGCTAAAATAAGATAATCTTACAGTTGTACAGACACTCTTCTCTCAACTCAAGTAAAGAAAGCGAGAAAGTGTGTATCTCGGAATGTCAAACTATTGCTTGAAGGGAAAACTAGTTTAGTTAAACTCACTGACAACATGAGCAAGAATGTGTTCCTGTTCAGGAGTAACATGCCATGTGACCTCAGATTTACATGTTGAATACATGAATTTGAAATCACCCCGTGGCCTTTTGTCGGACATAAAAATCTGCAGACCAGTGCTCGTCTGTGGCACGTGATTTAGAGATGATAGATTATATGATATGTTTGGTTCAAGTGTCTTTTATGAAGATCGAAATGATAAGATACACAGTGAGAGTTTATTTTTAATCACACTATGAGAGTGGCTCTATGAAGGGCAACATCTTCATGTACTCTCATTGAAACATTTAAGTCCCGACTGAAGTAACTCAACTGCTATTGGTTGGATTACCACAAAATGATGGATATTTACATGCATGTTTCTTGGATGATGAGTCCCACAGACTGGGAGGTTGACGTTTTATAGTTGCTGGATTGGGACACACTCATATTGACCTTCAGGATGAATAGTAATCACTTAACTTTCCCTATAGCGCCATCAATGAGTCAAAATGTAGTAGTTTGTGACCAGATATCCACATAAATGACTCAGCTGCACTTTGTCTTTGCAGCTACTACACATCGGTGATGTTAACAGCATCATTGTGAGTATAGCTTCAGAGAAGTGTTATCATTTTTAAATGTGACAGACATTGGTACCCTTTTTTCTATCCAGTTGTGTTTATTATTGGAGGCAAAGGATCACAAACACAAAAGTTGTGTTTTAAATTACTCAGAATTGTAATGAAACAATATGAAAGCCTCTTAACGCTGTAAAGCCAAGTGCATCATAGTTAATACATGAGTTTTTAAGACCTCTGCATCATCAGTGTGATATTTTTTTCCTGAAAAACCTGATGTATACAATCAAAATGCTGGAAAATACCAAATAACCAAAAAATAACAAAATATCCGGATGTAGGAAAACTAGTACAACTTAAAATTCATATATGCAAATTGATATTTCATTTCTTTTTTTTTTTTATTAGAAAGTTCAGTAAACACTCCGGTTTAAAAAAAATTAGATTTTTTGGACAATTATTTCATGGTTCAGGCTTTACAGGGTTAATGTTCTGTCAGCACATTTAAAAAGCTTCATCTTGAAAATAAGTGCATTGTAACATTTAGACCAAGTTGGGAAAATTAAAGAAATGATAGGGAACTTATCTACTGCCCTGGCGGTCTACTGGTTTTCCTCACAAGCAAGACTATGTAATTTAATTTATAATTTTAATCTTTAGATTCAGAACCTGATTTCAAAATGAATGAAGACAAGCACATTTCACCCGTTCACATTCTGTGGTCAGTGCTGGCAATATATTACTTTAACACATGCAACCATCTGAGCACATACTGAGCCAAAGTGGCAACCTTGTGGTCCTCTATGCCATCTTATGAAATTTTGAAGCAAATATTTTTGGCCCAACTGATAATGACTGATTATGATAAATAAAGTGTAAAATAAAATGCACCAATATGTCATCTGGGATTTCAGTCACGTAATTAGAGCAATTATACTTAATGAACTAAGCACACCTGGTCTGTTCACAATATCTGCAAATTTTTTTGAAACCAGAAACAGTTTAAGAATGGGAGAATTAAGTGAATTTTTAGCGACTTTGTCAAGAAATTGTTTCGTGTATTAATGAAGTGAGGAATTCAGGTCTGATAAAAGAATTAGCAGTGCGGTATCTCTGTTGCATTGATATATGACAGGACTGTGCTCATATTATCTTTCCAGCTTTTTTTCTTTACCACAACTTATTCCAAACATTTGAGCAGAGCCATTAAATATGAAACGGAGTGCTTAATGAGCTGTGGAGAGCACTATGTCAACACTGTTCATTCAGGTAAATTAAATCTGCTGATGTGTAAAGTTTAACTTTGTGCAAAGGGGTGTGAAAGTTGATATCAGAAGGATCTAGGTGAAGTTTTTTTTTCATACCTTCGTGACCAAATTGCCGTTTCGTTTTGCTGAACAAAGCTGAAATGTGAACAGCTATTCAAAGCTCTGGAGACGGGTTGAGTTTCTTCAGTCATCATAGAAGAAATTCCTATGAGTGAACATCAGGGGAAAAAGTGGTGAGATGTTGTAGGTTCTTACAGTTATCTTTAATCCCCAGCATCAGATTAAAGGACTTCAAGGCCATAATCTCAAAGCTTCCAAGTCATCTGTATTTAGGATACACTTCTAATTTGTTATTAAGTGGTAATATTTAACACAGTTTAAAGGCCTAAATATACTTCATTCACACGGGATCTGTACATCTTGCGAACCAAAAAAGCAGTAATGTGTATTGCGGATATATTTTTAAACAGAGAGATCAATTGGAAGTGTGTAACAGCATTTATTGAAGTCCGCAGCAGAGAAAGGCTTTGGTGTTTAGACTGCATTGATGTGAAGCTTCGTCATTAATCACAAGCCTGTATTAAAGATAAGAGAGAGGACAGGAGCCCCTCGAGTCGAGATGCTGGTGGTGGAGGAGTAAAGTCAGCAGGTGGTTGATGGAAACTCTCAGTTGAATCTCCTGGAACATCCTGGAGGTAATGGTGGCGATACGGAGTGGTGGGCTGTGCAGTAGTAAGTCTGAAAAACAGAGTGGTATGATCTTAAAAGAGCAGCATCTAAGGACTGATTTATTCCAAGAAAGATCACAAGAAGAAATGTTGAGAATAAAAAGATCCTCTTTATTGAATTTTCACTGAAGCTTCATCACAAAAACCCAAAATCAAAGTCAGCCTGTGAGGAATTGAGGGCTATTAAAGATTAAAGTCAGACTTGTTTGGTGGATCTAAGTATAAATTATAAAAAGGGTATTTTCTTGATTGGGTGATTATAGACAGTAGTTTTATAGATATGTGTATCCTTTCTGATTTCGGTATCCTTGATTGTCCAGTGGTCTGAAAGAGAGCATCATACCTTGAAACCACACCGACCCACTGAGATAAATGCTCTTGTTTCTTCGTTTGACACACACACACACACACACACACACACACTCACACACAAATAAAGATTCTTCATTCTTAACCTCATAAATGCTGGAAATAACAACAACTAAACCAGTTTTCAAACCCGCTGAATTATATAATGTGTTTACTATGCGAAGATGTGTCCTCCTTAATTTTTCCTTTTCTTGCTGCTTTGTATTGTAAATAATTAGTGCTCATCTAATATGGTTACAACTTGCACCTGTTTGGTGAACAGCAACAGGCAACATTGAGTCATTCATATTTGGATCCTCTCCCTGTGTTTGTATGGGTGTTCAAGAGGTTCTCTGATCACCCCTCAAGACATGCATGTTTTTAGTGACTATACCCCACATGATCCCTGACCTCAGAGTTGGAGGTGCTCTCCAGATGTTCACTGTTCCCAAATAGCTCTGGTGGATCAAATGCAGAGAATAAGATGAATATGACTGATTAGGTATAACTTGGTTTACACCACACTGTCACAGTGCATTTACTGTATGTTGGCCTAATCTTTTTCTTTACCACCTTCTGACCACAAATCTGCAATCACCTGATCATGTGATGGTCTACCAATCCTTATCACACAACGATTATTTACTGTGGTTAAACAGAGTTCTAGAGAAGGTCACATGAGATGTGATTTATCAAAAGCTGGTAGTTTTTCATCATCTGTTGCCATGGAAAAGCTTGTCTGACTGTTCGAGTACAGGAAATCATGGGATTCTGGCTTCGATTTGCATCCTCACACCAGTGTTTGTCTTCCCTGAGACAGGCAGTAGTATCACATGTCACGAGATAAATGTTTGATGATTAACTACTGCCGCATTTATCAGATGTTTCAAAAGCACAGAAACGGTTTGCACTTTAATTCTCATTATTAAATTATTAGCACTGCCTAAGTTATCCAATATTATACCCATCATTCATGTTCTTCAAAATGGCACTGGAGAAAGAAATGCCTACAAAGAATAGAAGGATATTACTCAGCAGGTGACTGTTGTGTCATCCTCCCAGGTAACTGTGCAAGAAGATAAAATATAGTGTTGTTTTAAAATTGAAGGTCACTGGAGTTAAGAGAAGTTTTTGGGAACTAACCATGGAAATTCATGCATGCATTCACTGACTGAAAAAAACATCTACAACAAAAAATGTTCTTTACAATCTGCAGGTTAAAGAAGCCTATTTAATGACAAGTTTTATTGATCCAAGTGATGTAAAAGATGCTTAAAATTTTATATCAATGAGGTCTTGATTTAAGAAATTAGGTGTGGAATTTAAACACAATTAATGTGTATTGAAAATTTCCTTGACATGACCAAACACATAGGAGTCCCAGTATTAATGTATGAGTATCAATACAGAAACAAAGTAAAACACAAAACTTATTTGCATTTTATTAAGTGCTTCTTGATCAATACCTCAAATAGCAAATATGCATAAAGGAATTTAGCGTGCAGCAAACTATGTCTAATTGTGAACAAACATGAGCTCAGTTATTTTCTCAATAAAGAAAATAGGATTTGAAGCCAATTAGAAGTTTGAAAAGATTTGTCTTGTTTAAATCTTTTGTGTTAATACAGTGTTAAATATTCAATGGAAGTAATCCAGGCATTTTCAGTATAGCAAGTAGCAAAGAGAATATATGTAATGAAATGTCCATATTATTGTAAAAAACTAAAGAGAAGTATGTGTCATAGTTTTAATAAGTTTAAATGACCCAAAATCTTCCCTAACACAAAGCCTTGTGCCCTTAAAGTAGAAACCTTATGGCTTTGGTAATATTTACATTTATTCAGTCCAGGTGATTAACTTTTGTTGTGTCAGAAGGGCATAGCATTATTATGAATAAAAGATTATGAAAGTATCCTTAATATGTAAACAAACTGAATAAAGGCACTTGGGCCCATTTCAGTTTTATGTATTATATAAGGATAGTCATTGAATTATTCACTAAAGAATAGGAAGGTGCACCAGTATTAATGCATGCAAGTACATGATAATCTGTGCTTATGCTTAGTGCATAATGTTTCATAAATAAGAAAAATATTGCATTATGGAGGAGTGGGATTACAAAAGCACTGCTTGTATACTTGAGAGTTAACAAACATTTCTGATCTAAACAAATGTTTAACATCAAGTGAAAACGTGTGTAACGTATATTCAGTTGTCATCCAGTGTGATGTGTTTGTTCCTGTGTCTTTAAGGTGATGAAAAACTGCTGTTTATTATTTTTTTCATTTATCTGTAGCAGTTTTGAGCAATAAGCAACTTGGTTATTTATTGCAGTTTAAATAAGCAATTTGCTTATTTATCTTTTAACTTGCTATTGATGTGCATTTCTAGAGACAATCTGGTTTATGTCAGTTTACCTATTGATTTCTTCATATTCACAAAATGTCCTGCTGTGCTTTTTTTCTAACAGCTAAAGAGGACAGTAAACAAGCAGAAGCAGGAAGTGAGGCTGTAACTCCTTCAAAACAATCACCAGAGGACACCTCTGCAGATGCTGCTCCTTCTGTCCAGCCTATTACTGAGCCAGAGCGGTCACAGAGCCTCTCTCAAGAAAAAACAAAGAAACCAGTCGACAGTGGTGTGTCTAAACAGCAGTCTGTAGAGTCAGAACCCTCTGTGCCACTCAATCAGGCAAAATGTAGTCTGTCTCCAACGGCACAATCCCCATCCACCTCAGCTCCCAGACATCATGAAACAGGGGCCCTCATGGTCACTAAAACCTCATACGTCATACCAAAAAAACAGTCTGGACCTCAGACACAGTCCAGCAAAGTGTCGGTGGCAGCATCATCCCAGAAGCCTTCCTCAGCTCCCTCACTGCTGAATGAAACCAGAAATCTGCCAGTGCCACCTGCACCCAGTGCTCCTTCCTCCAGACCTTCTCAACCCAACAACCAGGTCCGACAGAGCATCCAGCGCTCCCTCACCAGCATCCTGTTCAAAAGGTGAGATGAAGGCCTTGTCATACACACGTACATTTGAGCCCTTCGAAAAGTCATGGTAGTAGGAGCTAAAATAGTAAACGCTGATACATAAAAGTAGTATGATCTACATATAATAAATTTGCGCGTAAACTAGGTGTTCTTCACAATAAAAGATTATTTACATTACATTACTCAAGGAACACATTTGTTGCTTTTGCACTTTTACAATAATGAAAGTGTAAAAACTGCAGTTAAAATAGTGATGTATGACAAATTCATTGATAACTTCCTTTTTATTTGTCAAGGGTGTGTGATTGTGAGGATCTGAAGATGTCGGAGATTGAAGTCACAAAGCTTGTCGTGAGCATTGAGATGGAGATGTTCGACATATTTCGCAACACAGACAGCAAATACATGAACAAGTATAGAACTATAATGTTCAACCTGAAGGACCCGAAAAACAAGGTTTGTTCAAAGTTGATTAAGCCCATTTCTGTTTTGTGATCTTTCTTACCAGACATTTGAATAATACTCTAAATATTGCAGAAGTCTGTATGTTTTTTTTAAGGAGCAACTCGTACTTATTTATGTTTTATCAAACTGACAGTAGAGGTTCTGTGTTCTCTCTAGGGGTTGTTGTATCGGGTCATAGGTGGAGAAATCAGTCCTTTCAGACTGGCCAGGATGAGTCAGAAGGACATGCAGGCTATCAAGGCATCAGAGCCGAGTCCAAAAGAAACAACAGAGGTAAAGCGTAATAGGTATTAAACATAACAAGCAAGACAAAATCAGATATTCTGCTTGAACGTCTTCTTCCCTTGTTTGTGTATATCTAGGTTAAGGATGCAGCTGACAAAGTGAATTTGCTGCAGAAGCCTGAAGCAGTGAAGGTCGATTTGCCCAGTTTGAATCCCGTTAGACGCGATAGAAACATGGTGTGTAATCTCCTCATTTGCATTCAACTAGTGGAATTTACCATTTTTATATCCTCATTATATTGTCTTTCCTGCTCCATATAGATATTTCTCATGGAGAGCCATGTACTCTATATCTTGTAAGTTAAGTCTTTGTTATTGTTTGTGTGTTTGTGTCGATATATGTTGCTGTATGCAGGAACAAAAGAAAAGTCTTCCTGCTTCCACTGTCAAGACCAGAACAAGCCAGCCAAGCCAGGGCGGTGCTGTACCAGATGTTCTCGCCTGCATGCTTAAGGACACAACATCAGAGCACAAAGCTCACCTCTTTGACCTGAAATGCAAGATATGCACAGGTAAATTAAAATAGATGTTTTACCAAAGCTGTGCAGTAACTAGTAGACATTATTATCCAAATACCACCCATTGATATTTTTTGTTTTTCAAAGTTTATTTTTATTCCTTCCCAAAGGCCAAATATTAGCTGGGGATGAAGAACCTGCAAAGAAAAAACCCAAGGTTTCTGAAACAAGAGAAAAATATGAACCCTCTTGGAGAAAGCCTGCTGGAGATGACTCCCCACTGCGTGCACCACCTGACTCACCTGACATGGATTCTCCAACATCCCGCCTTATCATTGACTCTCCAGTATTGACTATAGTAGAATCCCCGGCTTCCCCCACAACAGATTCTCCAGCCTCCCCTACTTTAGAGTCTCCAGCTTCCCCTGTTATGCAGTCACCTGCGTCTCCAATTCCCGATGCACCCAAATCCTCTGTATCAAAGAGAGCATACACACCAGTTGTGATTCCGGCTGTCTCCACAGTAAGCATCACAAGACGAGACCCCCGCACTGCAGCAAGCAGGTTCTCTGCTTCATCTACTAGCACCTCTGGTCCCAGTAACACAACCCATAACCAATCAGCCCCTTATGCTCTTCTTAAAGAGACTAGATCAGCCTCACCCCCAGCCCCCACCTCCACACTACCAACAAAATCATTACCCAAATCTATCTTAATGAAGCCATCTTCTTCTGCGGACCCCAGGCTCTATGGAACGTCGTCAAGGTATTTAAAGATGTGTGTGCAAATAAAGTACATAGAAGAGAATAGAATTATTCTGCTTTATTCTGTTTTAGGTAAAATACATTTGAGTAAAATTGGTAGAATGTGTGGATATGATTGTTATTGTGCTGTTGTGGTTTGTGTCCCAGGACCGTGATCTCTGAGTCCCCAGCTGATGGAGAGACTGCACAGTTCATAGCTAAGCAAGACATACTGTGGAAAGGCTTCCTTAACATGCTCAGTGTAGCCAAGTTTGTCACCAAAGGATATCTGGTTTCAGGTTCTGCTGAAAATCTTAAAGCGGTACAGTGATGCACAATAATAACTTTTATTCACAGAGCTGTTAAAGATCTAATATTGTCAGTGTTTGACTTGACAAAGATATGACCTTTTTTTTTCTTGTGTGTAGGATTTACCTGATACCATACAAATCGGAGGACGAATCATGCCTGAAACTGTGTGGGACTATGTTGCAAAACTAAAGACATCTGTCACAAAGGCAAGCAGTAGATATAGTATTTGTTTCTTTGTCATGAACAATAATGTTGAAACTGTCAATATTTTACATATTGCTGTGTTTGTTTTTTGGTTATTAGGAATTATGTGTGATCCGGTTTCACCCTGCAACAGAGGAGGAAGAGGTGGCCTATGTATCCCTGTTTTCCTATTTTAGCAGTAGAGGCCGTTTTGGTGTGGTCGCCAATAGCAGCCGTTCCATCAAGGATGTATACCTTGTCCCACTCAGTGCAAAGGAACCAGTCCCATCCATACTACAACCACTTGAAGGACCAGGTATGATCATGCTTTGACAACTGCTTATAGTCTCATATATTTGCATTATTTCTGCTTGGGTAAGCATCTATATTAACATCACCCAGGTTCAACAATAATTGCTTATATTCAGGCTGCAGTATCTCCCCAAATGAATCATCTATTCCTTACTTCTCCTCCTGACTATATACTGAAAATATTACAAATGTTATCCTTAGTAAAACATTGCTCATTTCGATCTATTATGATAAGTAATAGTCTTACTTTTATAAAAATAAAAAAACTGGATAATTATGCCAATATATTACAAGTATTGTGTTATTGTACAGGCTTATATTCTGCAGAATAGGCATACTGGTCCACATGGTCCAACAATGAACCATAGGTAACTATAGCTGATAATACAGCAGGCAATACCAGCAGGCAGAGGTGTTTACTAAGCAATATCATGTAATAAATTAGTTAATTATGAATTTTGTGGTTCAACTGTGGTTTTGATTTCATTCTGCATTTAATTTTTATTGTTAGTTCAACATGTAGAATGTTATGTAATGACAGTTTTCTGTAATTACTAATAAACTAATTAGTAGCCCTAATGAAAACTCTGCAGTAACCCTTATATATTTGGTGAATATGAATAATTATCACTGTCAGTCAAGCATCTAGAATAAACAGAACCAGAGGGAGCCAATTGGTAGTATTTAATTAAGACTTCTAATGAGTCACTCATCTTGCTTTTCTTTATTTCACAGGACTTGAAAAAAATCGGCCCAATCTTCTTCTGGGTTTAGCAATCATTCAGAAGGCAAAACGTCCAGGAAATTTGCCTCTGGAAATTGAAGAAAAGAGACCCAAAGTTCACATGGCTAAAGACCCTATGTGGATCCCCAAACCTCCAGTTCTATATGGTTCTGACAAATTGGAGATATTCCAACCCTATGATCCAGAGACTCCTGCCAGTACCACTCCTCCTGGTTCACCATCTTGCCCTGGGTCACCATCAGAGTCTTCCTCTTCTGGTTCTGTTACCGTACCATCTCTTTTGACTTCCATCAGAGCAGACTCTCCTGTTTCTACCTCAGCCAGTGTTCCTGTCAATCAATCCACCTCTATTAGCATCTCTGACAAGAATCCCACAACAGCATCCAGTGACAAGACACCACTACAGACTATCTTGAAGACTTTGTTCAGCAATAAACAAACTGACTCTGCTGATGGTTCAACAACCGCAACAACAGGTAGTGATAAAAAGCTTCCAGTGTTTTCTCAGGTGTCCGGATCAATGGTGGATCCAATTGTCCAACAGTATGGACAAAAATCCAAAGTCAAAGAAATAGAAGAAGAGGAAAATGATTTTGACCGACCATATGACCCAGAAGAGGAGTATGATCCAGCAGTGGGATATGGCATGGTTGCGTCACAGAGCATGGAAAAAAATAAAGCAGATGGCAATGTCATATCAGGCTTTGTAGATGATGATGTTGCTTATGATCCAGAAGATGAGAGTATCTTCGAAGATATTCAAAGTGACATTGTAACAAAGCCCCGTGTTCCAACTCAAACATCAGATTCTCCATCATGCCCAACCCCAAGTACCACCCAGGCTGTAACACCAGCTCCCTCATCCACCCCAGTGCAAACTTCTACCTCAGCTGAAGTAACACAGGCCATTCCTACTGGCACTGTGGTTGTATCAGCTGCAACACTAACTGAACAACAGCGCATGCTCGAGGAGCTCAATAAGCAGATTGAAGAACAGAAACGACAGTTAAAGGAGCAGGAAGAGGCACTACGTCAACAGAGAGAGGCTGTGGGTATGTTTATGGCTCACTTTTCTGTTTCTGATACCCTGATGTCTCCCCCATCAAAATCTTTACCTCTCAGCCAACTGTCATCTCTGCCGAGTGGCATAATGCAAACAGAGTCAAAACCTTCAGAATCAATGGACAAGACCAGCAGCCTGCAACCAACAGAAAATGTGGCCAATTCAAATGTGGATTCACAAACTGTTAAGCAAGAAGACATAACTGTCCTCCCTAATGTAAAAAACGATAGAGATACTGTTACAGAGCAAGATGAAACACAGGAAAATGTCAAGGAAAGTGACAAGTATTCCTCTGCTGGAGAGATTGAAGACTCTGATGTAGCTTATGATCCTGAGGACGAATCACTTTTTAATGAAATTCAAGATGATGTATTTCAAGGGAGCAGTATAACGACTTGTGATTCGTCATGGTCTAGAACAGGGCATAGTGCCTGCCACAAGGGCACTCAAAATTCACACCACAACAGAAAGCGAAGACTGTCACCAAAGAGGCGAAGTCATCGTGAAAGAGACCGTCATAGAAGTCCTTCAAGAAAATCACAACGGCGTTCTCCTTCACATTCCCAGAGACGAAGAGAAAGGGATAGACACAGAAAAAGTGAACGAGACAGGTCCAGGCATAGAACTAGAGACCAGTCTGAACGGCAGGGTCGCCATCGGAAAGAACATTCCACACGACGCCATTCTCGTGGACGTAGAAGATCCTCATTATCTCCTAGAAAAAATGATTCTGTGTCCCTTTCACCAAAACCACACAGAGGACCTTCTCCTCAAGACCCTGAAAAATCATCTACCTTGGATACTATTAAAAATGACCCAGATGGACATCAATGTAATCTTGTTGAGAGCCCTGATAAGGACTTTTCTTCCTGTTCACATGAACTTCTTCAGAATGTGAAGCTTGAGATTTTGGAACACCCCAATTCAATCAGTGACCACGACAACACAAGTGGAGGTTGTTCTACACAGGTGGATAAATCCTCTCTACAGGAAACTTTGCTTACAGACAAACTTGATAGTACAATTCCTTTAAGAGAAATTGATCCTCCCATTCGAGATTCTCCTCAGAGCCCTGATCCAGAGCCACAATTTGCAAAACCTAGCAGCACAGAAAAGAGTGACTTTAAGTCTGAGGAAATAAGAAATCCTGAGACCTATACCAGTATCTCAGTGCCACCTGTTAAAGTTGAAAATAATACTGTTCATCAAGCAACAATGCCAAATATACTGTGGCCTGGAGGTCCAATATCAGATGTTAGAAATTTTGATTTTAGAGCCCTAGGTCAACATGGCTTAAGTGTCAGAGATCAATGTGTGATAGAAGCAGACAAACAAATAGAAGGGGAAGGTCCAGGCTTAAGGCACCCAGAAATACTAGGTCAAGGGGGAGGCCATTACAATCCAGCTGCAGGCTCGGTGACAAAGTGTCCAGGACCTGGAATGAGTGGTCCAGGTATTAGGAATTCAGGACCAAATATGAAACAATCTGGAAATTGTGGGCCACAAATATATCCGAGAGGAAGTGGAATTAGATTTCCAGGGCCTGATATAAGAGGACCAAGCCCCAATATTTGGGTTCCTGGTCCACATACACAAGACTTAACTGTAAGTGGTCAAGGCAAACATGGGAGGGACCCAGGGACAGGGATGCAAGGTGAAGAGGCACTTATGAGAGAACCAGGTATTCAACATCACAATTCTGATATAATTGATTCAGGGCCAGACATAAGAGGTTCCAGGATGAGGAGTCCAGTACAAGATATGGAAAGTCCTAGAATGCAAGGTATGAACCCAGAAGTAAAAGGTCCATGCCCTGATATGAGGGACAGCAATCCAGAAATGAGAGAACAAATGCTTGTACCAGCCGTTAGAGAGTCGCTAATGAGAGGATCAGCCCTACAAAATGAGAGGAGAGATGAAGTCATGAGGGGGCCTTTGTCAGATAGACTTGGATCTGACTTACTTCCAGACATAAGGAGTACAGGTCCTTCTTTTAGTGGCTCAGGAAGAGTTCAGAGGCAATCAAGACACAATGACAGTCCAGTTTTAGATGAAGGGGGGCCTTGGAAAAGGGGTTTTCAGCCTCATGGAAGAGATTCAGACTTGAGCAGGGTGGGTGATGGTCGAGAGAGGAGTTTTGATTCAAATGCATCCACAGGTTCAGAGGGTATAGTTTCAAGAGCAGATAGACTATCCCCAGCAATGACAGATGATAGGCAGGGCCCACAAAGAGGGCGAGATGTACCCATGAGAAGACCAGGGCCAAACATAATTTATGAAAGTGATGGGCCTAGAGAACATCTCAAGGAACCACAACCAGATATTAGAGATGAAACTGTTATGGGGCCTAAACAAATGGATCCAGAAGACAGGGGTCCCATGCCAAACATTATAAATCCAGAATGGAGAAGTCCAGGACCAGGTCTTGTTGGCCCTGATATGAGGGGTCAGAGGAGTCAAAATAAAGGCCGTGGTAGACATATGAGGGATCCAAATTGGAGTGGCCCAGGATTAGACATAGGTGATGGTTGGAGAGGGCCAGATAGGGGTGCATCAGGTCCACTTAGAGGAGGGCCAGTTATACAAGATGAATGGAGAGTCCATCAGCCTGATAGGAGAGGTCAAAACATGGAGAGCCAGGGACCTGACAGACGAGGTATTGGAGATCAAAGCTTTAGAGGAACAGGGCCTGAAATGAAAAGTCCAAACACTGAACATCTGAGGCATGAAAAGAGAGGACCAGGAGGTCCAGGTTTCATGGGACCAGGATATGAAAGGGGAGGTTCTGAAATGGAGGTCCTGATGCATGACAGGAGAGGACCAGGGTGTCCAGATTTCAGGAGACCAGAGCCTGAAAACAGAGGTCCAACTAATGACAATCTAGAGTCTGGCATGAGAGGACCAGTTGCTCCAGACCTTATGGGACCAGGCCTTGATAGGAGAGGTCTACCTATAGAGGATCCTGTGCCTACCAGGAGAGGACCAGCAGGCCCAGAATTCAGGGGACCATGGTCTGAAAGGAGAGATCCTGGTATGGGTTGTCCTGGGACTGACAGGCAAGGACCTGGTACAGATTTCAGTGAGCCAGGGTCTGAAAGAAGAGGTTTATCCATGGAAGGTCCTGGGCCTCCCCGGGGAGGACCTGGAGGTCCAGATGTCAGAGGACCAGGACGTGAAAGGAGAGGTCCTGCAATGGAGGGCCCTGGGATTGACAGGAGAGGACCTGGAGGTCCAGATTTCAGAGGACCAGGACCTGAAAGTAGAGGTCCTGCTATGGAGAGCCCTGGGACTGACAGGCGAGGACCTGGAGGTCCAGATTTCAGAGGACCAGGACCTGAAAGGAGAGGTCCAGCTATGGGGGGGCCTGGGCCTGACAGAAGGGGAACAGGAGGTCCAGATTTTAGGGGACAAGGACCTGAAAGCAGAGGCTTATCTATGGAGGGTCCTGGGCCTGACAGGAGGGGACCTGGGGGTCCAGATTTCAGAGGACCAGGGCCTGAGAGGAGAGGTCCTGCAATGGAGGGCCCTGGAACTGACAGGAGAGGACCTGGAGGTCCAGATTTCAGAGGCCCAGGACCTGAATGGAGACATCCACCTATGGATGCTCCAGGACCTGACAGAAGGGGACCAGGAGGTCCAGATTTCAGTATGCCAGGGCCTGATAGAAGAGGTTCTGCTATAGATGATCTAGGGCCTGACAGGAGAGAATCAGGAGTTACAGATTTTAGTGGGCTAGGAAATGACTGGAGAGGTCACAACATGGACAGTCAAGAGTCTGACAGAAGAGGTCCAGGATGTCTAGATTTCCAGGGACCAGGGTCTGGCAGAAGAGGATCAGGCGGTCTAGACACAAGAGCACCTGGGTGTGAAAGGAGAGGTCCCTTTATGCAGAATCAAGGGTCTGACAGGAGAGGGCCAGGAGATCAAAACACTGGTGGATTTGGTCCTGACAGCAGAGCACCATATACAAGGGGTCCTGGGCCTGACTTCATAGGAGTAGGGCCTGAAAGAACTGGTCCAGGTATGGATTATTCTGGGCCTCATGATAGAGGACAGGGCGGACCACACTTCAGGGGTCCTGGGCCAAGAAGTGGACATCCAGATATGGAGGGTGCATGGCCTGGCAAGGGAGCTCCAGAAATCAGACCAAGGCCAGAGAGACCAGGTTCTTGTATGGAAGGTCCAGGGCCTAACAGAGGACCAGGCGGTCCAAACATGAGGAGACCAGGGCCTCAGCATTCAAGTCAAAATATAGAGGGCCCAGGGCTTGACAGGAGAGGTCCAGAAGGTCCAAATTTCAGAGGACCTGGGCCAGAAAGAAGACCTCCAGATATGGATGAAACAGGCAACAGCAGGAGCTTTCCAGGAGGCCCACATTTCAGCGGCCCTGAGCTAGAAAGGAGACCTCCAGATATGGAGCACCCAGGGTCTGACAGGAGAGGTCCACACCTTAGAGGAATGAGGCCCGAAAGAACTGTTATAGAGGGTCCAGGGTCTGACAGGAAAGGTCTAAGAGGTCCAGATTTCAGAGGATCTGTTTTTGAAGGTAGAGGTCCACAAATTGAGGGCCCAGGGCTTGACAGACAAGAACCAGGAGGCTTAAGGTTTAGGGAACCTGTGCCTGAAAGAAGAGGTCCAGATATGGAGGGCCCACAATCTGACTGGAGAAGATCAGGTGGTCCAGACTTTAGAGGCCCAGGCATTAGGCAGAAAGGTCCAAATACAGAAGTTCCAAGAAATAGAGGAGATGATTGGGGAGGTGCTGACTTTGGAGGGTTAGGACCTATTCAAGAAAGACCTGATATTGAGGGCCCAGGACCTGATAGATCAGGTCAAAAGATGAGGGGTCTAGGACCTATGAGACGAAACGTTAGTGGACCAGGGCCCAATATGAATCAGGGAGAGGAATGGAAAGGGCCAGACCTCAGGGGCTCAGAACATGTTAGGAGAGACACAGAGGAACAATGGTCAGATGGAGGAGGGCCTTATATGGAACCTGTAAGAAATGCAAGAGAATGTCTAGAAGATGGTTGGGAAAGACATGGCAACAGGGGTCCAGGGCCCATCAGTGAAGGTCCAGATAAGCAGGCTCAAGAACATAGTAGGCAAGGTCCTCATATGGGACGGCGAGGCCGTGGAAGTAGGGGGTCAAGGCACATGCAGGAAAGACCACATATACCTTTGAGAGGTCCAGGGGATGACTGGGGTGGTCCTGGTGGCAGGGGTCCAGGGCCAGTCCAGGATGACCCAGACATGGTATACCCAGGGCCAGATAGAGGAGAACCTGGAAATGAATGGAGAGAGCCTGACACAGGCAGTGGTGGGCCTAACATATGGGGGTCTGGACCATTTTTCAGAGGAGAAAGAGATCAAGACAATAGAGGACAAGACCAAGATAGAAGAGGTCCAGGCATAAGAGGACTAGGTTCAGATAGGCGACGGGGTGGAAATATGGGGAATGACTGGAGGCAGCCAGAATTCAGGGATAAAATGAGAGGACCAAACATGGACGGACTTGGGTCCCATAGGGAAGACTCAGACTTGATAAATTCATACCCAAACAGGAGAGGATTTGAGATGGAAGGTCTTCATAGAAGAGGCCCAGGGTCTGAAAACAGAAATTCAAACATTGACGGGACTGATAGGTTTCCAGATTGTGGGGGGCTAGGAACTGAAAGGCGAGGTGCAAATATGGAAAGCCCTGGAACAGGTAGACAAGGATTTGAACAAGATTATAGAAGGGAAAGGAGAGGTCCAGACATGAGAAGGCCAGGGACTGGTAAAACAGATATGAGGGGGCCAGCACCTCAAAATCCAGATATAAGATATGGGCCTGGGAGGTGGGATACAAATACTGAGGGCCCAGTGTTAGACTTAGGGGGATCTGACCCAGCATCATTTCATTTCAATAGTCCTCATCAGGTTACCAGATTCCAGGGCCCGAGTGATTCACATTCTGCACATCACATTGGGCCACTAGGTCCAGCTCAAAACAGTGGAGAAAACTCATGTCCAGGTTTTGACAACCTACAAAATCGGCAAGCATTAAAACCCCAGAGACATAGAACTGCCTTACTTCCGACTCCAACAGAAGGTCTCATACGCTTCCCAAATTGTGTGATCAACAATCCTGATGTCTTCAGCCCAAAACGAAAACAAATAGGTCACCAAAAAGACAGGGAGTGGAGTAGAGGTAGATCAGTTAGCCGGGAAAGAGAGTTAGTCAAAGGGCAAAGGCAAGAGCAAGAGAAAAGCCCTGTTGGTAAATTACGCACACCTGTAGATACAGGCGCAGGGCGTAGACAAGAAAAAAAGGAACAGGGGAATGAAAATAAGAAAGAGGAGAATCCTGGTGCATGTTTAGAAACTAAAACCAATCAAAGTGTGGACAGTGATGCAAACAAAAGCAGTGTCAAGCCAAGCTAAAGATCAAAACACATGGACCCTCAGGATGGTAAGGCTGATGATGTATAAATGTTTTGTATCATTACATTTACATGATACTTCATTACACTCATTGAATGTATTTTTGTCAGAGAAAGTGGTTGTCTCATTGAAAGTTTAACTTAAAGCCATTTGAATGACAGTGTGACTTGTGTGGAAGAGGTCGGAAGTATGTGAGTTCATTATGTTCTAGTTTGTCTAGTCTTGTATTCAAAATAGATTTGTTTATATTTGTTATTTCATTATGACTACATGTCTCTTAAACTTAATTAATCACTTGTAAATTCAACTACTTAATGTTCTAGTTGGACATAATCAGAAACTTTTTGTACAGAAAATGTACAGTTTTGCTTTTGTTTTTGTCTTTTTTGTTTGTTTTTAACATAGCCATTGTGTCAGTACAGTAGCCTTGATCTGGGTTTTATGTTCTTCTACTGATAAAGAATGGCTTGTTTCAATTTTCTTTTAGAATGCAAGACATAAATAAAACAATACATACTTTTTAAAAATTTGTATTTAGTCTGGTTATATCAATAATATTGGATTGATTTATTGCTTCATGATTGTAGTACTCATATCTTTTGTTTATAAAAACAAATCCCTGGTAAAGTTTAAATGATTATTTCAGAGCCTTAAATAGAAGTAATGATACCACAATGTAAGAGGTTTTACCTAAGTAAGAGGAAAGTAGTTAAATCAAGTTAAACAAATAAAAACAAAATAAGCAAAATATATTATAAAAAGTAAATGTTATGCAGAAAAAAGTCAGTTTCAATATTATTCGATTGTTAACACTGAGGCTAATTTTAACCTCTGTATTTGGAAGGTCTTAGTTAGCTTAGTGATCTAACAATTCACAATATTTTATTAGCTTTTATATGTTTGTATGTAAAATAATAATCTGCAAATCAACTATAGTAACTATAGCTTTCTAATAAATGTAGATGAGTAAAAAGCACAATATTTGCTTATGAAATGTAATTTGGTAGAAAAATAAAGCAGAATAATATGTCTTATATAAGTACCTAAAAATTGGTTTTGAGTACAGTATTAGTTCATGTACTTTAATACATGTCATCACTGAAAATATTAATTTGAATGGTAAGTGTTGTAACACACACAAAAAAAACAGTTTATTATCATAGGCGATTCTCAATACTCTGAATGGTTGTTAGAAATGTTGACTCATCTGTTGGATTTTACCTGGCCTGGATCAAAACAGTGTCGGGCAAAGTGAAAAGACCTTAACCGTTTTT
This sequence comes from Scortum barcoo, assembly GCA_023238725.1. Lineage (NCBI taxonomy): Eukaryota > Metazoa > Chordata > Actinopteri > Centrarchiformes > Terapontidae > Scortum > Scortum barcoo. Next base: position 17,588,875 of record CM041549.1, read on the forward strand.
GACACACATGGCATGATCCCCCATTCCAGGCAAATGTTTTTTGGCATATTTACCCATGTGTATCATGCAGATTGATGGGCGATACAATCTTGAATCATGAAAGGCCTGTGTGTGAGTTTGTCTTATCTTGTAATAAGTTATGTTGTTTTCAATATGGGGTGTTTTGCACGTAAGAGGCACGACCTTTAATGCATTTTCAGGTTCCTTAAGGGATCTTGACAAGCAGGTGGAGTATAGACAATGGGTAAGCAAGAGAGAGTGAAGGGACAGCAAGTCCTTGGAAAACAAAATCCATGCAAATAGAGTACTGAGTCAGCCTGTAGTATTATTGTCCATAATCTTCCACAGCCACCTGCAAGCCTCATGTCTCACCAAAGGGGGGCGACATCATTCAGGTGAATCTTACGTTCTTCATCAGGTTTCAGAGCATCCACCAAGGAATTGATATTGATATAACTTTGGTAGTTGCAGTGGTGGAATGTTACTGAGTATATTCACCCAAGCATTGTAATTATAGAACAACTTTGAAGTACTTGTTCTGTAGTTGAGTATTTCCAGATTCTTTTACTTCATATTTTTGCTCCATTTCAGAGGAAAATATTCAATTTTTGACTTACCCTACAGCTTTAGTCACTAGTTACTCTAAACAAATGTTATGTCAAAAAAACAAAAAACAAAACAAAACGTAATGATTAGCTTTTAAAATATATTTTATAAAATTTCCTTACAAAAAAGGAGAGTCTGTAGTGGTGGTCCTTGTCAAGTTTCAGATGCCTATGTGTTATTAGCAGTTCCACCAAAGAGATTTCCCAACTAAACTTTACAGATGGGCTTATTAAAATAAGTGTTCAACGTCTGGCAAATTTCACATAAAGGAAAGAATAGAGAAAAGTGTTTTTTTCTCCCTCTTTGCTCTCTCATTAATCAATTTATCCTCACCCTGATATACTGTGTGACCCTTTGGAGGGGCCGTGACCCCTAAGAACTACCAAACTATATAAAGTAATTAAAACTAGCTCTATCTTGAGCTACTACTTACTCAGTGCTTTACTTTCACTTGTAATAGAGTATTTTCACATGTAATATTAGTACCTTTACTCAAATGAAGAATCTGAATACTTCTCCCACCCCTAGGAAATTGTACAAATATTTTTTTTAGCTGCAGTGAAATATTTGAACCACAAATGATGTTGTAGCAGGATACCACTATCAGACTGCAACCACAAACTTCATGTCTGCTCTGTGAGCCTGTAAATCATAAAGAGCCTCCTGTTATGTATCTGTATTATATTATCCATGCATAATAGGTTATTACTAATATATTACGGTGTAGACAGCATGCATGTTCATAGCTGAGCAAAACTACATTGTTGTACGATGTGTTTACCAATTAGGGGTGGAGGCAGTATTTACATATTTTATTAAAGTAAAAATAGACGTCCTGTATTGATAATTATAATATAAGTACATAAGTATTTTCAGCTAAATTAAAGTATCATAAATAGCATTCGTAATTCTTAAAAATGATCATTGTACATATGTATTCTGATATTATTATGCTTATCTTCATGTTGCTATTTTACATACTATTGGGAAGATTAATATATTTTATGTACAAAATACATAAACTCTGAGATGTAGTGCAGTCGAAAGTAGCAGATAATAATAATAATGATAATAATAATAATAATAACATTAAAGGAATAAAAAAAGTACCTCAACACATCCAGCAGAGAGACAGTACTCGAGTAAATGTACTTTTTGTAACGACGTCCGGCCGACACCAGCGTCAGTTACAACCTCCGGTCACCGAGCTGACAGTGAAGTAAGTGAAAAAACCCGCATAGAGAGCTAAATAATAACGGCTGCTTATTTATTATTATGATTTCTTGTTGTTATTATAATTATTAACGACCTATTAATGAATTTTATTAAAGTTTTCAGTATTAACCATCAGATTTGAACGTTAGCGGACGTCAACGTCTACTTTAAATAACTAGCTTAAACTCACTAACGTACATCCACGAGCTAGCTAGACTGATTATTATCACTGCTGTGTTTATTAAGCTTAACTTAAACAACCAATTTACTTTCGTTATTCACAGTTAGTTGAAGTTAACAGGTACTAGGTGTATGGCCTGTTCTGACCAAGTGATGTTTTTTTCCTCATCACCATGCCCTCCCGCTCTAAGGTGAAAGATGTCCTCCTTCTCCTCCTCTTTTAAACCCCTCCATGCCTCCCCTCCGCCTTCATTCAGAGAGCACGCCTGTGACTCTGTCGGGGTGATCTTTAGCCAAGGCGGGTGTTTCACGCACGACCCGGGGCAGATGTTGGGGACTGACCTTGGCCTGATGGAGATGTCAGAGGTCGAGTACACGCACCTTCAACACCTCATCCAGGCACACGTCGAGGCTCAAGCTGCGTCTCCTGACGGGCTGGATGTCAGACCTCACCCCGCGGCAGTGATGGACAAAGACCCCACTGGATCCACCGTGATCTCCCCCCTCGCGAGCTCTCAAGCCATTGACCTGTCCACTTCAACCGAAGAGCACTGCCTGGTGATGCCGGGGGAGAAGACGCCCGTGTCTTATGGGGAGGTCCCCGGGTTTGTGCTGGCCAGGGTCAGAGGTGAGGACAGTCCGGCTGAGCCGCACGCCGACGGCAGCACATCTTCACAGAAGCGGGCCAGGTCAGCTGCGAGGGTTTGCTTGGAGAAAAGGTTTAACACCATGTCTGCTGACGCCCCAAGACAGCAAGATATTCAGTATGCGGTTCTTAGCAAGTAGGCTTCACTAATACACTGCTATCATTTAATATAAACCTCATAATGCTGGAGTACTCATTTTTAAGGACTGCGCAAAATCTCTGTTTCAGTTTTTTGACAATGCTTCAGCAGTCTGTGGAGGCTCAAGAGGCGGTCATACATCCTCAAATGCAGAAGTGGCTTAAAACGGACAGAGGAAATCCATATGAGGTTTCCAGCCAATTTCTAGGAGGTGTATTTAACCCCGTCACCAACATGTGTGAACAAGTATGGTGACAAAAATAAAAAAAAAAATCTTTCTTGCAGCTTTTTGCAGAGCCCAAGGGAGAATTAATTGTTTAATCGTCTTCCTCCTCTTCCTCACAGGTGATTGGCCACATTCCTCACATGATTGAACCGAACAAGCATCAAGGCCTAATCATCCCAAAGAGTTATTCATTAAATTTTCGTCCAGAGAGGTTTATTACAAAAGGCCACTACACAAGTGGCAGCAAGTCGACAGGGGAGCAGCAGTTGGTGAACGCAGAAAGTAATAATCAGCCCTCTAAGCTTAATTTTAGATGTTGTAATTTTTTATTATTATTGTCTGCTTATTCGACCCCTCAAATACATAAACCACTGTCTAACCTAGTGCCCTCTCATGTTCCTCACAGACGACGCGGCGACTCTTGCTGCCTCCAAGAAGCACGACAGCAGCTGCAGCTCTCGGCCCGTCAAAGCTGCCAAGGCCGACCCGGACTCCGCTGACAAATCAGAGAGCGGCACCAGGAAGAGAGCTCGACCTCACATGTCGCTCAGCCAGCGCAAGGAGAGACACAACAGTAAGGAGAGGGAACGCAGGTGAGCCGCCGTTACCAGCAGCTGAAGGTGTCCCTGCGCTCTCTGAAATTTCTGACATGGTCTTATGAAATATTAATGTGCTTTTTAAGTCAGGACGCAATGTTTCCTCCGTGGGCTATAGTCACAGTCATCTGTTACCTTGGGGTGTGATATAATGTGAGTTTAACTATTTTAAGTGTGTGTTCCTAGCTTAGCCGTCACTACAGACTGTGTCTAAAATGTCTCGCTCACTGTTCTCTGCACAATCAACACTCAGTCTGTAGTACAGTGAGTGTTTGGACACCATTACTAAAAGTTGTAGTGTTGCTCTGATGAATTGTGACCAGTTTCTGAGGGAATTACATTGGCGCTAAAACGTTTAGTTGATTGATCGATGAGTTGATGAACAGCAATACAATCTGCTAATATTTTGATCATTTCTTCATTGTTGAAGTCAAGCAAAAGAACCAAATATTCCCCTCCTCCGGCCTAAAATGTGTGGACTTGCTGTGTTCCTTTGTCCTGTCATTTTGGGGTATAGATGTGTTGATCAGATTAAACAAGCTATTCGAAGACATCAGCTTGTGCTTTAGGAAATAGTAATGGGCATGTTATGATTTTCTGACACCAAACCATTAATGGAGTAACTGAGAAAATGCCTGTTGCTTGCAGCCCCATTACACAGAACAGAACTTGGAAACAACACAAGTTTGATCACTGTCTGATTAAGGCAAAATACCAAAAATGGAGCACATTTGTAGTTTGGGTTGTGACGTGCAGTAATATGTTGTTGCTTAAGTAAAATAAATAGCAAAATAAATAAAATAGAGTTATATAGAGCTGCAGTGATTAGGTGATCAGTTGTTTAGCAGTTGATCCTCAGCAATTTTGAGGATTGATTCATCGTTAAACACATTTTTCAAGAAAAAAAAACAAAACACATTTTTGCTGGTTCCAGGTTCTTAAATGTAAGAATTCCCCACTTTTCTTGGTCCTAACATTATAGTAAAAAAATCCAAATACCTACATTTATATTTTTCAATTGTTTATTGTACAAAAGAATCTCTAGATTAATCAACAGATAGATAGATAGATAGTTAGAGAGATATTATCATTTTTAAAGTAAGCAACTGGGACACGAGACTGTAGCATCCAAAAACACTATCACAGTTCAGTAAACTTTTAAAAACATGGATCAAAAACATCTATATAACCTTTGATGCTGTGCAGGAAGAGGATTCGTTCGTGCTGCGACGAGCTCAACATGCTGGTGCCGTTCTGTGATTCGGATACAGACAAAGTCACCACCTTGCAGTGGACCACTGCCTTCCTCAGATACATCAATAAAACATACGGAGACACCTTCAAAGAGGTACGTTTGTGTTTAATCTTGGAGTTAAAACATTGATGGATGTAAAACATGATCACCCTGCAACTGTATTATTAGAGGATAGAAACCTGGGGCTGGAAGATAAGAGCTTAATTACAGTGGCTCTCGCTGCCTGAGTAATAAGTGCCGCAGCTGACTTCATATGACTTTTATTATTTGGGGAGTTCAAATCAAATTCTGCTCACTTTTACAGCATAAAATCAAATAAACTTTATTGTTTTACTGTGATGGATTACCCAGTGTTGCAGTTTAGCTGTCTGTGGAAATTAATTAATATACTAAAGAATACATGGCAGCAAATTAAAACAAGCTGTGATCTATTTAACCACATTATGCTGAACGTGTGCAGCATCTCCTCAACCACCTGCAGTAAAGAAGTCAGCATAGGCACTGACTTTTATTAATAACACAGTAATGCCACTATCTGTCAGCGGTCTCAATTATCTGCTGTTCTCCTCTTTTCCAGGAGTTTCAAAAGGCGTTCACTGATGAGAAAGGACTCTTCCCTAAATCTAGCCCTTCTTTGGGCCACCGGGGGATGGACAAGCCGCTGAGCATTCCTCTTGCGGTAGAGCAGTGACACCCCCACCCCACCCCTCAATTTTATCTAATGACTCAGCCAGGTATTTTGGTATGTTTTAATTTAACCATTACAGTAGGCTGACTTGTCCCATGAAGGTCTGGCTGTGGGTCAGGTCAAGGTATTACAATTTTTTTAATGAGATCTGCCTCTGACTACATTACAGTGATTTAAAGTGGGAGGTTTTTTAGTCTCAGGTCCACGTGATGCTCAAACAGGGGTGGTTTTCCGCTGCATCTCAAGACCACACTGTGTTATCTCAATCTATTTTTTACACCCACAATGTGAGCCAACATTTGTAAAAAAAAGGGCTTTTCATGGAGTCATACACAGGTGGCACTGTTCCTCTTTGAAAAAATATCCAGCAGAGAGACAGTGTTCTGGTGTTTGGATTTCAGCTCTCCAGCTATCATAAATTTAGCAAATTTCAATTATATGTGCTCCTTTTATATCAAATTTAGTTTACTTGAATTTTCTGGGGGTTTTTTTTCTATCGTTTTGTAAAAACTTTGTTCACACAATATGTTGACAGTTTAATTATATATAAGTCTTTTGCATGGAAACAAGTGTTACTACTTTGTGAAATTAGTGTTGCTCTCAAGTCCAGACTGGTCATTTGATATGTAGAGAAGAGTAATGTTTTACTGAAAAGTGGCTTTATTTGTTCTTTCTTACAACATGTCGCTGTAGCATCTTACTGTACATACAACAGTCACCCACAAATAATAAATAGTATTTAAGGTCATGTATATTTAATAGTTACAGCACCGGTGGTACATAGCAGATGTGGTCATTGCAGATGTAAAAAAAAAAAAGAAAAGAAAAAAAATTACTTTGGTCCTAAAATTTTTAATTTATTTTTACAATGACTGATTTATGCATCCACAAGATTTTGTTTTTGATTCTCAAATCTAGAGAATCAACTTCACGTGTAATTAAAAAAACAAAAAATAAGCTGTAAAAAAGACTATCAAAACTTTTTTTTTTGCATTAATCTACACAATTTCTGGGCTCCTGGGTATTTGTGTTTTTTTATTCCTTTTATCATACATACACAGCTCCTTGACAGACGCTTTTTTCGGGGGCTCTGGCGCCTATTTCCATATTTTACACTGTAAGCTCGTATGTTGAGGTAACACCTGTGATTTACATTAATGGGCCGTGATACATGCACATTCACTTCAGAGACAGTCACTGTTGTTTTGGGAGTGTCATCTGTGGGGGCATGGAAACAACATGTACAAAGTTTTTATACACAAAGGACTCATCATTAATTTTCCAGTTGTTTGTAAGTCAAGTCTTGTTATGTGATACTGTATTTGGAGCAATGCAGGTGTTCTCTTGGACTCTTCTGTGCCTCTGTCCACTTCTGGATGTCATCTTGATGTTTTTGTCTCTCAGTTGCTCTTTGGATGTTCCTCTATTCCTCTCAAAATATCACACTTGTTGATGTTACTCTTCCCATCTTGTAACACATGTATTTAAATAAAGAGGACATTTTTGTGATTGTTCTCTTCTTCCGCTCCTTCCTTTCCACACTTATCACCCTTCCTTGTTTGGGTGGATGGTGTTGGGGCACAGGAAGTTGTGTTTAATGGTTTTTGGGGTTGGAGGATTTTCCAGCGACAGATGCTCCCTGGCAGGCTGATGTATCACAGATTCCAGGAGGTCCCTGGTGCCCAGTCCTACCTACCCTGCCTGACTCTCCAGGCTCACCTGGATCTCCTGGAGATCCATCACGGCCATCTTTGACAATTCCAGGTACTCCTGGAAGACCTGTGGACAGCATACGAGGTATGAGCCAAAGACAAAGTGCTGCAGTTCTTTATTGTTTTTTGTAACAGACTGCCTTGAATCAAGTTTTGAATCAAATATCGTAACTTGTGGACCAGAAGATCTGTTGTGCATTTTGAGGAAGCAGGAAAAGTCCAGGTATAATTAACAACATTAATGATGGCTCTGGAATGCTGTTGAACTGGCATTATTGATCATGTACATAATCACTATTGATTATGTACATTATGTATTTGGCAAGTGAGAGTGAAGTTAGTGAGGTCTGGAAACTGTTGAGTGTGCTGGATAAAGCCACATACCTTGGTATCCTTGGTCTCCAGCAGGCCCATCTATGGCTTTACCAATGGGTCCCTTATCACCTGGCTCACCAACATCACCTGTAATGAAAACACAAGATTTTAATCAGTGTTGGAAGGTAACTAAGTGTGTTTACTAAACTAACTCTACTACAGTTTAAAAGGAGATACTGGGCTTTTTTTTTGGGGGGGGGAAACTATTGGAATACTTGTAATAGAGTATTTTAACCCTGTTGTAATGATACTTTTTAGTAGGGAGTAAGGATCAGAGTACTTCATTCACCACTGACTTTGAAAATGAGATCATATCCTACAACTGAAAAAGACTGGTCCAGTTTTTTATTCTCATTTTTGTGCTCCTACCAACAGATCAACTGATTTCGATGTTCATACCTCTGGGACCTGGGTCTCCAAGTTCTCCTGGCAGACCTCTGTACCCTGGTGGTCCACGAGCACCTGGATGCCCAATAGAACCAGCAACTCCTGGACTTCCTGGAGACCCAGCAGGGCCGGGGCGGCCAACCATTCCAGGGGCCAGGGGTCTTCGAAGGTTAGCAGCCAGCTGTGCAATCTGATCTGCACGTAATAGAAAGTACCAGAAGGTAAATTCCCTGCTTACTTTTTATTCAACACTTGAGCAAGGACTCTAAATGAATATTTCTCACCATCGATCATTGACCCACAAAGCTCTCTGATGTGCTGCTCACTTGCCAGTTTACCCTGAAACACAAGTAAACAAGACAATGTAAGTGTAAGCTCATTCAGGCGATTTATTAGAAAACATCAACATTTAATATGCTTCCGTCAATTACAACATTTTTACAGTTGTGCAGAGAAAAAAAAAATCACTCACAGGTACACCTGTTTTTCCTGCAATTCCAGGCTGACCCTGCTCCCCTTGGAAGCCCATTGGTCCTTCTTTTCCTGGGGGCCCTCTTGCCCCGAGCTCTCCTTGTGGACCTGTCACTCCCTTAGGTCCCAGCTCGCCCCGTTTCCCTGGCTACAATCAACAAGAAAGATCTGTCAACTAACTCATTATACTCTGCAAAAATGAAGGAATCAATTTCTTCCAAACTGGAGCTAAAAACATCCATAAGCCTCTGAATTTGATCGTTGACTAAACACCAACCAAGGAGCAAAGTGGGTCTGTTGAGACAATGCGGGGATGGATTCATATGGCGTCTTGTTGCTTGATAATTACTCAGCAAACAGTAAATGAGACGACGAGAGTGAGGCTCATCAGTGCTGTGTCTCTAATTACATAAATTGTGCCGCAGCTTAATGTGGCTCGTCTCTCCCTCGTGGCCATAGCAGCGAACAGGCCAATAAAACGAAAGCAGCAATACCTATCTCTAATTAATCCTATTAAACCTGGAATGTGAAGCAGAATCATGTGCATCGAGTCTGACAAGTGGGCAACAGCTCAGAGCGAGGCACCAGTTTTTAATGTTTAGTGAGGGAGTTTGGAACAAACTTGTGCTGCTAATTACACCCACACACAACATCTGATCTGACTATGCTCTGTGCTGACTTCAACTGTATTTAGAAAACCGTGCAGAAGTGCAGAGGACACACAAGTAGCTAAATGTAAGTGAAAACATTGATGTAGCTCACCTGTCCTTTTTGTCCAACTGGGCCAAAAGGACCCTGAAAATAAGGACACGTTTGATTAATCAAAATGAAAAACTTTCAACCTTTAATTGTGAAGCATTTTTTACACAGGTTAGTGCCATTTGAAGAGTCAAATAAATTATACAAGTTATGTAATAAAACCAATAAAACAGATAAAAGACAAAAAAATTAAATAAGAGGAAATACAAACATTTTAGTACATAAATGAAATAATAAGTCAGTAAAATTTAAATTACGGCCATAACACATTCTAAAAAAAGCTGAGCTTAAGGGTGAGAATTATGCTTTACATTTTACATTATGCTTTACATTGCTTTACATTTAAAGATCCCACAAGAACCTAAAAACGTTTTTGTTTCACACTAAAACTAAAACAAAAAAACTTAAAGGGGCCAAATAGGAGTCCATACAAAAACAACAGGCAACCAACGTAGAGACTTTCAAATAGGTGCAATGTGTTTTCTCCTTCTGGTCCCAGTCAGCAGTCCGGCAGCAGAGTTCTCAATCAGTTGTACAACTAATTACCGCTGACAAAGTCATGAGTCTCCAGAGTCACCAACGCTGCGTTTGTTTGGGCTCTGATCGAATGTTGAAATGAGGTGAAATACTTACAGGTTCTCCATTCTCTCCAGGCAAACCATCACTTCCTGCCACACCCTAGAGCGGCAACATAAGATGTGAAAAGTTTGATTAAATCTCACAACTACAGTTTATTCATTTATTTTTTGTTTACTCTTCATTTGAACTGTAATTTATGACTAAGTAAGCTCTTTAATCTCTTGGGTTTCAGTATTAAAATTGGGGAAAAAAACAGGATGTAAGGATGTTTTGTCACTGTTTTGGGTGTCTGGGGCTTGTTTCATTCTCTATCACAAGCTTCAAAAAGCTGGAGGAGGACCGTCACAGGGTGTTCAGTGAAGGTCATATTTAGGCTTGACCGGCTTGAAATATTTACCATGTCTCCTTTAGCTCCAGAAGCTCCAACTGGACCCTATGAGGTTGAAAAAAAGAGAGAGAGAGAGAAATAAATGAGAGCCATGCAGAGACATTTTGTGGAAGGCCGAGTGCGGCAGAAGGAAGGGGGGATGAAGGGAAGCGAGGTGGGCTGATCGAGGGGAACCACGAGCGGCATAAAGGCCGGCTTTGTTCTGTCCTCAGATCCTGAACAGGAGGCCTTTTTGTGTTTGAGATCTCCTGGCTGCAGTTTGAGTTTATACCACTTCGACTGAGGAGGGACGACCTGCTTATTGACATACAGTGCCCTCCTGTGAGCGCAGCCGGGTTAGTTCTCTCCATCTCTCCTCTGTTTGTGTTTGTGTGGGGGTACGCTGGTGTGCAGAGACATTTCGTAAAGTTTTAGCTTTTTGAATTCCGTGGAGTGGCAATTACTGAAGACTTTCTGAGTTTGGCCTGAGGGTCTCTGTTTTTGTTGTTCAGTTTTTTGACATACTTTGTTAGAGCTGGAGCAATTAATAGATTAGTGATCAATATTTTGTATATATTTAAGAAAAATTACCCAAATTCTCTGCTTCCAGCCACTGAAATCTAAATTTGTTCTTATGTTTTCAGTCTACTATGATAGCAAGATGAATATTTGTGTTTGTTTAAGACAATATGCAATCATATGCTTTTATTTGCTGAAATTTAATAGATCAAATGATTAATTGATGAATTCAGAAAACAACTAACAGACTTACTGTTAATAGAATAAATTTCTTTTAGTTTCAGCCCAGTACTGCATGATGGACTACACTGGATGACCTTATTGTTTAACACGTCAGACTCACCCTTTCACCAAACTCTCCACGGATTCCTGTTGGACCCGGAAGACCTGGATCCCCCAAGGCTCCTTTTACCCCCTGCAGAACGTCCCACACACACAGCCTGTGAGTTAACACACAATTACCAAAAAAAAGGGAAAGATAATGATTGATGATGTCACATGAAGTCACCTGAAAGCCTTTCACTCCCTGAGGCCCAGGGTTTCCTGCTGGTCCAATACCCCCCTGTTGGAAACAAACATAGTCATGTGAGCCCACTCGGAAGAGCAGTAAGTTATAAAACAAACTTTATATTAATGATGTTTTCTTCTTGTTAACATTTCAGAGAAGAACTTTTTTTTAAAAAAGGGGCTTGATGGTTGTGTGAGGTATGATTCATTATGCAGTGCAACGTGCGGGAGAAGTGTTTTAATTCCTATGCTGTTTTATCCTTTTTTTTTCCTCGCCGCAGGGTCTGATGTGAAAAACAAAGACCTCTCTGTTTATGAATTCCTCCTTTATGAATACCTGCTCTCATCACTGGCCCTTCATTACCAGCAGACTCCACCTTAACAAGCCACTGAATCAGCTTCAATACTCTTAGTACTTTTGTAGCAGCATATCATTAACTTCAAAGGCCAGTCGTTTATTTTCCAGCTTTTCCAGCTTCATCTCAATGTGAGCAAATTCCTGCTGCATGCTGCTGTGCATTGTGGTCTTCCGAGATGTATGCTTTACATTAATTCCATTTGTTTTTCATTATGCTTTGAAATATCCACGCTGGTTATTAGAACTGTATATTTTAAAGGTTGGAAGCTGAGTGAGTTAAATTAGTTAAATGTAACAGATGACCATCTGTGCAGCGGAAAGTCTCATAATTTGGCTTCCAAATGGGGCAAAGATTATTTTTAAATGTCCTGTCATAGATGCTTTTGAAGCTTTTATAGCTACACAGGCAGTTCAGCAATTACATACATGTATAGATGGCCTTAGTTTATAGTGTGTGCATCAACTTACAGCCACTCCTCTGGGTCCTGCTATGCCCCTCTCTCCTGGGACGCCGATCTCACCCTGAGGGAGGAAACGAAAGACGGTGTGGAGAGGTCAGGGAAGTTTTGAGTCCAGGCGCTACTTTGTCCCCATGTGGGGTCACAGTCGCTGTGACCCATTAATACCCCCCCCCCAAAAAATCAGATACATACAGGAATACCTGGCTCTCCAGAGGGTCCTGTCTCCCCAGCCTTCCCTGGATCACCCTGGTGTAAAAGAAGGAAGAGGATGCATTTTGTCCTCCATGCTCCTAATCTTAGCCTTAACATTAAAGTCTTGTTTCTATTTTGTTGTAATACTCACGACTTCTCCTTTAGACCCCTTTGCACCAGCCTTTCCTTGCAGACCCTGGAACAGAATATATTACAAGGACTTCAATGAGAGGTTTCGTACCCACCCTGTGTGATCCTTATCCCTTATTCTTCATTTTAGCTAAAGAGCAAGTTTTCATCAGTATACTAGCTGAGTTTTCCTTTTGACTTTGACTTGAAAATGAGTGAGCAGAATGGCTGAGAGGGGCTATTACAATCAAACTGCTACTTAGGCTGAAGAGTCAAGGTAGTGACGGATTTAAATAATGTCCTTTATTATCAATTAGATAGGAAAGGCCAGAGTCTGTTAAAAAATACTCACAGGAAGGCCGTTTGGTCCTTTCTCTCCGACTGTCCCATGGCGTCCGGCATCGCCCTATCGACACAGACGACACTGTGACATCAGCTTCACTCAGGCCAATGATTTAAGCCCAGAGCATGCCGAAAACAAATGGTGCAGCTTACCTTCTCGCCATCTAATCCTGGTGTACCGTCTTTGCCATCTCTGCCGGGAATACCCTGTAAAAGACATCACCTGTGATCCTCGTCCTTCTGATGCATACTAAAAATGTTTTCTGTTATGTACTCACTGGCTCCCCTTTGGGTCCTGCTCCCCCAGGTCCTCCTTTAGGACCAATTTTACCCTGTTGAAAGACACATCAGGGTGTCATTTTACATATTTTAAATGTATACTTGTGAAGCTGATAGTCTTTTACTTACAATTTCTCCTTTGGGTCCTTTGAATCCCTGTGGTCCTTTTTCTCCGGCATCGCCCTGGAGACATCAGATGAAACACACGCAGCTATTCATTGATGGGACCATCCGTCTATTCTGGCTGTAAACTACTGCTACCAAACACTGTTTTTGGATCAAGTGTGTTACAAACGAGGAGAGACTCACTGTCTTTCCAATGATGCCGGCGATGCCAGGTTTGCCTCTGAAACCAGGCAGGCCCTACAGATGCACAGAGTAGGAGGTCAAAGGAAACATACTTTAGGTGCACAAATGGAAATGTCTCAATTGTGAGTAATAAGAAGCTGAATAAGGATGGAGTGATCATGTTCTAAAAGTTGCTTACTCTGTCTCCTACAGCACCCATTGGGCCTTGTAAACCTCTGAGACCACGTGGACCCTGAAACACAGCATTAGAGCATCTTGAAGACACTTTAAAACATCAAAAAACACTTATTTATTACTTACTTATTATATGATGTACTAAAACAAAACGACAGTAACATGAGAACAAGAAAAATTAAATGAAGTTCTGGATAATCTTTATGTAACTCACCTGCAGACCCACAGTCCCAGGAATACCTGGTGGGCCAGGTGGACCAGGATCACCCTAGAGACAGAACAGGAAACTCAGGATGGCAACAAAACACCAAATCACGGACAAGGATCAAGGACAAGCAGCTGTGCTCAACAAAACCAATATTTTGCACTGAAAAGTTTCGGTCAATTCTTATGTAACCTCATTAGCCGCATCTAATCACTGACAGCAGCCAACATATCAATGTCAAACAACACACTCACCTTCTCTCCGTCTTTTCCAACCTCTCCCTTGTCTCCTTTATGCCCTGTGTGACCCTGTATGAGCAAAAATACACAAAGGTCAATGCAGACATGAGCATGTAAGAGGAAATGTGAGTTGTATTCCCACCGTCACACTGAGCAGCATATAATTCAGAACAAGTCCAAAAAAAGGAGCGTGACAGAAACTATATTCACCTTGAATCCTGGCATCCCGGGAGGACCAGAGGGACCAGGAGGGCAGATTGCAGGACACTGCAGAGGACAGAGACAAAACACTGAGGACTCCACGCTCATTGTATGTAGAGGACACATCTTCGGTTTACTGTCATTATGCTGCTCTCGAAGCAGCGTGATTGAAAACTTACCAGGAGGTCACCGCTAAGATCATGAAGAGTACCAGGAAGACCCTGACAGGAGGAGAATTGATAACACACAGCGTTTTATTAATGTTAATGTTGATACACTCCTGGGTCAGTGTATTTCTGGAAGGTCTGTGTGTGAATGCAGAGATCCACTGGGTGGCAGTGGAAAAATACAACACATCATTATATTCAGGAGCAACAGTTATCAAGTATTTAATGATACTTACGGGTGGTCCATCGAGGCCAGGAGGTCCGGGAAGTCCTGGGAGACCCTCAGCACCCTGAGAAATGGATTTATAGATTAGTAACATCTTTAGCACCTCAGATTAAAATAAGACATGCGATTGTTTTCCTGATTGTGTCAGCTAATTGAAGTCATCTGGTCACTTCACTTTGTGGTTGATCTTCACTGTTATCAGTTTGACATTTGACAGCTTTTTTTTTATTTTAACAGATTCTAGGTCTTAAAAATGGATTTTTATTTACTCAAGTTACCACTCATTAAAAGCTGGTAAAAGCTGAGATTCAATAATGCTTCATGTGACCCATTGCTATGTCTCTGTAGACAACCCTGACATTAGCCTGACAACAACACTAATACTGACCTCAACTGTATTTTTAATGCTTACCCCAACCTGACCCAGATAAAAGGATATCTTCACACTGCTGCTAACAATACTGAAGACCGATTTTTGGAACTGAGTTGGCTTTTAATTACACATTAAATGAGTGGATAATTTGGATAATTTAACTAAAGTGTGACCCAGTAGAAACAGATAGGCCGGTCCACATACTGAATGTCCATCCTCTCCTGTGGTTATTCTTATCCTGCTGCTACTGCTGCATTATATAAGGATTTAGGCCAATGTTGTACTGGTTGACTTCAGCAGAGATAAAAAAAAAAAAACAGCTGGATCTCAATCAGTATGAGCTTCACAGTTTCTACTGCAGAAGCTTGTGTGTGAATTTTGCTGCCACTCTCTATCCACCCAATAAACTATCAGGATGATAAGTTTCAATGACAGTTCTTTGTGCCCAGGTGGGTATTGAATCATAAAATAAAATAGATAACACGATTCATTTGACTTTATCTCATTCTGAATCCAACCATGTAACTCCTCCGTGAGGATGACAGGAAGTGTAATTGGGGAAATCAGACGGATACTCACCGGGGGACCCTGGGGTCCGGCGCCGCCTGGTAACCCGTTGGTTCCAGGTAGTCCCTGAAAAAAAAAGACCAAAAGTCTGTGCAAGACATCGGAGTATAGGCATAAATAACAGTGTGTGACATGCACTCTCCCAGGACATATAGCGACGTGTAAAAATGATACAAATACATCACAATCTCCATCTTTCTGCACATGAGAATGATATAAGAAGACTGTTGTGTACTCACTGCAGCTCCTGGTCTCCCCCTGCCCTACGGAAGACACAGGAAGGCAAATTAAGTCACAAACACAGAGAGGATGATTAGATTTACTCACAACATCAATATCCACCATGTAATGCATTACTGCATTAAATCCACTTTGATCCAGGTCGTTGCTGTGAGGTGGATATGAACTTTTGCAGTCCGGTTGGATCAGAGCAAACTATAATCTGAGTATTCCCCTGACAACATGTGACACCGCCGCTTTCAAGTGTCCTCATTACCTTCATGTTAACTGTATGCTACCTAAATCTGTTTAGCATAAAACTGCTTTCAGAGGAGCAAAATTACAGATTCTCTGATAGGCGGTAAGTGCCTTTGGTACAAAGATCTATATAGAGATAAGATGATATATATGGTAAGGTATCACGCAATGAGAAGCTTCTTTATGCTAATATGATCAATTAACAATGGTCACGTAGTACGTCAGCGTACTTACAGGAGGTCCAGGTGGGCCGGGAGGTCCAGCTTCACCCTGTAGAGAGAAAGACAAAATGCCACAATCAACCTCTGGGAGATAATCAACAGGGAAAAAGATTTAGGTACGAACACTTTGAACAAGAATAGTTTGTGGACAATTTTGACTTTTCTTTCTTTTTCATATTTAACTGAAGTTTGGGACTGTTAATTAAAAACATGCACCATGATGAACCGCTCTGTTCCTTTCTGTTTTGCAGACTACATGTAGCCAGTGTTTACTGTGTGCAATTCAAACTATAATAGTAGATTCCAATTAAAACCCATCTGTGAGAGTTTGTTTTTGCTCTGTGTGGTTTTAGCCTACTAATGGGGGCTACCATTCAACAGTGATCACAAGGGTGTTTACTGTAAGACTTTGTGTATGACTGAACGTGTGTGGTGCTCGACACAATTGTTTGTCACAATAAGGGACAAGGAGGATATTTTCAAATAGGTTAAAACCTGTTTCACTGTAATCAGTGTTGGAAATAAACAATATCAATTGTAATCAATTAAAACAATATTATTATTTTTTCTCAAGATCAGTGACTGATTGTGCATAGTTTGATTATCTGTGCTATCCTAAACAATTCATACACTTGGTACTGTTAGCTGTGGCAGCAACAGTAACAAGTACTTTAGGTTTGAGACACTCAATGCATGTCTTCCTCTTTCCTCCTCTAACTTCAGTTCATGTATTATCCATTATACTGTACATGCTTTATCCATTATTCCTGTCAGTAAAAAAAATCTACCTCCACAAATACATTATTAAACTGTGGTCTCATGCGGTGCTCCTTCCTCTTTCCTCACTAACCCTGCATGATCAGTTCTCCTTCTCCTTCTTTGTTTACCTCCTTCACAGCTGTATTTGTGTTGTCTGAGAGGTGAGAGGGCAAAAGACTCCAAATAAACAGGCCCGGCACGGAGATGTTACTAATTCACGGCATTCCTCAGTCTGCCAACCCGACAACAGAATACACTGGCGCACACAATCATAAACAAACAGAGGTGAGGTGACTGAAAATGACCTAAAAAATATAAACCAATGTGCCTAAAATTAGAGAAATATCTATACTGTGTTGTGAAAATGAACAGGCATCATTATCAGCTGATCATATCTGGTTTAATGAGCTAAGGCGCTGCTGAACGGGATTATGCTCTGTCTCGAACTCCGCCAGTTCGAACCTGTTTGTCTTTGCACCACTCCTCGGCACTACGAACCAGCCATAACAGTGTAGTAATCGGAGTAATAATGGACACCGGTAGATGCAAGCTTTCTCATTAGGTTGGCTAATTAGCTGAATTGCCAAGAGGGGGAGGGGTTTATCTGTCTTGACAGATCTTCATTCTTTCATATCTTATATTAAATGTGGGAAATAAAAGATGTGATTTGATGCCACATGTGCTGTAATTGTCTCGTATCTCTCAGAGGATGATACCTGTTTCCCGCGGCAGCGGGGCAACAGATCATCATCCCCTGCAGTCCTACAGATTGGTGGGAAACGGTGTGCATTCCGGGCCGGATTAGGGAAGCAGCAGAAATAAATCCGATTCTGATCCCTCATTAAAAATATTCCCACCAAGAGGCTGAGTCGCCTTGACAAATCCAGGCCGGCAGAGGAAAACACACGGCCTTGTCCCGGTAAGACCCTCCTAAAAGATCTTCGAACTACAGCACCCAATCAACATGTAGTATTTCTGCATACTTATGTGTTCATGTGTCTCATTAGTGTCTGTCTTCAACTTGGCTGATTAATGAGGGGTGGTGGGTGGGTCATATTTAAGTGTATCCTCAGCTCTGCAAGAGAGATCACACTTACTGCATCCCCTGGGGGTCCATCCTTCCCAGCCGGACCATCAGGACCTGTCAGACCCTGAGGAGAAGGTACATCATTTAGCTGTACATCATTGCCTCATGCTCTGCTGTTCCTTTAACTATCACCAATATTTTCAGTTCCATAGCAAAAAAACTACACTCTGTTCAGGCATTCATTCCTGACATTTCTGACAAAGATATTGATGGTATTGTAAGAATTGTCTGTGTGTGTTCATTGGACACTTACATCTACACCTGGAAGTCCTGGCAGGCCTGGTTTTCCTGCTGCCCCTGGTATTCCTGCCTTCCCTTTGGGGCCCTATACAGAAAGAGATTTATGAAATCAGCTGTGGAACCAACAGAGGGATTCATTTCTACTTTTTCTATCAAAACATCATGAAATGCAGCCAAAAACAAAATAGAAAAAAAACAGTTTAACCTGACGCATTGTTTTTTGGGCTATCTAAGGGACTGTATGAAACTTATCAGGGCAGGAGTTGAGGAGGGGTGACTGGTTCATTGACACCATGGTTCATTAAGATATATTTTGCCTTATGTCTCTGTATCAGGCTTTTATTAATGTGCACACTGAATCAGGATGGGGTTTAGTGCCAAATTGGTTTGCACATACAAGGAATTTTCAGTGGTACACTGGTGCTTAGCGGTAACAATAAACATAATAAGAAATAAGAAAATGAAACACAAGTAATGCAAATGTCAAGAATCATCTATATACCAGAAATGTGCCATGAATCTTGTAAATATACATTTACACATAGTAAGTAAATCTGTTTTTAAAATGAAAAGAGCTGTTCAATTTGCAGACACTAGAAATATTGATCAATATTTGGTGAAGCACATCACAACTTCTATTTTGTTTACAGGGTTTAAATTGGGGTACACTGTCTTATTATTTTGTCATGAGAAATACTTACTGCTTTCCCTGGCAGTCCAGCAGGTCCAGGTTTGCCCTGTTAGTGAGAAAGAAAAAAATAAATAAGACAAAAACTTTTTGTTGTTGTTGACACTGCCACACAGGCAGACTTAATATGTCCAGTTACTACAATGTTTGGTTGTAGAGACATCCCAGTTATTCAGTAAACGAGTGTAATACCAACAACAGATATATTAGAGTGACTGAGGCCGTGAGTCTCAGTACGATGCTGAGCTCTGCAGGAACTGGGGAAGAACAAACACGACTAAATTGACCTGCTGCTGACTGGTCACATGATAAAAGCCTCAGTTTGGTTTGGACGGGGGGGGGTTGAAGGTGCAGGGAGGAGGTGTGAGGTGAAACTCTAGATGGTCTCACCGGGTTGGGGAATGTATGAATGGGCCCTCTGTGTGCCCAAACTTTACTGGAGTCACAAAAATAATCGCAAGTAAAGAAAAAAAAAAATACTTTCCTGACATGGATATGAAGCATTTTTTTTCATTTAACAGAAATGTTTAACAAAAATCAAATGCATAAATGTACAAGAAGTAGATATTTAAAGGGGTTTATGAAGTAGGTCACCAAGTTAGCAGTGTGTTTTTTTTTTAACTTGCCCCCCCCATAATCCAATTTCTTCTTAAAACAAAATGTCATGTTATGTCAAAATAAAGTCTCATCAAATCTAGTTATGAAAATCCACACACATCAGGCTGACTGATATTATAGTGTTCTGGTGAATATGTCCAACTAAAGAACAGTACAAGCCATTTACAGTAGGAATATAAGGTAAACTTTAAAGGGTTTAAAAGGAAACGATAATTCACCAATTTTCAGTACATTTTCACCAACAGAACTCTTATTTAGTTAACACATCCTTAAACCCTGCCTACCTGATATGCAATGTTATGATTTCATACCAGTAGGAGGGGCTTTGGGAGGAGTCAAACTTATAAAAACTAACATCTAGAAACATTTCAGCCACACACTTATTCACAAAGAAAACACTTTCTTCCAAAGGTGACCGAAAGGAAATTTGATGTGGAAATACAGCATGAAACATATGTGAAGAGACTGAACGAACTATCATTACAGAGACTGTGGCACAAATAAAAACAAAATATGATTAAAAATGATCTTAATCTGTAACTTTATGCCCCATTTTTTTATTAAAGGGGATGAAAATATATCAGTTAATTCCTCACAGACCCAGATTCAAATGAGGTGCTACCTTTGGTTTGGTCGAATCTAAAATACTGCAGGAAAAAGTCAGAGGACACATTGAAGTAAAGAAACTGTTGGAGTCTGGTCAACTCACATCGGTGCCATCCTTTCCCGGGGGCCCTGGGGGTCCTTGCAGCCCAGGAGCTCCTCTGGGGCCCGGCCTCTGCAACAAAATTAGTCAAAGTCAGACATTTTTCCATGCATCCACTGTTCCTTTGACACCAAAAGCTCTGTTTAGATGTGTGGGATGTGGCTTGACATGAGGTAAATAAAGAAAATATGACAACAAGTGTTTTGACATCAACTGTGTAATAATCAGGGAGAAAATTAATAAAATACTACTCATGACAACAGTAACGAAATTGAATCATTTGTGACAATTCAAAGGATGCAACTAGACATAAATTCAGTTTAACTGTAACGCCATCAAACCCCTGACCTGCCCAAACCGTGCGTAAATGCGCTTTAAATCTCTGCACAGATTACGCGCAGGTGGAAGGCTAAACTAGATTTCAACGAAAACACAAATAAACCTGCAGCTAATCTGAGCGAAATCAAGTTATTTCAGTGAGCACTTTCCGAAAGAGCCCCTGTGTTGGACTCGGTCTGAGTGAACAGAGGTGGCATTGTGCGCCGCGCCACTCATCTCCAATCCGCGCATTCCTCAGGTTCAGGCAAAACATAACCCCGACTTCGTGAAACAGTGCGAAAAGCGCAGACACCTGCACGCAACCAGGCCGAGGGGTGAGACTTGAACAAAAAAAAACAAGAAAAAGCAGAGCAAATGTCCAGGTTTTAAACTGGAGAGCGAGGTCAGGCCTAAAACTGCTGTCACCATCCAGGGACAGTCTTTATTATCAGTGTGTGCATCCTCATTAAATTACTGCAGTGCGTTCAGGACATGCATCACACACACACACACACACACACACAGCATTAAGACATGATACCACAATGAGAGCAGTGAAGGCAGCATTGATAAGCCTTACCTGGGCTGAGGAGGATGTCAAAAGCTGGCACAGTAAGAGCATCCAAAGAGCAGAAAACACCGCCATGGCTCCCCGCTCGCCCTCAGACACACACACACACACACAAAAGGGTCAGATCTGATCCCCGGTACTCGGTCCTCTCTCGGTCCCCCCCAGAAGCGTCCGCGGCGGAGCCTTCCTTCACCTCACGGCGCGCAGCTCCTGACTGGCTTCCTCTTTGGTCCCAGATAAACCCGAGCCTCCAGCCGAAGGGGCTGAACTCAATGTGGCGCAGTGCACACCGGGGTGAGGGGTGAGGAGGAGAGAGGGAGAGGCAGCAAGCAGAGGGGAGTCCGGGCCGGACACCGGGAAAGTGGGCAGAGCTAAGAAAAAGTGTTAAAAATATGCCAGAGTCCCTGCTTCGACCAATCAGACGCTGATCTGAAACAGTAATCCTGGAGAGTTTGACTTCTTTAAGGGTTCTTTAGAGGCCCAGACATCAAGAGGTGTAAAATTTGGCAACTCTCCAAAAAAAAAAAGCTGGATCCTACATTTCCCACAATGCAATTTATCAGCTAGTCTTCAAACTCTACTTTCTTTCCACAGTTTCTAACACAGACTCTGTTACAAAGGTGGTCTCCAATCCTAAAACAAATGAATCCTGATGACACCACAATGACATCATCAGGGCTATTTTTAAAGATCCTCTGAGTGTTTTACTGGGCTGAGTAATATTCTTCATGTGTGCAATCAGGAGAGTTCCCTTTTAATCAATCAGGTTATTTATCAAGATGAAATATTAAGACCACACTGTATTCTTCATTCTAATTTGAATTGTGTGTTTTTACAGGGGTCCATGAATGCACCATGAGCTTTCTAAACTGTGTAGCACCAGTGTAGAGTGGGGAGGGTAAAAAGTACAGTTGCCTCCTTGTTGTAGTGATGCTCATATTAAATCTCTATCTCTGCCCAGACGAAGGCATAAATTAATCTGCAGATTATTTTCTCAATCAATGGAAAAAGTGCTGTTGCCCAAGGTGATGTCTTCTTTGGCCCATTGAACAGACAAAAAACCCCAAAATAATCAGTTCAATACCACATATGACAAAGAAAGCAGCAGATCTTGACAATTCAGCTGCTTGAACATGTCTGTGTTTGGTATTGGTGCTTTAAAAAAATTCCATTATTAAAATAATTGCCAATCACTTTTCTATTGATCGACTAACTGTTTAAGCACTACTCCAACAAAGCTAATCATGGGACACAAAAGCCACTACCTCAACCACAAAAATCAACGTAAAAAAGGAATAACTTACATTATTATACCATCACAGTCAAAATCAAGATTAAAAATCACTTGAAACAAGATTTTATTCACTTCTGTCACTGAGGACAAGCACAATCTAAGCTTGACTCCATTTTAACTTCAAATAAGTCAAGAAGAATATATAAAACAAACATTTTATTTAGAATGTTCCAAACAGGGAACAGGCAAATCTGTAGAAATAGGCTGGCATGTCCAGTAACAAACAGCAAGCTCCAAACTCCAGTGATATATACACTGCTCAAAAAAATAAAGGGAACACTAAAATAACACATCCTAGATCTGAATGAATGAAATATTCTTATTAAATACTTTGTTCTTTACATAGTTGAATGTGCTGACAACAAAATCACACAAAAATTATCAATAGAAATCAAATTTATTAACCCATGGAGGTCTGGATTTGGAGTCACACTCAAAATTAAAGTGGAAAAACACACTACAGACTGATCCAACTTTGATGTAATGTCCTTAAAACAAGTCAAAATGAGGCTCAGTAGTGTGTGTGGCCTCCACGTGCCTGTATGACCTCCCTACAACGCCTGGGCATGCTCCTGATGAGGTGGCGGATGGTCTCCTGAGGGATCTCCTCCCAGACCTGGGCTAAAACTAAATAAAGCATCCGCCAACTCCTGGACAGTCTGTGGTGTGCAACGTGGCGTTGGGTGGAGGATGGAGCGAGACATGATGTCCCAGATGTGCTCAATTGGAATTCAGGTCTGGGGAACGGGCGGGCCAGTCCATAGCATCAATGCCTTCGTCTTGCAGGAACTGCTGACACACTCCAGCCACATGAGGTCTAGCATTGTCTTGCATTAGGAGGAACCCAGGGCCAACCGCACCAGCATATGGTCTCACAAGGGGTCTGAGGATCTCATCTCGGTACCTAATGGCAGTCAGGCTACCTCTGGCAGAGCACATGGAGGGCTGTGCGCGGCCCCCCAAAGAAATGCCACCCCACACCATTACTGACCCACTGCCAAACCGGTCATGCTGGAGGATGTTGCAGGCAGCAGAACGTTCTCCACGGCGTCTCCAGACTCTGTCACGTCTGTCACATGTGCTCAATCAGTGTGAACCTGCTTTCATCTGTGAAGAGCACAGGGCATCCAGTGGCGAATTTGCCAATCTTGGTGTTCTCTGGCGGCAAATGCCAAACGTCCTGCACGGTGTTGGGCTGTAAGTAAGCACAACCCCCACCTGTGGACGTCGGGCCCTCAAACCACCCTCATGGAGTCTGTTTCTGACTGTTTGAGCAGACACATGCACATTTGTGGCCTGCTGGAGGTCATTTTGCAGGGCTCTGGCAGTGCTCCTCCTGTTCCTCCTTGCACAAAGGCGGAGGTAGCGGTCCTGCTGCTGGGTTGTTGCCCTCCTACGGCCTCCTCCACGTCTCCTGATGTACTGGCCTGTCTCCTGGTAGCGCCTCCATGCTCTGGACACTACGCTGACAGACACAGCAAACCTTCTTGCCACAGCTCGCATTGATGTGCCATCCTGGATGAGCTGCACTACCTGAGCCTGCCACCTGAGTTGTAGACTCCGACTCCGTCTCATGCTACCACTAGAGTGAAAGCACCGCCAGCATTCAAAAGTGACCAAAACATCAGCCAGAAAGCATAGGAACTGAGAAGTGGTCTGTGGTCATCCACCTGCAGAACCACTCCTTTAATTGGGGGTGTCTTGCTAATTGCCTATAATTTCCACCTGTTGTCTATTCCATTTGCACAACAGCATGTGTGAAATTGATTGTCAGTCAGTGTTGCTTCCTAAGTGGACAGTTTGATTTCACAGAAGTGTGATTGACTTGGAGTTACATTGTGTTGTTTAAGTGTTCCCTTTATTTTTTTGAGCAGTGTATATATATATATATATATAGATAGATATATATAGATATTATTACCGTCCTTATTCATATCCTCGACACTGATCTTGAGGCCTCGACAAACTATGTTGCATCAATATCTCCATTTTTCTTCCATCTGTTGTGAGTCACAATTACTTCACTGAAGCTCTGTCTGTTTGCTGGAGGAAAAGATATTTCTGTATGCTGCTGTACTGTAAGATAAAATGGGAGTCTCATGAGCAGAAGCTGACATCTATGCAGTGTTAGCCCAAGAACTGGAATGTAATAAAACTATAATGTAACTTAAGACTTTGGCTAAACACAGATTAATTTCATAAAAGTGTCAAAAAATAGTAGAACTTTATTAAGCTTTGTTAACAGCCAGATATTTAGTTGGGGAAAAAAGTCATACAAAGAATTCAGCATTTTTGTTATTAGCAAGTTATTACTATTTCATCATGTAAATCCCTTAACTTCATCAATTGATAGTGAAAATGAAGTGCAAATATAAAAAAGATGCATCAATATTATCACCCTGGCTTGTAAATTTTCATGGATTGCACCCATGTCAAATTAAAATACAGTGGACTTGAAATTATAACCAAAGCTTTTATCAGTTCTGCCGAGAACACATACACATTGTACAATCAACCAGTCTTATCACATTTTTTGGCGAGGCTTTCAGTTGTTCAAAAGTCTACTTCCCAAATCTGCATGTAAAAACAAAACAAAACCAAAAAAAAAAAAACATACAGATTGTGCAACATTATTGAAATATAATTTAAGTAACATTCAGTATTAATTCCATTTGAACAGCAGGGTCCAGCAGAAAGGAAACAAACCAGTACAATATGTTTGTACACAAAAAACAGCCCATAAAGAAAGAAAAAGCTCTTCCAAGTCTTTTTTTCAGTGCAAAAAAAAAGTTCAGTTGTTAAAGTACTAAGGTGATCAAAATGCTGAAGCCATCATTTCATCAATATACATTAATAATAGTGCTTTATGTATTCTCTAGAGATTTTAAATATCAGTCATAATCATGACTATGTAAAAGGATAAGTCTGGTAATATTCCATAGTTTTTCTTTTGTCAACAAATCCGATGAAAAGACCAAAACCAACAATGAATTTATCCCACCCACAAGTACTGTCTGTGTATTCAAAGCCTGATACACAGTGGCTTCATCCACAATCTTCCTCTGTTGTCCAAAAACTATTAAAACACATCGATGAGCCAAACTGTTGACTGACGTGGTCCGTCATTAAAATAAACATGGGCATTGCAGTTTATTTTGAGCCCTCCTCCTCCACACACACATTGTCTTGCTGCTGTAAATACTCCCAAATCTCCATCTCGAGCAGCATTCGATAAAAACTACATTTTACTGGGAAGACAGAGATGGACTAACGTGTCGATGGTTTTAGGGAGACAAACCAATATAACCTGCAAGTCGAAGGTCCTGTAACCGTCATCCCCTGTGCTAACTGTTACAGTGACTGTGGGTTTAATGTTTTAGTAATAAAAATTAAATGGCAACTCAATACCAACTGAGCAGAATTACATTCAATGACTGAAATCTGTTTTTCAAACCTGATTACCTGAACATTATGTTCAATATTCATAATGCTACAAAATTCTGTTTCTCTCCATCTGATGATTATGTTTAACATTTGTTTTTTCTTCTACATTTTAAGTGTTGACAGCGCAGTTTGTCAAAACTAACCAAAGGGGAAAGATTAAAGTCGAGCAGATTCATTAACAAGCTTCACAGCCTTGCGTCGAGTGGTTTCTGGTATTTTCGTGGGATTTGCTGACAATAAGGAAAACATAAAACTCTCCAGCCTAATATTTTAATATTGTCTGATGGCCATGTAGAATCTGAGTCACATCCAGTCCCACATTTAACAAGTTAATGAATTCATATACTTCTTCAAAGTGAAAAGAATCAATATCTAAACATCAAATATAGTAGAAATAAGGCCCAGGAAGTCTTTTTAAGTCATACTCTGTCCCTATGTTACATTTAATTTAAGCTCAAATGAATGTTTTTTCCTCTCTCCAATCATTCAGTTTATTCATGAATTCCCCAAATTTTGGCCTGAGCCTGAGGGGTCTGATTCCATAACAACGTCCTCCGACTCCTTTCCGTTTGTCTGTTCGTCCACACCTTTGGTGGTGCTTGTCTGAGACCCATTTGTGGCAGACACGTTTGCCTTCGACGTTTCTTCCTCTTCCTTTTTATCTGGCACTTGATTAAAATCAGTCCTTGGGATTTTTTCCTCCCTTCCTGAAGACAGAGAGGGTGAATGTTTTGAAGTCTTAAGGGGGGTATGCGCCAACGGGCTCGTTTGACCGGTGGCTTTATTAGCACCAGCTTTTTCCTCCATCTGCCCGCTGGCGAACTCCCCAGCAGAGCCGTTGCTTGGCAGCACCTTGTTATCTTCTCTCTTCTTCTTCGGTGGTTTTCCAGCGTCTTGGTCCTCATCTGTTTGCATGTTGTTCCTTGAGTTGTTGGTAAATTTGTACTCGTCCTCACAGGGCTCGGGCTTTGCCGCAGTCACAGAGTCAGAACTGGGTGACTGATCCATTTCATCACCATCTTTAGAGTCATTTCCATTCCCCAGAATTTTATTATTAGACTCAGCCTCTGCATTTCCATTTCCAACAGTCTCAGTGTCTGGTTTTGGCTCGGGGGAGGCCTCAGACAGTCTGTTTTTGTCTTTGTCTTTACCCACTGTTTTTTCAGTTGCTTTCTGAGCCTTTGCAACATTATCCAGTCCATCCTCTTTCTGTTGCACAACTGCTTCTCCGTCTTTGCTTTTACTCCGTGGATACGCTTCATCCTTTCCGTCTCCATTCCCAACAGCATCAGATTTCTTCTCCGTCTTTCTGAACTGTTTCTGAATCTTTCTGGGACACCACACAAACTTATCCTTTGGCTCAAAGTGATGGTAGGCAAAGCGCACGAGCTCCTGCCGTTTCTGCTTATCCAGGACAGCGAACAGGAAATAGTCAAGCACGCTGCGTTTAACGCTGCTGAGGGTCTTCTTGACCAGAGTCTCCTCCAGGAAAAAGTGCACTAGCGGGGCCTGGTAGTGCTCGAAGCCCAGCTCTCCCAGGCTCTTCAGGATGCGAGTGATGCGCAGGTTGTTGTGCATATTCCTGCAAGAGAAGAGACAGTTGAAGCTGAAATTGCAAACTAAAGAAGTACACATCTCCGACGCCGAGTTACACGAGAACTTTTGAATATTCACCGCTCCAGGTTTCCAAATCGCTCCTTCCAATTTTCTGCTCGTTTCACTTCACCCGTCTCTTTGTTGACCAAACGGATGCCATAGAAGCCCAACATGAGTTCATAGGACTCAACTAGTCTCCTCTTGGCGTCCTCACTCTTCCTGAAGGCCTAGCGAGGAGCAGAGGATAACATGAAAAACTAAATACAGGACATTTAATACATGAAAGTAAGAAATAAA
Organism: Scortum barcoo; assembly: GCA_023238725.1. NCBI lineage: Eukaryota > Metazoa > Chordata > Actinopteri > Centrarchiformes > Terapontidae > Scortum > Scortum barcoo. The sequence continues at coordinate 17,616,640 of CM041549.1, forward strand.
AATAATTGCATGCAGAAGGATAAGGAATGTTTGCTTGATAACTAATGTGATCTCATGTCTTGCAATGCACAAAAATTTTCCCTCAACTTCTGTTTAAGTGGTTTGAGAGAGAGGAAATGAGAGGACAGTGAGGAGGGATGACATGTGACAAAGATACAAGTGTCTCTAACTACTAAACCACCACGATGTTTTTGGAAAGACTTCATCACTCAAGCAATGACTGATGTGATTTCATTGAAATTATGTTTGGAGCCATATTACACATATGCAGCCAAAGCATCTGTAATGCTCATTGGATGACATTCGATTCTGCCTTTGCACTGATTAGATAAGACTTTGTGGCATAAATGCACAACAAAACCATTTGCTGTGTTGCTTTATGTTGTGAAAGAAAGTGCAAGTCACTGTTGAATAACAAAGTCTGCACCACAAACTGTTTGGTGGAGTGTTTGTTTGAAGGCATGCCGTTTCCTACACATACCTCAATTTCCTTCTTGGTGAGCTCTGAAGCCATGTAATTAACCCCCGGCTCTCGCAGTGGAAACAGCCTTACAAAGGCAGACGATCCAAGAGAGAAACAACGCAAAACCGATTAGCATCTAATGAAAACTACACTCTAATTCAATGAAGATGATGTCAGCTGTCCTTGCAACTGTTCATAACCCCAACATAGAAAATACTCTCAGGGATTCATCCCATAAAATCACATGCAACTCTAAAGCCCCATGATTTTACAAAATACATCCCTCTACTAAACAGTCATGAATGCGAAAAACAACACTGTCAACATGACATCCATCTGGGTATCACTGGAATTTAGAGTAAACTTAATCATTGTTTCTCTTTGGTCCAATCTGTATAAGTGACAGCTGAGATGAAGAAAGCTGTCATTAGGCAGATGGAAAGTGAGCGACCACATTGTTTGGAGGTTTATTTCTACATTTGGAGAAATGCAGAGAAATCAATCTTGAATCAATGAAATCAGTGGCCTGAAATGCTTTTTTTTTTTTACCCTTATCTTTCTGTTTGGAATAAAGTCCTTGAGCAGGATACTGCAATACATGAATGTTGGGTACTCTAAACTAATAAATCACTACAAGAGCTTTTAAAAGCAGAAACTAAGCTTTCTATAGTAAACTTTCTATATTTGCAAGTGCTTGTGTAGCGATGCTTTTCACTGAACCACCCCTGCCTTAAACAGGCAGTTGTTACACATTTTGTTAACCAAGAGAAGATCCTTGCTTTTTTTTTTTTTTTCAAAAATGCAAGGTCACCAGACTAAGATGACATTCGCCCGGACTGTACGCAGCCAAAACATGCACCAGGAGCTGCAAACAATACGTACCACTGAATATACGAGTGAACTCTCTCCAGTCTTTTGTAGTCATTTTTCCAGTCCTTCAGAAACGACTCGATGTAGACATCTGTGCCAAAATGATAAAAAGAGCATCACATCACGTCACTGTGCTCAGACTTTCTCACAACACTTAAAACATCTCATAAGGAAATCTATAAATGTGTAAATACCATCAGGAGCGGAGGGATATTTGTTGAGATAAAACTGCAAATTGCTCATTTTGTCCTCCGAGCACTCATCATCTGTGAGATTCTGTCAAACAAACACACAAAAATAAAGCATAATTTATCCTGGACAGGGTGTTTTTAATATTGTTGACGGATCAATTGAGCTCTGACTTACTGGATATCCTCTCCTGTAGTTCTGCATGTCCTTTGCTGCCCTCATGTTTCTGGGCGTGTGATGCCACTGCGAATAAAAGTGGAAGTACAATTAAACTGCACCAGACGCCTCACCGTTACACTATGTTACATGCAACGTCCTAATTTAAAACATTTAAGACAAATCGTGAAACCTTTATAAACGATGCATCATCTGTAGTATTGATAATGACAGCAGAAAGATGGCATAACGTTATACAAGTTTACACAAGTAAGGCCAAGCTAATTCAGTTCCCACTCCCAGAAATAACCCTTAAACACTTATTTATTCTCATTATTTTAACCAATAATTACACCCTACACTATAAGCAGCCCAACATGTGTTTTTAACCTCAACACCAGCGACTTATAACCCCTCAAAGTGAGCTACCGCTGGTTAGCTAGGCTAGTTAGCGAGCCTGCAGCAGAGAGCTACCATTAGCTTGTGTTAGCTTGGCCGGGAAAAGCAGAAAAGACAGAGAAGCAGTGAGTTACAAAGTCAACATATTAAGACGCCAAGCCGTGGTTTTAGACGAGTCACAGCCCGGAAGGGTAAAAGTGAAAGCCCGTACAGTCAAAGTCCAGGTGGATTTGTTTTTGTCTTGACACGACCGTCGGGTTTGGCTCTCTCCGGCCGGGTCGTCTCCATCACTCTCCGTGTCCCAGGTCGAGTCGTACTCGCAGACACAGTCGTCCTCCATTATTATTAAAAAAAAAAAACAAAAGACAAAAAAACAAACAAAAAAAACGCCCTGATGTGGGTGCCTACGGCTGAGTGAACGCGTGTGACCTGGTTTAGCACTATCACCGGGCGCTGGTGGACTTAGACTGGCATGTTCAGGTGAGCCGGGGACCTGACCGTCCGTCTCTCCTGTCGACCATCTTCAGACAGCGGCGGCTGCAGTGCTCAGGACGCATTCACGGACCCCCCGCTCAGCAGACATTATCTCACTTAAACACGACTTCACACGCACCTGTTCCACCACTTTGATCGATCAGAGTTACCCTTTAAAAATAATAATAATAAAAATAATATACATATTTCATTCTATTGGAGGTGTTATTCCACACTTAATTAGATTTTTTAAAGTACTTAATGGTTAATAATTATTTTGTTTTTCCGACGCAGCTTGAAGGCAGCACACTTGCTGTGTTGGTTGATGGTGATAAAAACTGCAAACCAGCTGATATGAGTCAGGCAGCTCATCTTAAAAACAGGAAAACTCTTTCATTTCACTGCTATATAAGGGAAAACAACAGTAATGCTGTGATAGGTGTATTGGTAATGAATAAACTAACCAGTTAAACATAAATAATACAATATAACAAGATTAGGCTACAGCTAATGATTATTTTCATTATTGATTAATCAGTTGATCATTTTATTGATTAATCGATTAGTTGTTTAGTCCATAAAATGTCAGAAAATGTTGAACACTTTTTCACAAAGCCCCAAAGGTGACGTCCTCAAATGTCTTCTTTCTTCCACATCCCAAAGATATTCATTCATCAAGATATTCAGAGGACTAAAGAAATCTGAAAACATTCACATTAGAGAAGCTGAAATCAGAGAATTTTGACACTTTTTGGACACTTTCCCTTAAATAAAATGACTCATAATAATCAGTCAATTATTAATATAGTTGTGGATTAATTTAATAGTTGACAACCAGGGATTAATCGAATAATCATTGCAGCTCTTAACAACATAACTGTTTTATTAACATATCTAATATGCAATATAGTATGAATTTATGATAATGCAACATATAATAAAAAATACCAGAATACCATACCTCCTAAAAGACTCATGAAAGACCATACCCTCATTATAATCTAACACAAGGTTATGTTATCATGTTGCTAACTATACAATATATACATATGTACATGCAAATGTATTAAATGTATGATGCACATAGATGATTATGATGCAAACTTTGTGCTTTTGATAATGAATATAAAACAATAAAACGCAATTAGATATTTAACCAGCAAAGATAGCAAAACAGCAGAACAAGAATCTCAAAACAAATTTTCAGAAATTTAAATAAGATCTAAAAGAAGGAGTTGTGTTTGCTGCCATTATCACCACAGATCATTATTTAGAAATTTAAATATCATAATGAATCAAAGTTGGAATTATTTTCAATAAACAATCAAACATTTTGCCCCACATTGTTTAAATGAAGCCCAAAATCTAAGGTTCTCTTCTGATCATCTCTACAACAAAGTAAAGAAGAAAATCCTCTCAGTTGTGAAGCTGAAAAAAGAAATATTTGGTATTTTTTCATGAAAAACGATGTCAACAATTACCAATTATTAAAATAGTTGCTGATAATTTTTCTGAGGATCAATCCACAAATGATTTAGTTACATTTAAAAATCCTTTGCTATGCCTCAACAGTTAACACCCAAAATAATAAATATTGGCCATTTTCCTTGAGGCCGGTGAAAACAAACAAACACCAATGAGAAAACAGATCAAACCCAATGCTTCACAAACTGAATAAGGTAACACACGTGACTATTCGTGACCCTCTGACCTTCTGTCATTAACATGTGAGGCAGCATTTCTATGTTATGACCTTTAGAAACACTGCAGCCATTCATAGTTCAAACACAGTCCAATTATCGAGTTATGCGGTCTGAGTTCTCATTAGAAGTGTCCCACACGTGTGTAATATCTTCAGGATTACTGTATCATACGCTGCATTCAGTTTTCATATTGTAATGACCCGCAGCACACAGAAGGAGTCAGAGGTGTGAACATATAATTGGATTGTCCATCTTTCCAGTAATTGGACAGATGCATTTATACATGGGAGTATTTCACTATTAGGGGATATAAATAGAACTGTGTATTATCACAGGGGATTCAATGTTGAATGGCCGCTGGTGTGGGTTTCTATTTTTGGTTTTAGTTACTGTGGAAACCAGAGGGCTCTGCAGGCATCCAGTATTTGCTGTTGCTATTTAGTGCCTCTGCTTTATGAAATGGATTCCTCATTGCCATATTCTCAGTGAGTTCAGTGCAGATGGAAAGATTTGTTCATATACACAGAGATTATAATACTTAAGCATTGTGTTCTATGTGTTTGTAGGAGATTTCTCATGTTTTAAGGACTAGTTTACGACACTCCATTATTACTGAGTTTCCTGCTTCCCATAGTTTATCCCCACATAAGCCTGGGTGGAGTCCAGGGTCAATTGGGGAAATCCTGCCCACCAGGACTGTACTATTCATAAATTCATGTCCTTCCTAGATTCTTACTAACCATTAAAGTTGCTAGTTTGAAACCATTAAAGACTTTAGTGTAAATCAGCAGATGTCTGTAGTACCATCCAAATGAAAAGAATCTGAAGCATAATGTACTACGAGGTCCCAAAATAGCAATTTAAGGAGGCTGAATGAGATATTAAACTTAACACTGACATAGTATTTTTTGCTACTTATTACTTCTACTTTTACCAGATGAGAAGCAGAAGAAGAAAAAGTCAGTTGGACCTTTCTTAAAATCCACAAAGGAACTAAAGAACAATTTCACAAGATTGCTTGCTGATAAAAGAAATGTCTAGGGCTTTTACAGCAATTCATAATTTCTCAAATCTCGTCAGATTGCAACTTGTGTTATGTATCTGTCTGATTTGGTATATAACATAGAAAATGGCAATCAATAGTACACAGTTTCTTTAACACAAACTGCTGAACAGCTGAGGAATTATTTTGCTGACAAAGCAAACAGATTAAAGAAAACAGGGGTCTTTTCTGCTCAGTGAGTCGCAAGAACAGAAAATGTAAAGAAATAATGAGGTCTAACCTTACTTTACGGACTAATTGAAGTTTCTCCTCAGAGCTGTTCACACAGAGCGGCTGAGCAGTCAACATAATGGTAGAAGATGAACTTTTGCAGACTGGGATATTACCCCGATGCAAATATATCCGGTGGCTGTCGTAGCAAGTAGGCAGGCCTCTGGGTGCTGTGCCACCGCACCAAATATAACTCAGACACTCAGTCAGTGACAGATCTGAGGGGATAATCCTCACTCTTGCTTGTGTAATATTACCTGGTGTGTTCTCCCCCGTAGAAGATGGTGATTACTTTTACTGCTCTGACAGGTGGAACATTTTTAGTTTCTCGTCATGCTTACTATAATGCAAGTATGTATGAAGGGATTCACTTTAAAGCATGCAGTTTATTTCCAACCTGTCACTACTTTTGCACGCTCCATGGCTGTGTTAGCCCTACTGTTGCAATACTTATGATTTGATTGTCATTTTACACTCTTTTTTTATTCTCTATAAAGAAAGATTTGTTTTTGATAAGATCTGTATAGTTGTTGTTCTGCAGCTTTATTTATTACAACTTTGTTAAAGCAAAGATTGAGGGCTATATACTCATCCGGCTGCTATTTTAAAAATGTGTCATCCTTTTTTTTTAAATCTCACATTGCCATATCATGCTTTGGTTTGAAAATTGTAGTGGCAAATTTTTCAGCAGTGTGTTGGCTTTGAAAGAATTGCAATATGCTGTATCATGACACCAAAGGCAACACATCCTTGTTATACTCCAGCTGTTAAACACTTGTTGCTTCTCTTACTTTACTGTATCACAGCTCAGTATATTTTCCAGTCCTACAGCTCCTTCTGAAGTTACATTCAGTGAGCCGCTCTCAGATCTTTTGTTCAATATTTCATTTTAAGTTTAGGTTGAATATTAGTGTGGTGAAATGTATCTACATTTTAGATCATGGCTGTATCGGCAGACATGTAGGATTTGCGGTGATGACAAGAAAAGCCTCACAGATGCTTCTAATATTCCTATATCAGATTAGGATGCAGCATGTCGGCCTTTTCTCCCCTCAACGTTATCTTGATTAAAGCCCTTGCAGTTAAATTCACAACAGTCCACATCTTTGTGCCCTCAGGTCCTCGTCCACTATTCACCGGCTCCTCTGACAACAGGTTTGTCTACACACAAATCCTCTCTCTCGCTGCATCACGCTGCTTCCCCGTCTTGCACTCCTGTATTGTCCATGCCTGTAATTTTCTCCTATCCTTGTCAAAGCACAGCTGCTGTTCCCCTTCTAAAGACGCCCCATTTCCATTCTAAAAGTTCGTTTTTTACAGAGGAGCTTAATTTTTAAAAACCTTCCTTCAGGATTTTGCCAGATTTGTATGATTTTTTTTCCTGCAGAATTGGCAGATGGGTTTTATTTAGTAGAGAAATGCGCCTCCAGGCACAAGGTCCTCTTTTCTCCACATGACGCCATGTGCATCCTTAAAATGGTTTTGTACCATCTGCATATTCTCAGCATCGCCACAGACGCGGAGGAGGTCTTTTTGATTTCTTGAGATAAAGACATGCTTTTTAATGTGACAAAATGGACTAAAAATGAAGTAAGACTGCTAAGGACAGTAACAAGCATTAAGAAAAGGAAAATATTATTTGGTGGAAGCAAAAAAAAGGTTTCTATATTACTGTATTTTCACAAATAGCTGACACAGAATAAGCGATAGTAACAATTCTGTGAAAATGTATAATTTGATTTTAAGCCTATATCTTCATATACTACTATCATACAATAAAAGTGATATAAAAGCAAGCAGCATCATGAGGAGGAAAGTGGACAATGGATGGCATTTCCATGATCCACTTCATTTGTTTTCTTGTGAAGTACATAGTAATATGTGGGTGTGTGTGTGTGATAATGAATTGTACCTGTGAGAGAGCCGAGAACAGATAGAGAGCAAAACTAAATCAATGAGGCATCCCTTTGAGTCTAAATACTTATCCTTAAGCCCAGACCTGATGGGGATTGATGGGCCTCCTCACTTTGTTCCATGTCCTTGGGCTTTGAAAAGGATGTGAATACAAGCTGTGTGGATTGATGGGTGGCTGTCGGGGCTTCAGGTTCCTCTCTTATGAGCTGAGATGTAATTGATTTATGGAGAGCTGGTTTGAATCACAACAGGGATGTAAGTGTGCTGATTTAGCCACTTAACACAAAAACAGGGCCGCTGAGAGCACGTTGCTCTGTTTGAGGGGAACAAAAGAACATGCAGTAATCCACCTGCAACACACTTTCGGTGCTTCTAATGCCTACTGTGACATAAGGAGGATGCTTCTGTTCACTTCTTATCTGATGCACAGCGGAATGTTTCTTTTCTGTCTTTCCTTGTTCGACGAGAGAAAAAAAAATCTGGCCTAAATAATGATACTTGATGTTGTGATGCAGCGACAGCATAATTCACAGAGCGAGGGCTTGGATCATTACGCTTAACATATTAGCTTCAACCCTCGCTGACAGTCCAAGTCTGTGCTGCTGGTATAAGTAACCATGGCAACCAGCATCACCTACAGTAGGTTTCCAGAAGCATCGAGTGTAGCAATAGCAATGTCGTTTATTTAGCCACTGTGTGTGTGCATGTGTGTGCAGTGGTTCTCTAATGTGTTCAGGGCGTATGTACACACACACACACACACACACAGGGAGAGAGAGAGAGAGAAGAAAAATGAAAACATTTATATTAATGATCACACACACACACACAGAGAGAGAGAGAGAGAGAGAGAAAAAAATGAAAACATGAAAACATTTATATTAATGGAAACAGAACAGTAAATGTGCATCTATTTTGATGTTATGACACTGTAACTGTCTCCAAAAGACAAAAAAACAAAATCTGTATCTATTTTAAATCAGCTTGAAAACTCACTTTTTTTGGATTGGCTTTGTTGTTATTTCAGTTTGTTAACATGTGCATGTATATACATGTGTATGTGTTTCTAAATTTAAGTATTAATAAATATCTTGGGATTACATATTAGCAGGGAAATTTTATTGGTCTTTTTTCTTCCTTTGTTTTCTTGATTTGATTTAAAATATCATTATTCTCTTGAATGATTTTGTTTGTTTTTTTTCCCCCTCTCTTGATTATTGTTATCATGTTATCATTTTGAAGCTGCAAATCCTATAAAATTGACATGGGGTGACATCATTGCAAGAAAAACTCTTGAAGTAATAAACTTAAAGTCTCAACTAAAGTTTGCAGAACACCTTTTTTTATGCACTGATATGTTGCAGACTACTTAAATAAACATGATCTAACTAACTCAAGGGTCCATTTAATAGTCATTTTACAAGTCGTATAAATAAAATTCAAGTTGTTGCACCTTTATGCCACACACACACACACACACACACACACATAATAAACAGACAGGAAAAACTACTGACTCTGACCTTTTATTAAAATCTCAGCATGTTACCTGAGCATTAGTCACTTATGATATCTTTGTGTGTTACCCTGCTCGCTCAGCCTCTGCGTGTCTCCACACTGGGTGCGCAGTTACAAACGCCAGTTCGGATGTTCACATCTCACCGGCTGCTGTCCACGGTGCTGAATCCCTCCCCCACCTCCTCACGTCAGATCGGTATCTGCCAGGTCGAGTCAGGACCTCACTTGTTGCGCACAGCCTGCGATAAGACTGATCTCGAAGCCTGCGAACGCGTATTATATCACCTTTTCATTTTTTTTTTTTTTCTTTTTTTTTTTTTTATCATTGGTGACTGCTTTGCGCATGCGAGGAGGCGAGCTGAGGCCACTTGCTGAGACAGATGACCGCGTCGAGAGGATCGATCGCTCTCAGTGCGCACGGCAGGATATGCGCGTTTTTACATAAACAAGACATCCCGACCCGGCACCGTAGATTCCCAGGATTCATCACCCCTCACGCCTCTCTTCCTCCTCCTCCACCACCAACACCACCTCCTCCTCCTTCTCTACGTTTCACGCAACAGGCTGCAGCACCAAATGTGGAGTCTCCGCTGAGGGAGAGCACCACCTGTAACTGTGCCTGTCCGCGCTCCCGACTTCTTCTTCTTCTTCTTCTTCTTCTTTTTCTCGTTCTTTTTTTTCCCCATCCCCATGCCGACGCCGATCATGAAGAAGCAAAACATCCGGACCCTGTCGCTCATCCTCTGCATGTTCTCCTACTTGCTGGTGGGCGCCGCGGTGTTTGACGCGCTGGAGTCCGAGTCGGAGAGCTCCCGCAGGCGCATCCTGGAGCAGAAGCGCAACGAGATGAAGAAGAAGTACCGCTTCTCCGAGGACGACTACCGCGAGATCGAGCGAGTGGTGCTGCAAGCCGAGCCCCACCGCGCCGGGAGACAGTGGAAATTCGCCGGCTCCTTCTACTTTGCCATAACAGTCATCACCACCATCGGTAAGTTGCTGTCACGCTTCTGCCTCTGGGAGATGAGGGGTGATATTTCACTGCTGTCACAGTGGAGCGATTTGTGTTTCCACAGGAGAGCAGGTTTGTTGTGTCAGATTAATTGGGGAGGTAAAAAAAAAACAAAAAAATGGCAACACTTGCCATCCAAATGGCAACACTTGCCATCCAAGTGTTGCCACAGCGTGCATCAGTGTTTCTCTCATTTCCATCTCTCTGCTAAGGTTACGGACACGCAGCGCCAGGCACGGATGCAGGAAAGGTCTTCTGCATGTTCTACGCCGTTCTGGGCATTCCTCTCACTTTGGTCATGTTCCAGAGCCTGGGAGAGAGGATGAACACGTTTGTCCGCTATCTGCTCCACAAGACGAAGCAGTGCCTGGGCTTTCGATGCACTGAGGTGTCCATGGAGAACATGGTCCTGGTGGGCTTCCTGTCCTGCATTGGGACACTGTGCGTCGGGGCAGCAGCCTTCTCCCACTTTGAGGGATGGAGCTTCTTCCATGCGTACTACTACTGCTTCATCACGCTCACAACTATTGGCTTTGGGGACTTTGTGGCCCTGCAGAAAAAGGAGGACCTCCAGGAGAAGACGCCCTACGTGGCATTCAGCTTCATGTACATCCTGGTTGGGCTGACCGTCATTGGGGCCTTCCTGAACTTGGTGGTGCTTCGCTTCCTCACCATGAACACTGAGGACGAGAGGAGGGACGCTCAAGAGAGGGCGTCGCTGAAGAGGGACAGATGCCTTTTGGACGGGGCTCTGGGTGTCCACGTTGTAGGGGAGCCGGACAGCCACAGAGAGAGGAACAGGGGCAATGTGGCGCACAGTCGCAGCCACAGTACGCTCTTCCTCCCGATGGAGGAAGGAACCAGCCGTACCAACCTCATTGCTTCCCCTGCAGAGGAGCAGGAGAGGCAGAGAAGCCCCTGCAGACACAGCCTGCATTTTCAGATCAAGGCGGGCAGACACAGGCCAGAGTCGAGCCTCAGCTCCCTCTGCTCCTGTGTATGCTACCGTTTGGGGATTTGCGATAGTCCTTTCATGTCCCACAGTGAACACCACGGCTGCCATATCAACTCTGTGTACTACAACTCAGTCTCCTACAGGATCCAGGGCTGCTCGCCAGGTTCCAGGGACAACACTGGACTGTCTTCCCCAGGAAGCACGCTCTCACCCGGGCACAGCTTCAGGGAGTTCCCTCGGTCAAGAAGGAAGTCAGTGTAAAGAGCACTGTAGAGGGGGAGGGTGTTTGCACAGACAGTAAACTGTATTTTCAATGACACTGTATTTTATGTTATGCCTTTTGTGCATGTCAGAAAACACTGATTCTGTTCTAAGTTGTCTGTTGTGGCTATTGGAAATAATTTTATTTGTCACGCAAAGACGAGATTTCTTATCTGCTCTTCCCATGACATCATTTATGTTTGTGATTCTGCCGTTTCCCTCGCATGTAAGCCAAAGTGCAGTGCATGCTACCGAGAATGTATAGCACACAATGTGAATGCACGAGTGCTATGTAAAGATGTAAACAGTTGGGCTTTTAATCTACAGTTTCAACAGAAGTATTTTGGATATAGTGCATATTAATGACTGTATAACTGTTCAGTGAAGGTATGTGAAAGGTCCCTCAGTGGACTCTGCTTCTACTTTAGACAAAACCCAAACTTTTTCATGCCATAGCTAGAAGATGTCATTATACTTTTATATATATAAAAAAGCCTTAAAGAACTTCAACCAAGCACATGAGATATGTGGCTTCTTAGCTCAGTGAATTTAATAAATCCTTTTATTACTTACCATTGGGGGGGTCAGAATAACCTTTCTGTGCATTGTTAAGCAATAATGCACTCTAATATACAGAGATTATGATTGTTACATGAGTGATTCACATGTAATGGATGTAGCACACAACAGATATGTAGCAGGTTACTAGTAAACTTCCCAACAATCCTGGAAGAGTTGTCGCTTTCTGGCCAGGGAGGTGTTGTTTCCTCATGGATTTGGTTTGTAGTCAGATTCGATGTCTCTTACAGTATTGTTTTATTAAACCAAAGGAAAGGACCATTTAATGTGTGAGTGTTTTTATTTGAATCAAAATGTGTTAAGTGTTCAAGCAACACATTAGCATGAGGTTCTTAGGCTTTTGTGTTCATGCGTCTTTCTCTGTTCTGCTAAAGTTATTACCAGAGTGGCTTTTAATCTGGTAGGAAAATACGACTGACACAGTGGTACAAAGGAAAATAAAACAGATGTTACAGCAGGAACAATGGTGACTAACTCAGAGGATGATAAACCCAGTAAACATTGATTTGGAGATATGCACGTCAAAAGAGAAATAGGGTCAAAATGAACTAAATCTGGCTAAAAAGTTAATGTTTTCAGTCAGCTATGGACGTGACTAATGTGACAACATTTTTAATCGCTTCGCACTACATTATAATTATAGATAATAAATAAATGTTTTTATATATAACAAATATATAACAAATGTGAATGGAACAATGATTATATGTAGCCACATTTCTTTCCATTTTCAAATAATCTGCAAGTCACCGAATCACTGCTTACTGGGAAAATACCAGAGGTGAGATGTAACTAAATACATTTACTGAAGTGTTGTACTTGAGTAAAAACTTGAGACCCTTGTACTTTACTTGAGTATTTCCATTTCATGCATTTTTTAAAAAAAGATGTTGAGGCAAACATACTTACATATTTTGTTCTCCACTGTATTTATCTGACAGCTTTAGTTGCTTATGAAGTATGTTTATTGTTACAGATTAAAATACCAAACAAAATAACATCTGTTCATTTGTTTCCACTTTGACCAACTACAACAATAAAGAACTGTTTACACATAAATGCATCAGTATTAATAATTCAGTTATATAATTTATGATAGTGTAATAGTGGGACCATTTTTCAGAATTATAAGTATCTTCACTTTTGGTACTTTAAGTACATTTTGCTACTAAGTGACATTTTTAACACAGATCTTTTACTTACATTATAAAGCAGTATTTTTATATTACACCATTGCTCCTGCTTATGGCAGTGTGGCTACTTAAGGATCTGAATATGTGCTGCGCCATTATGAAGTTCTGGGCTTCTCCTTTGACTTAAGTGCACACTTTGGTCTGAATTGAAATCCAACCCAGGAGCCTTTATTGTATTACTTCTTCTAACCCTCCCAAGTATTCCTGTCTGTGTGAGCAATGAAGCAAATAATAAAATGGCCATAAACCACAGAAAGAATAAACTACCTCCATCCTCGAGTGCAGGGCCCAATATTTCAAGTCATTAGACGCCACACCTTCTCCACTGTCACCAGATAAAATCATGTGTCATAATATCTGCATGTTGCCTCCGTTTGCTATTTTTAAAACCTGTTTTCGGTTTGGAATGAGGAACAGAAATCATGGAGTCTTTACACAAGTGTCCCCAAGCATACATTTCACGCCATCTGTTGATCTGCTGGAATAGTAGGCTACTTTACATATAAATGTAAAACTGATTGGGCAATAGAATCTGAAATGGTGATTGGTTATGAAATGCCATCTGCTCTAGCTGCTCGGCGGGGAGAAGCGGGGACGTTTACTCTCTTCCTTACATTGGAACATCACACGCTCTAATTCTGTGTGCAACAAGTCAGGTTATGCAAAGCGTTTGATCGCTCCCAGACATTCAGGATTATCACTATTCTCTATGATCTCATAACAGAGAAAAAAGAAGGGATTTAAGACACAATAACTTTGAGGAGGTGGCCCTCTACAGGTGATAACACTGTGAAGAAATTTGACGGAGGCCACAAAAACGATTTAAAACATTTAGCCACTAGAGGGCAATATATGTCCATGATTTCATTTAGACTCAGTGCATGGTATGATGGCAGCATGCAAGGAGGAAAAGTCCAATTAATAACATTCATGGTGTCAGTTTATTACTTTTATATAAATTACATTTTGCCTGCAGCCCTCTGTGAGCAGCTGGAGATGTAGGAATTAAGGGTTTATAAAGTCTAAAGCAAAGACCTTGCCTTTTGATATCCAGCCCAGGCAATTACCAGACTGGCTTATAAATGCAGAACGGGCAGCAATATAAGTGAAGTTGAGACAATTTTATTTATATAGCCCAATATCACAAATCACAAATTTGCCTCATGGGTGTTTGCAATCTGCACAGCATACAACACGGTAGACTCTTAATGAGGAAGAACTCCCCCAAAAAAACCTTTAACAGGAAAAAAAATACATGGAAGAAACCTTCCATGTGTTTCCTCCAAGGAGGAGGAGCAGAGACATCTGATACAGAATAGAAAACAACAAAATTACAGTATAGGGAATTACGATGACAATATTATAGATGGACAGTAAAGGTGTAAGGTTAACATGGATCCAAGAGAGGCCTCGACAAGACAATAGGACAATATGGGAAAAGCAGAAATTTGGAGTGGATGATAGATCGGGTAAAAAGATCAGGGCTAGAATCACCAACATCAATACTTTATTTCATATTTTTTACTATTAGAAGTGTTGAAAGCACTATTATATAACACTGTCACATTTCACGAGATGAATGCATCATTATAGGCTGTTTCTGAACATACGACTCTTTTTACTATTGCCTGCTAATTCTCTTAATTGTGCATATACGCATGTTAAAACATAAAACATGTTTAATGGTAAATAACAAATGTTCTATAGCAGCAGAGCAGCAGAGAGTGCACGTTCATGTGTCTGTGCCAGAATGTGATCTAACATGAGATGGATCAGCCTAATGGCTATTGATCCCGGTGACGCTATTATCGATACTCAAAACAGGGCTTAGTATCAGTAGTATTGATTCATTGAGTGTCGATCTTACCAGCCATATTGGAAAGAGAACTAAATTGAACCCGTCCTCTGAGATAAGTGAATCTGAAATGTCATCCTCTCAACTGTCACGTGTCAGAGGAAGTTGAAGAAAAACACAGATGTAACTTTTGGATGATTTCTCTGAGTGCTGTGCTATTGCTGTACTGTATGCTTATGTTATCCACAGACCCTTTTCTCATTGACTGGCCTTGTTGCCATAATTTCATTAGATAATCAATATCTGTCAAATCAACATTTGTAGCTATCATTTCCAATACAAATTAGGCTACATTGTTCGTACTGAATACATCGATTCGAACATTAATTTTCCGGGAACCGGTTATCAAACGGACTGCCTTTGCATGGTACAAAGACAGTGCTGGCACAAAACCAGGACACAATTAGTTTACATTGATGGATTAAAGAAGAGATGCCTAAACATTTTTTAACACAGAGGATAAAACAACTACAAATTACATGGCATGGTGTGCTACGGATGGCCACTTCACATGTTAGTCTCATTCGAACGCCCTGAGATAAGATTTGCTTTTGAATAAAAAAGATGAATTTCAAAGACGTTAGAGTACAATCCTGCTCCTTTGTACAGTTCATTATCATTGCAGCATTTTCCATCCTATCCAGAAGGTAGAATTCATTCTGTCTGAAACAGTGTTCCTAATACATTAGTGTAACATAAAACCAAGAAAATCCCCCCTGGTGACAAAAGAATCCCTTCATCTTATATAGCCATTTTATTATCTGCCCAAATAATTTTAAGGTTTATTTTTAATTTAATTTTCTGTTTTTTTGTCCCTACAGACATGGATCAAAGTAAGATGCTACAGTACATTACCTGCTAAAATGAATGATCTTGAAAGGGATAGTCAAGTAGAGACTTGTCAAAATGGGATCTCATGCTGGTTGTCTGTTAACAGATAATTATACTCCTACTGCAAATTCATTTAAAATGTAAAAATGTAATCTGCTGTAAAGAAACATTAGGCCTCCCGTTATTTGCTTTATGTGTCTTGTTACTGCATTTTTTCTGTAAAAGTGAATAAATAGTTGGTATTTTCAGTTCCTCTGTCACATCTCAGGGAATGATTGTGTGTATTTTCCCTACATATATGTATATACACATATTTAGCATATGTCTCGAGATGAGGTTCATACTCTCGCCAAAAGGTATCGTGTGTGACACAGATAATGGGTCAATTTCAGAGTGTCTGCTCTGCATGCATCAAAAGCACGCATCAAAAGCTTTAAAACCAAATCTTTACTGCCATTGCTCATTGCTCAACAAACTCCCGTCTGATCTCTTCATTGTGAGATATGACACTGATGATTTTAAGCGTGTGAAGCATACAACGCAGTGCCTAGAGTTAAAATACTCCCTCACAGAACTGAGAATAAAAGCTGTTCATCAATTTCATTTTCTCACCACTTATATTCCTCTTAAATTTAACACGGCTTAGTTGTTGGGTTGGTCAAAATGAGCAACGTTTGTCGATAGTCTGAAATAAATATGAATAACATGTTAGCTGAAGTAATAATGATAGTAATGTCCTGCTTCCCATTAATCAATTGAACTGATATCATCATCTATATGATCACTGGTACATAATCTTCTCATCACAGTTGGCATCTAACTGAGGCAGCAAATAGTACATTTACTGCAGAACCTGTTCTTTGCTCGGGTATTTTCATTTTTCTGGTTCACTACCCTTCAGAGTAGATTTAACCTGTTTAAATTTGATTTGAATAATTTCCCTTTTTACTTTTGCATTATTCAGGGGAGCAAACAACATCACATTCATTTTGTTTGCAATAATATTATCTTTATTGTTTTCACTTGTCAATGAGGTACTAAATTCTAACTACATATTTTCTCTGATGTACCTCATCAACCAACAGCAGGATGGATTTCCACTAGTTTAGTACACTGTAAAAATGGACTATTTAATGTAAAATAGTTAGTGACTGAATTTGAGAAAACAACCGAGATGATTCTAACTTGTCATCTCAAATTCATTCAGTTTAAGGCAGCCTAGACACTCATGTTTTGAAGTTTCTTTTTACAGTGTACAAGATTGCTGTTCGTTTCAAACAAATTTAAAATGAAACAAATTTAAAATCACAAATGTTTTGATCTTCTCACCGGCAGGATAAGCCTGTTCTTGCTCTCATTACCACCACTGAGGTGCCCTTGAGCAGGGCACTTGGCCCTGACTGTTCCAGTGGCCTGCAGGTCAGACTGTGTTTGTCCTGGGCAGCTTCCAGGTGTGATTGAGTGTAATGTGCCTGTAAAAAAGGAGCTGGGCTCTAGTGAAACTTCCCTGAATAAACGTGAGTTAAAAAGAAACAAAGAGGAACAATTTGGCAGATGTATTAGAAATACTTATATATATATTATATAGATTATCACTTCTACGTGCTGCTGTAAGTAAGAGTGAGCCTCTTTATGAATGTGTCTTGTTCTTCGCTGTCATGCATTATTACCTTTAATTCTTAGAAGTTTTATGAATACAGGCCAAGGTCTCAGACACATGCTTAGCTTTTTTCCACTGGCAATGAAAACCACTCTTCGTCTTGAACCATCTTATAATTCATGGAAGTACGCTGAGTCAGAGTAACTATAAATGACTCGAGGGTTTAGGGGAAGATGCATAAGTCATGCAGAGTTAGTAGCTGCCGCCGGGAGGCAGTGACACACTAGATGGCTCGCACAATGTGCCTCCTATGTTTGCCCAGCTGTAGCTTGTTTGCCACCATTACCCCCACTCCTGGCTCCCCCACCTCCCCATCCTCTTTACTACTGCCACTACTGATCTGAGTATGAGATGGAGGTAGGCGATGATGAATTACAATTAGGATCTTTCTGAACACATACCAAAGAAGAGGCCAACATCAATACGGGATTTTTATATGCAGAATCTTTCATCATTCATTTCGGCACAAATGTTGACAGAGCACGCTGTAGCATGGCTCAAACAACACAATAATTAAACACTTACTTCACTGATATGTGAGCAAATAAATTGGACACTGACACACACACACACACACACACACACACACACAAAGGACAAAATAATCACATCCATTCTGCTGAATTCTCTGCAGGAAAGTCATTAATGGTTTTAAATGAGGACGAGCTGCCACTGATACAACTGATCTGTGTGTGAAATGGAATTAGTTGGCTGAGGATGACAAGAGGAATCTTTTATAGCCAATACTCATTGCTCATTGTGGCAGAGTAAATGATGCTTTTTTGTCTACTGCTCGGTGGTTAACAAATGGCACTGGCAGCTCACATTTTCTGCTTTCCATTGACATGTAATCAATTTAACTGATATAATCATCTATGTAATCACTGGTACATAATCTTCTCATCGCAACTGGTGTCTAACAGAGGTAACTACAGGTGAAGAAAGTACAATTTTTTCTGCAGTACCTATACTTGAGTATTTCTATTATATTGCATGCACTTCACACTTCCACTCCACTACTTTACAGGGAAATATATACATTGATAGTTTGACTTTATACTTTAATTCCAATATTTGTAAGCCAAAGCCATCAACTCATGATCAGCTTACAAAATATAATGCATTGTTTTACATTAAATTAAATTTATTTATTTATTTATTAAATTACCTAACAGCATGTACCCAATATATAATTGCAGTATTTAGAAGTAGCTCAACCTTGAGCAGCTAAAACATTAAAAAGCTGCTTTCATGTTAATGCATTTACATTAATAATGCAACAATTTTATATAGAAAATAATATAAAGAGGTCTCTCTGCATAATGAGTGCTTTTACTTTTGATACTTGTGTATATTTTGCTGTTAATTTCTGGATTTTTACTTACGGGGTGTACTTATTAGTAACCAGCTGCCTATTTACACATCCACATACAGAGAGCAACAGCATCATTAATTTGGTGTTTTGTTTGTGTCCATGTGATAATCCAATCTTCACTCTCCTTTTAGCTCTGTTTTTGGTCTTCATTCCAACTTCTGAGGGAAATATCTGGCTCTTTAGTGGCCAAATGCTCCACTATGCTCACCAGCAGTGTCTGTCTACAGTTGTCTACAGGTGCTGGGCAGGTAGTACACGTTTCATTAAAAGAGCTGTTTTGATAAAAATGGAAACAACACTGATGAGAGCCATGAGAGAAACAATAAGCTGAAAGAGGCTGTGGGGAACTGCTGACTGAAAAAAAAAAAAAATTGAGTTCTGTTTATATATATATATATATATATATATATATATATATATATATATATATATATATATATATATATATATATATATATATGTATATATATATATATATATATATATATCATAAACAGAACTACTAGCTAACAATCGATCAGAGCTGCTGACACTCACCCCACCCATCCCAGTGCCTCATGTTGGTCTCTGAGCAATTAGCCCGCTTGCATCCCAGTGAGTACACAGCAGATACGTGGCTAATCTCACTCCCTTTTCACTTTCTCTCTTTCCTTTATTGATCTTTTTATCTCCCGTTGAACAGGTTCCTTTTCTTTTTCCTCAGAGTTTGACTGTCTGACACATATAACTGGAGGTGTGACAGATTTTACAGCTCTTACACTAATTCCACTTATTTGCCTGTAAAGGGCTATTGTTGAGAAGTCAGTAATGGATGTGTGTGCCTTAGGCTGTCAAGTGTTTGTATGTGTGTTTGTGTGTGTGTAGGTATGTCTGTGGTGTGTACATGCTGTTTGTGTAGCTGCGTGTGAGAAAGATATTTCTTTTACAGTGATGTCGTAAAAAATAGACATTTGTTGCTCCGGAGAGGCGGCTCCATTTCTGTTTCACTGGCAAAAAGGTTTCTGGACACTTTGGAGATTACAGCTTTATGAGGGCGTATACAGCACAGTGTAAGTCTGTGACAGTGTGAGCTTATTTATGCAGTATCCCTCTTAATGTGTGCAAATTGTACTTATTCACAATAGCATACCAGGCAAGTGGGTGCCCGAGCTCCCCTCAAAAAGGACCTCCAAGCACCCAGTGAAAATGTCCTCATTTTTAAATTTAATTTCATACAAGTGACAAGATTCATTCATATGAAAATGTCAATAATTCTAATAATTTATGCAGATTCCACCAGTTAACCCCGTGTTTTGAGTGGTTGCTCAAAATGCACGTGTCTCAGTGAAAAGTTTTAAGTTGTACTAACCAAGCTTCTACGAATTAGCTAAACTACTAAGAATGGGATTATGGTCAACAACGTGGGTGTTACTAAGATGCTTCCCCAGACTTCTTCAAGCTGTTTTCTCTCAGACATTGTAAGGAAGCTTTCCATGCCTAAGTCGGCTAAAGACATACCTGGGGAACAGGAACAGACAAGAGGACCATCGGCTCCATGAGAAGTGAAGAGGTGGACGTTGGCTGTTTTGGGAATATTTGATCTTCTGTCATGAATGAGTACACATTTCTTTAATTTTACTGTCTATCAGTGAAGAAGTTCAGTATTATTGTTTCAAGTAAAAGTACACATACCACACAGTAAGAGTACTCCACTACAAGCAACATGCATTCAAAACTTTCCTTATCAGCTAAATGTAGTTATAGTAGCAAAAGTAAAAGTAGTCATAGTTTAGTAAAATGGTCTCTGTCAGTGTTTTATTTTATATCTGATGTTTCTGGATTATTAATAGTGCTGCTGATTAAGGTTGTGCTCATTTTAAGTACCTTATATACTGTTGGGTAGTGTAATCTACAGCAATGCATCATGGTCTGTGATCATCATGTGTTTGTAGACGAGACATTTGAAGAAGTCACTTTGGACATTATGACATTTTTCAGTATTTCCTGGTGTGTTATAGATAGATGCATTTATTTTTTCATTCATTGTAAGAAACAATTTTAAGAGTGAATTTAGTGAGTGCAAGTCATGATACTTGTAACTATACAAAAGCAAGGTGTGTGTGTGTATGTGTGTGTGTGTGTGTGTGTGCATGTGCTGTGAAGCTACATGGAGAGGTGGAGCTGTTTGGTGAAGCCCTTGAGCCTGTGGATAAATGTCTATATTCTGAATTATATAAATTAGGCTCAGCCTCAACGCAGCAGGAACCTTTAGTCACAATATAACTTAATGAATTGGAAAGAACAGAAGATGGACTGCATTGAGTTTAAAAACTTAGCACAAAGTAATCAATGCTTCTTGTTTTATTTTTTTCTTTTCGACTCGCAGCCAAAAGACTAATGACGCAGTTGCCGTCCAGCAGTTGAGTAAACACGACTGAGGCTCCCTGCTGGCTGCTGCATGCAGTGACCTGGGAACGAAGGAGCACAGTCGTGCTGACTCGGTGAATCTGAGCACCACAGAGGCTGGCTTGTCACAGTGCCAACCATTCGATTTGTTTAGAGACACAATATGGCCATCTTGGCTGTGAGCTGGAAAAGACGCCGGGGGAGCCAGTTCTTGCCAGCCAAGTTTCTCTTGTCGCTCTTTCTCTCTTTATTTTTCACTGTGAGACCACACTCTACAGGGAGCATTTGAAGACGGAAATGCGCTTTCATGGTAGATTCAAAGCTGTGATCCAACATGCAGTGTTCTCTGAAATAATTCAACATTTTGACACTTTCATTGTCTTTTGCTTGATGTATGACTTTCTGCCTCGTAGTATAATATTCATGTGGCATTTTCTTTTCTTTTTTACAGTCCTTTAAAATATGATTATTTTTACACACATTATTTCACTCTTTTATGATATATATATATATTAATGAAGACGCTGCTATCAAATAAACCTGTTTGAATTATTTGTGCTATGATAAATAAAAGCCATTATCATTTTTACATAATGACTGCATTAATCGCTCTGATAACAGTGTTATCATGAGCTTGATCTGTCATCCCTCTCTTCACCGCAACAATAGCTGCTAATAACCACTGTCAGGCGACGACAACGTTCACATTCATGTAGAAGTAATAATTCAGCTCCATCAAACTGGGGTTTTCCACATTCAGAGCCTCCACACTACACGGCAACAAGAGATAAGAGATAGAAACAATTAGGCACGTACGATTAGTCAGTGTTGAATCAGGAGAAGACAGCTTGAGTATATATTGATGGTGTAATTCTATAGTTTTGCTAGTGCGAACAAATCCCATGAAAAGACCAAGACTGTTCTGTCCATTCTGCCCATTCATTCCTACAGAATATGTAAATCTCTAAAAATGGGCCACAAATATAAAGTTTGATTGTTAAAAAAGGCAGAATTCTTGCCTGAAACCACTGGACACTGTAGATTTTAGCAAGCATTACTCAAACAGGAGTAAATCTTGAATTTGTTGGTGACTATTTTTAGCCATGGATTAATACACATTTGTTGCATTAGTAAGTATGGACAGTGTATGTGTGATTGACTCAACAATGTAATGAAGGAACACGTCATCCTGTACGACAGTTTGGCTCAATTATGTGTTTCTTTCATCCAGCAAGCTCTCTCGTTATGCAGACGGTGGCACATTGTATTTAAACTCGTCCAGATAATTAATCTTCTTGTTATTATGTGAATGCGTGCCGCTCTGCCTGCCTCTCCCTAACCCTCGCCCTTGGTGTTAAAGGATTTGTGCACCTAAATCATAAAACACATTTTGCCAGTTGCCCTTAGTATTCAGCCATGCCTCACTGTCAACAGCTTTCATTGGGACTATTTTCTGCTGAACAAATGATTGAAGAGTAACCTGTCCACAAAGATATCTGCAGATTATCCAGAGTAACAGGGGCATTGCCTCTGAAAAGACACATTGCTGTTGACTTTGTCAAATGTCATTTTGTGATGCTTTCAGCACAACAAACCATGTTTCAACCACCTTCACACATTGAAGTGGTAACAGAAGTCTCAGTAGAGGATATCTAGAAACTACCTGGCTGTTTAGATATCGCCAGGGGTAAGTGGTAAACTGCTGTAATACATATATGGAGGGGGTAGTGGGGGTTGGGTGAATTGACACTTTAAAGTTGTGCCTGTGGTTTCCAGAGGAGTAATTATTTTCATAATTCACATTTCCTTACAATGACAGGCTGAATAAAAAACTAAACAAAACATGTGTGACATCTTATTGAATTAGCCACTGCATGCTGCTATACGTTCACAGAGAGAACAACGGTTGATTCATTATTCAGTGCAGCCCAAGGTTACTGTGACTCTTCATTATTAGAGCTAATTTTGTCAAACGTGACAAAATAGTGAATGGATCCATTCAGTGTGCAAGTTCGACCTTTGTGTCCAACTATATGATGGAAAAGTACAATGTCAACATCAGATAAAGATGTAATGTACGTGGGTCAGTGCAAAAATGGGGTCTTTTGAAATGCGGTGTGTGTGTGTATTCATAATGCCAATATGAGGAACATGTGTGGAGAATATGTAGTCTAAAGTAAGGTGAAACATTACCACCTTACCAAAATCAACACAAAACAAAACGTTCCATCGAACTGCTTTAAGTACAATTTTGAAGTACTATTTTCTGCTACTTTATACCTATACTCCACAAAAATGTGAAAAAATGATGATGATCTTTTGCACTCAAAATATTGGCTATGTTTGGATAAAATACAGCGCATTGTTGTGATGAAACAAGTGGGTACCAATCCTTTTATTTTGTGAAGTGTTTACAAAAGAGCTGAAAAGAGCTATTATCTAAAAATTAATACAAATATGTGCTCACACCACGATTTTCTCTTCTTTCCTCTCCCATAATCATCTCAAAACTCCAAAGATTTAAGCTCAACTGTACCTTGACTAGCTACAGCAGTAAAATGCTTTAATGTATAAGTATTAACAATCCAATATACAATAATATATCTGTACTTGATGCTTTAGGTGCATTTTGTTATTAATACTTCTTTGTTTTTCCTTAAATGTGTTTTTAAATGCGATTCAGCAGAGTTTTTTTTTCTCTGTAATAGCCACATTCTGCAGTATGTTTTCTATTAAAAAAACACCCAACATTTTCTCCTCCAAAAAAAGAAAGAAAAACTTCACTGCCAGCTAGAGATAGAGTTTGAGTCTGTGTGTTCACTGGCAAAACATAAAAAGATAGAGTACAATATGCTGCAAGTATATATCTTTGAATTCATTGTTGAGGCTGACTGAAAATCCATTGATTTATGATCGACTGCTCTCTGCCTCTGTAAAAACACTGCAGGGTGTTGTAGGACATTTGCATGTACGTTACTTAATCGACTACGAGGGCACGATGATTGCTCAGCTAGGAAGTGTTTTTGTCACTTCAGTCCTTTCTTTCATGTTCTTGCTACCTAGTCAAATTTCCTGTGATGAAACCTAAAGCAAGTGCTGTGACTTTCCACTTGGGAGGCAGACTGTGGGATCTGGGGAATTGGAGGAATGAAGAAAGAGACCCACCGAAAGTGGGGAAAAGCAACAGTAAATACGAAATCTGGAAGAAGTGGGGGAGTAAACTTTCTGTTTACTAGAAGTGTGTTCTGCTAGAATAATTGCCAGGGAGAGAGACGTGAAAAGGTGTGTCAAGTGTGACCTAATTAGCTACGGCAGAGACTTTAACCGCGGCAGATTGTCTCTCAAGTGAATCGCAATCGAAGGAAATGCAGAACTGAACTACCTGTATGAATCAATGCAGAAAATCTTGCAGCTTCTCCATTTATTCTGCAGCTTTAAAATATTGCGCTGGTAAAATGGCATTAACAGAGCTCGTAATGATATTATGGATCTCAGTGAGATAAATGGCAAGTCTGGGTAATGGGGTACAGCTGATCAATACAGTTAGAAGCCAGCTTCATCGTTAGTTACACTGATGTCAAAACTTGCTCTCTCCCCGTTTCTTCCTCTCTCAATTTTATTTCATGTGGCTCATCATAAACTGCTTTAATTTATTTGTTTGTACTCTTCTCTTGCTCATCTTTAATCGCATCATTAAAATATCACACTCGTTCTCCCGTTGTCTTGGCAGCGAGGTTGAAACTTTTCCCCTGTAATGGGCTCGCTATTGAACATTCACTGGTAATTGAACAGTAATGAACTGTTCTGTGACCTGTGGTGTGTGAGTAATTGATTCTGAAAGTGGTGTTTGTAGGCACAATGTGTGTCTACATGTGAGCAGGCACTGTGTAAAAGGCAGCTGTTGTCACGGCCATGGAGGGTGCCGTTGCCGCTCTGGCCTATAGATGGTGATGCTGCACTTCCTGTTGCTGAGTGGACGCACCATGATTTCACTTTGCTCACCGGCCCTCCCAAAATGAAGAGACAGCTGTGGTCAAAAGCTGCGGGTGTCCACCTACTATAGATTATGGTTTGTTTTGTTGTGTTTGGGGATTATTATGTGTCCTTGGCATCTTTATTTAGTTGTTAGTCTACAACTTTTTTGCTGCCTCTCAATCTGTTGGCGTTGCTCTCATACAGTATTTCTAACCATATTCCTCATTTCTAGTATTTTGGCCACTCTGTACAGCAATTGTCCAATCATAGCTTAGAAACTGTAACTAGACATGGCCTCTCCGGCTTTGTCAACATATGGAAGCGTTGCGCATCGGGCCGGAGTAAGAAATGGAGGTGCTGTCTTTTTTTAAAATCAACTTTCCAAACCCCAAAACACATGAGCCTTAGTATAAGGGCTGTATTAAACAGTGTTTGTCTGCACTAATGTAAACTGCTATCTTTAAGAGTGCCAGGCTAACTAGCTTATGAACTACTGTACAGTACATAGTGTTGTTTACAAAGTTAAAGGTTACATTAGAACAATAATATTTCTAAATATAAAAAATGTACTATAGTACAAGGGCTCTACCCCAAAGCACATGGACAATGCTCCTTTATTTCAGTGCTCCTTTAAATCCATTTGTGTTGTCTGTTGAGCATCAGCTGGAGAGGATATTGGCTTTTTGTCCCCTTTGACCACTTCCATCATATGTATAGGCAAAGCTGGTCACTGTATGGGTTAAGCAAGATGAACTTCCGTCAGATAGGTTGCTGTTTGACAGTGGTTTGAAGTTGGGCCATGGGGGCTGATTAATTGCCTGAACAATCAACGATCTGGCTCCCAGACAATCGGTTGGATTTCTGGCATGCCAGAAATTATGGTCCGCTGTTTGAGCAGTGCCGCGTTCCGATTTCCCACATTGATTCCCACAAAGATCCATCATTATTTGACTGTAGAGAGCTTGTTTTAATATTACTGGAGTAGTATTTTACATGTTGGGCTAAATCTATTGCTCGGACAGCGCTGTGATATAAAACTGAGTTTTCATGCAGAACAAACAGACCCTGCTGTTTGCATCTTCCAGCCATCTGTGTCTCCATATTTCTTTTATTCTTCACACTTTCCATTTATAGTACAAATGCAGAGAGTCACGTTGCCTTTCTCTCTTATTGTCAACAGTGTGGAGGACACAGTCTCTTATTTGAATAAACTTGCTTGGATTTCTCAGTGTGAGCACCCACGTCATCACCGGTCGATTGATCTGTACAGTGTGAGAGAAAAAAAATTGCAGACTTAAAAGTGAAGATGAATAAAAACACTCTCCGCCCAACTTGAGACCTTTTCAGAGGCGTCTCATTGTAAAACAGACGAAAAAATGTAAAAGTTTTCAACCCACTCGTGGAATGTGGCGCAGTAAATTTGCCAGGCCAGACCTAAAAAGACTGACGTGCATAGCAACAGTAACTAAGGAGGGTGGGGCCTAGTGAATGGACAGTCGCTACCTCCCAAACACACTTTTGTCCTTTTCAGAAACTTCACTCTCCTGTCTGTCTGTCTTTCTGAATGTGCAGAGTAGCTGCTGCATTAACCTCCCATTCACCTCCCGGGCTCATCTCTTTCATTGGCCCTTCACTGTAATGGCCGTAGCGAGGTTTTGCCTTGAGCACAGATGGTGAACAACATGAAACTACGGGGACCATCCAGGCTTATGGCCAACTACTGCTCTTTGTGCAGGCAGGTAAACCGTTTTCTTTTCTTTTTTTTTTTTTTTTTTTGGAGTGATGTGAAATGAGAAGAGGCCAGACATGATGAACACAATAATCATCTGATGGATCATTGAATAAAGATGTTTGTTTTTTCGTCTCGCCTCTTGTGTAAAACAAGCAATTGTTTTAGAAAGTAAAAAAAAAAGAAAACGACATCATCGGCAAGGGAGCTTGTGATTTCAGCTGAAGCGATACGCAGTGTTTTATTCTGCAATTTGTAATGTGGTCACGTGTGTGAAAAGGGGCTGAAATGGATTTGATTGCTTGTGCTTTTTGGGAGTGATGAAATGGTTCGTCACACATTTTGACGAGTCGAAGTCATCGTGACTGTCGGTTTGCCATCATTCTCCTTCTCTCTCTCTCTCTGGGAACACTGGGACATATTATAGTGCATCTGAACACGGTTTGTATTGCTTAGTGATTGCGGTTCCCCCAAGGGTCAGTGATACCATGAATACAGACTATTCACTGTCTGCGCTGAGTCAGAGGAAATTAAAACAGCGAGAGATAAATCAGTGGTGAAAATGACTGCAGTATACTGTCAAATGTACTTTATATACTACATATGTGTATATGTATGTTGAATGCCTCACAGAGAGAGACAATAAAACTGTGACAGTCTGAAGTGAAGTGGAAGTTGTTGGAGGAGAAAATCTGTTGCGCTTTTTGTATAAAAAGTACAGAGTAGCCAACCTCTCAGGCACTTAATGAATACTTGACTGAGTGGGGCAATTACAGGAGATAGCTCCATTAAGCAATTTACATTTGCTCAAAGTTAGATTGCCTTTAATTTGCTCTGTTTGGAAAGCTTGAGAAAAATAAAGGCATATACATTATTGAAATGAGCCAGCTGCCTGGAGTGCAGACACTGTTAAAATATCTGTGGTGTCAACATGTTCACTGTTCTGTACCGGACATTGATCGGCGAATAACAGGCTATTAATGCTTGACTAACTCATGCAGTATAGCTCACGCAGCAACCCAATAAAAATCTTAAATGTCCTAAATGTAATGTTATATTTACACTGTTGGGAACCAGTGAAGTGTACTTATAGCTGCGAACAGTTTTCATAGGAGATACTTTCTGCTCAAGAAATAGCCACAAGGAAAACTGTTGACAGCGAGTTTGTGGATGAAAAAGTTTTGAGTTTTTCTTTTCAAATTGAAGTTTTCTTTCTTTTTTTTTTAACACTTTGAGCAGCAAATACAAAATTATGTTCACCTCCATCATATTGAGGTCACAGCAGAAGTTTTAGCAGCAAACATCAGAAAAACTTCACCACAAAGAACTAAAAGTATCTGCATGGCTAGACACCAGTCGGAGTGAGAAAATGTGTTTTGTGTGGTTTGGGTGAACTAAGGGTGCAAACAAATACATAATCTGGAAATGTGCACATAATGTGTCCTGTACAGATACTGAGCCCACCCCCCCGAACAGGAGGAGTCATATTCACCTCCACATCAAATGGCCCGCTTCTTTTACCTACGCAACACGACACACAAAATCATGAGGCTCTCTACTGACCATCCAGTTTGAGAGGTGTGTTTCATCCAGGAAATATTGTTTTGGTGACAGTGATGACAACCTTTTTTATCATGTTGGGTATCACTTGCATAATTAGCAACTTTGCAGAATGCTGTTGTTAGCATTGTTAGTATACTATTACTTTATATTTTTTAAATATAACTTATTTTGAAGGTGGGATTCAAATTCAAATCATTTTACATTATTAGATTAATTGCAGTACATAATTAAAATATATTATTTTGTCAGCATGTGAACTTTTAGATATATATGAGGAGTATAAATGGCCGAAGAAACCAATTTCATGCTGGAGATGCAGCAGAGCAGACAGTTTTAATCTGAAGATATGAATACAGATATTTTGAGGCATAAACAGATACAGATGCAGACACAGATGGTAGCTTTGTGCTACACCCATAGGGTGAACTGACCTTCTAAGATTTTGGGACAAAGCAGTAGAGACAAAAAATAAAAGTTCCCTCTTTTTGATGGCTTTTAAAAAAAAAAAAAAGAGAAATGTGATTTAAAAAAAAAACTGTGGCCTCACGCTGCTGCACCACCTGCAAACACCTTTTTTTTTTACTGCTAGCCATCATCTCCAGGTAAACCTCATAATTCTCCTCTATGCTCAAACTTGCCAAGGAAACTAAAACTTATATTTAAAACATAGAATATAATTTGGTGACGGGGTTAGAGGTGCTGATCTGACACCAGATGGTGATATAATTACTTTGTGTAGGGAGCGTCAAGGGCTGCCTAAATTCACCTGAGACAGGCGGCAGATAGGTGAAAACTGTGATAAAGGTATAAAAACACTGACAACAGAGGAGAGCGGCTTAAAGCACACAGACAATTACAGCACACACAGTCAGCGTGCGCCTGTTTCCCACAGTGAAATCTCCTATCTATGTTGTTTATGCTGCCGTGCATAACCTCGCTTAGATGATCCCATCAAAAACAACTACAAAGTGCTATCACATTAAAAAGCAGACTGTAAATGGACTTCTAATTGTTTTTGGGTGGTGTAAAAAAATGTTTAAAGGCAGCGTGTTCACAACTCTGGGTTATTTCTTTTGAGCTGTCACCATCCGTTGTTATGTATCTGTCATGTCTTGAACAGCTTCACCACTGCTGGTTCATCTCTTCATTCAGTTTCAGTTTAGTAGAATCTTTAAGATGCATACATGTGGATACTTTATCATTGTATAGAATCTTAAACATGCTCTGAGTTGTTTGATGTATGCAAAAAAAAAAAAAAAAAACGCTGTCTCTGGGCTCCACACAGGCAGAGACAGGCGAATTTATTCAGGCACAATTCTGAATGTGCTTTCAGGAAGATGATGTTCAGCGCTGATATGGGCTTGCGGACTATATTTTGCTCAGCAGAGGTGATTAAAAGCACTTTTGAGTCATGAGAATTACTGCTTATGCTTCTTAGCCTAATGCTCAGCCAAGAAAATGATCTACCTGGGTTTTTTTCTACCCCTCTTTCCTTGACTTATGCACTTAGGTTTGTTTCTCTCCTGCTTTTCTGTAATCTCTTAGGTACTCCCTTGTCAAATTCTCCCCAAATTTATCGTTTATTCTTTTTCGCCTTTGCCATTAGGGAGAAACACATCAGACTGCACAGACTTTAAACCGCTGCCAGTGGAAGGAGGGGATAGAAGCAGACGGAGGAGGGTGCATTAAAGACTTTAGAAGTGCTTGGGATAAATAATCATATTTCTATGCACCCACGATGCTGGAAAAGCACCATCTGGGACAGGCCACGGATTTGCATTACAATATAAATGGGAAGTTGCTGGAGCTGAAAGGGTGATGTGAAGTCATTCAGCCAGCCCCCTCACTCTCTGACAGGTCGCATCTCCCTCCCCACACCAGGCAGCAGGCAGGCAGGCGCGAGGCACTTTGTTGGCGCACGGTACGCTGGCGTACTTTTGTCGCTCCACTGCCCTCCCCCTCTTCCTCGTCTTTTTTTAACACGCAAGCTCGTCTTTTTTTAAATGCCACATCTCCACACACATGGAGCAGCCCGATAACGTATGCACCAGTGGCTTCTCTTTCAGATGTGATCTTCAGTGAACCCTCAGAGCTCTGTTCACATACGAGTAGGTGCACAGGAGACCAAGAGACGAAGCAACGAGGGAGGTGGTGTGAGAGGTGGTGCTGGTGGCATATAGGTACATAATAAAACTGCTATATAATCTGGTATATACATAACCTGCTGTACTTTTAAATGAGCCCACTCAGCTCACACAAATTATGGACCTTGTTTGTGTATTAAAAACGAATATTCGCCTCCTCATCTATTGCCAGTTGCCAAAACATGCAAATGCATTTTCACAAATTAAATTTTGAAAGCTAAAGGGCACAGGTGATTTATGTTTGTTTTATTGCAGTTTGTATTATTTTGCAGCACTTTCCACTTTTAAGCCCTCTGCTCATTTCCATTTTTGAAAAAAATAAAAACAAACAAAAGTTTTGACTCAACCTCACAGGTTGAGACTCCTGGATCTGACAGAATGCAAACAGATTTTGAATACTTCATGGAAGTTGGCACCACTTTGCATGACAGAGCAATGTTGGCAGCAGAGAGCTGTGGATAGGCATCATGTTCAAATGACTGCTTCTGCTCTAGTCTGACTCTGAGGATGCACTGAGCGTGCTGAAATAGTCTCTAAGTGGTATATTGTGTTTACCAGTGCCCCATAAGAGCCCTAACCAAGTGATTACGTTTATAGGATGAGCTTGTTGATTTTGACACATTACGATTGTTCAGTTTTTCCCACAGTGGTTGTTTCCTTTGCTTGTCTGATCCAATATTCAAGCAATATGATTTAGACCCTGGCCCTTCTCATGAAACTTTAAATATCACACTTGCTGTAGCACACATTTTGACAACGTACAAGACCCTTCTGGTTCTCTCTCATGTATTCATATAAGCTGTCGCAAGCCTCCGCGGTATAAATATGCATGGCAAAACACAGCAACAGTGTCAATGAGTTTCCCACTTCTCACACTCAACATGAGTCACACGGAATATGCAGAGAGAGGTTTAACTAAAGTTGTGAGTTACCAAACAATAGACTGAGCCAAACACTGAAGGGTGAAAGGTGGACGAAATGTTACTCAGTTGCCTGCTGTTGTTTTTAGTGCCATTAACAAGAAGTTAAGTGCCTTCTTGTAAATTAAAACACTGCTATATAGAGGTGATATGAATGCACAAAAAGTCAATGAGGAGACAAAAATGGATCTTAGCAGATGCTGTGGCAAGAAATCCACCTGAGGCAGTAATGACATGATGAGACAGTCGGTGTTGGGATTCCCACCAGGCACTGATGAATTTGTCTTGGAAATGGAGGACAAACTAACACTTGTGTTCTGTGGGTTTTCTTGAGTTGTGTGACTTCACACCTCAAATGCAGATTGAGAACCAGGAGCAAAAATAGAGAAAGATAGACTGGATAATAGCAGCCTTTGTGGCTTTGAAATATCACATACTAATGGGTACCATTTTGCTATTAACTTTGAAAGAAACGTGATAAACCTTGCATGGAGAGACAGTACCCCCCCCCACACTGAGAGAGGTGAATACATACATTCGACCTTCCTCTGAAAGAAAAAAGAGAATTGTAATAATGGAAGAAAAAAAAACTAAAATGAAAGCACAATTATTGCTTTAGCTTTAAGAACATTAAAAGAATAGATTTGCTTTGTCCCTTTTCACTGCTCTGGATAATTTTCCATATTCTTTGCAGTCATTGTAGAATTGCTGACAACTCACGCTGCACTTTGCTGCTTTGTTGTTTTTTTTTTTATCCTCCAAATATCCAAGGTAGATTTTTTTTTTCTTTTTTTTTCTGTTGTAGCACTTTCTTTAAACATTACGGAGGTGATTCAAACGCCTCACATTCATTTTGGAATTATTTGTGTGTGATCAAAAGGAGGAAGCAAGACAAAAAATATCACAGACAGTACATGCAATGGCAGTGAAACACACTGTTGTTTGAGGTGTGTGTGTGTGTTGGTATCTGTGTGAGCATGCGAATCATCAACAACAAAACCCATGCTGGAATCAAAACACATTTAAACAATAATTGATATGGCATGTTGTTCATGAAATGAGATTAAAGAATTGCTTCCTGAAAAAAATACTTGGCTAAATCACATTGTGCACACACACACAGACCTCCTGGACTGTCACTGGACATGATAAAGCTTACATTACATAACATTCATTAGCAGATAAAATGTAAAGATTTCCACTAGCTATGCCAAAGTTCCCCACTGTTCTTTTTGCCTCCACTAAGTTTTCATGTTAAAGTGGTCCACTGCTCTTTACTGTGCTTGGGATTTTGTGTCAGCTCAGCTGATGCTATTCTCAGAGCTGTATTAATTCTTAGCTCGCTTTTTGATTTGCCTCATTTAAAAGGTCTTTGGTTAATTTAATGGATCGCAGAGTGAGTTTTTCAGAGTACTGCTGGGTATAAAAAATTGCAGACAGTAACCATACATCATTTATCTAAAAATACTTCTTAACCGGAGTTGCTTTTCTTTAAGTTGCTCCTGCTCCAGGGTGACTTGTGCACTCACTACAAGCAGACTGAAGGTCAAAGTAAAAAATGTGTCATGTCTGTCACGGCGGAGTCCTTTGCATCACATTACAGGTCCTGAATCCTCCTGCCCAGCTGCCTCTCATTGTCCTGATTACTCCTCAGCTGCTCCCAATTGCTCTGGTTTATTTTAGCCCGCATTTACACAAGGTCAAAGCGGGAGGAAAGATCTCCTGGTTACCCCCACTGCTAGTTTTGCAGTCACACTATTTGAACAGGCTTACTTTTGTTTTGTTATACAGTTGTAATCATGAATCATCAGCAAATTAAATAAAAAAACAAGCTGAAACAATGTGTATAGCTTCTGTTAAATTAGCTGAATTGATTGTATTTGTGTATTTGGGTGATTGCGTCTGTGTGTTTAGGTTAGCAGAAAGACTGGAAACAGGGAACAGCTTTGCTATCAAACTTGCTCTTTTATACAATTAATACATTTTATCTTGTTTATTTAACCTGCAGAAAAACTGAAGTATAAAAATGACTATGAGTTCTTGGTCTGACCCAGTAACTTCCTGGAAGGTACAGCTAAGTATTACTGTACAGAAATGAGAGAGGTGTCTCAGCAAAAGTGAAAATAGATGTATTTATAAAATGTTGAACTACTCTTTGAATAGTGAATTTAAATATAACCCCATCACAACATTCAATTTTTCACTCATTTTTTTTTTTTTTACTATTTTGCATTTCATGAACTAGTAATTTTACATTTTTATTTTCAA
Source organism: Scortum barcoo (assembly GCA_023238725.1). Classification (NCBI taxonomy): domain Eukaryota; kingdom Metazoa; phylum Chordata; class Actinopteri; order Centrarchiformes; family Terapontidae; genus Scortum; species Scortum barcoo. The sequence goes on from CM041549.1 coordinate 17,650,301, forward strand.
CTCTAAAGACACTGAACAAGACCATCTGGCCAACACAAAAAGAGGAATGAATAAATTAAATGATAATAAATAATGTTTTATCTAACAAACTGGCCAAATAAATATATAAGTGAAGGCAAAACACAGATAGCTTGTCAGCCTTTTAATCTCTCTTACTCAGTATTAGTGCTCAGTATTTCTTTCCGTATTTTTCCCACTCAGTCCGTGCCATTGTTAGTAAAGTGACCGTCACCTGTGTGTGTATGTATAAGGGTGTGTGTATGCGTTGCTGCTCATGATAAACATCTGAATGATACATATATGTAAACTCTTATTTAGTCGACTTTGTCAGGTCGTCAAGTTTCACTCCCTCCTCCTGCGTCCCTGCTGTTCTACAGTTTTTCAGCCCCTCAACTCATTTAAGTGAATAACCATTAAATTATATCACCTGCCATCTTGTCTCTGCATCTGGGTATATTCCTGAAAACTGTCAAGTTCTGTGTTTAGTTAACTATTCTTTCTGGCATGATGTTGCGCACACTTTTGACCTCTTGAGGTTGATACTATGTGCAGAGGCAGGCAACAGTTCTTGTCTTGAAGCCCTTATTGCTTCGACGACAGTTTCTGCTCATTTGTCTCATAAAAATAAACACAAAACTAGTAAAACCTTGTCTCGGTTTTCATTAAAACAGTACATAACTGAGGCAAAGGCATAATAACCAGCCACACAGCGAGATAACAGTGGTGGTATTAAAACGGCATCAGCAACTCATAACTGTGACTTTATAAACAGCCACTTCCAGGGAGAATTTATTACTTCCACACTGTTTATTTGCTACTGGCCTGGCAGAGGAGTTGCTCACCACTGCTGTGTTTAAACTAACTCGCTACGGTGGGACAGAGAGTCCACCGCATCAATCATTTTGCACAAACAGACTGGCCACTTTCGTGTTCAAAATGAAAATGCGGAGTGATTGATTTTCATTAATTAAATAATTTCCTCGCTTTGAAGTTTACCTTCATTGTGGCGATGCAGGCCGAAGAGCGTACTGGAATTTAAGAGGGAGGTAGCCGTGGAATGAGTAACACCTGAAAAAGTAAAAACAGAAAGAATGAAAAAGAAAGACCAGTGCCTAAAGCTGTGCTCTGTCTGTAGAAGTAAAGTGGAATTGCTGAGATGTACAGTGCAAAAGTGTACTCAGTGGTTTAACTGCACTGTGATTGTGTGTGTGTGTGTGTGTGTGTTTGTGCGAGCAATTGTGGAGACCTGCTGCACTCATGTAGCGGCCTCACGCTCATAAATCAATGTCGTGTTTTATTTAGAGACATGGCCAGCTCTCTCCCAGTAAACCCCCCCCCACCATATATCTCTGAGTAAAGACAGCACACATGAACATCACTAGTCATGGCTTTTGTTATCAGCCAACTCATCGCAGGAGCCCCTACAATTTCCTCGCACCCCCCAACCCCCACCCCTTTTTCCTCATTCTCTTACTCTTCTCGCTTTCATTTTGAACGCAGCATCCCGTTCTATTACCTTCAGCTGTGACATTTACTCACTCTTTTATGATGAATTCATAAAATCACAACAATGATAGCACACTGAGAGTGCTTTATGGAAACTCATTATAGAGTATCTATCTCTGCCTGTCTGTCTCTCCCCCTCTTTCTCGAAGACGCACACGCAGACACACACACACACACACACACACACAGACATGACATGCACACATTTTCTGTCTTTCCACCGAACACAAAAACAACAGAAGCAGCACGCTGATGTGAAAAGTTTGGCTGCGAGCTCTCTGTGGAGTGTTCTGATAAGGCTATCAACGCTTGGCTGGCTGATACACTTGGTGAGGCTGCAGTCGTATTTCTCTGAAATCCTTTCTCAGATCATTCAGACTGTCTTTTTTGCCACATTAGGCTGAATGTTGTTGGTTAAAGGAGAAAACAGCCTGCGACGATACAGACTTTCAGGGGTAATATTCCAGATATTTTACATTAAGTGAGAAATGACCACCTCTGAGAGACATTAGTCATGCTGCGGTGACAAATACTGAGGTGAGTACTATCACATTTTCGTTGCAGTGTATGTACTTCAGCTTATCTCCACTGGCATTATTCTTGCTTTGATAGGAACTACGCTGCGCCATTGTTTGGCATGTCTTTTCTTTGGGAGAATTTAATTTTGCAAGAATGTCATGCATCCACAGAACGTGTCACGCTGAACATGTCACAAGACGGCATCAGTCTTTCGACAGGAAATTGGAAAGTCCTCCCAAGTTAGGACAACATCTAATTCACACAAAAACACAACATTCAACACAGCACTGTGAGGAACACCCCCCCCCCGCCACAAACTCTCTTAGTGTCCACTTTGTACCGAGGACTCAGCAACGCGAGGCTTTAATCCTGCAGCATAATGTTTTCCCTTGCTTCTTACATCATCAGCTCAAACCTTAACTGACCTGAGCAAACATCCCCCTGATTCCTCACAATCACCGCAGCCCTTCCAGGTCCGCCCGTCCCAGCTATATTACCATGCTCTCTGATTTGATGAGAAAACTCATGCGTCCAATATAACCCGAAGGCTGAGTTTCCATTACCAGCCCAGCCGTAACTCAAAACTGCATGCTTTTGCTGAGGCACTTCTGAGCAGCACTCTCACTTTTGTGGGTTTAAATCGGAGCAGAGGCAGATAAGACCCAGTAGCTCCAGGTGAGCTCACCAACAGCAAGATCTACATCATCAGAGGGTGGCAATACTTCAGTTAAAAATAGTTGTGCAGAGGTGTATTGCACAAACATGTGACATGCTTCATACTTAAGTAGACTGGGCTTATGGTCTCGTTGCACAACCCCATCTTCTTGAAGTTACATTTCCATGCTATTAACTTGTTTTCCTGCTATGTTTTGGGGGGAACATAAGTACAACTTGGATTATATTCACTGTTGCTGTTTGTGCGTGTCAGAAAGAGGAGGTTTGGGTGAATGGTGAGCAAGAAAAGTCAGTCAAATATTTTTACTTTTTCAATATAGATATCTCCCCTTAAGCTCAACCAACTTTGCTTTGAGTGGCTAAACATAACCATAAGCGAGACTAAGGATCTACAGCTTTGCTAGTTCCTCTGTGAGGCTGGACACAGCAGTGCTTTGAGCTAAATGCTAATGTCAGCATGCCACCATGCTCACAATGACCTTTTTTTTTTTTAACCACCTAACTTAACCATGTTAGTTTCTTATTTAATAACAGTGTTCCCTCAATATGAATGGAGATAAAGTTACCCTTAAGCCTCTATGGCATGATAAAACTACTACAAGAAATATAAGCATACTGTACTAATTATACTCAACTAATAACTAATATGACGCAAAAAAAAAACAACAGAAAAAGAAAATTTCCAGGCTTTGTATTTATTCACAACAAATGGCATTCCATAAATATTGATTTTCACAATGAATGGAGCCCACCATCTGTGGTACCCTCAGGTGGTCAAGTAGTTTGTTCCACAGTTGGAGCACTACTTCTCAGGAAGCAGAGTCCCCAGTGATGTGGATCTATAGTCCTAGGGGCTCAGGGCAGCAGAAGGTTGTTTGACTAAAGGGTGTGCATGGGGAGTTTGTGGGGTTACAAGTTTCTTGAGCAGAGGTGGGTTTTTCTGTGTATAAACTGGAAAGTCAGGACATCACGTTTGAATTTTGTCCTGGAGGAGACAGACAGCCAGCACAGGAATACTTGACTGTGCTGTTTACATGTTCTCGTCAGCACTGATCTGGATGTACTGGAGCTTCAGAAGACTTCTGCCAGACATAACAACCTTTCTGCCTGAAGGGGATAAAAGGCCTGGGCCTGCTTCTCTGACTCTGTCAGAGTTGGACACAGCTCTGAAATGCTGCTCAGACGGTAGATAGAGGATTTATAGAGTTGCATTATGTGGCTATCAAAAGTCAGATGACAGTTAAGTCTAACAACTAGACTGATCAATGAAGAAAACAAAATAATGGTTCCATCATGTTCCATTAGGAGGTCGCTCATGACATGGTGTAAAGATTTTTTGGTGGATATAACAGCTAGGACCCCTAGAAAAGAGTTTTCAAGTGGTTTACAGCTTGGCAGAAGCTATTTTTGATCCTGTTGGGCAAAATTTCTATGGCAAGGGTTAGCATCTTATGATGATAGCTGCAGAAAGAGGTTGAATCTTTATATGGAGATGGAGGACTGCTGACTTGGTCAATCAGTAGAATGAGAGAAGATGTTCGATTGGAAGTGGGAAGGTGTGCAAGGATACATTTGGGTGTTTTTTCCCTAACTGTTTGGTGACACCAGTTAAAAGCTAAAGGGCTTGAGGGTCCCAAGGAGAAGTTTGAGGACCATATTAGCAAAGGCAGAGACCAGAAGATAAGATGGAGGTTGAGGTGTGTAATTGGCTGTATCAGAAAGAGTGAAAGAAGCAGTTTGTGGATCCACAGACATTTGTTGTAACTTGGCCAGAAGAAATGCCACACTACACAATGAACCCCAACCAACCATCTTGTTGGTCTTGACCTATATGACATGAGCGAGTGATTGGGCACAAGGGGCCAGAGACAGACTTGAAGAAATATCGACACCAGTATATCAGAGCATGCTGTAGGCAAGAGGACGCAAACATTTCAGACATGGTAGCCTTTCTGTCACGGTGACATGCGCTGACCTAGATGCAGCATTGGTTGTGGTTCACTTGCAGTTACGGTCATAAACCATGAATTTGTTTGGGACCAAACACAAACAGTGCCAGGACTATGTTCTCTGGCAGCATTTTTCAAGTGAGGGAATGATTTTGCATGCAAGTTATAGGGAGTTGGTCTATTTTTATTTTGTTTTTTTTTTTTTTGTGGTAAGTACGTTCAGTAATTTTTGCTATCTGGTAGATACATCCATTAAAATAATTTTCTCATTATGTTAATAAAAAATGTTGCAAATTAGTTTATAAAACATAATTCCTGGGAGAAAACACTATACAACAAAAAGTGATAAGTTGTTATGTCTTCACATTGTCCCAATCTATTGAATCACACCATTATTATGATGCTGTTATGTTGTATTGTTGTACTGCCTGTTCACTCCCTTGCTGTATTAAAGTAGCCAAAAAGAATCTTCCTATATTGCTTCATATTAAATGCAGTAGGCTGGAATATATTCCAAGTAAATTTCCAAGTAAGGTCTCAAATTTTTAATACTCGCTCATTCGCATTCTCACATGATAGCTTATATATAGACACACTACACACAGGCATAAAGTGATGCACACACACACCATACATACACACACACACACATCCAGCCAGAAAGACAAAGCCCATAAATAGTAGCACTTGCATGAAAGAGATAGCAGGAGAAAGTATTTCTGAAGGTGGTTTCTGGGTTTATTTGTGTGGGTGTGATGGGATGGCAGGTGCTATATCTGAATAAACTAGACCTAAGTAAACAACACAGGGATAGCAGCCTCAGCACTGGAGCCAGTACAGAATTAAGAGGGATTAGAGACATTTTAAGGAAAGTCAGGGAATGATTTCTAATCCCTCTCTGCCACAGATCACTTTGATTCAAAGAAAAGAAAACACAACTTGCGTTAGATGTCATTCAAGACAAGACAATGTTAATTTTTTTATGCAAACTATTAGACCTCATTATTCTTATGTCTCTGATACATTCTGAATAAATTGCACAAATGAATGTAGGGTGCAGAAAAGAACTGACAGAATTGGTCTGGCATGGATCTCAGTGAATGAACACGCATATACTACAGCCTCGCCACGGCTAGATGAAATAGAGCCAGAAGAGTGAAAAGAAGGCAATTTTCTGCCTGTGGTGTGTGGAACAGAAAGTTCTGCTGTGGTACCAGTTTAGTCATTTTCCAGTGACACCAGAGGTAAGAGCAAAGTGTCGGATGGAAATGACACCGGAGCTGCACACACTGGGGATACATCAGGTCTGTAATGGAGGAAGATTGAGCAGATGCGAAGGGTGGGGGATTGGGAAATGAATGGCTTGTGAGCAGATACATTTTCCTGACCAGTTTTCATCATCAGTCCTCATTCACTATTTTATTTCTCGGTCAGTCTGTTTTTTTTCTTTGTCTCTCATTCCCGTGTTCATTTACCAGCATTCATCTGTATTTTTTTTCGCCTGTCCTCTCCTGAGATAAACAGACATTGACAAGACAGAAGGATCAAGGTTAAAGAGGATTTTACAAAACAGGAAACAGACATAAATATCTCACAGTAAGTGTTTAAAGAGTCTTCTCAGCCCACGCATGTGCAAAGAGAGGATGTGTGCAAGGTCACATTTCCACTCATCAAAAGCGTTTTATGAAGGTATAATGCAATGATTAGCAACTTGCATGGTGATGAGACCTAGCGGAAAAAAAGTGCTAAATGCAATGATGGCTGTGTTATGTGTTTGTGTGTCCGCACACTTCTCTCTATTTCTCTTAAGTCTCTAGTCTGACATTGAGAGCAACTATGTTCCATCTGTGATCAGTGTTTGTGTTAGCTTCCAATACCAGGTTTCCTCCACAACATCAACAGTTCCAATGCCAAAGTTCACTGGTGGTGCAGTATGAAGTGTGCCCTGTGTGTAGGGAGGTGAATGTTGATGCTGTGGAGTTCACATTCAACCACAGACCTGCAGCTGAAGAGTACTCATGGTGTCAGTTTTGTTTGTTAATAAGAATGCAAAGAAATGTTGGATCCCAAATCATCCAACAAAAACTGCAACCCGAAATGACTATCATTACTAAAATATTGCTTTTTCTTTGCACTTTCAGTTTTCCTTTTTATGGTAAATGGACAAATGGTTCTCTCTTATTGGTTTGATAAACTATCAGTCATGTCCCGTGGGGAGCTCTCAGGAGTGACCATATAACTCAGATGCTAATAGCATTACTGCAGTAGAGCCACCTAAAAGTTTCTCAACTTGTTGGCTGATTTGTTATCGCGTAACCTTGTTCATACCTCAGCCAGTTAAATCTGGATACTCTTTTTAAAGCTTTATGTTTTCAGGATTTTTTTTTGCATGTCTTCAACTACACTGAAACATCTAATCAGTGGAAAATAAACGGCTAAATTTTCTCTTGTTCCTCTTTTGTTCAGCAAACAAAAAACAGTTGATGAAAGCCAACATGTTTTGAGCGGTGCGGCAGACAGCCCCAGCTGGTTAAACCTCTGTTGCTCTCCATCATCAGAGCAGAGAAAAGGAAGTGGGCTGCAGAGGTCCAGTAAGCTCACTTCTGTCCTCCAGATCTTTTTCACTCTTGAGGCAATTTATCAGTTTTCTCGCAGCTCCCTCTGGAGCTGCTCATTATGCAATTTACTGTAATGACCAGACATGTGCAGTAGTACTCCTCAAGACCTGTAAACAGACTTTGATGTGTAAAACCAGTTCCACTTTAACGTTTGTCACTTTGTTAACTGTAACTTTGATCTTTCCCAAATCTCAACCAAGTGTTTTAGTTGCCCAATCACATCTTTTTTTGTCCAGATCTCTTTATTGCATTTTTGTACAGGTTTAAAACCAGTAAAATAAATGTACATGCTTAGGGCCTATGAATTTTTAACACCATGAAAACCCAACTAGTAGCACCTACAAGCCCAACCACATCATAACCATATAATAGCAACCTTTCCATAACCTCAACCATACTGCAGTTGACAACTGCAGACAGTACAGAAAGTGAAAAAAAATGTAAATAAAATTAAATGCATTGCAACTGTTTATTTTTTAGATTGACCAGGACTTAAAATGTACTTTTCACATATGCATAACATAGTCTCTGACATCTGAACATCTGTCAGTTAAATGCAATCTAATCTAATCTCACCTAATCAAATTTATTGTGCTGTTGTCAAAGTGAACACTGATTTAAATGTGCAATGAAATCCTTTAAACTTGCACCAAACAAGAGCTGTGCAACATCAGTCTTAGGTGTTACAACCCTAATTAATGTATCCATAATCTTGGCATTTAGGTACGTCTTGAGGCCTCACTAAACAGAGGAGCTGATACAAATGTAACTCAACAATTCATTACACACTCAAACAAAAACATAAAAAATAATCATCCAAACTAAATATAATTTTAAGGGGAAGAGGCATGAATACTGAATAATTATTCACAAACTCCTCTAATTCATAACGGCCTCCTCCTTGAAAACAGAACTTAAAATTCGTGAGAGCACACTTCTTCGCTGACTTCAAAGGCTAATGTTTTAATGTGTATTTTAGTGTTTCAGTGCTTTAAGTGTCAGTGTAACTGAAAGTGTATCAGGGTATATTTTTAATCTGCTACATTTCTAGAAGTCATAAGATTGCCAGTTTTTTTTTTTTAAACAACTAATTGCAGGCTGCTTCTGAGAGATCAAAGATAGGATTTGATAGCATTTGTCATTATTTTTCCTTAAAATGCAGTAAATGTATGTACTGTATGGTTTTACTGTGTTTCTTACTTTTTTCTCTCAGATCATGAAATATACCTCTGAGCTTTTGACAAATTATGATGGAAAATGTTTCTGACACAGATCCATGTGATTCTCTTTGACCCTGTAAAAAAAACTAATTGATTAGATGATATGCTAGTTTGAAACATGCAGCTAAAATAGATGATGTGACGGCCTGGTCTTAGGGGCATACCATGTAATTGCAATACTCTTGGTTCAACCCCCACCCGCAGCAGTGTCTCTACTGCTACAATGAAATACCCTAAAAATGCCTAAAAAAGTAGATTAGTAGAGAAAAAGACATAAGTCAAAAGTATGACAAAAAAACATGACACAAGTTATATTCTAAATGTTCAATAACTTATTTTAATGTAAATCTGAAATATCACTAAACCTGTGTTCAAAAACTAAAAGAAAAATGTTGTTCTGAAGAATTTTAGAGGATACACAATTGCATACAAAGTCAAAGAAAGACACGAGTGGGCGCGAGTAGGCGCAAATTCACCCAGGGCTGTGCAAACTTGAATATGAAGAAGTCCATGTGAGTTGAAAATCTGGTATCCTGGGGTTCATGAATTTCTGTTATACATGTACGTACAGAGACAAGAGTGAAAAGGAGAGACTGGAGAAATAACGAAATATTAGCCGTGAGTTCTGGGATCTGTCAGAGGCATTTCCTAATTGCGTCTGCCACACAAACACACACGCGGGCATACTCATATCAACAGTTGGGGTTAGTTTCAAAATTCAAAGCAATTCATTAAAGAAAATCACAAATGTGGACTCCATGGTGGAGTTACAGCAAAAGTCAGGGCACCCCCAAAAACATGTAGGATTCAACTTATGGGGAAAGTAAATGTCTGTATAATGATGTCTTCATAATTTAAAAGTGAGGAAAAATGGCAACAAGTTAAAAAAATGCCAAAATCATCACCAATACATTGCAGCGTCCTCTTCCGGAAAGAAATCGGGATGCGTTTCAGGTGAGTGTGTTTACAATCTCAATCATGAAAAAAAATAAGTCCACCTGTCACTAGTGTGCCTTTCACTTTACTGCTTGGCTGACCGTCCATTCTAAAGCAAAATGATCTTCTTCTTTACTGTATTTTGTGTGTCCCTGTGTCTCTGCAAGTATATTTGTTTATGCATGCAAACAGGCCGAACTCTGTTCTCTCTTTATAAAAAATCATTTTCTATGTTGTTCTCTTTGCTCCACATTTTCACTCTGTGCCTTTTTCATTTAAATGTGACTCTTTTACACTTTTACCCTATGTTCGCTGTTGACCTTATTGTCTGGTAATTGCTTTAACGACAGAAAATGGAGACCAGTTTCTATGGAGATGATAATTCTGCCATGTAGTGAATAATATATATTTGCACAGCAATTTTGTGCTCCACTGACCCCAAAAGTCTAAGCCAGCAAATAAATAGATAAATAAATAAGAACTAAATACTTTAGTGCCAATTAGACCATGACTGCACCTACAAGTTTTAAAGGGCTGCCATGCTCATGTCTGAACAACAATAATGAACCATGAAATGAATCTTATAGGTGATTTTATACCTCTTGTTATCAGGTTTCTATTGACTTTGTGTGGAGCTCCCTGTAGTCAGCATGACAACCTTTGAGACTGACACCAGCACTCTCCTTTTCTTTCTCTGGCAGCTGTATCTAGAAAATACTGCTTTCAATAGCAGGGCTCTTTTAAAAGTCCTCACCATTTTCCTCTTCAGCTCTCCATCTCTCTTCCTAGAGAGCATCTCTGAGCTGTTCTTACATTAAGAGGATCCTGTCTGTAAAATGCAGTTAACAATGTCCTCCTGCAGCAGGAAGCTGAAAAATATTTTCTGATGCAAAAGCAAAATAAAAGTCTGTTTAAACAGATCTTTTTGGATTAAAATATGCTGTAAAATTAAAAAGACATGTTGTGTACCTCTGTTAATTATTCACTTATCTCTGAGGATATATCAAGCCTGTATACAGAGTCTCAGTATTTTTCAGTATATCAAAATTTCTCTCTTTTCTCTTCCTATATAAACAAAAACACACTTGCCCATTAGATAGTTTGACATGATAGCTAGAAGTGTGATATGATGGATCAGTGATGTGCGTTTGCATCTTAGTTGGCAAAAGCGTGTGGTCGGGTTTAATTTATTCATTTCTCCCTCCTCCTCTTCTTTAATCACAAAACTGCAGCTGACCTGACCAGTAGAGGAGTTTGAAATGTAAACGTCAATGTTAAACCGCCCACGTTCTTCACCCCTTTATGGACTACAAGCTGCAGGCATGTTTGTTCACTTGAGTGCCAGCTAGTGGAGATCGAGGAGAGATAGCCTTCAGATTTGAGAAATAATTGATTAATTAATTGATTTCCATTGTGGGATATTTTTTTAACCAGCCAAAACTACTACAGTTACACTTTCTATAAGATACGTTTTCAAACTGGACTTGTTGGATTAAGATGTGCTCTCCAGATCCAGTCAAAAGATTTAACTCTACATACAGGTCTAGTCAAAATGATTTTGAAGATGACTTTTCATTCATTCAAACCGTATTTTGCCAGTGAAAAACTACTTTGATAGATGAATGACTCGAATGGAGAAATTTCCATTTATCTCAAGCAGCTGTATAACCCGCATAACTACGTGGGTAGATGTTTTGTATGTTTTGAAAAGGCTATAATTTGACCTTCATAATGGCGCTAATGAAATAAATAAAACAAGCATCTCTTTATTTGCGCGTGTGTGTTACTGAGCACATTCACAGAAGTGACTTTTTGCTTCACAAGTACGCAATTCAGTCAAAAACACTTATGAATAGATTTGTGAAAGTTTATTGGGAGAAAATATAAATGTGAGAGCCCACATACCAAGATATGGAATATAATGCAAGACAACAGATGGCACTGAAAGGTAAGTATAAAGAAACAACAGGGAAGAGAATAGGGCACTGAAAGGAGACATCAGCACAACCAGCAGCGTGTAGCCAGTGAAATAAACTTTAATAACAAAGTTTAATAAAACTTGTGTGGATCATTAAATGCACTGTTTGATCCCTGTGCTATTTGGGGTTGTGAAAGATGTGGAATTAGCTGACAAAGAAATGCAACTTTCAACCACTTTTTACTGCAGGCACCTGGAGTGTTTACAGGGGAATATACATATTTTATCATTCTCCAAAGTAATAAATCATACAGAATAATTAGCCCCAGGAGCACAGAGTTCCAAGTTTTGGATGTGAGTCTGGTGGTCCCTCATTTCAAACCACTGAGATCTGGGGGGTGATGGGACCAGCACTGCTGCTAGGAGCCATTAGCAGCTTTAGGACTCCCAGGGTACTTCGGACTGGTAAATCAGTGGACTGATTTAGGCACTGCCCAGTGAATCAAACACATTTGAGTATGTCCAGATGCCAAAGTGCAGTGCAGCAGTGACATCCAGCACCGAGAAGGCACCATAAGTCCTGACTGTGTTATTTTATCTGTCATCTGTGATTGCTCCTATTTCTGAATTTTATCGCCTTAGCTGCAAATAACACAAAAGAGACACAAGCGGGAAAAAAACAAAAAAACCCACAGTAGACCAAACATTAATTGAAATTGTAAATATTGTTACTAGTACATTTGTGAAACAGATGGTAGAAGTTCATCGTCTACTGATGTCTCACAACAACCCGTTTTGTAGACATTATATTAATATACTTCATTTGCTTTGCCAAATATGTTTTAAAGGAAATGTAATTGTGTAGATGTTCTCTGGCATTACTTTTTCCAGTGAAGGAAATGCTGCATTTCTGTTTCTCACACAAGTGGTAAGGAGGAGGTGGCCGGGCGCACCAACCTTTAACCTTTAACAAAACTGTCATGTTTTACAGCATCATTGCTACCTTCTAAAAGATGTAACGTATGGCTCTGATGTTCATTTTCACATGAAAAACACAACCACTGACCTTGTTTCTTGAAATAAAAGCCAATTCTGAACCAGACCATAATGGGTGTCCTCTGAGATATGCAGCACTTTGTTCTTCAAACATCATCCATTAACCTTATATGGCTTTAATAATTTCCTATGTGTTCATTTAGAGGAAGAGAGTATAGTGTTCTTCGTAATAAAAATGAGTTTAACAGTAGCCAGCCTATCAGATAGGTGGTCACTCAGGCTCTCCTTGTTGTTCAGACACACTCACTTTGCAATGAGAAATCTAACCATAATAAGAACCCATTAACCTCTTCTTAAATTGGCCAATCTAAGCTTCGTCAAGCCTGAAATTGTCGTGATTAAAAGCAAAAACTCAATCATGGCAATGCATAATTAATTTTCCTTGCATGTTAATTCTATTATGGACAGACAAGAATGATTTTAATCAATTCTTTTCAGAAAATCTGGATTTAAGACGAGTGACTCAGGAGCGGCTCAGGCAGTAGTAGGCTTTCAAGCAGTTCATTTTCATGAAATTATATAGTTCATTGTACACAAGCGATCTGAGCCGAGGTAATGTCTGTCATCATGGAAATCCTGGCTTTTACCCCGTCATCGACAGCATGAAGAGGTCCATTGATACCATTTTAGGCAGCTAAATACCCCTCTCATCCACTTTGCCCTGCCTCACTATTCCCATATCTTTCTGCGTCTTCCTGTTCCTGCCTCCTGACTTTACAATGAAATATTTTATCTTATGCTTTTAACTTCAATTTCAAGCCTTTTGTCTTCAGGTTACACCATGTTGTTAAAGAACACTTTGGCTATAAGCGTTTTCATTTCCTCCAGAAATGAGGACTCACTTTTTCTAAGTGAAGAAAACTATTTTTGAGCATGTTTACATGCATGTATATACACCTGATGACACTGTCCATCCCTCACCCATGGAAAATCGAGACAACTTTCCAATCCATCCGTTTATATAATGTAGAATCACATCAATATCATAAAGGAACATTTTCCTCAAGCTCTGTTCAAGTAAAACTTTGAGGTACTTTACTTCTACTTCATTTAAAACGACATGTAAAAATCAATTATGGTGATCATGCTGTGTTAATATAGATTAATCCACTAAGTAGCACGAAGTAGTAGTTCAGATAATCTCCACCTTTACCAGGTGCAACATTAATGCATTAGTAATCATAACTGAGTGATTTTTAATGCTAATACTTTTGTATTTTACTGAAGTAAAATTTTAAATGCAGGACTTTTTCTTGTAACAGTGTATTTCTGTACTGGTATTGCTTCTTCCTCCAGTGATCTTTGCCTCATGTGTCTCCCTCTTTGCTCCCCCTCAACTCTCCTGCGCCCCCCTGAGGAGGCAGTTCACCATTTTGAGAAGCTCTGATATACACCAGCATTCACATTGCTGACATTTCAAACAGATTTGGAAAATAACAAGTTGTTCGTGACCTTTGTTTTTGCTGATACACATCAGATACATCAAATAACACGATGAGTAGAAGAATCTCAAACACAGTCTATTCACAGCATGTCGAAAAGATGCATTTCTCCTCTGGTAAAGGCCATTAGTTCTCCTGCCCACTTATTTCTTGGACATTATTCACACTTCTTTTTTTGTTATATTCATGAGCAGATTTTCACTTTACTGTATACAGACAGTCAGACAACACAGATGCCGACCCCCTCTCTCCCTCACAGCAGTGCCTCACATCAGTGACCCACTGTGTTAGAGTCGGAGAAAGGCACTCCTTCACTCTTAAGGGGGTGCTGCTGTGAAATGCTAAGGAATGACAACCAGGCTTACGGCCGTACAGACGGATTGAGAGATGAATGCAAGGACAAGGTGATCCACAGGAGACATTTACTGATCTGCAGCATGTTGATCTTTTGACTTTATTAGTCTATCATAGACTGTTACAAAACTGTCTCTTGGGGTGGTGATGTGCGAATCCAGAAACACTCAAATACACACATAAAAACAGAGATCTAGACATGCAAGCAAGCACGTTGGTCAAAATTCTTCTCATATGATAATCCCTCACAACAACAGGTATCAGTGAGTTAGGGCTGAACTATACATTGTTTCAGAGTCAACACTGCGATATGCAATATGCAATAGTTAAACTGCAAATTTTTTGCTGCTTAATACATAAGGAAAATCTGCTTTTCATTTTTCATCACTACGAGAAAAGTATATCTGATTTTACATCATTCAGTCCGATTTAAGCGTTCTTGGACACGTGGGGTTTAATCAGTTCTTCAGTGTGCTCTGGTGAAGGTGTGCACCTCATCAGTGTATAAAACAACCAAAACAGGCACCACTAGTCGCCTACCAAAACCTGAAAAGAGAGCTGTGTGTTTTGGTACACCCCTTCACCGGAGCACATAGCAAACTGATTGCTGTGCACGCCGAGTCTGCGTATCACCTACCAATGCAGCCACTCGCACAGATAATGTCGCCTGGATGCTCGAGGCGGCCGTTCAGGTATGCAAGGTTACTTCTGAGTGTGTGCATTTCCGTTATCAGCTGCACCTCATCCCCGCGCTGGTTAAAAGTTGTTACTGCTGGTGTCGCGTACATGAAACCGAGAGTTGGGGAATGCAAGTTGATATCTGGAGGGGCGACAGGGGGCTGAACCAAATTTGGTAGAAGTAGGAGTGGGTTTTTGTTTTTTTAGATGAGGATAGCCTTTTAAAATTAATGAAAATGATGAAAATAATGAAAATGATGATTGCTAATTGTATATCTGTACACAAATAACACACAGGAGATATTTGGTAACGTTTCCTGTATTTTTTCATAACACAACAATATACATATATGTTGTAGAAAGATATCACAACGTGTGTAAGTCCCCCTCATAGTCAACACCATCATTTAGACTTTATGGATTAGATGTAACGTAATTAGAGTAATCGGACCATTAAACAGTGATTGCCTTATTACCTGTTAGCAGCTCTACAGATATTGGCCTAATGCTTTGGTCCAGTAGACAGCGACTTTCATGGCCCAGTGAGGACTAGCTAGCAAGGCTGTAGGTGTTTGTAAAACCTATTGGAATATATATAGATATAGAATTTGGCAGAAGGAAATGAAGCAAGAATAACTGAAGAAGTCAAGAAATTCAACACTGCAGATGTGGACGATGATAATTATTCCATTTTTAGAGAGAATCCAAAAGCAGCTAAAATGAACCAATGATCTCCCTCTCTCACTCAAAGAACAAACCACACACTCTCACTCACTCACACACACACACATTGACTTTAAAGGATTTATGTGTGGACACACACCTCCGTGTCCATTCCCAGAGGCCTCATTAACAGTGCTGGGCAATAGGAGGGCTCACAGTAGGCTAAGATACTGAAAGACTGTTCACTGTACAAACAAAAACTTCAAAGTGGGCATTACAAAGGCACACAGAGTGCAGACAGAAACACACACACAGACACACACATTTACAGAACAAAATCAGGAAATGTAGCGCACAATACGGCCATGTGCATGTGATTTAAGTCAAAGCTCATTATGGTATTTGTCCCATTGTTTAGTTAAGACGTTGCAGCATAGCCCTCAGTCTGAGTCAGCATCTGTCCATTAGGTCTCTTTTTAATCCTTTGGCATCTGTGGTGCACATTAAAATATGCTGCAATTGTGTTGCTGTGAATCACAATTTGATACTAGCATGTTGCGGAAAATATCACATAATTACAGTCTAAGATATCACATCTGTTATGCTTGTATATGCACCCTGGCATGGACTAAAGGGTTTGAGACCAATTTCCTCTGGTGATTGCTGCACCCACTGCACCAATCCTAATGCATTAATGTGGAGGAACAACATACTGAGACAATCTGCAAGACCATTTTCACCACAGCATGAAAATTGTCTAATGAAAAGGCACTAAGATAATTATTACTTAGCCTTTTAATATACAATAGAGATTTGGGCGACTAAGGAGACTGAGAAGGGTGATAGAGAAAGACAGCATTATATTAAGAGGGAAAGAAGGCAAAAAAAAAGAAATCCAATAATTGTATGACGAGCATATCCGCTGCACATCGTCATTTCCATGGTGAGCATTAGATATGTATCTGAATGCCGCTTGCTGCTTCTCTCAAGGCCAGCCAGCTTAAATAATGATGATTCTGCCTGGGGGACTGCTTGCTAAAGGAATGTATTTTCTAATTAGATAAAGCCACTTTCCCAATTTGCTGGCTTCTTAACCATAAAGCATGGCAGCGAGAGAAGCCTCAGAGCCATCTTGAGACGCTGCCAATCCCCATCCTATCACCCGACGCTCAAAATCACATCACCAGGGAGACAATAGATTTCGTTTGTGCATTTCTCCGAGTGTACTGATATAAATTCTGTGTGCGCGTTCCAGAAACAATTGATGGTGGAGCAATTCTCATCTGCAGCCAAAGCAAAATCAGGTTGGCATCACTCAGCCATTACCTTACAGTACATGTGTTTTTGTTAATCACAGATAAACACACAGATTGATGACAACAAACGCTTTACAGTCTTTGTTCCTCATTTTTTAAAGAGTATATTCAGTCAGCTAACTGTATTTTCCACATTCATACTTAAATAGCACAATAGCCAGAACTTCACCTCAGCTGCACTCGTCGATGCAGAATATGCTTTCGCTGACACTGTGGCCCTGAGGGTCATGAGCTTGACGCTGCAGGAGGAGGATCCCAGGTCATGGATCTTTGACCTCTGAGCAGCTCTGTGAGTAACGAGCGAGACCCAGAAGAATTCAGTGTGGGCACAGTGAAACAGAACAGACAATTAAAGCTGTTAGTGGTAACAGAAACAAAATGAATGCTCTGTAAAGACTCCAATACTTTCCTCTACTGCAGGGAAAATACCTGCATTGTGATGTGGATAAAGTTTGTGCACCGCGTGCATGCTAGCACAAACAAATCCATCTAACCACGCAAGCATCGCAACATTTCCGCCTTGTCTGGTTGCTGTCTTTTTTGCTGAGAGGATTGGGGTTATGAAATGAGAAACAATATCACACATGGACACACACTCCTAATTAGGAGTGAGATAGAGTTCACCTGCTGTGGATTTAATTTGGCAGCACAAGGGGAGAGAATATCTCAGCTTTGTGTGGATAATCAAGATGGTACAATACTTAAGGCCTTCAGCCAGCTGCACATAATCTAGACACACTCCTCCTCTTTTGTCTGGCAAGATTAAATGGTACTTATGTGGATAGCGACCTTCAATTTCTCTTACTTTAAGGAGACATGATCAAAATTGGTAATGTGTCACTCCGGAGTAGAGAGGGTTGTTAATCTCTTTGGAGGTGAGAGGTTTTGTCTTAAGAGATTTGGCTTGAAATAGCTGGTCTTAAAGACCTCATATTTAAAGTGACTGATATTTCCCGATTTCCTTGTCGAAACAAAGTCTTTGTTTGGATTATTCATGATAAACTACATCATAATGTGCATTAAGTGATTTTTTAACATTAAAGAATGTCAAAAGCTGCACAGTGGGGCACGCTTGCAGGACTCTGAACCAGATGTCAAATTTTCTTTGTGAACTGCTGCCATTTGTATTTCTTAGTCACACTAATGTGGAGACCTCTGTGCCTGACTGCAGTGGTCCTCATCTTACAGAAACAAATTACCACACTCCACACATAAAAAGGAGGTAAAATAAGAATAATTCTATTCTGCCACAGGTGACAAAATGTGACAATTGTTAGAAATGTATTTACTACCTGGATTTTGTACCAGGACATCTGACAACATATGCTAATCTGTTTGTCAGAAGCTGAAAATTCCTGTCTGAAAACAAGGGTCTAAAGGCAAAGGATGTCACATTCTGTACAGACGGTAAAGCCCCTCCAGGCAAATTTGTGATTTATGATATTGGTGTACATAAATAGAACTGACTCGACACGACTCAATCTTCTCATCTAAGTCTAACATAAAGCAAATAAGCGTATTTTCCTTTTCTATTACAATTATCCGAGCGCTTTGAATTGCTTAAACATAACCATTACAATGTTAATCATGGTTAACTTGTCAGGAGCGAATATTGCAGGAAAAACAAATTAAACATGTTGATGGTGAACAGTTTGCAAATACATTCAATATAAATGGTCAGTGGGCAGCGCTACATGTCTTACAAAATTAATTTGTTTTTTAATTTCAGCAGATAGACAACAGCTTTTTCATATGCAAACTGCTGATTATAGTTTCTCCTCTGTAGATAAATGAATCGGTTTTGGACCGTGAGCGTAGATTCCTTGCCACGAATCCTGATGGAGGGTCTTTAACTTTTATGGTACATGACTCCATTTTCAGGTTTAGTAATGTATAATGACCTCCAGAAATTAAAGTAGAGTTTTCATGCTGTCATATGGTATGTCTTTGTCTGCTATTTTCAGGAGCACGCATGGAGATTATTCAATAAAAAAAAAATCTCTTGGAGTCTTGGAAATCTTTTTTGACCCCATCTGCAACCCCAAGAGGGGCCCTGACTCCAAAGTTGAGAAACTCTGCTCTACTGCATTTTCAGCCAAACTGTGAGCCAAGTGTATTGTTACATTCATAGTCAGCCCTCTGATGTTTGGGCCAAAATAACAGATGACCATGTTGACGAAGCTGGAGCTGTCACAATTCCCGTTCACCTCTGTGACTGTTGGCACGGCGAACCACACTTCTCAATCTGCCTCTCCTTCACTGACTCAAATTAACAGTTGGACTCATACATAATTATAAGTTATTACAGTAATATTTCCATTCCATTGGTGTATAGTAAATAGTGGCTGCTAATAAAAAAAAAAAAAAAAAAGCTGATCCCATAAAGCGTCATCAGGGACTCTAATGAGCTGGATTGCAGCCAAGGATATTTTCCCCCATTTGACACTGTTTCAGCATAGGAGCTTTTAATGAGTGTCATAATTATGCACCCCAAACATAATCTTGAAATGAAATACAAAAATGGGGAGGAGGGGAGTAGAGACGGGAAGGTATCCTCTTCCTTGGCAGCTGCTGCGAGGCAGAATGTGAAATTCCAGATCGTGATGTGATGAAAATGTATTTTCTTTGGGAAAACATTCCATTTCACTCAGTCTAGCAGTGATTCAAAATGCAGGACTAATCGCTTTCATTCATTAATATCATATTGTGACAGTGAGAGACGATAACAAAATCAAACTTGGATTTCTCATTAATATATATATGAATAAATTGGCTTGTTATGCATAAACCATTAATTAGCTAATTAAGGAAATTACAGTAGAGGTTGTGAAAGTGAAGCCAGCACCTGTGTGTGTGCTTGGCTGCAGTTAAATCCACAGATTCATCTGCTGACTGGAAACACCCACTACACAGCGTCTAAAGCCCCTTAAGGAACGTCTGTGATATTGTGCCATATACCATATATACTATATAAGTTTGAACCTCTGACTCCTCCCTAACTTATTCTTCCCCTCAATTATATAGTCTGAATAGTGTAACCATGGTAAACATCCAAGCTTGTGAGGAATGGATGTCATGTTGTTTTCAACTTGTAGATTAGATTGAACTAAAACCATTCATTTAAGAAAACAACCTTTATAGACTTTGAATTTTCTCCCACTCTGAAACAAAGCAGCAAGCTCTGTGAGACTGTTAGTAAACTTTAATTAGTTTTGCAAATGACTGCAGTGAATAAGATTCATTCTGTGCAAAGCACAGCCGCGACACAACAGCCAAACCAAACAGCCACCTGACTGCTTGAACACTACCAGCATTTGGCAAATTGAAGTCCCTGAAAACATGTTTTCTCAGCTAGCTTCTTACTGTGAGTGATGGGGTCGTACATGAATAAACTTCTACTAAAGTTTCACAAGACAGATTTCTGTATTTGTGTGTGCCCTTTTCATTTGTTTGAAGTGAATGGTGATTAGTTGGAAAAAGGGGTTATCACGTACTTTCATGCACCAATC
The DNA here is from genome assembly GCA_023238725.1 of Scortum barcoo. Taxonomy (NCBI): domain Eukaryota; kingdom Metazoa; phylum Chordata; class Actinopteri; order Centrarchiformes; family Terapontidae; genus Scortum; species Scortum barcoo. The sequence goes on from CM041549.1 coordinate 17,670,660, forward strand.
AGGATTTAACAACGTTTCAGTCAGAAATGGGAACAGCTGGTGTTTAGTTAATGTCAGTCAAACCTGATCAAACCACACTGACACAATCTTAAAATTCAGATTGAAATGTTGCTAAATCCTGTTTTTGGATTTGGATTTTTTGGGGGATTTAGAAGTTTTGGATTGTTAATCTCTTAATAAATAATGCCTAAATCTGTTTTTTTTTTTTTTTACTTTGTGGGTTTTGGGGTTATTATTATTTCATGTTACCCACTAACAGAGTAATAATCAGTATTTTTAGAACAACAAATGCATCATTTGACTATCTAATGTGCTGGGGGGTCGTTCGTGTTGGTGAACTCACAGATAATAATCACCTGACTCTGCAGTTACCTTCAGCTCTGCTCAGCTCTTTAGCATCTTTCAGCTGTTTTGTTTTTTTTTTGGCATGCTACTGTTTTGGTTCAGTTTCACTGCTCTCATTGCATCTCTTCCAGGCGCAGCAGGAAGTCGTTTTCAGTGAAAAATGCTCTGATAAACTCTCTGTCTGCTGCCTTCTGAGCTGCAGACAGCAGATAGCAACTAGCTGTGAACATAATAGAGAATTTAGCAGCTAAAGAGCCAGATATTTCCCTCAGGACCCTCAAGGAGAAGACTAAACCTAGAGGAAAGAGGAGAGCGCATATTTAGACTGGCCAGACACACAGTGATTCATAATGTTGATGTTACTGGATGTGTAAATGAAAAAAACATTTGCTAACCATATCAACTTAAATGGTTTACAGTTAATTTCTGCTGCTCCCATCTGGGCAACAGTTATTGCAGGTTAAATGTTGAAGCCATGTTTTTAGGGGCTTTAAAATAATAATAATGATGATATAAACATACTGTTGGACTTTCCCTCATATTATGTTAAGTTGCCATTTTCAGAGGGGAATAAGAAGGATATAAATGCTGATTGTTAAAAGATACAACAATCAATTGAGCATCAATCAAAGCTTCTTTTTTTTATTTTTTTTTAACACTTGAAGAGTGTAATCATCAGTACGGTTTGATCCGATTTGATTGACAGTGGCCTCACAACATAAACAAACAGCTCCAAAACACTCAGAATCATATTTTGATTCAAATGTTGCTTTGTGCACAGATATACACAACATCTCGTTTTCCCATCTGAGCCCTGCCAACCAAAAAAAAAAATTAAATCTATTATATAAAACCAAAACTGTTCTCACTTTGGCAAAAACTTGTGTATTCATGAAGGGCCCCATCAATCCTAGTAAGAAACTGATTGCAAAAAAATGGTTTCACGACCTTAAAAGCAAAACAAAATAAATTGGGCAGTGCAAATTGAGCTCGTAACTTTTCAACCATTTTGAACTTTTTCTGCCATTTTGAATCTGAAAAACTTCAGTAATGCGATTCAGAAAGAGTAACCTGGATGAAAGCTCATTGGTAATTCCTGTAAGATTGGTAAAACCAATCCATCCTATACAGCCTGGGTCCCTCCTTAAAATGTTTTTATTCATCTTTGCCAGAGGGAGGATAGTTCCACTTAGTGATGTTGCAAAAAATAGTCTTGCAGTTACTTATAGCTTCTCTCACTATGTATTCCACAAGTGATTTTAAGTCATCCATTTGCAAGTGGCATACAGTCGATGTAGAGTCAACATAATTAGATATTCTTGCTATATTTGTACAATGTTAAATTAAAAACAAACCCAAGGAAGAGTTACAGACTTTATATTCTGTAGAGTGATACATCGATCTGTTTGCTAATATATTCGACTTCAGTGGGGGGCGTTGAGCCAGGTGATATCTCAGTCTCTTTCAAGCACTTGAAATTCCAAATTACATTTCTCACGTCTTCCTTTGAAGAGGTGTTGTTAACGGTGGGGAGAAGACCGGGGTGTCAGCTATGCCTGGAGTGAGGATGAGTGTGCGGCATTCATGGAAATAAGAGTTATTAATAAAACTTCCCAAAGATAACGAAGGACATCAGTGTTTGGTGATTGGCTGTGTATGTGTTGAACCAACAGGACTACAGCTGTGCTCGCAGCTCTGTGAGAGAGTACTTAGACTAGGATGAACATATTTTCAAACCCAAAAATTAGCATGCCCACCAAGCGCACCTTTCAACACCGTGGACACCATAAATGCAGCACTGCTGTTGCCTTGACAAGGACACAGTGACTGATTAACAGGCATACAGGCAAATCAGTGTTGATTTCTTACACAGCGCAGTGTTTATGATCTTATGTTGGGTGAGGTGATAATAAGTGGGACAGAACATGATAACATCTAGGTAAGTAGCAGAAGCTCAAGGGAATGTTATTAGCATTACAGATGTTTGGTTATACCAAAGTATTGGACAAATTTTGACCTGATAATGGCACCAGATAAAAGATCAAGAGATCAGAGCTGTTACAGTTTATCCTCTGGGGACCATGAATGTCTGTACCAAATACTGGGCCAGTCCATATTGTAGATATTGAGATATTTGACTGAATAAGTGTTGGTGGACAGACGAAAAGTCAGCTGATTTAGTTTATCCTTTAGGGACTTTGAACATCAGCAGCCAGATTCATGACAATCCCGAGCCACAAGTGTCGACTGTGATGTTGGTAAAAGTAAAGTCAGGGGATCAACAATGTCCATCCTCTTGGGGGAAATCAATGTCAGCACAAGGATTTCAGGGCCATCCATCAAATATCTTTTCAAGATATTTCACTCTGGACCCACTGAGTGGTCAACAGACTGGCTGAAAGTCAGACATCGCCATCCTTAGAGCTGCACCTCTAACACTGTTAAAAACACAGTGATGTTGTTGCAAAGACATGATAAGAAGATAGAAGGGCCATTGCTCTTTGCGGGGCACGATGTATGTACACATCAGGTGTAATCAGACCCCCTCAAGGAAGTGATTCGAGGTCTGAAAAATGCGAAACCACTTAGCGAGTGGATTAGAGGGTTGGAGGGTCAGTTCCCAATTTTGTAGTTGTTTCAAAACATTAATTAAACTTCACTCCTCATGAGAAGAAATGAGTATAATACCACACAGTCTGTCGGTGAAGGGCAAGATGAGGTACTTAAAAAGTGAAGCTCAGCTGATTAGTGATGGAGCAAAAAGTGTTGCTGGTGTAGGGGAGCTAACTTCATTTACTGAGGTCTTAGTCTGACCTCCTGCAACACAACAAATATTTGTGTATAGTTCTTTCATAATTCAGGTAGCGGTGTGGTATGATGTGCATTATTTGTACTGTGTTTGTAACAGCTAAACATACGTGGACATCCACAAGAAATCAAGCCCAGGATTGAAATATATTTGTATCTATTTGGATACTCTAGGGCAGAGGTTTAATCAGGTTAAATGAATCTTAATTATTTCCATTTCTTTTCCGTAACAGCGTTATGGGAATATATTTCAGGATTGCACACATAAATAAATCACGCTTCTCAATTCAAATCTCCATATTCATGATCTCAGTAAACATAAACAAAGATTGCTTATATTCAGCTCATCTTTTCCCTAAAAAGATGCACATGTCAATAAAAAGACATTCTGTAACGTATTCATGACAGCAGTTCTACCTCTAAGTACCACAGGTGCATCTGTATGTGTTTGTGCACTTGTTTGTGTGCAGCCCAAGTTAAAGGTACACAGAGTGTCAACTGCAATTATAATAATTCATCTGTTGAGCAAAAACAGGCCATTCCAACACCTCAATGTTTAATTCATTACCTAAACTGTTGATGGGTGATATGATAGACGTGTATGTACTTGACAGCGTTATCAAAACTTCGAAACTCCTCTCATCCGTGATGTTTCTAATAAGTTGTGCAAGGGAGAGAGTTGAGAGAAGTCTGTCGTTATTCCACAAGTTGAGCAGCTGAACATGCGCATCGTGAAGTGGAGCTCAGTTGGCTGAGACTTTGCGATAAAAGGATAAAGAGAAGTTTTGTAAGGATTTGCTAACTTTTTTAGCGCTGGGGCCATTTACATCCTTGTGAATCTGCCACGTCTTCAGAAACAACAAAAAAAAGGTATCAAAGTTTACAAATTATTACACTTGGTACAAATGTCAGATACAGGAAGAGAACAATGTGCGTCAGTGTGTCTCAGAATAAATTACAAGCGTGTGTGTGTGTGTGCATATCTCTGTGTGTCAGTGCCTGAGTGTGCAAGGCAGAGAAAATAACTCATCCAACATTTTGCCTCGTGTGGGTGTAAGTATCAACTTGTCTTTGTGGTAAGTGGCATACATTAACATTTTCTGTATACGAGGAGCCAATAATGAATGATGGCGGCTCGCTATATGTAGTGAGAGATGCAAAATAAAATGCTGGAACCCTGAAACATGCACATACTTTTATCTCTTATGATTTGTATGTGGGATGTATGAATGCATCTTTTAACCCTCATGTTGTGTTCCGGTCAAATTTGACCGATTTAAAAGTTTTATCTCTGAAAAATGTAGCTAATTTGATCAGACTGACCTAAGATTCCATGACTTTGTCCACAAAGAGGATTTCAACACACAAAATAAATTGTATCAATTTAAATACAACTTTGTGTGTTTTATTCAACTTTTGTACACTCTTGGTTGTCAATGCGCGCACACACACTTTGGGTTTCCTGGCAACCACTACACTGAACCTTTGCCCAGTAGAGTTTCTCTCCCACAGGAGCAACACCTGTTGGCAGCTCTCACAGCAGCTGCAACGTAATTTCAATAATACTGAACTTTTCTCGTAGCGTTGGTATATAATGCTTTTATGAGGCCTTGCTCACGGTTGATTATGTGGCAGCACCATGGCAGGCCAATATACAGTAAGTGAGGCTCTTGATTATATATTTGATCACCACACTGGTGAGGAGGAGAGAGGCCAGGAAACTGGCAGTGAGGATGGATTAGAGGAGGAAGTGTCAGAAAGCTGAAGATGACAGAACATAATCCAGAGCAAAAATAACTGATGTGAAAACAAGCGTAATGTGCCATAAATGCAATGCATATATTTGCAAGGTGCATGCAACAATCTGCACATATTGTCCAACATGTGCATGAGAAAAAACACCATTGAAGTTTGAGTTAACCCACTCCAGCCAAGTTTAGAAGCCTGATTTTATATCAGTTTTCAGTTTTCTTCTGTTATCAGAAAAAAAACTGATAGACTGATGAACATTGTAATGTCATGGTTCTTGTTAGTTGTTGTGGTAACTTTGGCTTTGAAAAAGACCACTCGACAACTTGCTGTTGCTCATATGAGCTTTATCTATAACTTGCAAAAGGCATTCTCTTGTACACCGAGGCTGACACTGCTCAAAATGTGAAACACAGAGGCAAAACAACACGAGAGGGAAAACCTCCGGGAAACAAACAGCTACCCTCTAGCAGAGTTATAAGTATTAAACCATTTTATAGTGATCATATTACAACAGTTGTTCTTTATGTATTAAGATATTGATCTTGGAATATTGTGAAATTGTTAAGTGTAGTGTTGGGATAATTTCCTTTGTACACAAATAAAATCTTCCCGGTCACTTTTGACCAGGAACACAAAAGGTGTTACTTTATGTGACTGTTTAAAAATTTTTAAATGGTTTCAAAACAAATGTCATTGGTAACTTTGACCCAAAGTAGTCTGTGATAAACAGTGTTCTATATTTCATCTGATTATTGATTATAGTCAAAATAATCCAGAAATTATGTTTTTTAGAACTCAAATTCAAGATGTATAAGTTCAGATCCATGAATAGAAATTTAAAACTTGTAATGTTCACAAGAAGTTTAAGTTGATAAGAAAATCTAACACAACAAATAGTGATAATATATGTATTATTATAGTTTTTATGATGAGTCTTAATGGCACGGTCATTTTTGACCGGGAATACAAAATTGTTTAATATGAAATGAACACAGCAGCAACACTTTAGAGCTTTTAGTCCATATTTGTCATGCAGATGAGGAATCGAACAAACTGTAAACTTTTCATCAATCATTTCTGCTGCTTTTGTTCTGGTTTCCATAAACTGTGCATGTTTCCTAGTCCTACCTCGCCTCCTCCTCCTCCTCCTCCCTTTCACTCAGGCCTGTCACTGCTGGACCATTGGGCATCCTGGGACCTCTTTCTCTCCACCCAGATTTGGATCTGAATCATCGTCCCCCAGGAGATTCTTCTCTCCTCCTCCCTCCCTAACTTGCATGTTATGCAATGCATCTGTATGAATGCTGTGCTTGCCTCTTTGTGTGTTTGCATGGCTTGTCCTCTTCTAGGTCTTCACAGTGGAGTAAAGGCAGAGTGGAGCATTTCCTGGTCGGGCAATCCCTGAACTCGCTCATTGTCCTCCCGAATCCATCCTTCTCACAATCTACATCTCTACAATCTACATCTCTGTCATCAAAATTGTACACATTCTCATTTTGTTGTCAATTTATTGGGAACACTCAACATCTGCTGCATGTCTGCCCCTCCCTCTCTTGCTTTTCCTTAAAATTTCTTCCATTTTTTTCCCTTGTTAAAGGTTCCTCATCAATTCAAGGGTGTAAGGACAGAGGGTGTTGTATCCTGTGCAGATTGCAAAGCTCCTTGAGGCAAGTTGTGATTTGTGATACTGGGCTATATAAATGTGAGAAATAAATATAAGATGTCCTGATTAAGTTTTTTTTTTGGCCTGGATGCAAGTCCTACAATAATGGATTTCTGCAGATACCAAGCTGGACACATATTTACCTAAATGTTCATTAAAAATGCATATGACACAGCTGTAGCAGTCTAAATTTTTCAAGAGCTGCTTGATCCAAATGGAGGTCCTGATTCAAAAGAATAAAGTTGAATTATTTTGGCCTGCTATCAAGACACAAACGAAATAAACATTAATTAGCGACAGCAGCTGTGACCTGCTGCCGATAATTTGTGCTGGCTAAAAATGAGAAGCAGCAAGCTAAATGGTTTGCACACTGCTCTTTGCCTAAAAAAAAGAGGAGCGGAGAGACAACAGGTTTGTCACCGTCAGAGTTTAGCAAGTCGGTACATGTTGCCAGCGCATGTGTCGGAACAGAGTCAATCACCAGATAATTTTTTATCACATTTGCACACTCTAATTTTCACCGTAATTTTCATACAGAGAAGAAATTTCACACTGTAGAGCCAGCTGTCAGTAAGGAGAGCAGTGCTGCCACACTAGCATGCTGGGGTGAAAAAACACAGTAAAGTTCAAAGCCTCTCGTAGATACACACTCCTCCGTCACTCTGAACCGCTCCCCAGTATCTTACTGCTTTCTGCAAATTCATTCCGCCATCTTGATAAATTGTTTCAAACAAATCCAGTGAAATTGTTGACGTGATGTTCCATGCTGGTTTCTATAATTGAGTCCTGCATGAAAGAAAACACATTATTTCTTTGGGATTAACTATGCAAATTTGACAAGCACTTGGACTTGTAACTGTGGAGCAAATCGAAAGGGAAATGGAAAGACCGGTTGCATTTTCAGCATTGCCAAGAAAGTTAAAAGCAAAGGTATGACATAGGGGAAAAAAGCTAATTTGTAATAGCTATGTTTGTCCTTGCCTCTGAATCAGAGTTGCTGTAAAAAAAAAAAAAAAAATGCGAGGAATGCTAGAACAGCAATTGATACAACATTTTAATCAACGTTGCTTGAAAGGCCTCGTCTTACCAGAGTAAAAGCTATATCCTATTCTGGCAAAACCCCTCCAGCTTCACTGCCTATCTTTGTCTGCAGTGGAGAACAGCCGGATAAGTTCTGTCTGTGACACAAGATGTCTGGGAGGAAAATTTAATTACTTTTCCTTATTAGATGCACAGTTTTATTCAGCAACATTCTGTAAAGAGTAGCCCTACTGGGAGCTCTTCTCTCTCCCCAAAGCTCTCTCTCTCGCTTGCTTTCTCTTTCTGTCTTGTTCTTTTTCTCTCTTATCACACAGAGGTCTTTTGGACTGTGAATCATCTGAAATCCGCCAGTGTTTTCCCTCTTTTTCCTCCTCTCCTTCTTCTGCCCTAGCCCCGGGCACAAGCTCTATCATAGATTTAAAGTCACATCTTTCTCCTGGTGTTTTAATTGTTTAGTCTCCTGGTTCGCATTCCTGTCCACGTCCATCAGTGCGCTGCAGCTCATTTCGTAGCCAGCTCTCCTCCTCGACTCTCTGATCCATACAGCTGGCAGTGACAACTCCGCAATACCAACCTAAAAACACATCGGTCACCTCCGCCATCAGTATTAAACTTTTTGGAGTGGAACACCATGGAAGGGAAGTCTGAACCGGTGAGCCAAAATAAACCCTGCTCCAAACTTTTCCACTTCCTCCCTACTTCTTTCCTCCTCCACCTCAAGACCTTCTGTCTCATCCACAGGTCGCTGCAGTACACCTGTCCACGCGCTGTGGTAAGTGGCTGAGGCCCGCTTTTCTTGCCACGCCGGTCTACGGTCTAGTGCTGACCTTCAGGCTGACAGGAAGGATGACAGGATGGCGCTGTCTCCTGCTGACCCCTGACCGGCGCTCAGCTCAGTAGCGGCAGGGCACTCACTGCCACCAGAGCCAATTAAGGTCCGGGCATGCGGCTGCACACCATAGACCAGAACCTTCCACAGGGTGAGCTGCTGCCCCTAATCTCTTAATTCCTCGGCTGCACCTGCAAGGTGACCCGATGCCACCGCAAGACGGAACGCACTCACTGTACTCTCACTATAGGGGAGTGGAGACCATGTCCTGCTGTCACTGTAAGTGCTGTGAAGACACCTGTGAAGACAAGTGCATATGGAGAAAGAGGAGGTTGTACTGGTAGTGGGGTATCCACTTACTGTACATCCAGTATGCTGTACCATATTTGCAAAAGTATACAGTATACAGTCTTGAAATGACTGTATACTGTATAATGAGGTTGAAATTATTTCAAGTTACAAGAGTGTTGGAGAAATTTTCAGAATGATAAATCTGAGTACTTGGCACAGTCAGGGTCTCTCAACATTGGCATTTTGATGAAAGTTGCTCTGTCAGAGAATAAATCTGACTCATAAAACAAGAATGGTTCATATATTTTCAGGCTTTTGTCACAGATCACTGACCGTCGACACCAAACACAATAAAATGAATCCGTCAGAAAATTTCTCATTTCCCTCTAAATCATTCTCTTTGTCATGCATCTGTCTGAATGATAGCTGCCGCAGATGTGTCAGTATGAGCAAGCCTCTCCACTCCAGTGGTCTGCTGTAGACGAAAATAGATGACTGTTATCAGGCGAAGCCTCAAAGGTAGTATCTATGCAAACAGACCATATGCAGCCCATCTTGATTTGAGCTAAAGGATTCACTATGAAGATACGCTGAGCGGCCTATTTGTGTTTCCTATTTTCACACACTCTCATTGGAGATATGAGCCATCCGGAGGAGCAAAATGTGCTTTGTAAACATTTCGCTCTTTGACAACAGATAGGAGGTTAAAGGAGGCTTTTTGCACCCCGAAGACTAAACCGAATCCGATAAACAAATCAAGTTCAGCCTTCAAGCATTTTTTATTTCTGATATCCCAAAAATCCAGCGTCCGTCACCTGCCATACGCTGCATATGTCTTTACTTAGTTACTCTTATTCTAGAGTATGGGGCTTTCAGGTGGTCCTTGTAAACACATAAACTGAAAATAGATTACATCACCAACTGGACTGTACAGGTAAAAAGCATTTGGCTGCATTTTAGAGCAGCCAGGACATGTGCATGTAGATATTTGTGAAACACAGCCTCAACATTATGCGTTTAGTCATGTGTAGGGGGGTGGATTTTAGCATTAGCATCACTGACCCAGAAGCCCAATTTTGCATTTTTCTAATTTGCTGTTTTTTTTAACAATGCTAATTTTCTATCAGTATTAAATATTCAGCATGAATGTCCTGGTGGTTTATTTTACTCCCGTTCTGTGAGTTATTCTAAGAATGTATTTGTTTACAAATTCTCTGGATACCCAACACAAGAAATAAAAGGACCATTAGAGAGACATTTGGATATGAATTAGTACCTTTTCCCAAACAGTGCCTCAAAATTGATGTTAATTACCTAATGGATTTCAGAAAAATAACAAGGGGTAGCGCTAAGGTCATCACTAATGTTTCCAGAGTAAGAAATAATTATTAAAGGTAAGGCTTTTTATGGGGTACTTATTTGCATCTTTTTAAAGAATACATCCAACTGCGCTTGCTTTAAAAAAATAGCTTTTGTTAGACCGGTCGCTGAAGGATTTTGTGTTGCTTGAATTTTTCTGTTTAACATGTTTTTTTTTTTCTTTTTTTCTTTTTTCTTTTGTTCAGCTCTGCTGCCCAGTAGCCAATAAACACACCCCCAACAGCCATTCGTCCAAATGGGGATGAATAATATATTCATCAGCCCATTAGTGGCTCCTGACAATGCATTAATAGAAGCTGATAAACCCCTCCTAATTCCGTTTTTTCTGTCCATGGCTGATAAAACCATGCCACTTGCTCATTGTAATTAATTACTGATATCTGGAAGATTCAAAGTGATGTCTATGCCAAGGAGTAAAGAGTCTCCAGTTTCTGTCATCTCATCTGCCCACTGGCTCCTTTCCCCCATTTAGTTTTAAATTTTAAACCGAACTGTGAGGAAAAGCAGCGAGTTGTTGGGATTTAAGTAGGCAGTTGTGAATAAGGAGACACTTGAGGACAAAAAGGTTTATTGGATATGGCTCTCATTGCTGTACTGTGCACATGCCCCCACACATTCTTTTTTTTTTCATTTGCTCCTTTATTATATTTCATTTACAGCATTCTGACATAATATAAAGTCTGAAATGGTAGTCCAGTTCTGTCATAAATCATCTAGTAAATCGCCTTCCTTTTTCAACAGCATTTAGGATCCATCCAGATACATTTGCATTTAAAGTTATACATATCACATGGCAAAATGTTGTGTATACTAATGTATGCAATGCATATGGAGGGATTTATTTGCAGCCAGTTTAGTGCACTGTGTGCTTTTTACTTATATGATGTACATTTTGTCATTTGGCCATCAGGGGGCTAACTCAAGGCGACAGCATCACATTACTACAATTGACTAAGGCTCTGAGGTAAACTAAAGGAATATTTTAAAGTAAATATGCTTATTTAGCTCATTTACAAGAGTTATATGTGAAGATCAATACCACTTTGATGTCTGTAATGTAAATATACATAGACATAGACATCTGCCTGTTAACTTATCATAGCATAAAGACTGTAAACAGGGGGAAACAGCTAGTCGGGATCTATGCAAAAGTATGTACATCTGCCTTCCAGTACCTCTAAATTTTACAAACTGACATGTTATATTATTTGTTTAATTTGTGCAAAAGAGACAAATAGTCTGGCACATAAATCTTCATAAAATCTGAATTTCTATACTTGTCTTTGTGTCTTTGTGTTACCTTTGAGCAGAATCAGCTGTTCCTGTTTCCTTTTTAACCGGCATGCTAGCTGGTGCTTCATATTTACTGTACAGATTTCAGTAATATGTTGTTACTGTATAGAACTTCCATCAAGAAATAGGTACCTCAAACTGTGGCACTATTCCTTTAATAAGCCCTCTGGGTTGCTTGCATCCTCTCCACTGTTCCCTAATTCTTATGTCTGTGACTAATTCTTTCAGCACTGCCAGATGGATCCTGCAACTTACACTAACAAAGCATGTATACTCTGTAACAAATGTTCACTTTAGATGTGCCAAGGGAGTTGTTTTGTGGAAACCAAATTATGAGCCAAAATTAATATTGACTTGATTTGCATACAGATCTTACAACCCAATATTCTTGTTCCATTTGATAGAGAAAAAAACCCAGAGGTTACCATGCTTTCTCCAAGAAATACCTGTGGAGAATTGCTCTTTCCTGATTTGGAAAATTGAAAAGGGGAGTTTAGTTTACACCTGAGGCCACATCATGTCAGGATATTTGGGGGAAAAAAAGTGACATCAATATAGTAACAATTAGGGGTGCGAAATGCTAATAAAAAGTAGCAGCACAGGGATCCATGTCAGAACCGGTGTGCTTAATTTTCTGAGTCATTGTCTGGGTTTTCAAAGAGCCAGGGGCCCAGCCGTTGATATGCTGACATCTTGGGCCAATATGTGCAGAGTAAAACCCCTGATTGCCTGCATGTGATGAGTTTGGGGCTTTAGGGTTGATATTTTGAGACTTTGGGGCTGAGCTTGATGTTTCAAAAACCTGAGTCAGTGAACTGAAGCTCCCCTGGCTTTGTTAGTGCCTGCTTGTTTCTTGTGCCTCGGTATTGTCATGCTAACAGACTGGGGAACGCGGAAGGAGCGTGTTCCAGGTTTTGAGGCAAGATATGTGAACGCAGTTGGCAGGGCAGAGAGATGAGTTTGATTTCTCATCCTCGCCCTCTGTAGGCCACCGAGCATGAGGATCAGTCTGAGTTAATGGCAAGACGCAGAACAGCAGACGGTGAGGGAGGCCAGTCACATAGCGCAAAGGGAAGCCCAAACTCGAGTGAGGAGCATGCCTCGCACAACTTCTGGAGAAAAAAAAGTTACGGGGTGAGATCTCTACAATCTGCTGCATGGGCTGGTGCCATGGTTTTGGTGATTGATTTTGAGATGCTGAGAGCTGTAGTTGCCTTGAGTCTGGTAAAAATCTGCAGAGTCATGGATAAAGTTTTCCTATTTGCAAAATGAAACACCCGTGAGACTCCAGGCTGGGAGTCCACTGCAATATAACTGTTTTTACTGGGGGTGTTTGTGCTCTCATTTGGACAGGAGGAGGGTGGCTAACTGAAGGGTAAGCTAGTGTACACGTGTATTTGTGTGTGTGTGTGTTTGTTTCAGTGTGTGTCTTTGTACAGGGCGGTGGATGCATTATAGAAAACAATGCATGAAAAAGCACTTTACACTAAATCACATTTACGAACGCTGCTAAAGGGGACTCGGTAAGCCCAGAGTCAAGCAGCAATAAGGGGAGGGCTGACAGATATAATGCATATATAATTCAAGTAACCTAACAGGCCAAATAGTTAATCCCTAAACACCGTTAAAACATCTTTAATATGGCCTAAAAATACACATCCAGACTAGCAGTTTCCCCCTAACCTCCAGTGTTTAAACTAAACTAAGCTGATTTTCAAGAAAGAAAATAAGCACATTTGCTAAAATGTCACACCATTTCGTTTAACTTTTGAAAGAAGTAATAACACAATCTTTCTTTCTTTTTTTCAGGGTTTTTGCTGCTACATGACCAGTAACATATGGTGGTTAATGTTTCCTTCTAGTAAGTAACTTCTAGCCAAAGTGGCAGCTGCTCAGTAAAAGTTACATACTCTCACTTTAAAGATCTCATTTACAGACTCCCAGTGGAGTTTTTGCACCTCAAGTAACACTTTGAAGATGTTTTTCTAAGAATGTGGGGGTCCTTATTTTGCTCATCTTGTGCGTGTGGGTGATGCTATACACATCTATGCCATGCCATGCTTTGGCTCATGTTTGATTAACCCTCCTGTTACCTTCAAATTTACTAACATCCTTTACCCTTGGGGTCAATTTGACCAACAAACACAATTTAAAAAATTTTTTATGTAAAACAGAACATCATCATCATCATCATCAGATCATCAGTAAGGAACACATAACAGTTCCTTTATTGACAAAAAACCTATAAAAAAGTACATTTGAGCATTGTTTCAGGGATTGTTCTATGCTACTCTAAGTGTTATGCATGCAGATATGTATGTGTGAGATAGAGTAAAAAGTAAAAAAGAGTAAAAAAACCAAGGTACATAGTTGCTAAAATGAGTTTGACAGAATATGAACAGCATATTATTTTTCCTTCAGGCCACCAGAAGGTACATTCCAGCCTTTTGTCTGCACTGCTGTACACATAATGTGCAGAGACTGCATGCATGCTCCTTACAGACAAGTCATTTCTGTTGACCTGGCATGTTTCCAGCATGCAGTTTGAACCAACTCAGTTTTCCGTTGTTCCAGTCCTTGTTTATTTCACTTCATATTACAAAAGTGCTGTAGGCGCTTACATCAATGATGTTGAAGAAAATTACAAGGAGCCAACGGGCAGTCATGCGTCGGCATCTGTATGTGGCTGTCCAGGTTATCAACCCCTCCATTTGTCACGTTGTTGTTCAAGACCATTTGTGGTTTCCTGTCTTCTTTGGTGCTCAGGACAGCATCTTTGTGCATGGTGCTCATCAGCAGGACATTTTTCCCTTTCTTGGGGCAATAGGAGTCGACAGTGGCTCCGTCAGTGAAGGCAGACACTGAAGATGTTACCTGCTGTTTTTTCTCACTGTCCCCAACATGGTAACCTTCCTTTTCAGCAGTTCTTCACCCAGGGCGTACAATGTAAAAAAATTTTCACATGTAATGTAACCATTCAGTCTTTTAGCCATGTCAAGTACCACCTTCATGCCCTGAGTTTTTTCAGGTGCTTCCCCAGGGGATTTACCAGTGTACACCTGCATATTCCAGACATAGTGCATGTGAATTACTGGACTGATGGATTCACACAGTGCATTCTGGTGAGTAACACTGAATGCAAACATAACTGTTTGTTTACAAGAAAACTCCACTGTGCACCTTTAAGTGCAGGGCTGCCTTTCAGAAACTATATGTATTTAAGGTCAGTGCAGGAGAAACACAGCTGGGTGTGAGGAATACAAAACCTGAACCTGCAGCAGCAGCAGCAGAGGAAAGTAATATAGTCTAATGAGTCATCTTTTATCCTTCCTCCCCAAATGAGGACAGATTTACGTTTGGAGAATGCCAAAACGAGCCTTCAAACCCACTTTGTCTGTTCAAATGATGGTCAAACTATAATGATATGAACAGTGATCTCCTGGGAGTCATTATATCTGATCATTACACTGGCCCAATACCAGCCAAGGATTATGAGGCAATTTTACACAACTAATTGTTATAATGCAGCCTGCCAAATGATCTAAAGTGTGTTTTGTATCAACACCAATATGACATCAAATAGCTTCCATAACCACTCCAATCGCCAAATCTTAATATTTCTTTCATCACTTGAACTCTTTGGCTGTGTCGCATGAAGACTGGAGAATATTATCCCACCACAATAAGTTTAGGATTTATTTGGTAGCTGTTAATATACTCAAAGTAATTTTGTATATTTTTTCAATTTTGTATTTATGTTGCAGTGCGCCTCCATGTGTTTGTGTACTAATGTGGGCATGTGCCAAATGTACAAGCAATAGGAAGGTGTCAAAGTTGTCAAAGAGACAGGTCTTATAGTATTTCTCTTCTTTATCAAACAATGATCCCTGCAGTCTCCAACTGATCTGTTTGTATCAAGGGCGAACAGTATGACTTCCTGCACAGGGGCAAAGCACACAGCATGCTTCACAAAGGAGGCCCATCGAGTCTCCCAGCATGTACCTGTCCATCCATGTCTTACACACAGCTTGGTGGCCGGAAGCCACCTCCAGATAAAGGCTGATACAGTGTTTGCTGTTCCTTTTTTTATGTCTTCACTTTTTTTATGTATGTTAGAAGCAGAGACAGAAGGAAAAGGGCAAAGAAAGACAGAGGAACCATTGATAATGGATATAGTCGACAAAAAGTCCTTTAAGATGTCTGAATATGACCCATTTTTAAAAGCTATTTTGTCACACTGAAAATAGACAAAAAAAAAGTCTCTGAACAACATCTTATCTCAACAAGGATAATCAGTTGTGTTTAGTAGTCTGGTTTATTTTTATTTTGTAGTTTTGCATCAGTTCTAAAGGACCTGCAAGTATTAGAGATATTATAGAAAAACATGTGCCTGTCCTATTTTAGATTATGTATCAGGATGTGCAGTTATTAAAGGATAAAATAGTTTATTTACATGCACAGCGGTGCTTTGTACTAAATTCTAATACGGGCATGCTAACATGCCGATGTTTAGCAGGTGTCATGTTTATCATTTGTTTGCTGTGTTAGCATGCTAACATTTGCTTCATTTGCACTTACAAAGTAGCTTCTGAGGGTGCTGAGAACATCATTAGTTTCCACGTATTTGGTATAAACTAAACTATGCACAAATAAGTTGTAACCTAAATAAAAAGTTAGGTTTTGTAAAGTTATTAGTATTCATCCTGAAGATAAATGCCTGTTCAAAGTATTTATTTCTATATTTGTTGAAATATTTAGCTTAAAACCACCAATGGCAGCCTCATGGTGGCGCTGGAGAAAAGGTCAGAGGATCATCAAAGTGAGCATCTTTAATGTCTGTCCAAAATTTCATGGTTAACCATCCAGAAGTTATTGAAATATCTCTGGCTGGACCAAAGTGTTGGACCAACCCAGAGAAACCTACATTGAAATTCATAGAGCCATGCCACGAGCATGGATAAATAAATGAACAAGTCCATATTTTGGCAGTTAATAGAGATATGGGATTGGACACGTGAAATTAAATTGAGGGTCAGCACGGGTGGTTTGTGGAACAGACTGCTGGACTCAGGGTTGCAAGGAAAACATTCCTCTATTGGAGGTGAAAGGATATCTGAAATATTTTATTTATTACAGGAATATGGATTTGAGGAAAATTATCTCCAAAGAATAAAATAAACTACACAATCATATCAGGGGTAAATGCATATTAAAACAGACAAAAACAATATCTAAAAAAAATCTACTCTTTATTTAATGAATATTATAAATATTAAAAATATGTACTATAAATAAGATTATTCTGTGCACTTACTTAGATACCTGTTTGACATTTACATTTTCATTCTATATTTCTGTATATATTTTCATGGCAAGAGAAAAAGAACTCATCATAGATAAGAGCCTATTACTTTTTGTAGGCTGCAGACTATATTGTTTATTAATGAACTGCATTACGTATACAGTGTGTTCACTGACATGATTTGGTGCATAAATGTAAATATTTTTTGTTTAGGTTATGTTTTCTGATTATCTTTCATGTTCAAGTATTTATGAGAGGCTGTGTGTATATATGTATTTGATTCCCATCTCAAATTTATTCATTTATTCATCCGGCAGACCACGCACTATAGAATATGTAGGATGTTCATATTTGTATAAAGTCAGAGCAAAAAGCAAAACAAAAAAAAAAAGTGTCTGCTATTTCCTGCATTTGTATATCTATCTCGTAAAACACAAAATAAATCAACTGTTTACAGGGCTTTCCCGCAATAAAAAAAGCACTAATAAATGCTAATGCACCAATGCCACCTCAACATTTACTGGATACTACAGACTAATATTGTGTTTTCTTCTTTAACCTACAAGGAGCACCGTCCTTTAATGCGTTATCTTTGATCGATGTTCAGTAGTATTTTTTCAGGTGAATACTGACTTCAAACAATGTCATTTTCTCTTACATGACAGAATGCAAATTAGTTAATCAAACACTGCTGCAGTGGTAGAGAGAATGATATGTGTGTGATTTCTTAGATTTTTGTCAGCATCACACCCGCAGCTGACATGCCCTGCCATTTTGAGAGCAGCGATTACAGTAAAATGTTGAAAGGTTGACAGCCATAACAGACAATTATGTTAACTGGCCCCTGGCCCTCTGTCAGTTTCCAAGAGTGGCCCTCGGGCTAAACAGTTTGAGAATCTCAGGTGCAAAAAAGCAAAGAATGGATGTCCTGATTAGAGTCGCAGGAGTCTGTGAGTATGTGTTTGTATATGTGTGTCTCTGTAATCTCCCTCTATGGTAACGGGTGCAGCCGAGCCGTCAAATACTTTGTCGTTTAGGAGAGTTTTTGAGTTCTTGAATACCTTAGCATAGTTCAGCACTCATAATGAATGATCTGTCATTTATCGAGACCAAGAAGATTCTTTGTTTGCCCTTATATCTCATTAAAGAGTCCTCAAATGCCGCGTGTCTCTTGGTGCTCCCTGGATATCACCCCTCAACAAGTAATTGGGGGACTAGTTAGTAACTCAGCGGCACGGACAGAGAGATGCGCTGACTCAGTGACGAGGCAACTAGTCCCACAGACTCCCACTCTCATTCAATTAATTATGACCTTGAGAGCTGAGTGGGAGCCGAGAGCAACTTAAGACTGACTCATGCTTCTCGTTTCCTTGTTATAGTCACGTATCTCCAGGTAAACATCGCTCTGTGGACACGCTACAAATTATACTGTCTCGGTCGGACTGCCGTAAACTCAGTTCTCTGTTGTGTCTTCACTCTTCACTGTTATTTGCTCTGATGCCTTACATCCAACTTCTGGCCTAGTTTTACTGCACATTATTGCAGCGTTCAGCAGTCTGAAGATAAACCAGTCTGACTGCTGCAATTTGCCAGCTCATGAGATGCTAGTCCATGTCAACTTCTATTATTCCATTCATGCTCAAAGGGCGTTACAGGATGAGCTCCCCACAAATAGTTCCAATATTGCAACCTGCTCATAGCACCTTTTTTAATATCCATTTCTTTTTAATGTCTCAAAGAAGTGTTGGATTTCATTTCTGAGTTTTCTAGTAGATATTTCTTTACGTGGCTCTACCTTATCGCCGTGCTGAGAGACTGTGTTGCACCGAGCGCTGTACATGGCAGCTGGTAAATGACAATAGCAGTATGCCTCTTCACACTTTGGCAACTGCTCACAAACCCAGAACATTTTTCCAAGTGCAGCATAAATGTGTCACAAGAAAAAAAAAGCGATGCCTTCAAAGTACTATCACTATCCTTAATTAGTTTCTCTGTCGTCAAAAACATATTGTATGCTCACGGAAAATGCTGAATCAAAGAGGAAAGACACAGAGGCAGTGAGACAGCCGTGGTGCTGCCATATGTGAGCTTCTTTTACGCGGTAGTTTTTCTGCTGCCACATTAGCGCATGAATAATGTAGTCCGTTTTGTTTTCTGCTCCGTATGAATTATTGATATGACGCGTTGAGGTGTACATTTAAATGCGGCGTATTGATTCGAATCTATCTTAATTTGTTAGAATGGAAATGCCAAAATGCAAATCAATGCAAAAACAACCAAAGAAAAACTGAAAGCAGGGGGGAAGTGTTGAGGTATTATGAGAACTGACACCAGACTCCAAAATGATGCACATTCACATTGCTTGCATCAAGTGGCCATCAGTGCACTAGTGTGTGTTTCCCCCGGCTGCACCAGCTTGGTCCTGCTTAGTCCATAAACTTTACAAAGGGATGACGGCACAGCTAGCCAATACAGTGCATTTTCGAGGCTCTGAAACTTTAAGAGCTATGAAACCTTCATTGTTTAAAGAATCATGATACAAATGATTGACCTTGTTGTAATTTGAAGTGCCCTGTCTTTTATGATAGTGGTCTGTGGGGAAAACGCTTTTGGAGCCGCAGGGAATATTTCTGTTGCAATACCGGACAAATTCTCTGCAAGGCTGACTGGCGGCGTCTTACTCAGCTCCCTCAATACACCCATGGGGGAAGCAGCTGGCATGGCAAGCGAAAAAATACGTCTAATAGCACCTCTAAAACTCACTAATTAACAAGTTGTATCTCATTTGTTTAATCTCTGCATGACCAGACTGTAACCATTTTTCTTGACAAACAACATGATCAATGACATACTTTCAGCAAGGAACCCCCCAGACGTAACATAAACTGTCAGATTTAGTGTGTTTATGTGTCTAGTGGTTATTCTAAGCTAGGCCAAGTATGCCCTGAATTAATACCTCACACAGAAACATTGGATTGATATCAATCTTCTCATTTCACTCTCTAATGGAAAGCAAATAAGTTTATTTCCCAAAATGTTGACCTTTCTTCTTTGATAAATGGTTGCAAATGGGATGGCCTTTTAAGGTCTGGTGAACTCTGCAGCATACTGTGGTGTATTTTGCAGGTTAAAGAAGAGTAAATTGTAATAGGTGATATGATGCCCACATAATCTTTAGCCTACTTTTGTATTTACTCAGCAAACGTATATACCACTGCAAATGAAACTATAATCTTTCATCTATAATAACAGAAGTTTTAGAATGTATTTTGTGTTAAAAACATACATGCTCCTTTAAGAAGAGCATGATATCTTAATATACTTTTAGATAGCAGCCGTGAAATGTTTGATTTAAACCCAGAATATATCTTTGGCAAATGCATATAACATTATTTTAAACTGCTGGGCGCACCAAAGCTTTAATACTCTTATGAATTCCAGCCTTTTTTTAAGATTATTTATATATTTTTTGTCTTCATTTGAGCATTTCCTTTTATTTGAATTTTAATTATTCTTTAATAATACCAAATGGAATAAAACCCCTTTCTCCTCCTATTATAATCTGGTGCCATAACAAGCATAGTCAGTGTGTTATTAGGCTAAGCCATGCTGAATGTTCGTCTCTCATTTTGGGTATTCTTCACTGCGCCCTCCTGGCATATCCTTGCCGGTTTCATTATATAACAAACACATTTTTGCTACAATATGTCGGGTTATTTAATGAACCCATTGTGGCCATAATGGCAGGGGATTAGAACTAATCCACACAGGAACTTTGCTGATAAGTGCAGACATAAAAGCAGCCCATGTTCACAGCAAGTGGTTCATCTTCTCCATTAAATTTTTGGACCAGCAGTTCATCACACAAAAACTAAGCTGTTCTTAAGCACTGGTTCCCTCAGGCTTTTGGGTATAGGGGAGGGGGATAAGTATTCAATGCCAATGCTAGTATGTATATAAATGTGCATTTGTGAATGTAGGCCTGTGCATTTGTAACTTTACGACTGCATTTTTTTTTCCTCCCCATTTTGTTGTTTCATCCTGAACTACAAGTCAGTTCCAGGATGAGTTTTGGTGTCAAGGATGATATCAAGTGTGATGTGCACTCAATTTTTCAGACCTCTAGCCTGAGCAGATCTGACCCTTCTGAAAAGCCAGAGGGAGTCAGCCCAGTATTTCTTGTGATTTCTCGCCAAAATCCAAAATACAGTTTCCTGGGAAAAATACCAGTGGGATCCCGAGAGTTTGTGTGCTTGTGTGCACAAGTGTGTTTGTGTACCGAAGAGCATATACTGAGACAAAGTCGCCCTCTGCAAACTCATTAACTCTCCCGTGCAAACTGTTGTAGATAGCCTGACCTTAAATTGCTCTTGTTGCAGTAAACTGTATTACCGGCAGCAATTTATTCCAATTAATTTTCATGCTAAAATGGCAGGGTGCAGTTCAACAGTGTGGCAAAATATTTATTTTTGAATTAAGCGAATTAAGCATAAAGTAAGCCAAATCTGTAAATGTAAACTGACTGTAAGCAGACTCAAAAGTGTTTTTGTCAGATATGCAGACCTCCATCCTGTTTTAGAACAGCGAGGCTGATTGGTGAGCTTTCAACAGGTCTCACTGAAACATGTTCATGCTGTGGGTATCCCTTTCCTGCCACTGCACTCTGCAATAATCTCAGACCACATGCTCCCATGTAATTACTTCTACTTGAACATAAAACTGGTAAGAGAACATGCTAAAAAGTCACATAATTCTATGAGTTTTTATCACAAGGTTCATTTAAGAGGAACTGTTGTTCTTCTCAAAAATGTGACAATATAGTCAAATAGAATCAGAAAATTAGAATAAACATAAGTTTATGATTAATTGTCCACAGATCATATTTTTTTTTATGGCAAAAAAAATCACGTATACCAGAAAAACAGTTTTATATACTGTATATTCCCAGGAAGGAGTCATTTTAAAATCACTGGAAACCTTCAGCACCAGTCTCTTCTGACTCTGGTTCTGTTTGCGGTCCCGGTCCTTGTCGCTGCTGCCCACTGTTTACCTGGAAAAATGCAACTGCAAAGTCTTTACTCTGATCCACCTAGTAAACACAACTGTAGACTGCAAATTGCCCAAAAGCTTTCATCATGTTAGAAATTACACCTTTTTACCTTAAAAGCCTTGCATCTTGGCCAAGAGGCAGTCATGCTGTCTTTTGAGTAACCCACTTAAATCTCACTGCTGCCTGCTGAGACTGAAAGTTCATTCAGTCTCACCATGACGTCCATTCAGTACGGTGGCTATTCTGGAGCCGTCGATCGTATCGCACATTCAAAAAAAAGAATTTAGTCTTTAAATTGATCACAAAAAAAAGAAAAGTTTGAACATAATCCATTTTCATGACAACTGTGCTCTAGAACAGCCACCGCGTAGACCTTACTATCTTTTGTTGGCTTATTTTCATGCATATGTCTGTACTTTGTTGACTTTTTTATTGAAATTATTATTCAAGTTTAGCATCATTAATATGTAGCCAATTAGTTAGATGGACCACTTTGCCAATGTTAGTGATTAAAAAGGGAAACAGAGACCAGAAAGAGAGCAAAAGAGGTGGGGGGGCGGGGACCAGATGGGAGATGAAAAACAAGCCTCAAAGAAAAAAAAACTAAATAGCACAGACCTCACTGCTTTCTCAGTTTTGAAATAAACTGTTTTTTTGGTGTTGGAACTCCAGAAACAGAAGGGAGAAATATACAAAAGTAAAATTTCCATTTTGTTGCTGCCCCTTATAATGTCCTTTGATGGGTTAAAAATCAAATGACTTGTTTGAGACTGAGCATTTATCTTTGCTCTGAGAGGCTAAGAGATGAAAAGAGTCACTGGGAGCAGTGACTCCGCTGGTTTGTCATGAAATCACTGCACCCAGCCAAGAAATAGTCCAGCTCATAACCCCCCCCAATAAACTTTTTTACACATTGATTTCTGTAAGGATCAAACAGACGAGGAGTAGCCTGTTAATTAGTGAGCTTTAACAAAGTTAGAGGTGGATTTTCTCACCGAGTTGTGCCATCCCCCAGTTTCCATTTAACATACGGGCATGTGAGTGCTATCGATCCTCTCATCTAACGCCTGGCAAGAGAGCAAATAAATATAATTCCCAAAATGTCAAACTGTTCCTTTAACACTACCATCAAATGTGCTATAATCTAAAATACATTTATAGTTCATAGCACAGATGGGAAGTTTGACTTTCAGCACCAAAGTTCAATTAATCTCTTTTTATAAATTCCAGATAGAGATCACAGTGTGCAGCTTTTTTTTGACATAAACATTAAAAATGCTTCAGTTGCAAAGGCAAAATCTGAAAAAAAACATTCACATTACAGAAACGCGGCCCTTGTTACTCATTCAAAGCCTGCGTCGAGCAGCACTCACATTTTACAGAAACGCTGATAAAAGCAGAGGGAGCGAATGTGGCCAGTTTCTGTAAGTACTCAGGAGAGAGGCTCACACAATGCATGCACGAAAAACCCAAACACCGACTGCAGCGCTGACTAATGAGAAACAAATGAATTCATTGAGATAAATTGTTCATTAGTGTTTGCCATCGTAGTTTGTTGGGGATTTGAAAAGTTCAGTGCAATTTGTGTTTACAGAATTAATGGTTTCATCAGTCTAATTCTACCAAGAGGCATCATTATTCCCCTGCTGTAAGGTAACTCTGACAGATACAGTCTATCATTTGCACTCTGCCATACCGTCCTCGTCTGTCACCGCACAGTGAGATTTAGGAGGCCAAAGAGGGAGGCTCGAGTGTTTGGCTTCAATCTGTAGAACATCTGTTCGTTTAGAGTATGAAAATAGTTCTCCTTTTAATTTCCTGCATTATTGTTGTCTGTGTAAGAGGCGGAGGTAATGCATATAAAGTCCCACGTCTTTCAGCGGGAGCAGAGGAAGGTCACGCCGTCTTTAGAAACAGCGGGATGGAAGGCACAGGGAACTGGAACAGCGCAATTGTCTGTAACATCACAAGAGCCCCCCCTCCGTGGCACCTACTCAACTTCCAAGTGTGTGTCAAGCAGAAAAACTGACAGCTTGACAACGTGGTTTTTATCTCATACCCCAAATCTCTCTACAATCAACTGCCAGAAAAAAAAAACACAAAAAAAACCCCAAAGCACTTTAGAGGCGGTATTGAAAATGTGAAGCCAACCTCTGAGACAAGGCTGTCTCTGTAGGTGCCCTGCTAGTTAAACATAGCCCAGCAGCCTCTCACATCCCCATTTAGACACAAGTTTGTCACTTGGGAGGAGGTCATCCCGGTGACAGTGATGAGGAGGCCCAGACGCCAGACACGCTGTCAGCGCTCGTTAAGGTCAGCTCATTAAAGAATGAAATAAATAAACTGGTAATGGAAAGTGTGAGAGAGGAGACAGTGCAGGGAGATGGCTCCGTCTCCTCCCGCTCTGGGGAAGAATCCAGGGAGGGAGATGGATTGTAGCGATTGAGCTGTGAACCTGCGCGACACAGCTGCGTTTTCCGCAGCTAATGATTCTTTACAGAAAACGGATCAGAGCTGAAGCACTTGTCATGTGTCACAGAGCCATGCAGCTGCTCCCCCCTCCCTCCCCATCCCCAACACACGTATAAAGCCCGCTCTGAGGCTGCCGCTGATCAGAGGATGCTGCGGGAGGGGAGCGGTGTAAAAATTTGGTATCGGGGGGAGGAATGGCTCCAGCTAAAGACACTGCCGCTGATTGATCATCGTCAGAAACATGGCCGATTGGAGATGTGAGGACAGAGACATACACACAGAAATGCTGCGGAGACTGACAGATCTTTAAAAGTTTGACGTAGAACCATCAGCTGTCAGTCACTCAAAGCTCGCAGATTGCTGACTTTTTTCCTTTTTTTTTTTTTTTCTTACTTACGGAGAGGGTGCACACATACCGGGAGCAAGCACCACGGCACCAGAACTTTATATTCCTCCCATCACTCGAGGAGAGAAAAGTTTTCTTGTGGTGCTCTCTTTAACAGAGGGCGCGAAAAGTCCCAGTTGCTGCCAGAAAAAAATCACAAAACAATCAAATGAGCGTTTGCTAGTTTCACTCCAGTGGCCCTGGAAACATCTGTTGGATTTGCCTCTGCGGTCACTGGCAAAATATCAAATAGGAAGCCAGTGGGAACATGTGGGGAGAAAATAAAAGATGTGACTCGGGAACAAAATAAGGTACTCAAAGTGGCGCAGAACACAGGACATAATAACACTTAAACAGAGCTATTAACAGGTTGAATGTGGAGGACTGACGACTTAGCACTTAGCAGTTTGTCTCTTGTGAAACAGGACAATAAAAAACAAACTGACAGCACTCTGAATAGGTTGATTCAGGGAGCAAAATAATTGTGTTAACAGTGTGTTTGTTTTTATGGCAAAAAGAACCATTTTCTGGGGGTGGGGGTTGATGCATGCTGAATACAATGGGCAGTTTTTGGTGCACCCTTTCAATGATTTTGTTTCTGACTCGAAGGGGGCGCTGTGCCCTTGAGGAGAAAAATCTATATTTCAGTTCAGCAAATGTCCCAAGCAGAGTTATTAATGTCCGGCTGCACTGGGCATTGTGAATATACAACTTTCCATTTGTCATTTTGCGTCTTAATACTATTACTCCACCATTTTCCACTTGAGGAGTTTAACTGAGTGGAGGTAAAGGATATTCAATTCCGTCCATTTGTTCATTCCCAGCTCACCATCCATCGTTCCACAGTCTAAAAGTCATGACAGAAAGACGGAGCACTCAATACAAAAACATTACTCTGCCTCACTCTGGCATCTGTGCTTATGTGTTTACTCCTTTTAGAATGAAACGTTTTACTTTTAGTCTAGCAAAGGGTGAAGGGAGTGCATAAAATCTGCATACTGCATGCTCCTGTCGAACACACACAAAATATTGGAATAGTTTTTTCCAATTCTCAGTAGTCGCTAGTCCAATGAAGCAATTAGAGTAAAAGCGAGAAGTTGGAGTGGTCGTGGTTTCCTGATGGGCATTTTGGACATTATGAATGCCAAATCCTGCATATGTCTACTGCACTAAAGCTATGGATATCTGGGCAACCCTCAAACTAACATCTGTTCCAAAATTTCCCCCGTCCACGGGGTACATTTTGTGTGTAATACTCCACTATTTTGGCTGTCAAGTACCATACAAAGCAGGAACAATAAAGTCAAGAGCTGCAAGTAATGATTGTGATTATCAATTAATGTGTTCATTATCTTTGCAATTAAAGGGGCATGCCACCAATTAACACACCAAGAGCAGTTTACTGGTCGCGACGAGTGCCATTGTTGGTGCGTTTCCATCCACCTGTTTTCATGTGCAAATTGAAAATTGCAACAAAAAAAAATGAGGACCCAAAAAATTTGGAAAAAATCTTGAAAAACAATAAAATTTTTATGCTCAGCAGAGGTGGAGAAGTTGGCGTGTTAGTAAAAGCAAAATGTGAGTGCAGTGGAAACTGACTTAATGAATAATTCATTTTCCTTAATCACGTCATTTTGTTTTGCCCTCTTCTTCTGCAATGGGTTAACAGTACTGGATGGAAACCAGAATTCATTTGCATTTTCTTTTGCTTATTTTCTCAAAATTTGCTTAAAATCCTAATACAGCTGAATGGAGCTTTATATATCTTCTCTAAAATTTGATAAAATATCCCAGATCTCAGTGATCTCAGTTTTGGCTTACAGACTACACATTTCTAATAGAAAGCTTTCAACAATATGGGCGCTCTGAGTTTCAAAAATGTGGGTATGTATCAGAGCAGAAGGAAAATTGTTATTGGGTTGCATGTTGAGAAATATATCGAGTGGTTTTGGAGTTTAACCCATTCTGAAGAGTCAGGATATCTCACATTCTGCTGCATTAGTTTCCTGTTATGGGTTTCTCAACTTTATGGATGTAAAACACTAATCAGCTGAAGTACCACTCAAGCCAATTAATCATTTATCTATAAAATGTCTAAAAGTATCTATGTGTAGATAGACAGATAGACATGGCAATACAAACATACAGACAGTTATCTCTCAGTGGTGTTCCCACTCTATTTATTAATTCCTCCCAGCAGCCTCTATCAGTCCCTCTCCTATTTCCCTTTAAGAGGGATGTCTGTCGATACTCCTTCCTCCAAAGCACCATGACAAGAGGAAGGGAGAGGGAACAGTGATCAATTTCAGATATGGCCCGAAGCACAGGGTTTACTAACAAAAGAGATTTCATGCACTGTTAAAGCTATTGAGTGGCCAGTGGATTAGCTTACACTTCACATTAACCCTGAAACTCGACGACAAAGGCCCACTTAACAAATGCCCCGCAACCTACGCCATGCGGGCCCACTTAGGCTCCGATTGCATCGCCGGTAATTGAGACACTTCAGAGGCGACATACAGTGGCATTTAGCAGACACAAATGTTTAATGTGGGGTGATCAAAACACATGCTAACAGGGGCAGTGTGCTCCGAGTGTTTACTGGTGTCTACCAGAAATATACGGCTGAGGTTAATTGAAGGTAAGCTGAAGGTTTTTTTTTTTTCATTCCAACTGGAAATAATTTGCAGATAGTTGCTAGACTGTGAAAAGCAACATTTAAAAGACCTTTTGTTAACATTTCAGAGCTACCTGGTGACCAGTTTTTGATCACACATGCCATGCAATTTTTTTATGTATAGCTGTTAAAAATAGCATTGACCAAGGGTTATAGAGCCACTTAAATGGATTTTTCTGTCTGAAAATGGGGTCAATTATCGTAACGTCAGCCACACTTTAAATACACTGGTCACCAGATGCTCTTCTCTCTGTAGATTGAGGAGAAAAGACTATCCGCGCAATTTATTTGACTGCTATGTGACAAGTCATTGCTCTCCAGATAATGAAGTGCATTGTAATGTGGAGCGTTACATTATCAGTGAAATGTGATAAATAGTCTGCAGCTTGTTTTGAGCATCGGGAACTTAAAAATAGTTGCCAAACATTCCTCTTATTTGCAAGAGCAGCACTTATACAATAACAGAGACTATTTCTTACAGTGTTTTCAGGGCACATCATCATCCATCACCGCGCTGTAACAATGAGGACTGACTGTGTAATTTGTTTGCTTTGTTTGCTTACAGCAGTTGTTTGCTGAATCTCATGTTCCTCTGCAAAAATACAGCAGGGGAAAACAAGGGGGAGGAAGGAGGGAAAAACTGAAGCGTTTTCAGAAACTCGACATTGCTTTCATCTTGGTTTCTCTGCCTTGCTTTGTCTTCCCTTTGCTATATGCTGCACACCCACAAAATGCAGTGTGATTGCAACAATGAATAAATGCAGCGTTATTCTTTCTTTGGATTGTGATGTTGGATATATTCACTGGAGCTATTGCTTCTCCAAATGTGTTATTTACAGCCATGCTTGAAATGCTTAATTCCCCCAAACACTCACACAGGTACTCTTTTTCTTGTACAGTATTTGCGATCATATTCATTAAAATAATTCATATTGAAATAAGACTCAAGATTCAAGTCATTGCCTGTGGTGTTTTTATTTATTTATTTATGTACTTTTTGCATCCTTTGAACAGTGACAAATTTCCGGTTAATATATGTGCAATCAGCACTAATAACTGATCTACATATTCATTTCCTAACGCTTGTGCTTAAATGCTTCACTGAGCTAATGTTGATTCATGAGGTTATAGTTCTGCTGAGAACATTTTACCTGACATGGAAATCACACTGCACAGAGTTGGTTTGAGAAAAAACTTTTGCACTTTTGCACTTTTGCAATGACACATTCTTGGAGGAACAGAGTAAGGTAGGGGAGCAGACAGGATTTGAAATGAAACAATGAAAAATAAAATCCACATCAGATAATGACTGCAGGAATTGTACCCATTTATATACATAGTTCCTGGATTTTAAATAGTGGTGGTGTCCAGTTTTGAGTAACTTTTAAGTACTGTACTTGAGTATTTCCATTTGATGCTGCTCTCTAATTTTACTCCAGAGGGAAAATAATGTATTTTTTACTTCACTGATTGATTTGATGTTGTTACTAGCTACTTTGAAAATTCAGATAATTAATACACAAATATTATCAACTAATAAGTGATTACGTACACTTTTACACTGTGGTATTGCTACGGAAGTAAAAAGTCTGACTACTTAATCTAAAGGACAAAAGCAAATGTAACATTGACTTCAAAGTCTTCAGTTTTTTTGGCTGTTGCAAAGTAGGATTTCTTTTCTTCTTTCTAGGATTTTTCTTCCTTGCCTTTGCTGACATGCTGCTTAAACTTAAAATTATTGCTCCTTACTGCTATGAGTGCTCATAAAAACTCACAACACAGGGTACCCTTGAGTAAAGTCAACTGAATATTCAATACTGATTGGTTGTTTGTCGGTGACTGTTTGAAATCTTCACAGGTATCAGGTTATCCATATTTAATTCCTGGTTTATTTCCTGAATGAAACACATGATAACTAATTTTGACTTTTGGCCGTGAAAAACTGATAAGTTTGTATTTTTAGGATTGCTGTCCCTTTGCACTGTAATGAAACTGTCATGCACTATGCATTCAGTGGGCTACAAACCCTACCCCTAAGACTAAGACAAACAACAGCATCAATCAACTCAGCCAGTGCCAAGTTTCAAAGTTTTTTTAATTTGTTCCATGATGCTTTCCTAAACTTAATCAAGTTGTGTTTTTTTGCCTAAACTTAACCAATGGCGTTGTAAGGAGCATGGACAAAGTTTGTATTTTGCTAGTTCATTTATAGGATTTGTTAGGATGTGAACACCTTCAAACCCTTAAAGCTACAAGCTGGCACTTTAACCTCATTATTTTCATTCCAAATCCAGTGTACAGGAGTACAGAGCCAAAACAATGAAAAATGTACTATGGTACTGATACTTACAGACTCTACTATACACATTGAGACCTGTTGTGTGCAGGATTTAGATGGTTTATACCGGTGGAAACAGTGGAGTTGTCCCAAATTCAAACTTGCCTAATTGGGGTAGATATTTCTTTTTTTGTTTCACCTAAAGTTGCTCAACTCAAATGACCTGCAGCGTCTAATTCTTCTTTCACTGTTGCTCGCTTGCTTAAGGCATTCCATTGTCTTAGGAGCTGCAATAATTAACTTGGAAAATGAGTGCATCTCGCAGAGACAAGCGCACCAGTTTTTCCCAAGATCTGCGTCCTAAGCTAGAGATTACAGACGCTTTTGATCTGTTCTTAAACACAGATTTGTGTGAGAGTGTGTTTCCTTCTGTCGACAATGGGATGAAAAAAATTAAGCGATTAGCGGAACCAGAAATCTCATTACGGTCCCGATGCAGAGGCTGCCGTGTTGTGTGAAACGGCGCTCGAGCACGCAAATATACAGTATATTGTACACATTTCCATGTAGGATGCATGCACGCACACACACACACACACAACACACAGCTTAATTTAAGTATAGACTAAATCATTTTTCCTTTGATTAGACGGGATGGAAACATATTGAACAGGTGCAGTCTGGAAACACAGCAGGTTCTGCTTCTGTGAGTGATTATTGGTGGCGGACTGGAGTGATATCACAGGATATTCTGTCTTTATTTACCCATATTGATCTGCTTGTTACAATAGTCCAGATGAATGTTTGAGGGGAAAATTGAAAGCAATTGAGTCTGACGCTACATGGTGTCTGATTCTTGTCGCAGGTTAAACAGATGCTCCGCTCCTTCTACCCATGAACCACCTGTGCAGTGACTGCAAAACATCCCTCCTATCCAACCCACTAAATAATGAGGACACGAATGGGAATTCTATTACCGGCTAATCTACATTCAAGGACTTCTGGTACGCCGTGTGCTGTGTTTAAGTTTCCCTCACATTGCTTCTCAGAGGTTGTTCACCAGAAAGGACAACAACAGCTTTTACAAGTTCTCATGTAATTATGAATGCATTTCATAATGATGTCTTTTAAGTGGTCTTTTGGATTTAATTATGCCTAAAATATGTATAAATTATGTCCCCATATTAAAGTGTGTATTAGAATTCAAATATACATTTATAACATACAACAGATAACATATAGGTATAAATTCAGTTTCCTTTTTTACAGATGATGCAGTCATTTTTCCATCAGTAATTAGCATTTATGGTACACAGATAACTGCATTAAATAAGCCACGGCACTGTTGCACAACAACATCTCTGTGGTTTGAAACCCTCAATGCAGGAACATGTTTTTATATATGTTAAATCCTGGAAAACAAAACTGGGATTTTCTGTGTTTATAGATATTTACATTCTGAGCACAATTGACAACGCTGGTAACTAAAACTCCACATGCATGGCAATATCTCTGGGATTTGTACTGTTATGCAGGGGTGGAACAAGCACTAATATACACTACCAGTCAAAAGTTTGGACACACCTTCGTCATTCAATGGTTTTTCTTTATTTTTTTATTATTTTCTTATTACGACATTGTAGATTAATACTGAAGACATCAAAACTATGAAAGATCAAATATGGAATTATGTAGTAAGCAAAAAAGTAATAAACCAAAGAAATAAACCACAATATGTTTTATATTTTAGATTCTTCAAAATAGCCACTTTTTGCTTTAATGGTCTCAAACACATTAAGAAGGCAAGAAATTCCACAAATGAACCCTTGGAAAGACACACCTCTTAATTGAAAATTACTCCAGGTGACTACCTCATAAAACTGATTGAGAAAAAGGCGAGAGTGTGTAAAGCTGTCATCAAATCAAAAGGCGGCTACTCTGAAGAATCTAAAATATAAAATAAATTCTGGTTTGTTTAACACTTTTTTTCTTACTACGTAATTCCATATGTGTTCTTTCATAGTTTTGATGTCTTCAGTATTAATCTACAACGTAGAAAATACTAAAAAATAAAGAAGAAAACATTGAATGAGAAGGTGTGTCCAAACTTTTGACTGGCAGTGTATAAAATACTCAATTCCAGGAAAAAGTAAAAATTGACTTTTATATTTATTAAAAATGCAAATCATAGACAGGCAAATAACAAATTACATTATTAATACTGATGCATCAACATTTAAGCAGCATTAGCAGTAGCGGCATGAGGTGGAGCTGGTTTAAACTATTTTATATGCAGTTATCTAGTTTAACTCAGTGGCCTCCAAGTCTGAGGGGCCATAAGATGATTAATGGGAGAACAAAGAGGAAAAAAGAAAAGTGCTTTCATTCTCCAGACTTTTCAATTGTCTTTGCTATTTTTGTGAAATTTTTGTGAGAGTTTTACCTGTTTGAGCTTCGCAGGAGATGTTTAGAGGGGAAATGTGTCTTTGGTGTAACAAACTTATAACTCATAGACATCTGAAACATGACAAGGAGCCACAAATATTTAAACTTATATTGTCTTTTTTTCTAAGTGACTTGAGCAGAAGCATAAATAGCACTGACTTCATTATGGTACTTGCTTTTGTGTGTTTCTTTCTCCACTGATTTTCAGACTGTGTGTGTCATATGTCTTGTCTGCACTCTACATGGTATCAAATATGTATCTCCCTCTATAAATCCTTCTGATAGACGATCATGTGTTTCCTCTCTCTCACACGCTGCGTATCTCTCTATCTGCTCCCTGCGCCCCTCTCGTGTGTGTGTTTGTACGGTGCTGCTCAATGTGCCGTGACGGGGTAAACGCTGACACCAACACCTGTTCCCTGAAGGTCACCCAAACCTCCCTTAAAACACATACACACACATAAACACACACAGATATACACACCCAAAAACCTCCTACTTTCCCTGACAAGGTTTTGGTTTTACTTATTCCTCCTATAAGGCCTGCGTGGCTCTTGAAAAAGCACAGAGCTCGATCTCTCCTACACAGTATCCACTTATTGGGATATGTTTTGAATGCCTTGATTGTTGGCTGTCATGCATTATTCATATATGCAACCTTGAGTTCTCATGAAAAGTTGTCCTTTGCTTGAGTGTTTGTTTGTGTGTGTATCATTAACACATCGCTGCTGGGAAAGAAAACAGCCCCCCCCAGGTCTCTTAGCATTAGCGACCCCACTGCCCACACGAATGTCACACCACTGTAATTAGCAGTGAGAGGAGCAGCCTCCAGCAGTGCTCACTGTTAAAGCCACTGGAGAAGCCAGAACAATATGTCCGTCTGATTTTTTTTTGTTTGTTGTTATATCTCATTATTTCTTGTCCACAAACAAATATGACCTTCATGACAATTTGTCATCATCAGAATTACTGTGTATCACACACTCCTACTTAGTAACGAGAACTGGAAGACGGATTGTTAAAAGCAAGCAAACGAAAGCACTGGAGGAGCATCACAAATAGAGAACAGCAGGATAAATTACATGAAAATACCTGTGTAAAATTCAGTGATTTTAGGGGCACTTGTTGATCGCAAAATGTCCACTTATGACAGGAGTTATTTCCTGTCTTTCCAGAGACGCATTATCTATAATACAGGCACATAAACAGAAAGTTGGCAGAGAAGTGGGAAACTTTTCCATTTGAAGTACTAATGTAAAAGTGAATCTGTAGTGTTAGTGAAGGGTGGGATGAAATTATTTGTTGTGTAGAGGATTTGGATTGGGTGGGCTTGGGAAACAGGGGAGGGGGAGGGAGGGCAAACTTGCTGATTCTCATGAATTTAAAGAGGCTACTTTACAGGGTTAATATACATAAATGCCTCCTTAGCAACCACAGTTTCTTCGGACTGTCATGCAGATTTTCCAACATTTTTGAATTCATAGCAGACACCCAGCCTGTTTTCATTATCATCCCAACTTCCCATTATGGAATCACAGCAGCCACAATGACAAGATAACCTTAACAGAGATGACTTTCTGCAGCATCTACAGTGTTTAGAGGCCAAAGTAATTTTACTGAGACCATACCTATACATTAAGCCCACAAAAATCTTGTGCAAAAATCTTAAAAAAAAAAAAAAAATTATTAAACTTTTCTCACTTTGAGATTTTTGCACAAGATTTTTGTTGCTTGTGCTTTAATGACCAATAATTACAACCAATTTTTATTATATTGAGTACAGTTGGGCTTATTCATGTTATTGTTTTAAAGTGTTCTTCATTTTAATTGGTCTATCATATAACACTGTCATTAACATATGATATGTTTTCTTTACACCATTCCCCCTTTCTGAAAATCTAAAGTAGTAAAACTGACTCAGAGAATATTTCTTTTAATTAACCTGCTTTTTACACAATAGTTTTACTTTGACTTTATTTAAAGTAACAGTGATTTTTTATACTTATGCTCTTTCAATCAGTTGGTTAAAGGTGATGTGTGTGATGTGAGTCAAGCAACAGAGAGAACAAAAGCAACAAAATCTGATGACAGTTGGTGGATTGTTGTCGTGATGCCTCTGATTACAGTAAAACTTTATGTAAGTAATACTTTGGAGTGTTTTTTAACTTTAACTTGATTTTTGCTTATTTAGTTATCAATATTTAATGTTACACAGAAATAATCTAGGTTTGTAACTATGTTGTCAGGAGCTTTAAGCCACAGTGCCACCACAATATATTGAACTGTCTTTAATTAATGTTAATATTCTCTGATGTCCTGCTGATCGCCAACTGGCCTTTTTCACAATTTTTTGCTGGCAACACAGGAGCAAAAGAGCAAATTCAGACTTTTTATCCAAAGCTACACTGTAAAGTCTGTAGAACTGTGTTGTCAATTTTGGCCAAAAAAATCAGTGCTCTGAAAGAACCGCAAATGTTGTTCTATTTAATTTACATAATTTGTTGGTCTGTATATGTGTTGTTTGACAGCAAAAGAATGACAAGAAAAGATTTTAGTGAGTCCAATTTAGCACATTGGACAAAATCCCCCCAAAATCCCCTCAGAAAATTTGAGGAGATTGAAAGCATCTGAAAAAATATATGTCATCAAATAGACTGAATTTTTACATTTTTAATTCTCATAGGATAAAGGTGGACTTAAGATGTTTGCACTAAAAAGACACTAAAAAGTGTCCAGATACCATACTCTGACATTTAAAAATAATTTAATATGAATAGGAAAATATGAACTTGTCTCTGTATGTCAGCGCTGTGATTGACTGGTGACCTGTCCTCGGTAAAATGATTCAAATAAAAGGTGAAGTCTAACATCACTGAAATCTTTACCGATAAGCCTTTCTTTCTTTCTGAGTCATTCGCAGCCACTGTGTTGTAACACGGCTTCCTTTCTCTCCACTGAGACTTCTTTTTTTCATTTTATCAGACTCCCATTCACACTGACCTCCAGTGAGGCCCTGGCTTTTAGCAGTGTCACAGGTTCTTGCGAGGGGGGGCAGCCTTGTGAGTCTGAGGCCTGTGAGAGCGTCCAGGGGTGTTAGGTTAGAGAAGGTCTGTCTGCTTTCCAAGGACTGTCCCCTGGAGGTGCAGGCCGGGGCCGCTCCAAGGTCAGCCTGCTCCTGGCTGCGCGTCCCCAGGCTAAGTGCTCTGTTCTGTGTCACCGTGGGAAGAGGAGGTGAGGGTTGAAGTTTGAAAGCATCAGTCTCCTGACATGCGATGACACGGCAGCTCGAGGGGGATCACAGTGAAAGAAGCGTGGATGAAGATATCCTCTGATACCTGGAAACTGAATGTAGACAGAACAAAAAAAACCAACCTCGTCTCAACTCTCATTACTGTGGTCCAGGAAAAATACAAAGACTGAATTCGACTAATTATAAAACTATGCAGAGGAAAGTTGTTGCCGCACATCTGATAGGCTGGGAATACAGCAGTGCAGCGGAGCCTGCAGCCATTAACACAACTGATATTTTTCATTTTCTTCATCAATATTGAACTGAATTTTACAGTCTTTGCATTTTTTATTAAATGCCTCCACATAATACATTGGTTTTGTGTAGGTGTCAGTGCCCTATGCCAATGTGCACTCGGGTATTCAATGAAAAATGAATTAAAGGCAAATTATTAGTGTTGTTTCTCAGTTTAGTTTTCATAGTTGTGTCTGTGAAGGCACAGAGTAAACTTGAAATAGAAAGTAACATGATTTAATTTCATTCTCTTCTCTGACTTGAATTACTCATCTTTTCTATTGAGTATTTTCCAGATTGTCATTTACACAAGATGAGTGTTATTTAGAACTTGTGTTGCACTGACTTTGCGGTGTTGCTGTGCTTCGGGGTTGCTTTTTTTTTTTTATAAGTGTGAGGAATCGTTGTTTTTGCAATCATTCTGTTGCAATGATCAAAACGTATTTTCTCACAAACACATAATTACCACTCATCTGTGTAAAAGATCTGAAAAAAGGTGAAAAGCCTGTCTGCGTCTTACTGATTTTGCATTTATGTTTTCAAGAGTGTTCATGCTAAATGACTGCCTTGAGGTAAGGTGGAAATCACTTTCATCTAGTCCCTGTTGTATTTTAGAATGTTTGCAAGGTTAAAAGTGTCTGCGTTAGGCAGCGAGTCCGTGATTTTGAATGACAGAAATAGAACAAAGAAAATCAGACATGTAAAACAGAGAAGTCAGAAATTATGTGGCATATTGTTGTTGGAGAAGATAATATGTGCTAAGTGATGCCACTTGTTTTGAAATAATTGCATTCACAATTAGAGCAACAAAAAAAAGAAAAGAAAAGAAACATTATTGTCAAGAGCTTTGTGTTTTGCTCTGCCTCACCTGCTCTCCACCAACACAAAGTCACATTCACAGGGAGGGTGGAAATCCTGCTTCATATTTTAATCAGTCAGTTTTTCTCCACCTCTCTGTGTAGTGCTGTGCAGCAAATGAAAAGTGAGCAAGTGATTTATATAGGCAAGAAACTGACAAAGACTCTGCAGTTGTTCCTACTGGAGAAAGAAACCACTGTGCAAATTTTCTTTTGAGGTTCCTGATGTTTTATGCGTTTTATGCGTATGTTTGTTGGCATCTCTATTTGTTACAGTGCCTTTATTCCTGCGGTTTAAAGCTGTATTGGCACAAATTGGACAACATGCACATTTTGTATGAATTGGCAGAAGTATAAAGGAATACAAAGAACAACATAAATGTTTACAGAAGTTGAAATCATCTGAGCGGGACAGCTTCATTCGTCACAACATGACAACATCATTACAAAGGTTTCAAATAACAGCAAGATAACACGGTAATGTGATTCACAAGAAGTCCAAATTTCATTTCTTTAACTTTCTAAAATAACGTTCACACGCACCTGACTGTGGCAGACACACACACGCAGGTGGCTGTTACATATCTGTGACTCCATTTGGTGCGGCTTCACACAAATTCAAATTTAAAGCTATGCAATTTGCCACCTGAGCTTGTAACAGTGGCTCAGCAGCTGTAAAACTGCAACAGCCTGAGTAAAGAGGGGTAGATGATCTCATAACCAATATAAAACAGAATAACGTACCACTTGGTGAATGCTTTTATCCAGATCGTCTGGCAGTATTATGTCATTGGAGCAGGAATCTCTCTCTCCATATAGATAGATATATATATAAATATATATATAAATATATGTATATATATATATATATATATATATATATATATATATATATATATATATATATATATATATATATATATATATAAAACAGTAAAACAAAAGTGCAAAACATGTTGTGCATGTGCATTTATGTAGTATTTGTATAATGACAACTGAACACTGAACACTGATACCATTATGTCATTGAGTGTTTGTGAACTATCTTTTGGTTTCTTTTTCCAAGTGCAGCAGTTATATTAAAGCCACTGTCTGTAAAATTGGAAAAATGTAACATTTTGGCATCCTAATATTAGGACTAACTAGCTCTACACTTCAACACAGGATTAATGCTGTATCTTTATTTTTGTGTCTTCTATGTGGATCATCAACTGGTGAGGAGGCAGACTTTTTGCCAGGGACACAGGGCTGGACCTAGCCCATTGGGTGCCCTGGGCTACTTTATTTGCACAAAAATGGTAATTATAAGGACAACATAGCTACTGCAGCTTCAGCAAATCCTCTGAGTACGTTATCACACGCCATATATGCTTAATGAGCTGTACTGGCTGCAAGGGTCACATAAAGATTGAATGCATCAGCCTCAGCGCAACATGTTTTTTAGAAAGAAGAGCTAGTTTTGTGCAATATGAATTAGACGTATTTGCTGATAATTGTAGCCTATAACAAAATCTTGTTTACAAAATATCGACTGATGTAGTGATTTAAATTAATCCTGTCATGTTTTCAATTACACAGCCTGCTCAAGTTTTCGTACTTGGCCTGTTCCCACAAATAAGGTTTCTTCATGAGCAAGTCAATACTGAGCAGTTAAAATGTGTGAAATTGAATAGTTTCATCTCATTTGTGAGAGCAGTGTTTAGAGATCAAAGTGTAAATTTGGGGGAATGAAATCTGTACTGAATGGTATTTTCCCCCTGTACTTACATTACCGTAAGGTAATAGGATGATAAGAAAATATTCTTTGAAATCTTTTTTTATTATCAGATTTTAATTTCTTTTGGCCAGATTCGTTCCCTGCTGTGTTGCTGCTCTAGCAGATTTTGAAACATCCTGCTCACATCTGTCTTTCTTTCCCGTCACCTCATTTTCACTTTTCTACTTACACATTATGTTATCTTTTCAGACAGCTCGCACATGCAAATATATGTATCCCCACCTTGATTGCTTACATAGCGCTCCTGCTGCTAACGCTAATCAGATCTGTTACCTATGCAAATACCCCTGAAAAAGAGGTTGTAAACTGTGGGAATATGACAATAGCATACACATTTATTCTCATCTTTGCATATAATATTTTATTAAAGAAAGACTTTAAAAATATATATAATATATAATATATAATATAACCATATGGAATTTATATACACATCACAGCAGTTCTAGTACAGGCTCTTTCTCATATTTACACATCCGTCTGCCTCCATGTGGTCTGTCATAAGTGACCTACATTGGTATGACATGCTACAAGGCTCCCTACATATCCTCCAAACATACACA
Source organism: Scortum barcoo (assembly GCA_023238725.1). Lineage (NCBI taxonomy): Eukaryota > Metazoa > Chordata > Actinopteri > Centrarchiformes > Terapontidae > Scortum > Scortum barcoo. The sequence continues at coordinate 17,709,391 of CM041549.1, forward strand.
TACACACACACACATTCCCCACCTCACTTCCTCCTCTGACCCAACCTGTCGGATCTGAGCCATCCCAGGGCATTTAGCAGTGTTTGCCCCAGCTGAACCCTGGTCTACCTCACAGCTCCTCAGGGGGCATTTCTCGTGGCTCAGCCTGATCTCCAGCTCTCCAGCTGGGGCTGACACCCTCGGGGGATGAGGGGGAGCGAGGGGGGCGACGACTCTGCTCCCAGACAACAACGGAGTGTGAAAAGCTCCAGACTTTGACAAGAGGACCTGAGGACCTGGGTGATATGTACACACAGGCACACACGTGTTACAACCACCACACACACACACTCACACACACACAAGCACGTGTTCACTTAGGCTACAAAAAAGTGAATATGCAAATATGCACAGTGCACTTAAATTGATACCAAAACACTTATTTTGCATAAATAACAAGGTCATGCAGCCTTGATGGAATGCCGACCTCTTTATCAAAAGCTTTCCCAGTAATTAAATGGAAACAAAAAAATTTTAAATGAACAGAATTGTAGGGTTAGCAAGGCCATTTTATCTGTGTGTGTGTGGGAGTACTGGACCTATTCTGATGCTTGTTTTCAGCCTCCTGCAGGTAGCTAATGACTGTATCTGGCTCTTTTAAGGTATATGAAAGAGATGTGCACGCTGCACTGTTGTTCTCAGAGACTGCATTGTTAACATGGAGATAGCAAAAATGAATGTCTTATTTTTGCCAGAAGATCCCAAACTAAAGATATAGAGGCAGACAGGGTATGCGTAGCCTCTGCTGGCTATGCTATAAAGTCTGAATGAAAGCGTCAAGAGTTACTAGGCACTGTGGAGTTTAATCTGTGCTATTGATCATGATGTGATGCTTAGTGCTCTCTGCCTGAAGGAACGGTGGGGCTTTTTTTGTGGAGGGGATAATCTCTGGTAATCATAATCAGCCCTGCATTTTCTTTTATCAACACAAGGAAGGCTATTCAGTCCTTGTCCTGAGGGCTGTGGTGTTATCATGTTGGTCTCTTTGTGTGTGAGTGGGTAAGTGTATGTTTGCGCTTTGTGTGTTCACTGTGAAGTTCCAACACCAGCAGGCTCTCAGAGGGAGATTCAAGTCGGCAGATGGAAGGAGATGAAGACCAGGCTGGCTTCCCTACAGGGGCTCCTTCTTTGTGCAATACCTACACTCCTGGAGGTAACACGGGGGAGACTAATCGACTAATCACTGCCGCGCCATCAAGAACCGGGCAATTCCTGCGAGAAGATGAGTAGTGAGAGTTACGCAACTCGCCGCATGCTCTCAGAAGCACTAGCCTCACTTTCCATAATAGCAAAAGCTGAGACTACTTAGTTGATATTGTCCGAGGTGGTTGGTAAATTTAATAGTCATTTTTGAGGCAGTTTTCTTGGTATTGTCAAACAAACTTTCTTCTGTACATGTTTTTGCAATTTCCCTGCATCTGGCATACATTGCCATGTTTTTTTTTACCTTAACCTGGCCCTTTCTACCTAACAAAATGTCCATCCTTGCACTTTCTGCACATTCCTGGATTTTACTTCCATTTTGGTCTCCACCAACACCCCTACCAGTCTCGGCCTGACCCAAGACATTTCACTACTTTTCATTAGCTAGTTGCCAACTCTTACTGCCTGCCCTGTGGTGAAAGCACATATCAGAGCTTTTTGCCAAAACCACCTGCTTGCTGCTGCTGAAAATAGGATTAATGAGAGCTGAAACAATGACCTGAAAGGCGCTTAAATGCTCTTCAGAGCTGAAGGTGGAACTGCCGAGCTGGATGACATTTCTCTGAGGATTTTTCCACTACAAGCGTCACCTTTCACATCAGACACACATAGTCTTTTGATCAGTTGAAAATACAAAAATACAGATTTCAGCAGCTGAAAAATGTGCACATCAGTGTGCACGGACACACATTTTTGCAGTCTACACAATGTGTGGTCCATTTTTGTGTATATGAAATTACTCTGAGAGTTTCGGGGTTATTTTTTTGACCTCATCATGATAACCAGTAGCCCATCTCCTCCATAATAACCAGAGTGCTTGCACCCTCAATTTATCTTCAGTGCTTTTACCCAGATGCAGCAGTGGGACAGCATGGCACTTACACATACAGCTGCTAAAAGCTGCCCCCCATTGACTCTCACCTCTGGGTAACACAGATAAACATCCAGCTTTAGTCTCACTCCTGCAATAACTGAGTGTCTCTGTGTGTTTCTGTGTACATGTAACAGTGCACCGACCGTGTAAGATGATCTCCCAAAATGATATTCTGATATACGTATTAGACATACAGCAACAAACATTAGCATTTTAGGGGTCACGTTTACCCGCTTTTCAACACTTACAACTATTATAATTAGTCACTCAAGATTTGGCTTAAAAAAAACCCACTTCCACTAATGAGGATTATCATTATGCTTCAGAGCCTGGAGCAATCTGAGGCAAATCAGTGACATTTCAAAGCTGCTGTCTACCGCGTTCACCTTAGGAGGCTGTGGCCGTGGGCTCAACTTCTAGATCAAGAAAGACCTTCAGCAATGTTAATCCCCTGTGTGCTCTGAACTAAAGACCAGACCACTGGGATTGGCTTCAGTTTCCACTGAACTGTGAGTACTTGCTCTCTGTTTTATCCTCACTGGTAGGTTAATAAGTGAGTCGAGAACCGCTGTTTATTTTTCTCAAGACGTGTGCATTTGGGGAGGGGGCCCGAAGAATGCAGACATCTATTTCTGTGAAGATTATTTTCTCGAAGCTTTTCCGACGTACACACTATTAATATGTTTGTTGCTCAACCACCCAAATGATTATTTGTTTATTCGTCTTTTGTTGACTGCACATAATCCCCCCCCCCACGCCCTCCCCGAGAGTCACACTGGCCCCATGTTAATTATTTTGTCAACCCTCATATCTCTTTTAATTGTTGTGGGTTTGTTTATCCTGGAGATCAAATTGAGCTTGGAGAGACTGTGGGTGGCTGCCAACACAGATCATCCAGGAAGACAGATGAATGCATATCAAACAGTCTGACAAAGGGAGCCACCGAGGGACATGCGGACAGTATTACTGACTTAAGTGGATGTATGGTTGGTGTTCAAGCACCTGATGTAGCCCTATTCAAAGTCCTTTCATAGAAATTTCAGGCATGCGGACAATATTTATCTATCTATCAATCTATCTATCCATATGAGACACGCACACTTTTACACACACACACACACATATATATAAATAGACTGATGATAGATAAATATGTATGTATTTCTATAATAGTGAGTGAAATTAACTGGTTGCAGATTGATCCTCTGCTGTCTGGAAGAATCACATTTAATCACAAGACACTGTATCTGCCAATACAAGTTTAAATATGAGCGCAACTCACATGCAGGGGTGTATTTTTTTATATCTAGTCTGATTTTTATTTGGAACTGTGGCTTGTCTCACAATGTCAGTATTTCCAAATTCTAGCTATGAACCTGCTCACGTTTACATTATTTCCAAAAAAACGGTGTCCTTTCTCTTGTAAAGTATAAATACCTATTACCGCGCTGACAACATCCCTCGAAGGTAAAGTAAAATTATTCCAGTCTTCACTTTAGTTTGGTCTCAAATTCAGATAGCAAATTTAAATGTTGCATCTCAGCCTGACGTCTACCAAATGAGCTTTATGCTGTTCAAGTAATTGTAACTTTTTTCCAACAGTGTGAGAGCATGTTTCTACTGTTTTGTAAGGTAAGTATTAAATACTGGGCACCACTGCTGTGTACACATAAATAAGAAAAGCATTTATTTCTGTCGACTGGAAAAAGGATTGCATTCACACTTCCTCTCATGCTTAATGGTTTCAGTCTCTAGTGACTCACAGGTGCTTTTGACTGCGACGACTCCCTGAACTACATAGTTGCAGCATTTATTGTCGAGACACATATTCATAGGGTCACAGTAGCTGTAAAAAGGACTTCCCATGCAGAGAACATACTGTAAAGTGAAATATGTCATTGAATGTAATGCACTTTTGATCAGAAAATCTTACACTGGGGAAGACTTTAACTTAGCATCACTATTTTCGTGGTATCCAGGAAACATAGAATTAAGTATTTGGTAAGTGATTGCACCTTGCACACTGATGCTTAATACCCTAACATTTTTTTTAAATGTAATGTGAAAAAAAGGATGCTTTGCATACTTATTTTGTAAGTGTAAGCACGCTGCTGCAGGTGGGGACAAAAAAACAATCCCTTTTCCTCTGTGGCATTAAATCAGTGATGTGGGCAGTTTTATTGAAACATTTCATAAGTAATGGCGAAGGTAAGTAACGTTACACTTAAAAGATTTCAGCTGTGTTTCATTTTTCACTGTTTGACCATTGACTCAGCATCTCTGGTTGCGCTATCTATTCAGGCTATGATTGGAATATCTCTTTAAGCTTCCAGAGAAGGTCAGAAAAGTAATTAACCTTGTTCTGTGTGCATCAACAGAGGGACTGAGACAAGAGTACTCTCGCTCTCTCTAATGCACACACACACCCATACACACACACACACACACACACAGACACAGATATTCAACACTGTAAGGTTGTATTTGAATGGACAGATTAATGAAAAAGCGATTAAACATTTGGAGACCAGTGTTTTTTCTCTGATTTAAATTAATGGAAATAAAGACGACATTAACATGTTGTCCAGTGCTCACATGAATTTAGCCCTTTAAAGACTGACACACAGACAGACGGACACTGACATTTCAATAATAGCACGGTAATCACGGGAAGCGGGAGCGGGTATTTCTCTGTTTTGCTCTCACTTCTTGTTGGCTGCCCTGTCCATCTCTTTCTCTTCCTCATCCCACCTTTTACTTGGCATCTGTCTGTACGAACGCCCCCATCCTTCCACCGGCAACTCTCCTCCCTCCTTGCTCTTTCACTCTCCAGAGTTGGACAGTTTCAATTTATGAAATCCACACAGGTGTTGAGAGGGCTTTAATGGCGGTGGTATTTCTCCCCAGTCAGCTGAGTTGGCCGCCTGGAGACTTTTCCACGTAGGCTGAGTGATTTCTTGCTGTGCACTTAAATGCTGCAACCCCTCCTCCAACTCTCCCTCGCCTGAGCACCTGTGTTTTCACAAATAAGCTTGTTACATCACATAATGCTCCCCTACCCTTACACAGCAGGCAATTTATTCTTGGATCAAACTGCTAATGTGAAGAAATGTCGCATTTCACACATTTTTCACTTTCTATTTCCCACTTCACTTTAATTGTATATATGTGGGTCTGTAAAGTGAGACCTGGGGTGGCAACATAATCCATTTCTTCTGGCTTCTTTGGAAAGGCATCAGTGTTTGTAGGGGTGAAGTAGATGGATTAGACAAAAGAAAATGGGACTAACAGGGCTTTCAAAATATGTTGTCCAAATCATACACATAAAAGAAAGCCTGAAAGAGTGCGTGCCTCTCTCTGAGGTACAGAGCCCACTGTGGTATATTCACTTCCACAAGCAGCCAGGTTGTTTATAATGCATGTATCGTACTGCCATCACATAACGCTTTTGATCACAGAAGATGGATATTCACTTTCACGCATCATTTAACCAGAAGATGACAACTGCGGCTAGCAACGTCAGATGCAACAAATGCCTAAACAAACCTCCTCCAGATGCAGGGAAGCTCACTCACCCAACCAAATGGATGAAAATAAAAAAATGATATATTTAAAACTTCAGCCTACAGTTTTCTTTGGTACAATATCCACATTGATTTAATTTTTATTTTTTATACACATTTTTATAAAGTAAGCAAATGAATTGCTTCACAGAACACATCTGCATGATATAAAGTACACTCAGTCAATGCTGTCAGTCATATAAAGAGATAATTCAGATGTTGTTTGGTGGAGGCATGTTTGACAAGAGGATTAAGTATAAATGGCGTTTTCATTTTTTGTTCAACTCTGTGGTAATACATGTATGTTTAATAAAATATTCTATAAAGCTGGAGGGTATTACAAAAATACAAAAAAAACAAAAAACAACAAAAAAAAGCTTCAGTCTAGAGTCGGGAAAAATGTGCTGCTTTCATGGTTTGAACGAGAATTCTATCTTTGACAAACATCACTGTGTTGCGAGTCTTTATCACAAACACAGCACTGGTTGTTAGAATGGATTAAAAAAAAACATGTACAGTATAGTCTTGAAAGAAAAGCAGGAAGAAGTATGACATTTTTAAATGTCACATGTAGGAAGTCAAGGTGGATTGATGTAGGTAAATACTGTTTGACTTTGACACTGGTTTCCTGTCTCCTAACGACACTCGGTGTTGGTTTATTTTGACCCCGACCACAGCCTTTTCCTAGCCTAACCGAATACTTTTAGTTCACACTTGCTTTCAGTAACTTGCAAGACAAAACTGTGTGTGTGTCTTCATCTGCTCACTGCGGGCAAAAATACTCATATATGTTGTTTTGAAATGTACAAACAGATGATCTATTATGTTATCTATGTGTTTGGACTTTCACCCCAATACTCAGACTGAATTGTTATTTTATTGTTAAGATTAGGAAAATCTAATTATTAGGAGAGTATCCTCATTTACTGGTTGAAACTGCTCTTATTTTGAAAAAGCAAGTATATACAAATATACAGGTATACGGTTCTGGCTTCTCAGTAGATTCTTGTCAAATGGTCTTAGAGGCAGCAGGTGGAGCCGTAGGAGCCTGGTTCACACAGATTGTCTTTTTCATGTACTACTGTTAGGACAGAGTGACAATTTTAGTCAATATGACTAAAAGTCATATTCAAAATAGTTACATACTTTTATAGCCAATAGGAGTGCTATAGATCAATGATTTTATTAGTGGGTACCATCACCTGATCCACACAACACGAGTAAATATAAACTTCTGTTTGTTTCCAAGAACATTCCATTTTTTTATACATCTTCATTATAAAGATGTTAATTGTGCATAATTTGTGTTTGTGAGAGAAGGTTATTTTAAAATGATTGGCGGTAACTAACCAGTGCTGAATGACACGACCCCTGCCCTTATATATTATATTATTAAATATATTATATTTGTCACCCCTCTGATGTAATTTTTAGTCGCGGTTGCTGGAAACAGTCAAAGGTTTTCATGATCGAAAAAGTATGTAACTATATGTATATAACTGTTGGTTTTGAAGAATTCGTTTTTGTTGCCATTTTCTGTGACTTCTGTGACATCAGTCTCAAAGTTCTGATTGGCTCGATTGTTTTACTCTAATTAGGGAAGCAGCCGTCAGTGAGCCCAACACCAGACCTATTTGAACTGCTGACAAAATGTGAAATGTGAGAGGCCTGCTTGTCCTGCTCAACTCACATCACTGGAGACGTACAGATCTGTTTCCAGAGAGGAAATGGTTGAGTATAATGTAATTCAGTGGTGATGGACAAGTGTGATGGACAGCCATGTACTCTCACTCATTAAGCCCCCTTTTTTAAAATTTTTTTTAAAGATGAAACAGTTTGGTACCTGGATGTGAAAAGGTCATCAGTGGATGTAACCTGCCTGTCCTGGTGACGTTATTTTCTTGGGCCTTGGTTTAATTATTAGTCCCCATCATGTAGCCAGAATAATGCTGACACTAGCTGTCTTAATGGTGAAACTGCATCTTCAGCTGTCCGAGGATATTAGACTCATTTGACCTCTCCAGGAGTTACCTGCCCACACAAATGCCAACACAACTCTCAGAAATAGTAAAGAATTCCTTCTGTACTTTCACAGAAGAGGATTGCATTCGGGCTATCTCACCTTACCCACAGAGACATTTGAAGCTTTACCATACCAAAATAATTTCACTGTGATATAGAAAACCTTCTGACTGCGACTGTTTTTCCAACTTTCTGTTGCCTCATCAGTAAATCTCAACTTTAAAATTAGTTTTGTGGATGTATCGCAAAGATTAAAACAAGCGCCATCAAAGGTAGCAGACCAGCTGTGGATGAGAGGCGATCTTTCATCAGACGCTAACAACAGATACCCAGCCCAATTATACGACATCAGTCAGGATGAGAATCATGACTTCAATCACCACCTTTGAAACATGATCAGAAATGCAGAGCATGTTAGGATCAACAAACACCAAAGAGTTAGCCTTCTCAGAGGGACATGGGCCGAGGAGCATGAAATGCAAAAACTTCATAAAAAACCGCTGTACTGGAACTTATCAGGTGTTTGCACTGGTTAAAACACGTTCATGATGGGGAAAAAAAAAATCTCAGAAGATGTCTCTGCTCATGCACCACATCACACAAATGCTTTCGACCACACTTTGCCATTCAGGAAATTATTTTCTAATGACTTTACTACATAATTTATATACAGCATCTGTTGTTGTGCGAGGCGAATCACTGATTTTCTTGCCAAAGGAATCTCTGATAACGATATAAACACATCAGAGTTTCCCTTTTTTTGTGGCTTTTGAACAGGACACACTCGCAATACACTCTGACATCTGTGGCAATTAAATTAATGCTACAATACCCCTTCTTGAAACTCCAGTAGTAGTAAAAGAAAATGTCCATTTTACATAAACGGGACATGAAAGAGCCCTCTAAAACATTTCAGCATTATTTCTCTCTCACAGTTTCTCACAGGAGCGGCCTAGTTTCAGTTGCATTTTTGAATAATGAATGCTTCATGACACAGTACTTGGGCATCAATCCAAAAAACAAATCTATTCGGCAAAGCAAATCTAGAATTAATAATGACTGGAAAAATAATCATTGCTGATTTAACATATTCATATTCATTTTCGACAGCAACATCCATCAATTGAGTCTTTCCATTATGTCTTTTGAGCAAACACCAGAATCCATTAAACAACACTGTAGGCCCATTCTGATTCGGTCTTTGAAAGCTCTTCCCCGCACAGAGTGGAGCTTTAACCCATTGACAGGCATGGATCAATTTTTAACGTATTGAAGAATAATCCAGACAACTTCTGAATGCTTTTTCGTCTGGCCACAGGCAATTTAATATAACCCCAATCATGTCCTATAAATAGTTTAAATGTAGACTGACTCCGTCGCATGAAATGAATCAACATGTGTGTGAGTGTGAGAGACAAAGAGGAGGCGAGATATAGGAGAAGAGAAACAGAGAGAGCGAATGAGAGAGAGAAAGGCGCTGCAGAATTACCTGGAGTGAGATGTGGCACAGATGGTGGGGAGTGTAGGTAATGGGGGGCCGCCATCCTGCATTCCCCAGACACATAACTCAAATGCACCATTATTACATTGACACAATGACTGCTTCACAGACATCTCCATATCTGGCCTGCATTCTTATACTGCTATATAAAAATCTAGAGACATAACACATGGAAAATAACCACGTACTAAACAGCGAAATAAATTCCATCCACCGTGAGAGGGAATTTTAATATTGACAGTTTTATTAACTCCAGAGGTAGACCGGCTGAAGCTAGAAAATAATAAAACACCTCATTAATTTTTCAGTGCCATCTCTTGAAATGTTCAAATGAGAGACGATTTGAGAGATAGATGCAAGACTCCATAAGCTTCCTCATTGTTGATTCAAAGTTAACGCCTGGATAGTGACATCTTTAATTTTCTTCTTCTTTTTTTTTTTTGTCCTACAGTGGTCCTCTGTGATAAATAGCTGGTGAATTGAGGCGGTCCAGCAGAAAAGAGCCTCTGTGCGGGGTCAGGACTCCTCAGGGCCTCTGGAGGAGCAGACAGGACAGCTGAAGTCTGACGGCCTGGGCCAGACACGACATTAATCTCACCCGGTCAAACATACACGACATTGTGACTCTTCTCTCGGTCTCTGTTTAGCTATCGTTTGAAAGTTAACCCCAAGAATTTAACACCCTGCATCTACCGCTGACAGTGACGGCCATGTATCCGCGTGTCATGCTTTGTTAAAGCATTGAGATAACATTGTTTTTCTCACAGGATGCGACGGCAACATTTGCCAAGTAGCACTAAATATTTCACTGTTTACAGTCACACTGCTCATTACTTGAATGTGCGTGGGTGTGTGTGAGCTTAATGATCTGTACGTGTGCGTGTGTGTGTGTGTGTGGGGAAGTGAACGTGCGGCGCCTCACCTGGTGTTTAACTTACAGCTTCAGTTAAAACAACAACAACCACCTTTGACAAAAGCAGCAAAGGACACGGCAGTGGGGAATCTATTTAAAACAAAGAGACCATGCGACCTGCGTGGAAGTGCGATGGCCAGCCCGAGAGGACTAAAGAGAGAGGGTGAGAGGAGTAGCTTGAATGCAGAGAAAAGTGTAAGGGTCTTCAGTGGCTGCGCAGGGAGTAATTTCAGTCATGCATGGTGGCTTCTCTCAGGGTCACGTAGGCATCTTAGATTAATTGAGCAGAGGTGGGCGGGTCGGGGAGGAGCGATGGAACAAGGAGGAGGAGGCAGAGGACAAAACAGACCTTGCACCGCCGTGTAACTTTCTCGCCTACAAGCAGAGAGGTAAACAGCCCGTGCCTTCACCCTCTCGACCCTGCTGCATGACAAAACACAGCACCACACTGCGCCGAGCTGCGATGAGCGACGAGAGGAGACCCAGCGAGCGTGTGGCCTCTCCCTCTCCGCAGCTGGAGCCAGTAATCTGACAGCCATGTCTGTAAATCACATCTCCACGCCCATTCTTCACACTGCAAGGAGAAGAACACACTTTTTCTCTGGCTGATTTTATCCTTAATTTCAAAAAGCCTGGCTAACGGACTTTAAGCACTATATTTAGTAGAGTAGCCTTAACGTTAAATGGTTTACCATGCAGATGGAAAATGGAGCATCATTGATATAATCCTCTTAAGGCTCTCAATATCACTTGTGAAGCACTGATCTGAGCAGGGAAATTCTCAGTCTAAATCTCCGTCTATCAGATGGAATCAGGCATTGTGTGTTCAAAATAGCAGTCGAGGGTCAAACGGACTGGGAGCTTAAGAATATCTCCTCGTCCTTTTAAATTATTTCTGAACCTGTTTTTTTTTTTTTTTCCCTAACGGCAGACATTGGCAAAACAGGAGAAAATGGCAATAACACAGAGAACAAGAACTCACCAAAAGCTTGATTGCATTTCAATGGAAAACAATCATGTCGTTTCAATTCCAACACTTTTCATGTTTTGTTTGGAGGGCCAAAATTGGCTCCAGAGAGACAATGAGAATCAGGCACAAAAAAAGAAAAAGAAAGAGCGGCAAACAGAAGAGAGATGGACTGCAAATAAGAACCATTCCAGGGACGCAGGGGGGTGTCTTTTAGACAAAGAGCACTCTAGCTGAACAGAGGCAGAGTGAGACACACATTGCCAGCTCCAGCTCAGCGCAAAGGTGTTAGCAGGTGAGGAGCTGTGTACGGCAACTGCACCAGATAAACACACAGGTATCTCTCTTTGAGAGGTTGAAAGTGTCTGTCACAAAGACGGGCAACCTTCAGCACGAAGACCAGGTGAAAGCCATTCAGCTGGACCCCCTGTGTGCGCACTTGCTCACTTGGAATACGTAACAATACAAATTTAGAGGTTTTTCCACTCTGTCAAGTGGTCAGAGTGCCCATACCGGCTTTATTTATTTATTTATTTATTTATTTATGGTCTTTAATCTAGAGCTACGAATAAGGCGAGTGAAGGCAAATCAATTCTTCCCTGTAGTATAACCATCTTCCAAATCGCTGCAGCCTCATTCAGACCGGCTGTGGCGCCTCAGAGATGCATTAAAACTGAACGCATTTTAGTTTGAAATAAAGTGAGATGTAAGCAGTTAAATAAGGAACCCAAACAGGTCAACTAAAATAAGAGCTAACACAGAGGTCAATACCGGCCGTGACTGGCGGTATGTGAGGAAAAAGTGAGCAAACAAGTAGATAGAGAAAAGAAATAGCAGTATGTATGCGATGACACCAAAACACACCTTTCCCTACCGATTTCAGTTAATCTGGCTGCACTTAAGTACTTGTGTGTGTCTGTGCAATACCAAAGCATGGGAGATACCAATGATGTGTAGCTAGCTGTTAGCTGCTAAACTGTGAGTGGGAGTGACGCATGGTGGTTTCTTAATTTTAACTTTAACTACGGGCGAGTACGAGCTGTGTAGGTCCTCTGGTGTAAACGCGTTTTTTTCCTCCGAACACCGAGCCGTCTCTCCTGGACCAAATCATAACTGCGAGTTGAACTTTCTTTGGTTTGAGTGGAGAAGCCATGCCGCAATTTATTTTCACTGCATGTAAGAGAGAGTGTGTGGGCCAACGTCATAGTTATTAAAGTGTCGAAGTATGTTTTATGAGTTATGGATATATTCTAGAAGCCTTTCATTGAAAGAAGTGTATGTTCAATCACTATTTTTCTCAGAATGAGATAACACAATGGTGACTGAGCCTAAGGCCTACATATAAAAGCTTGAAGCGTTTGCAGTATTACGACCGCTGGCAGCGCGACCTTCCTGGGAAAACCTTCCTGTGAAAATCAAGATGAACGCAGTTAGGCTTTCAACAACGCTTTAAATAGAAAAGCCTCGCTCTTCAACTCAACTGTGTGTAAAGCGGCGTACTTCTGTTCAGTCAAGAGTTTGTGTTTGTTTTTCAGAAAAATAGGTGGTGACTAAGTGATTCAGATTTCTACTCATTCGCTTTGCTCATTGGTAAAGTTTGCTCATATTTGAGGTTGAGTCTCTTTTTATTTTATAGAGACTGATTTTTTTAACTTCTGGTACATTTTAAATTGTTTAGGGGCAAAATATAATTTGTAAAACCAAATTTAACTTCCAGCATACTAACTTTAATCAGTATGTTGTCTGATGTCTGATATTTGAAAGAGGATACGATTAAGCATGAATGAGTTTGAGTTAAAGTTTCCCTGTGCACTTTTATACCTTAGTGTTTCTATGAATGGGCCCCTGTTTTGTCTCTCTTCATGCACACAAGGACGTACAAGTCTGCAAGCCAGTAAACACGGATTTGAACTGTGCTGTAGAGAAAATACTTCAAAAACATCAGCTTTGCTTTGCTTTGTTTGGAGATGCACTCGACATGTTTGTTCGATCTCAAGGATACACACAATGCGTCTAGATGAGTGACAATTAATGTTCAGATAACTCTTGTTTCTTTACAAGGAACCTTCACGGGGCCCCACTTTGCACTTGTTGTTGTATAATAAAGATGATTTCACTTTAAATCAGTTAACCTTTGTGGTAGCTACCTTGGGTAACAAATCTAAAATCTGCCATTATAAACACAACAGCGTAGTGTGTTGTGTGCTGCAAACATTTAGCAACTTACAAGATATGTATTAAAGTTTTCTCATAGTGAGAATTGATGCAGGTTTCCTTTTTAAATGCATTGGCAGGTGCAGTTTATTATATTTTCTAGGAGAATTGATTTAACTGCTTAGTTCATACGTTCCACATGCCGTGATTAAATGTGACGCACCCTTTTATGTCAACTCTTCAGGCTGTTTTGTTTTCTGTGCATCATAGCGGAGAAATGATGAGAATAATGAAACATGAAGGAATCAAAATGTGGTTTGAAAACATCAACTTATTTAACTTCTCGGAGCCTCGCCTTTTGTCCGTCCACCCTACCTGTCTTTGCTGATTTACTGTGGTCGACATCAATCTCTGTCAGTCTCGAAAAGTTAATCTGTGTCTGCGCGTGTCGGCTTCAATTAGCCTCACCGAGTCTGGCGGAGCGTATCATCCTAACAATGACGGAGAGCGATCCCTGGATACTGGACGCCCTCAGCCCACTTGCATCCGTCTTAGTCTCGGAGGAAGCTTGAGTATTTGTCTAAAGTTACATTTGGGATCTTCCTTATAAGTGTACAGTAGGTATTTTTACATGAACGGTCTTTTTTTATTTTTGTTTTTTCAGAGCCGCTCTCCCAGTCTGCAATCTGCCTTCGGGGTAACAAAAGTGATTGTGGAGGACTGGTGACGTTTGTGTTGCTGCGATTCCCCCCCCCCCCGTTACCTCTTCTAGTAAACAGGCCCTGGCTGCCAACTAGCCTGGGGGGTTGGGGGACAAGGAACATATTGCTCTCTCTGCCTAACACTTCCAGGATTAAACATTAATTCACAGGGCTCTGAAACTTTAATATCTGGGCATGTGTGAGTGAGTTATGTGAACTCACAGTTGTCATGTAGGTTTGAGGATAAAACAATTGATTTCTCGGGCGTTTGTTAAATGAAATAGTACAGAAACGCTCTTATGTTGCCGTATTGTTTAAACAGCAGGAATTGGGCTGTTTTGTCCGTTGTTTGTTTGGCTTTGATTAACCTGTTGAAAAATGGAAGTTAAGAGAAGTGCCGTGCGGGGTGTAGTCATGCATGAGTTTTATAAATTACATTTTCAAGTGTTGGATGTTCAGGTCTCATACAATTTGACAGACACAAAAGTAAAGTGAATTAAATTGTGTCTAAATACAATTCAAAAACACACAGTGACAAAAGCTGATAACAGCTGAACATGGCTCATATTAAAAATATTTATAACAATTAAATCACATTAAAATGTAATAAGTGAAATAACTTTTGACAGGACTTCATTTTGTTTTTATCGAGTGGTACTCAAGTAAAACTTCTTACTGGCTCCTGGTTCCTTGCAACTCTTTAATACCTTCAGATAGAAATGTAGTTTAAATCAGGTAGTTGTAGTTAAATTAAATAGGTATACAGTAATATACAGTCCAAGGCAAAAAATATACAAACTCTTCTTACACCAGTTTCAATGCTGTATAATTTAATAAGGCAATTCACTTGTGATTTTACCCTGTTAGGACTTATTACTTGCAAACACCTCATAACAAACTAAAATAAACCTAAAGAAGTCTCACAATTAAAACAGAAAATGTAAAGTTTTTTTTTGCTGTTGTGCCATTTTTGAGGAAATAATATATCGTTTCATGTGTTTTTGTAAAGATGCATAAGTATTAGAAATCACAAATAACTTTTCCTTCGCGTTCAATCCTGAAAACGTGACCACTGATTCCCTTAATGAGACCGTGGGTGGATCAACAGTAGGCCTAATTGCACAGGCATGTTCTTCCTGTTGTGTGGGGTAAGCCAATGGTGCATGCTCGACTGTCTTTCTGTTCCTGTGTCTGTCTCTGGTCAGTCCTCTGTTGGTTTCCGCTACGCCTGTGGAGAGTTTAATAATCACAGTCGGGGTAACAGAGCAGAAAAAAGGAGGACCAGAGGGGAGTCGACAGCAGGGGAACAACGCTAGCGGCCGACAAGATCCGTGGTGACTTCCACATTTGCAAAGAAAGGAGGACTCTGTGCTGATATAAAATGTTGGTGTGAGACTGCAGTGGTACTTGCTGCACTGATTCGGCCTTGATTTTGGGCGGTATTTCACCCCGGCTGAAAAAGAAGGGGAGGTGAATAAAGGAAAGGAGAGTATGGATTTGTTTGACCACAAGACCTCTTGGTAGAAATGAAAAATGGTCGGTATGATGTGAAGGAAAGGGTATTTTTACATCTTGGTTTCTTTGATTTGGCCCTCAGCCTTGAGTGTCTAAACCAACTGTTGTTACCCTTTATTCTCAGACTTCTTAAACTCATAGTCATTAATTGTATTCCCCTAAATTGTTCTCTGAAAGGATATCTGACGTAATATCAGTTATCTTGATGCATTTTTAAAAAAAATCTTTTTTAAAAAGTGGCAAAATACATGACTAAATAAATAAATGAACTGATGCGAAAATGCAAAAGAGTATTACTGAGCTGAGAAGTACCTCAAAGTAATTTGGATGTAAACGGCTGAGAAATGTGTAGCCATGCTGATGGATCAAGAGAATGAGAAGTCCTATAAATTAAATGTCAAAATATGTTGTTTGTCCAAGCCAAGATACAGAAGTGTTTTCTGACTTGAAGCCCCCATTAATGACATGTTCACTGGCAAAGTGATGATGGAACCTAGACAGGGTGAAGGCGAAAAATAACCAACAAATGTGAAAATTCGTTTTTAATTTTCACATTGAAAGTGAAACCTTCATTGAATCAAGCTCTCAATGAGTCTCACAGTTTTTTGATGTACTTTAAAAAAAGATGTATTGAACTGGTTTAGCTGACCTCGCTGTTGATTGCTTCATTATGATAAAGTGAAAGAGAAACGAACAGTATGTCAAGAATGCCCAACTTATTCAATCGCAATATGTGATGATGGGAATATACACCTACACAGCGCAGAAGGAATTTCCTCTGCGGTAATTAAAGGTGGCTCAGCATTGTGTTATGTGTTATTAGTGCAACATGGTTCTGTATTTTTAATACATATGTCACAATCATGTAAACACAAGCCATTTGATTGAATAAGTATTAATTATGTCCCAGTTTCATTCATTAAACCGTTCTCAATTGATATATGCTGATCATTATCCAACTAACAAGCAAAGCATTTACTCGCTTATGGAATTAGCAAAAAACAAACTTATGCTACGGAGAGGTGAAAACCTTTAAAGAACAAGCATCTTTTATTGCAATATGAGAGAGCAACTGACTGTGCTCAATGTGTGTTTGGATTCGTGAACTACTTGTGGGTGTGTGCTTTAGCTGCTGGGTTAGCTCAACGAGCAGAGTCTGCCACTGGTACATTCTCCAGCTCAGGGGGGAGTGTACTCATGAGAGACTCGTTTTGCATATCGCCTTTGTCTAAACTGGCTGGATTTCCCTTTTCAACCGTCAGAAGTTGTTTTTCATTTTGCGACCAGAGCAGAAAGAAAGAAAATGACGTGATGTGACGTGAGCGCAGCAGTTGTGGCGGTTGTTTTGCAGTCCCAGCAGTCGGCTTGTCAGTCGCACGTTATTGAAAAAATTGCGGTTATCGCGACAGCCCCACACACACAGCGCCCAGTACGGTGTGTCCAAGGCCGCAGTTAAATTTGCAGTCACATCAAAACAGTTTCACCGAGATGAGGGAGATGTTGACTTAGACACTGAGCGGGTTAGAGTGTGCCATTTCAAACGCCTTCACCGAGTTCAGCTGATGAGAGTCTGCACCGCACGAATTTGCGGCGGTCGCCCGGCACAATGCAAACAGAAGATTTCTCACTCAAACACGGCCACTCACTCTGTCGGTTCTGCTTATTCATCCTTACCGGAAAGATGACACAGAGGCACCGACACCTCTAAATAATAATGAACACGGGCTCTCGGGGTCAAACACCTTTTTTAGCTCAACCTGTTTCCTGCCAAACAGTCAGTAGGGGGGAATGGAGAAACCCCCCCTCTGCTTCATTCCCAAGGTTTTAATGCAGCTGTCCCTGCACGCCAGAAAAACACTAGATCTGTCAAGTCCCTCTGTCCTCTGTGCTGCACCCTCAGAGCCTTATAATTCATCTTGCCTACCTAATCTTTATTGCATGCTTTTGGCTCACCTGCAACAGCACACCACCACCGCCACCCCACCCCTTCCTCGCCCTCCCCCCACCCCCCTTCTTCTTCTTCTTCTTTTCCTCTGCCTGCCTGATCCTTCCACAAGTGTTTTTTTTTCCTTTCTCAGCTTTAACTGCATAAATGCTTACACAGAAGAATGACAACTTTGGGGTGGCGGTGACTTTAACTGTAACTGTGGGGTTTTTTTTTGTTTTTTTTTTGTCCTTCTCTCATACGTGACACAATTGCAAAAATGCCACTTGCATTTTTCATTTGTTTATGTGTGTTTGTGAGAGAGGGAGAGTGTGTGTGAGTTTCTCTGTATATAGTGTCTAGTCCTGTGGGGAATAAGGATGATCTGTCTCTTGAGAATCTTCACATCTTCACACGTTCACATGGAGAGCTCCCTGCGGGCTCTGCAGCCATCTCAGCCATATCATCTGCGGACAGTTAAAACATCTCATAAAGCTGTAAAAACGTAAAAGAAAAAAGGAAAATGCTGAGTTTCCTTATTGAGTTTTGACAATGTTCGCTACCTGATTTTTGTGTTATTCTTGCTGATTTACTTCATCCCCACGTGAATTGGCCTGAGCAAACACTGCATTTCATTGGACTTTTTCATATCGGTGTATGATGTTTAGATGAAATAGCAGCTGACACTTTAAGGTAGAAGTTAGCGAAGAAAAAAAAAAGAAAGATATGTCTCAGTTACCAGCAGAGTTTACGTGCCTGATAAGGACAGGTTATGTGCCACAGGACAGCAGTCACTCTAAAGAAGCGCAGCATCTTCCGAAACGTGCGCCACATCTTCAAGCATTCGGAGAGCGAGTGAACAAATGAATCTTAGGTAGAGTTCAGAATTCAGCCGCATCCTCTTTTGCTCGCATTAGCAGTCAGCGCACAAGGCCACGCGCGGCTTCGGAGAGTTCGGATTATCATGCAGAAACACCCAGGACTCTGCCTCCCACACTCCATTAAAACATCAACCCCAAGGTGTTAGATGCAGTAGGAAACACAGGAAATGAGAAGTGCTTTCCCTGCTGGGCATGACTCACCACATGGACCAAATATGTATCCATTAAGGTCAGTGAACAGTGAGGCAGGGGTCTTTGCGCCTAGTTTCCCTGGAAATGTAGTAAATCCGAGTGGGATTACGAAGACATTCTTCTGTTGTAGGCACGATCAAGTAATCTGAAGCCCTCTGATGACTTGTTATGTTATGCACTTTTTATTTCATGTCAGTCTTTTCTTCTTTTCTGCTGAAAATAGTTTCTTTGAGCTTCTCATTAATGTTTCCTAAAATTGTTGTTGTAAGGCTCTATCTGGTTGCAAAGAACATGATGCCAAACCCACAGACACACAAAATTGGATATTAAAGGAAAGGACACACACACACACACACATTCGATTATGAGGGTGCACACAAGTGTGTTTTCCAGTGCATATAAATAATGTGACAAGTAAGTACATGACAGCACTCTGATGTCCTGAGGTGGAAACTGGTATGATTTAATTTCAAACAGCATTTAAATATATTACAAAAATGATTATTTCATCCAGACTTTTTCCTGGCAGCACTTCAGAATGACTAAATGAGAACATTTGGTCTTTTTTTTCCCAGTCTTTTGACAAACAACTTTTTTTTTAGTACACCTTTGTTTTTTTCCCCTCTTTTCAGAGACAGATGAAAACTGTTTTGCAAACCTGTATTAAGCCAACATGACAGTAGCGTCATTATTTTTTTTTTCATGTGAAAAAGATAGCAAAATTATGTCAGGCGGTGACCTTGCCGTAACAAATCTATACATCTGAGTTAGGAATGCAGTGCATTTTCTTAATTATTTGCATGGTTGGTGTACTGTCGGAGGGCTTTACCATGCGCCTCCTTTAGCCTGTCCCTCGTCCACATTGGGGGAATGTGGGTGCATAATACAAGTAAAATGTCACCATGATAAATCTAACCTTTCCGGGGAGCCCTTAGTGGCTGCGTACCTGTGTACTTGCATTAATAACTAGATCTATCAAAGGGGAGTTTTCAGTTGCATTAGCGTTTTGGGAGTAATTGCTGTCAACGGGTCTGGTCATAAATCCTGACACCTCAATCATAGCAGCTTCATAAATCACACTTAAAAAGTTCACATGTGATGTACACTTTCCTCCTGCCCTGGCTGCTAACTGAAAACTGCTGCAGGAGAGAACTTAGTGAACACAGCCTCTCATTTTTCATACTCCTGGAGGCTTACTTCCAGGTACCGCTTGTCTTGTAGGTGAGAAAGAAGTTTAATGACATTAAGTAAGCAGGCTGTTCTCATTGTCCAGATTTCTCCTAATGGGCTCAGCCAGATAATCAAATTCCACCTTGGGTGTCAACTTTTTGCACTTGTAAGCAGCTCCTCCTCCTTTCAGTTTTCATTGTTCTTTCTATTAGTAACCGTAGCGATGAACCGTCGGTGCCATTTACCTTGACCGTAGTGGGCAATGGGTCCCGTTATTTGAATGAATTGACGAGGCTAGGGAATTTATTAAATGAGAGAAAATGTCCCCAGTGTGGAGAGCCCCCTCGTCTCTGGTGAGGTGTGTAAAGGGACAATCCTTCAAAAGACAAGGTGTGATGAAGTTCACCTGGGCCAGTGAAAACGTACTGAGTAAGGCAGCTGTCTCATGCAGGTTGGCATTTATGAAAAGAGTATTTACTAGAATGTGATGAATATCTAGCACCCTATTAAATTTGTTTGAATTTTTACAGATTCTGTTTTGTTTGGTTTTGTTTTTTTTCCCCCAAATTCTGTGTTTTCCGATTAATTTTCATGAATTCTGTCTTTTATGATTGAAGGACATTTTGTCAACAGAGAGAGTGTCCAGTCACACACTACACTGTATGAGAGTGAAGTTATTTAAAGTGTTTCAGTATCTCTGTTTGGTGTTGCACTGTTTTAGACGGCCCCTGTGCACATATCTCACAGCTGGCTGTCAGTAGAAACCAATGGTATTTTTCAATTTGGAGGATGAGGTTTGTTTTGAAGAAAATTAGGTTGTAGCTCATTGTTTGCTTTACTATGGTTGGAAAGAGGCTTTGCTTGTGTTTTAACAGTGTTTAGCATATGAGTTATTGACCTGGGGATTCAAATCTGTGAATATATTTCCAACTTTATTGAGCTCACAGAGAACAAAGGACAGTAAATGGTACAAAAATATTCCATCTAAAAAGGGTTGTGTCCCCGTTTTCCACATTGCAGCAATCACAGGGCCACACATATACCTGCTTCTGCTGATTGTGACTACACCAGTTGGCCTTCAACCCAAATCTTTGAATCGCTGCCCCTACTTTGAACACCAGCATAATGGTGGTCCCAGAGGAAAAACCTTGTTGTTACAAAAATAAAAAGCAGATTGCAAAGTGGCCATTCTTAAGGGTCTCGTCTGCATGGTTAAACATTGCTAAACTCTTATAATGTAAGCTGAATATTCACTGTGAGAAGAACAATAATGTTATATTAGTTATCATGTAATGGTTCAAGTCAGTAAGGTTATGTTAGCGCACTATGTTATTAATCTAAGCGTATAGTCACGGCAATAGGGTCATTAGTTTTTGAGGTCTTGAACTGTGGTGCACACTCCCCAAGAGTGTGGGTGAAAATAAACGTCAGCTAATTGAGTCCATCAAAAGCTAATTTTTCTTGCTGAGCTTTTTGCCTGTTTTGCTTGTTGAGCTCTTTATCATTTAGAAACAACAGCGTTCCTGCTTGTGATGATTACAAACATGCATTACCTGCCTGTCTCCTGCATCCCATGTTCTATAAGTACAAGCAAGCTCCTGTAGCTGATTAAGGTTAAATGTGGACCAGACAAGCGTCCCTGTTCCTCCAGATGTGTTATTCTTCCTCCGTTGTAAGACTTCCGAGGAGAAAGATGGATGGAGCCTGTCCGCCCACAGGTAATCTGATTATGGGACCATTAATAAAACATCATTCATTAAGAGTCTGTATCAATCCGCTGTCAACATCAAGTGGTTCACTCATCAAAGTATGACAGAGGTGGAGAGAGGGGGCCAAAGACAGGAGAGTGTTGTTACAGTACAGTATTGCAGTGTCCTTGTTATGTATTTTACAAAATCACATTTTCTATTGATCATTGTTTGTCGTGACGGGTCTGCACACTCAGGGGAGACAGTTAAAAATGTTAAATCTTTCATTTTTGGCTTTTTTCTTGCCTGGGTGAGGGTACTGGATGTTAATTAAGTTAACTCTATTTCACAATTTTATTTTTATGTTTAGTAACTATTGTATTTCTTTTATGCATTATTACTTTCCACCTCTCCATTTCCCCTTATCCTTCCATCTCTATCTCCAGCCTTCTTATGAATGCTCCTCTTGCGGCAGAGTGACAATAGCCGCCCAGCCTCTGGATCCCACAGGGCTTTCATTATGACTGACTGTATTATGTAAAGCACTTAAAATGCCTAATTATGCTCTCTGCTGGGCTCTATTTTAGTTCCTAAGTGTTGCAGTCTTCTGACTGATGGTCCTCAGGGACTTTTCACTCTGCGTTTGAAATATTTTTCTCAGATCCGCTCCTCACTTAACAGTGTATCTTCAGACACAAACACCTATCAGAATTGGCGACAGTATGGTGTCAGTGAAAGTGCTTGGACTGCCGACGATCGGAAATAATGTGCCTGTGGAAATCAAGTTGGTGATAATTTTATTGGGAAATATCATATTTAAATTGCTAAAAAGGAAACTTTTAAGTCATGAAACACATGATTGCAAAACTCATTTTAAATTCCTGAACATGTATTTGAAAATTCATTTCAATTTCCTCATCTAAAAATAAAATAATTCCTTGGCAAGCAGATGTAAAGCAAGTTCTTACATAATTAAAACATAGCTAGGGGTTAGAAAAAATAATTTATACTCAACATTTCAGGAAAATCGAAACTGTTGTGAAGCTGTTTTCATTGTGATTCATGGTTGGTGACAACATAATGGAATCTGAACAGAGACAGTTGTGTGCATGGCATTTCCTCTGTAGAGAGAAATTTAATTGAATCTCCCCCTGCGTTTCCCACTGATTGCACCGTAGCCCATTTTCAACCTGAACTATTTCTACTCAACTTGCGCACTTTTCTTTGAGCTTTGAGTGTATGTGTGTAATGTGTGCGTGTGTGTGTGTGTGGGTGGGTGGATCAATGTGGGTCTGTACAAATGATGGAGAGAAACTAGTAAAGAGCGACTGTGGTTTTGTGTGTTGGCATTGTAGGTGGAATTTGTGGCGTGTGTGATGGATTTGTGTCTGATTGTCTCAGAAAATTACCATAAACAGAACAGAACAAATCCCTAATTGTTTTGGCTCCATATTTACAGAAGAAGTGCTGGTAGCATATTTGCAGTCTCCCCCCAAAACTCCGCAAAGTGCTTGTGATGCTTCTCTCCCCGGAGAAGCGGGGGTCGCGTCCAGGCCAACCACAGGTCAAAGCTGAAAAGACGGCAATACGTCATTTCCTATATGAAGTTTGAGCGATTGTCTCACAGGTGACTGGGCGCAAAGATGATTTGACCGTCTCTGAACTGCTGACCATCTTGTCTGTATCATCCAAATAAGGCCTCCTGTGGGTGAAATTCTCTGCTGGGCCCTCGTCCGCCGCAGCAGCCAGAGCAGATGGCTGACCATTGACATGCAAGGAAGCCTGTCTAATGCAGGCGCTGTACTGCAGTGTTACTGGCGACAGGGGAAAAAGGTTGATGGATTTTAAAGTGAATTAGCTTTATGTTTCGTTAACGTTTATTGCAGCTCTGCGAGTCAACCCTCTGGCTGTTCTGGCTAAAGTCAGGGACAGCAGGAAATACATATCTCACAAATTTTTATGACTCAGTTATGATCCTCTGCCCTACTTTCACACAATTTATGGTCAGCATTTTTTCTGCAATATCCATTCAAAATGTGCAAATACAAATTTATAATAAAAGAATATGGGAAGTATTTTGTGAATGACAGTTCGTACCTGGAGCATTTTAATTTCCTGAGCCCGTCTTTCTCCACTGTGCTCAGGACATCATGTCTTTAGCTATAAGGTAAGAAGCTTCACTTGTTATATCTGTGCTCCTTTTTAATCACTTTTCATTCAAGCATTCAAGCACTGTGTAAGTACATTAAACAAATAATTTATTGGATATGCTACAATATCCTCTAGACAAACAAAGATTAAACAGAGGGAACAGTTTTTGGAGCCAAAGAAAGCATTGAAACATCAGTGCTCAGCTTTAATCTCTAAAGTTAAAGACCACTAACCACTAAGATTTTGGTGTAGTCACGGACTTAGACATAACTTTTAATAGGTACATTAAGACAAATTCAAAATCAGTCTATTTTTACCTTAAAAAACATATGATAAATTAAAGTACTTGTACCTGAGCAGGACTTTATTGTCAATGCCTTTATCTTCAGTTGGTTCGACTACTAAAAATGGAAACAGTTGATTGGACAGCTGTAGCTCATTCAGAATGGTGCTGCCACAGTCCTCACTCAGACCAGGAGAGCAGATCATAATGCTCCAGTTCTGTAATGTTTTAATGTTTTGCACTGGCTTTGTGTGTGTCAATGACTTAATTAAAAAAAAATTCAGTTGGTTTATAAAGCACTGAATGGTTATGAACCATCCTGACCTATCAGATCTTGCAGGGGTCTGCTTACTTTCCCAGAGTCAGAATTAACCCTGGCGAAGCAGCACTTTTTATGCATTACATATCTGGATTAAACTCCCAGAAAACTTGAGATCTGCACAAATTCTCAGGTCATTTAATCCAAGGCTTAACTTTTCTGTATTTCACTGGCTTATATTAAATTAAATATGGGACTATTCATATTTTGCATTGCACTGTAGCTGCAGCTTCTAGGCCATCTAATTTTACATCTTCTAGTGCATTACCTTGTGTTTATTTTACAAATTTTAATAATGCATTTATGCCTATATGATAAGCTCTTTGCATTACCTTTGCATTACCTTGTTGTTGAAAGGAGACATAGAAATACAAACTGACTGCCAGAACTTCCCAGCCTTAGGTAGTGGACTCCACACAGGGAATTAGGAAATTTGTCTAATTTATGTCTAATTAAAAAAAGCTAAAGTAAATATTTTTCAAATTACATGCACATCATAATTTCCATATAATCAGTATGAAGTGCCTTTTATGTTCTTGACTTGATTTAAACACAAGTAATGCCACTGAATTCCTGAGTTTATTTTTCATAAATGATACTTGTGTTTTCTTGTCAGAGCTGTAATTGCAGGGGTCATGATGATTTTGGAAGTTACAAAAAGTGCATAAACTGGTTGACCAGATTTGGGTCATGACTCTTCCTCTGAAGAAACTGCAGTCCCACTAACTAAATGCACTCTCCTAGCATTTTTCATATTTCATATATAGAATGAAGGAACATGCATAAAGGCTAGAGAATAATGCGCACAGCTGCTCACCATAGAAGAAAATCAACCAGTTTGTTCACTCTTTTTCCACTGAAAGCCTCGCCGTCCATCTTACCTCAGCAGGCCTTATCAGGTAATTAACGTCATGAATGGAGGTTTAATGACCCTCACATCAACCTTGTTTAAAGGAAGTAGAATTAAAGATGGTATCTGCACATGTAATAATGCAGGAGGAGACGGGGTAGCAGGGATGAAAAGCCTGAGCATCAATGTCATCGTTCTGCTGATCAGGCGCTGAGAGTACTGCTCATGCATTATGAGAGACCCTGAAAGCAAGCAAAGCTCCCTGACACCTACTGACTTGTCTATCTGCTCTAGACTTCACACCCAATAATTGGGCTGTGACCCGACATGAACATACTTGAGTTACAATTTGTGTGGAGGCAGGGAGGTGCCACAACATTACAAATTAGGAAGCTATAAATACATGAAGACAGTATTTCAATAAAAAGAACGTAGAATTTGTAAACCAAACTAGAAATGACAAAACCTAACCACATCTAACTGAATAGTGTTTTTGGCCTTCGACTGCTCACAGGATGCGAGTCTCATCTGATCCAAACAGGCCTGAAATTGTCAATTTTAGGACAGACTGGATCACTACACAGTCTATGGCAAGAAATGTTAGGTTTTTTTATTGTATTTTATTCTGTTTTAGTGGCTGTCGGCAAAATATATGTATTGTGGTTGGAGAAGGGGTGGGATTAAACAAGCAGCTGTGGTAGATGCAGGTCATGACCAATCAAATCATGTCCTTCCTTTTAAAAGCTGTGTACTCACTACACCCATACAAAAACTGTTTCACGTTGGAAAAAGGGAGGAGCATGTCCATTACAAAAATTTTTCTTGAGAGGAAACAAATACAACGGAAATGCTGAATCATAGCAGAAAAATATGCAGCTTCTTACATTTATGGTAGGGAGGAGATTACACCTTGTGGTTTTTTTTAAACTAATGACAATCCAAAAGCAAGATCCTGATAGGCTTGCTTTTTCCAGTCATTTGCGGTCATGTTGGGAACGTAATTTTGACTTAGAAACATTTAGATTTTATGGTGAATAATTTTGACAATGTGAATAAAAACACAGAGAGTAATAATTTTTTCAAAAATACAATATATCCTGGCGGACCTTGCCAGTTTCCCGCTGAGAGCAAGTATTTTATTTGCACTGCTCACTCTATGCTATTAATGACAGTTATTCAAATCATAGTCATGAGCATATGCGAGTGATTTTGAAGTGTACAGTATATTATTTTTATCTGGAAAGATTCGCAGCAATCATCAAAGCCAGTTTGGACAACTTGTCATCCGCAGAGGCTTTTGAAAATGATCAGTCTTTGTATACGAAGCCTTCGACACCAAGGATCATCTTGCTGAGACGCCATGTAACAATAGAATTACTGCTTGAATGGCAGTTGTTTGAATAAGTTAACATAAAAGTATCATAACATAACATCTGTAGAATCCCCAGAGGACCAAAGGATGTTAAAAATTGTCAATGGCATATCTGACGTCCAAACCCACGTTTTTCATATTTAGAAATAAACATAAATTCACTCTTAATAAATGAAGAAATACGGTGGGTAAAGATTACCATTAACACCCTTCCCACTGAGTTTAGGTCTTTATGTCTTAATTATATGTCACAAGTGTATGAATTGCAGTGCTGTGATAAAATCAGCCTATTACTCTCATCCATACACAGAAAGGAAATTTGTCCTAATGGCACCATTATGTGTGATGCAGAATTTTTTTTTTTTTTTTTGTGAGTGTGTGTTTTTTTTTTTTTTTTTTCGTGTTTTTTTTTCTTTCTTTTTTTTTAAATTGAAGTGGATATTAAAGTAAAAGCAACAGGGAGTTAAAGATCAGGATAAGTGAACATAAAATTGCAATTAGAAATAATGATGTTAAATCTTCAGTAGCCAGACACAAACATGATGTTGGCTCTTTCAGATTTATGGGTGGAGAAGTAATGGAAATGCCTCCTAGGGGAAGGAGATAAGATATGATTCCCGAAAGGGAGAGAAGCGTAGATGGGATTTTATGGTGAACACTTAAACCTCAAATCGAGTGAATGAAAAATGTTGTTTGCCTTGTTGCCTTTAAAAACTTTGGTGTCTGTCCTCCTCCACATGTGCACTGCTAAAGGAGAAGCAGTGGAGTTGGTCAGTGGGCATTGATTTAAAACACCTGTCAGATTGTGTTTGTGAGCCTTTTATATATATATATATATATATATATATATATATATTCTGAAGGCATGGTTATACATCTTGATGTCAAAAAGGCCTCAAAATATTAAAATGGTACTGTTTGAGTTTAATTTGAGTGCAGTAACCTGGTCTCAAGAACGACACACAAATAGTGTATATCATGGCGGCGCCTTGCTGGAACAGTGCTAGAAATGCTGGGTTCCCTGACAACAGCCTGCCATTAGTGTGAATCCCGTTGATTCTTGACACAAAAATTGCACTACGCTGGCGAATTGTTATTGTTACTGAAACACCCCCCACTGTCCACCCAGTTCATGATAGGTCACCTAAATTCCAAGCTTGCAAAAGTAGGCAAACATCTGCGTGCTGCTAACAACAGCAGCACTTCAGTTGTCCACAGGCCCACCATTCACCACCGAGAGGGAAAATAGAGGCCTCAATGTCATATTTATTGTCGGTGGATTAGCTCAAGGCATTTCAACTTGGTGCTGTTATCGGCTTGAGTTGTGGTTGTCTCAGTTTTTGTATATGTATTGTGGTTGGAGGTGTCTTCTTTCATATAAAGTGTATGTAGTTAATACAAAGGTTTAATATTTACACCTTTAAATGCTCAAACTGGGACCAGCCATCACAGGGCTACTGTCACTGGCATTGGGAAAAGAACCTTAATGTTCATTAAAAATAATTAACACATAAAATAACAGTAAGTTACAATGTGATGGCAAAGATATATAAATGAGGGTTTTAATAATATTAATGTTAAGTTAGATTAATTTCTATCACTTATATATTCACTTATATATTCATACATATTGGGCAAGGCAAAAGAGAAGAGGTATCCTGTTACATCCCCTTTAAAGCACATGTGATACTAACAGCCCGTAACATACGAGGAAAAAAGCAACACAAACTTGATCAACAAATAATTTCGCCTCTTCCTTCGCTGATTCATCACAATTAGCCTGGATTGACAAATCAGGGCTGTGCAGGGGCCTACTGTGGACAACACATATGTTTCACAGTTGGATATCACAGCTGCCCACTTACCCAAAATTAAAGCTGATTTTATGAGCCGCTGTTTTGCTCATAGGTCCCAATGGGAATTTAGGATGTTGATAATGAATTCCTGGAAATAAACATGCTGACATTTGCAGTAATGCCTCACACCTACTATTTTCTTTTTTATATCGCCAACCTGTTCGTCGGCTTTCCTGTTTGCTTGTCAGCCATTAAGGCACAAAGACACACACACACACACACACACACATGTTGGATCATATAAAGGCTTGTGATATTGATCAAGTCCTGTTGTATTTGACAGCTATTCTGCCCCTCTGCAATTTTTCCAAGCTGACCACTAGACTGAATGTGCCTACCTGACCCTGAATGTGCTCCCCCCCCACTTTTTTTTTCTCCTTTGCATTACTCAGAGATAATTTACAATGCCTGTGGCAGGATGGTTCCTCAGCATCCGTCTCCACTGATCATAAAACAAGCCTCCAGCTGTGGCATCTGACCGCTGCCTATACTGCTCCCTATCATCCTCCTCACACTGAGCAGAACAGAGTAAGGGAGATTGTGTATATATAGAAAGGTAGAGAGGGAGCGATCAAAAGGAACAGAGGGAGAGAGTTATCGGTTCGATTGAACGACGTTTCTTTTCTCCAGTAGCACAGGGGAGATTTCATTGAAAGGCTGTTGCAGTCTATCGATCTGCCCTCAGGGATGGATGCTGTGAAGCCAAGGATGGAGAGAGAGAGAGAGAGAGAGAGAGGGTTCATGCAGCTAGCGAGAGAAACACAGGCAGAATAGCATTCAGTTGTGTTACGGGAGTGAGTGAGTGAGCGAAAGAACAGTGAGGAACAAAAAGAGAGCGACCTAGCACTCATGAAATGTAAAACCTGTTGATGTTCCTTTTTGGCAAAGAGTTTTTCTCTGCTGGTCGACCATTACTATAGCCATGAGCTGTACTCGTAGACCCTCGCTAAGGGAGGAAGACAGGGAAGAAATACAAAGGACATAGAGGCAGAGTGGTCAGCTAATGCTGCTCACAACCTGAAGAGTGTGTTTCAAGAAAAAAGATCAGACATAAAAAGCCATGGTGATTTGAATCTGTTGTTTTTTTGTTCTTGCCAGTGCTATAGGCTGGGTATATTGATTAGCAACTTGAAAAACTCATGTGTTGGTCCGCTTTAAAACAGATTTTAGAATAGTTTTCATGTTTCATTATTTTTGAAACAGCATTCAAAACACATTGAAATGTGGTGGAATTGCCACAAGCAGCAAATTCACTCACGGGGCATAAGTACACTAACTAATGCTAGTCTAATCAATTTACAATAGCCGCTATACTTAGATTATTTAAAAATGTGATGAAGTTGGGATTCACATATGTTTTCTCGCCAGTGATTTGTGCTGCAGGACTGTAGATAAAGACGGACAACGTGACAGCTCCCCTAAAATGTCTCAATCGCGCCCTGGTGGCTGGCTGCAGTACAGGGTATAAACCCCTCCCCCGCAATGTTAGCAGATGGGACATGGACCAATTTAAAAAAAAATTAATTACATCACATACGTGTATCTGTAATTTTTCTCAAAGATGTTCTGTCATTTTAGGTAGTTCTTCTCATCGCTGATGTTTGTTCAAGTGTTCATTTTTCTGATAAGTGTGGTTTTACTTAGTTATTTGATGCTATAGAAAGTACATCAAACTGAAGTACTCACACACCTGCAGATGTCTTTTCAGGACTTGTATGTGGAGAAGAAATGTCTAGAGGAGAAATAATTTAACCTTAGAAGGTGATCGTTATTAGTAAAAGATACTAATCACTGATTGCAAGTTGAGTTGGGTGAGTGTGTGGGCAGATTGAATTACATTTTGACATGTATCATGACAAGTTGAAATGGGAAAAAAGTCTGAACATGTCATATCTTTGCTGCCTTTCCCTTGAATTATCTTAAAATACTGAAAGGGTATATATGAGATGGGACACCTCCCTAAAGTGTCTGTACTCTGCGAATATAAATATATATACATGCATGCATTAGTGAGTGCGACAAGAAGCGTAATAGGTTTGATTTAATCTGCTCCTTGCAAAATCAACCTGTACAATCTTTGTGGTTCACTCCACTTACTTATCGTAGCTTCAGAGAGCTTATAGGTTGCAGTACCTTCTCAAAGTTCTGCTGTACAGATCTACTGACCCGCCAAACAAATCACCTTACTACATCATAAGTAAAGTTCCACAAACAGTCAAAAGGGCCACAAGACACAAAGGCAGTCACAAAGACTGATGCCTGTTAAAGACTAAAGGACAGAACTGCAGGTTCACCTGACTCCCGCAGCTGTCGGCCTTACAGTATGCCTAATGAGTCCAGCCACTCAGACTCAGAAGAGCCTTGGATCCACCCAGAGTGAGAGTGTGCACCACAGAACCACATTCGTCCTCCAGGGTCAGATCCAGTTCTGATGGATGACTCCTCTGGGACGAGAGATGGCTGCTCCTTGACTTCCTTTGTTTTTGTGGTGTATACATCCTCAGGTAAAAACACACACATACACACCGAATGGGCACATACGTACAGTCGGGCTGTGACCTTGTTCACGACCACACACTTAAATGTCCGTGTTTCTGATGAGCGGTTCCCCATGTGGGAGGGAGGAAGGAAAAAGGGGGTAGATGTGATGATGAAATACACAGATTGTCCCCTGATGGATTGGGGACAAGGCCCCCAATCGCTCTTGATGTCATGTGGACGACCTCCCAGGATACAGAGCAGAGATTATCACCCGAGCTATACCATCATTCACCACCAAGTGAATCACTGATCATGATATAATGTACAGGTGCGCCACATATAGCATCTTTCACCTGATCAAATCCTCCATCAACCACTATTCTTAGGCCTCTGTAACCTGAAGCGCTGCTGATGCGGTGACCCCATTATTATGAATATAGAACTGCTTCAGCTTACTGTACAACACGTGATTTATCATAACAGTGGATTGCAAAGAAACACGCTGCCTTTTTGAAGAACATGGAGTAGTCTGTTTTTTTTAAGAGATAAAGTAGTAAACAAAAAAAGATTAGATTAGGTGCATGTTTGGATAAAGAAAAGGAAATCAAGGAGTCTTTAAGTGCCATTTCATCCCTGTGGAGTCATTTATCAGAGCTGAATCTGCCCCTGCAGGACTGATGTGATCCCATGGTGCAACCACTAACACAGAATGGATCCAACATTGTAACCAGACATATTTTTTATCCTTAAAATTACCTGCCCAGACTGCACTCTTCTATTTAGAAATCCATCCACCACAATACAGTACAATTTTTCTAATGATTGTACACCTTTGAAACTTTGAAAAGTACAATTTGTGCGGGGGTGTCAGTCTCTGCTTTTAAAAGTGACTTATTTTTTTAGTTTCATTTTGAAGGAAAAATGATTTAACTTTCATTTCCAACTCTCAGCCATGTTGCAGTCCTGCCTAGCTGCAATGGCTGCATGGGTCGTGCTGCCCTTTTCTTTTTGTGTGTGTGTTTTTCTTTGAGACACTCGCTTACACACAAGAGAGATGTTACATACAGGAATTCAGTAAGGTATGTGTATTTCATGCGCGTTAACACTAAAATTTAGCCTTTCACCAAACAGCCAAAATCCTGCTGTTGGAGCTGTATAAATCAGACTTTTCATGAGCCTCCATCAGCCAGATTCTATAATACATGCAATAAATTCCCACTATAAACACTTCTATCCCTTTGAAAGTGTTGGGAAACTTATATTTCAAAGATAACAAAGTGGATTAACAGAGTTCGGGCGGTAAACCCTCCATTACATCCTTTGTTGTTGTATTTATGCCCCAGTGATCCCATTCCTTCAGAGCTCATCTGTATGCAGCCCGCCGGTGTTGTGCATGGCCAGCTCTGTACTCAGTGTATCTATTGCGATGCTCTGTGTAGCGTGACTGTTGCCTGTGTATCATCTATCAGGGGATAGCATAACCTCGCTTTAAAATCATATTCCACTGAATCAGAATTCAATTCCAGATTCCTCCAAGAAAATATCATAATAATACATCTCCCCTGGATTCCACTTGGGCCACTGTCAGAGTGCTTCCTGACTCATTGCCTGCACTGTAATTTTTCAATAACATCTTTGGCAGAGACATGATGAAACATTCAGTGAATGAATTCCATTGGCTATGTGGGTGAAAAAAAAAACCTTGGGAAGGTGTCATTTTAGATGCATGAAATCCAAAGGTGCTTCCATACATTGTTCAAGTTGTTATGAATATGAAACACCTGGACTATGTCTCTTATTACTGTATTATTCATACATCAGAGAGGTTCCACTGTGTAATAGAAGAAGCAGGCTTAAAAAATGAAAGCAATGCTGTGCTGTTTTTTTTTTTTTCAATGTGTTTCGTGTTTGAAATGCTTTTCGATTGTACAGCAGTGCCAGTCTTCATCTTCGACATACTTAAATGTTGAATAGAGGTAATGAGATTGGAGCTGAATAACAATGATGGTATTCCATAATGGATTACAGCACCGTACACAATACCGTGGTTTCACAGTTTCCCCGATTAGTGGGACAAATTTAACACTTGTTAGGCGTTCTGTAAACAGCGCTGAGGGAGATTATTTGTCAGGCGTGTAGGATTCTATCAAGAGAGTCAGCCTGTGTGATGCATACCACTTTCACAATGGTCTCCACAGCCACAACTGCTGTTTATCCACTGATCATGGTCTTTGTTCAACAATGACATATTGAATTACACAGCGTTCAGATTTTGATTGCATGACAAATACACACTCTAAAAGGAGTCTTGAGACAAAAAAAAGATGTATTTACCGCATGTTTCAACCACATATTGAGTTTTATTGGAAGATTTTATGTGTGCCAAACATTCCCATGGTAAATGTCAATATAATTAGGACATTATCACATCACTTAATGCTACTCTATCTGCAACAAATTACTGTAACATACTAAATTGTTTTGCCAAATCTGTTTTGAATTGGATTGACATGTTTTTTTTCCAACGTCACAAGGGCAATGATTTTGGTGCCACACAACAGAAGTTGAGGGATAGTTGATGAGATGGCAGGTGGGCTTCGAAAGAGATATTTAGCTTTTAGCATTTAACCTAAATAATTAGCTCTCCCTGACCTTAGAGGAATACTTTGACATTTTGGGAGTTATGTTTATTCACTTTCTTGCCCAGAGTTCGGTGGGAAGGTCAATATTACTCTCATATCTTTCTGGTAAATATAATAAGGTGTACAGCCTGCAGCCAGGTAGCTTCATGCAGCATAGAGAGTGTCCTGGAGTCTCCTGGCAAACAATTCCAAGCCAAAAAACACATCTGGCACATAAGCCTCCTGTAAAACCGCAACTTATTATTTACTTCTTTTTTTTCCCATATACAACAGCCAAGATACAGCACATTCATCAGTGAGCTTCAGAGGTGCTTATGCTTTTGTCATCTTTGGACAGAGCCAGACTAACTGTGTCCTCAGTCTTTATGCTGTGTTAAACTGCTGGCTCCTACTCCTGCTTTATATTTAACACACAGATATGAGAGTATGTATAGGTAATAGTAGTGTATTAGAGTGGTATTGGTCATGTAATTTAAGTCTTGGCCAGAAAGCGAATAAAAGCATTTCCAAAACTGTCAAACTAACATTGCTTTGACATAGCAATGAAAATGTGAGTCGCGCTTCAGTGTACAGCCTGGCATTTTGTGACTTTGGACATACGTTCGTTTGAAACATTTCTTCTGGGAGGCAGGCTATCGATTAGCAGACAGTAATAGACTTGGTCACTGTAAAAGACACCGGTTTGATTTGCTCATTGATTGATTTAACAACAATATTTGGATCCCTTCAGATCACTGGCAGAACTTATTTGAAGCGTAGCTTGTTTGTGGATAAGCCAGACCTAAGGGCAGGAAAAAATAATATGAGCCCTGTACACCATCAATCAAAACTGCATGCTGTTTGATTGGAAGTATCAGAGTGTCTTTCCTCTGCTGCCCTAACCTCTGTGCTGCACCACAGCCAGCGTCATTACATTGACTTATTCATGTGTGATCTGAAGCATGGTGACTCATCTGTGGGATCCATGTCCCATTGACCACTGAGACTTGAAGTCAGTGATGCAAGTGTCCCGAGGTCTGTTTGTCTTCATCAACAGTAACACTTGTCTTTCTGCTTATTGGCAAACTGTGTGCTTTGTCTGCGCTTCCTTAGTTTAATCAATATGGTCACATGCATTGACTTGTAAAGAACTGTTGTGTGTTGCAGATTTAAAGAGCTCCTCCGTCCTGTGTATTGATCCGGTGGGTGATCTACCACTCTCCAGCGCTGCAGTATGCTGCTCTTTCACAGTAAAGCATGTCCATCACGTGGCGGTGAATTTGTGTTGAATATGGCGATCCACACATACCTCCTCCTTCAAGATGGAGCACATAGTTATAATCTCATTGGTTGTTTTATTTATTTCAGCATAAACTGTATAGTTCAGGTTGATGAGAAGTCATGTCACACCAGACATTAAAGGATATCACTGGTGATATTCTACATTTTTTAAACTGTCAACAAATCCCCGGAAAAGACCAAAAGCGGCTGTGTGTTGAGCCATGTCCCAGTACTTTTAGACTTCCCTGACTGAAGCTCTCAAAGCCAAGCCCATTTGTCCCTGCTGAGGTGAATCTTAATGGATCACGACTACACTATACTTTGATTTTTAAAAAGGACTAAATAATTTCAACATTTGTGTAGTGTAGTTGTGAGCAAACGCAACTCAAACAGGAATGTGTATTTTGTGCGCTGATGAGTATTTATGACAATCAATACTCATATGACAATTGGTCTCTTCATAGGATTTGATGACAATAACTGGAATATAAAAAGTGTTCTTACTTATTCTTCAAATTAAATTTCATTCAGTATAGTAAAGTGAAATCCACCTTAAATTTCCCTTGCTTTGGAAGATTGAAATGCGTGTTGTTTTTCTTTTTTTTTTTTGTCATCTTGCAATATTTATGTCCTTAATAAACAGCAGGTATCTTGTTCTTTGTTCTCGATTCACAGGCATCATCAATATTTTTTCACAAGTTAGCATCCAAGTTATTACCTGCTGCTTTGGTTGTTTTGTTGATACTGCGGCCAAATACAACAAATCTGCAGCGGATCTTGGATGATGTTACACCCACATTTTTCCAATCGTGGGCCTACTAATTAGGAGGAAAAGAAGTGTGCTGTGTGTTGTAGGAGTATGTCTCTAATGATTCGAAGCCAACTTACTACTCAACCTCCGTAGTGGTTGTAACGGCTCTTGTCTCAGGGTGTTGCGAGATTCCAAATGTTCATATTTTGACCTTTTCCCCTTTGACTTCCTTTGTGTAATCTTTCCAGAGAACAGTCTGTCAGCGTTTCTTTGATATTTTACACAGCGCAGTACTGCAATGCCATTTTCCAGCAGATTCCCGTCAGATGTTGTCATGGCAGAGGTAAATCAAGGTCTGGTCTTGAAGACTAATTGTGTGTGTGTGTGTGTGGTGGGGGGGGCAGGGGTGGTGGGGGCTTGACCGCAGCCAGCGCTTGCCTTGCAAGGCAGATAAGAGGATAAGAGCTGTGGCTTAAGGTGATGAAATAAATGTGTGTTTAGTGCTGCTACTCCACTGCTGTGATGTCTAATTGTAAAAGTTA
This sequence comes from Scortum barcoo, assembly GCA_023238725.1. Taxonomy (NCBI): domain Eukaryota; kingdom Metazoa; phylum Chordata; class Actinopteri; order Centrarchiformes; family Terapontidae; genus Scortum; species Scortum barcoo. The sequence goes on from CM041549.1 coordinate 17,745,205, forward strand.
TAGGTCTTTTTTATTTCCTACTGTTTTGATACACGTCCTTGTTCTTCATTTGTCTTTGTTAAGTTGTAGTACAAAGAAATTCTTTGTACTCAGAAATACTGAAGTCTTAAAAGGCAGCAGACTTGAAGTTTATATGGAGCATCTTCAAACATGAGGGACCCTCCAGGTTTTTCACTCTGTGAAGGCTCAAAACATTCTGACCTTAATATCCAGAAGCCTTCATAGTGTCTCTGCAAGAATTTTATTTGAATTGATGTTGATGCTCTCAAGTCATGTTTCTGCAATATAGGACATCATGTGATAAAAGTCCACCTTCCCTCACATTTTCACATACCAGTCCCGCTGACAGAGAAAGCTGGGGAGAAAGTCAGTTGCATTTAACATTGCTGTGATTACAACATACAAATACATTTATACTTACACAATATATTACATAATAAATAACTTAGTTCCTACTTCGAGACATGATCAAATTAAAGGAAATTATTTGCTGAAGTACTAAGAAAATTAAGAAAAAATACATTCTATGATGAGCATTTTCTAAACTAAAATATGATACCAATGATACCAATACCAATCCAATTTATGTTTTTAACCTGTAGAAAACAATGAACTTGGCTTTGCAGTTTTGCTCCCATAATTTGCCTTTTGAAAGTATTTTGTCATATGAAAGTATCCTTCCCAAACCTTCCATCACGTTTTCCCTCACATCGGCAATGATGCAGTCTGGAGGGACTCTCTGGTTTCCTGCCCAGAGGTGGTGTCACATGACGCGGCCAAAAGCAGGATCCCTGACAGCAAAAAGGAACAGAAACTGACCTTTGTGCCCACAAAGTATGACCTCACCTAATGAATTTAACAAAAATCTGCTGTTGGTGGTTACATGGGCAAATTAAAGTGATGTATGAAGTCCAAAAGATAGACTGTGTTTTCTGACTCGACCTGTGGTTGCTATACAGGCAAAGACAAGAGCAAGGCTGTCTATTGGCTGTGTTAATTTGATTTGGTATATACAAAATCAATACCAGCGCGAACAAATACGCTGTCATTTGGTGCCTCTAATTGGCCTCCCATTAGTGTGATTATTTTTTATAAATGAGCTGTCTGTTTTTAGTTTAGCAGACATGTCAAAATAAAATCAATCAAGCCAACTCCAAACATTACTTTTAATGAGGCCTCTCCATCCCTTTTAAAAATATCTGTCAAATGGAGAAAAAAAAGCACGTCATAGTTAAAACTCAAAGCTCACTTGGTTTTCATGTGAAACACAAATAGAGTGGAAAAGTTCCTCAGCTGATGTACTTTTTGCAGGAGCCCTGCTTGAACGCTCAAAGGATGTGCTCCCTGGGGAATATGTATGTACAAAGTGGAGGTAAATAAATAATAAAGAGATGAATGGAGGGCTAAGCAGACAGCTGATGAGGCTGATCATAGGAAAGGGGGTGAGACCAGTCCTCTCTGACGCTGTCAGCATAGTGTGAGTGTTAGTGGTGATTAAAACTGCTTTCCTCTTACCCGTCAGCAAACACGAACACGCGCGCACATGCGCACACACCCTGCTATCTCTGTAAACTGACTTACAAATAAACAGCTTAAGCCCCTGTGATGTGCAAAACAGATTTTCACTCAACTCACACGGACCCATTTGAATACCTTTGCATTTCTCTGTGTGTTTACATGCTAAAGTTGACTGCTTCTGCTTAGGATATAATGCAGTAATAGAAAACACATTGTATAAATTTCCTATTAAACACTGATATTTAAATAATGGCAAATAATAGCTGGGGTTGTGTCCAGCGCTATCAAATAAAGGTCAATCACTAATAAATATTAATAAATAACAGGCCAGGATAAAATAAATAATTAACTAAATTAAAAAAAAAAAATGTATGCCACGGCAGGATGAAGTGTTAAATTCAGCATAATTGGATCAGTGGATCAAGCCAGGCCATACTCACCACTTTGCTGCTGTGAGTTTCTTTTTTTTTTTCACAAAAAAATTTCAACTGATATTAAGCTGACGTAAGCTGATGAAACTTCCTGTATATTCATGACATTAAAAGTCTACCAAGAACGAGAATGCTGCAGCACAATTAATGTGAAAAAATCTGCGTTGCAAATGTTGCGTTGCATACAAGGTGGCTTAACATCGATCAGGAAAAGTGGAAGGACTTGAAAGAATTGATCAGTAAACGAAAACAGCAGAAACTTAGAGCAGAAAAGTAGTGAGTATGTTGTGACTCTGCTTTTGTGCTGATGAAATTACTGCCATGGAAATGTACACAATACTGAATTTTTCAAGACACCAGCTAAACAAGGAAGAAGTTGAGTTTGCACTAACTGTGTGCTGGTGAAATTGGGAATAAAAGCCTCTTTCTTTCTATTATAAACAAACTAAAGGCCTGGCCGTATCTGCCACTGAGGTAAATAAATGGTAACTATTTGAGAATATACTGTATACTTTGTCACTCAATCGGTAAGCCAGTCAGTGAGTTTATTAAGGATTCAGACATTTGAAAAGACAAGGCCCTGAACTTGCCCTTTGCCAGTGATGAACAAACTTGTACTCTCTGTGCAACTGTGCTGCCCATCAATATTACTCAAGCATGAGTTACAAAATGCATGAAAGCGGTATGCTTCTTTCTTTTCAAGTTCTTTCCTTTTTTAAAAAACAATATTAATTTAGAAGACTGTTAGTAACATCAGTGGGGCTTTGTGTACTCACGGCAGTAAGTGTGCGGAAAATCAAGTTTTAAGGGGAGAGAAAGGATGTAAGGAAATTAAGGATTTATACCATGTCTATAATTGAGGGTCTGTACTTTTAAATAAAAAAGAGAGAGAAAGATACCTGGAAGATTTTCCATCATTGCAAGGAAATAATGCCTCAGTATTATTCAGCCTTTTAAGGCCATGGTGCATGTATACTATCTATAATGTATAATTCATCTGAAGTGGGCATGAATGTCAAATAGGCTCATATCTCATCCATGTGCAGGCAGTGTCAGATAGGAAAGGACACTATACTGTACGTGCTTAAAAAATACAGTCAGAGGCTTAACTAGCTTAATATACATCCACTGTTCTCACCACTCAGTGGCTGTAATACCTGCAAATGTGCCATCGTCCCTGTCATGATATCTTGTCAAAGAGTTAAAGCTATATATAAATGATGTATATAGTGGATTCTTAGTCAAATCAGATAGCTGGAGGCACCCTTAAATGGACCCTTCAGAATAATGAGAACACAGTGAGATGTTTGAACATGTTTGAATGATATTGAAAAGCTCTATCTAGAAAAAAGAAAAGGCTGTGACAAAGCAGGTAATATTCTATTCAGAGTGAGCAGTTTCTTGAAGAAGTGTAATGAAACTGTTGCCTGCGCTAGATTAAAATGCAAATATGAATTATCGCCACAGCAATACAAAAACATGTCTTACTTGATTAAAAGAAAAACAAGTGATTACGATGATTGAAAGACAGTGATTGCAGATCACAGCATTAGATGTAAATGATGACTGTAAATGATTATAGATTATGGACAGGTGAAATAATTGAAATAGCCATTTTCCTCTTCTCACACAATCCCTTAAGCGGAGTAGTACTCTGGGAGAAGGAGGAAGAGAGGCGCGAGACAACGAAAGAAAAAATAGGGAGGGAGGACAACACCTTGTAGAGAGTGGAAGGTGGAAACAAGGTGGAGACAAAGGAAAGACAGGCAGATAATGACATGAGAAGGAGGGGAAAGATATTGCAGAACTGAGAGACAGATGTGTAGATAAATACTGAGAAAGAGAGACAGCAGAGGACAGATAGGACAGACAGGTAAAGAGATGAGAGGAGAAAAACAAAGATAAAGAGCTTTGATTAGGGTTTATTGCCCTATTGCTCCCCTTCGCTTCCCTCTCCTCTTATTCCACTTCTTTGAGTCGTTGTCAAAGCAGGAGATGAGGCCTTAGAAAAAAAACCCATTAATTGTCCCTTGTCACATGAGAGAAATGTGCCATGACAAAACTGCAATAAACCTCTCCTGCCATGACATCGGCGGCATCAACAACTCAGCACCTGCCACTTCTTCTGCAATTCTCCGACACGTTTCATATGCACACTGCAGCAGTTAGTGCCTTTCCTTTATTTAACCAGGTTAATAAATAGAAGACATTTCATCTTCAAGTGAGACTTAAGACACAGTCGCACTAGCATTTAAGCTAGAAAAACCTTAGAGTCCCTTCTGTCCAATGGAAATACCGCAATTAGTAAATGCGCACACATTTGTTTGAGATAATGGAGAGTTGGAAATGGAAGAAGCTGTCATAGCTTTTTAAAATTGAGTGTGTCTCAACATTTGCTTTCCTCTGTCTAAATATAAAGTGCTCCTTAAAAGACAAATGCATTGCAGACAATTATGAAACAGCAGTCAATGGCACAAATACATCTTTTGTATAGACTGTGTCAGGAAAGTGAATGAGTTAGGCTTCTAAACTTGCTAACTCACAGTTGAGAAGTTTGTTTCGCCCTTGTCAATAACTCTTTAGTGCACAAACTGATTGGAACTGATATTGAGATTAAGGGCCCGGTACAGAGAAAATGGAGAGAAGCTCAGAGATCTATCATGACTTATTAGCACTATCATGGTCCCAGCAGACTTACATGTTAGTGGTTTGTTTGCCAGAGAGAGCAGCTCACCAACTGACCCTGCAAGTCAACCAAGCATCTGAAAAAAAATCAAATATATTGCAATAAATGCCTGACAACAAAAAATATGCAGCAGTACACAGTTATGTACATCGCAAAAAGACCTCACAGTAGAATTAAATTTATCAGCCCACCTTGTGCTTTCCACAATTAACCTGCTGTAGTAACAGCAGGTAATGGGATCAGAAAAAAAGTAATTACCTATATCCATCACCTTATATCCAAGGAGTGAGGCTGCTGTATTAATAAACATGCACATATGGTCGAGTCCTACCTTCAGGGAGATATGTAGGTTTTCATTTGGAAAGAATTTAGCTCAAGCTCTAATGAAATATTCACCAATCAATCCCCCTGCGGCTGCACCAAGCTCGACATATGGTCATTGTTCCACTCCCTCCCCGCTCATACTGTAGTGCTTTGCTTGAGCTTTAAATCCACTCATACAGTTGGAGGAGACACTACAGGGACCTGTGAATCTGCTATCCTTGGCTGTGTGTATTTGTCTGTCCTCAGCTATCCATTTCTCATCAGCCAAAGTGCAAGTAAACCCTTGAGAGCTCAGCTGAAAGAACCTAAAGACCGAGACCATGACAATGGGCTGAACCCACCTTTAAAGCTTCCCGCCGATTCTTTGTCTGATAGCCATGATTTTTGTATCCATTCAGAGGGTTTTATATGATAGAAGAAGGACTGGAGTGAAATGATCCTTTGTATCCTCAAGCTTTTCTGTTTTTGCCCAACTGAATCTCATGTTCCTCTCCTTTATAGTGAAAAAACCCTGTATTATTCTTAATGTAGTTTGAAATGTAATAACAGGTGACCCCATCATCTCCAGATAACTGACCTGACAATAAATCTAACATGATTACTCAGTTTAATTACTCATTTCCCTGCCTGTTTATGGTCTAATAATCCATTAAAGCAGCATTCAGAACATGAAATATTAATCATACTGTTTACAGTGCTTAGCCAACTACAGTATAATGTTATACTGTACAGCACATTATTGTCCCCACGGGTGCTCTTCAAACCCTCCCCTTCTTTTCCCCTTGACTCCAACACTATCGTGTTTATAGCACAATCTGCTTAACAGTATAACAGCTTTCACATTTCAAATGATCTCTACAAACATTACACCTATAAACACGTTTTATGACACCATTACACACTCAGGTATTGTGCATGTCTGAAGCAGACCGGACGGCCTTGTGGAGACCTGATGCTGGCGGAGAGAGGTCTTTGAAAGCAGGGGAAATATAAAAATAATGCTTCTGTAGAAAAGTCCCAGAGCAGTGCCATTCTACAGTGCTGCAGCATAGTGATTAGCTGACCATGTTCCTCTTTATCTAGATTGACAGGACACATCTGTGGAGGGGACTGGGTGGCTCCAAGCAAAAGGGAGACCAGGTGTGAATATTTCAGCAGGTACATGGAACATCTGGGTAGTTGGATGGAGGGCCTGGAGTGCTGAATAACTGGGACTGAGGGAGGCCGGTGTGTGTGAGCCACTCACTCAGGTCACAGTTTGTACTAGGCTTTCGCGTTTCTACATCTCTCACCAAACCACTTCAACTGCACTGTGCTCCATTTTTCTTTTTCTTTTTTTTTTTTATCCCCAACGCAAAACCAAACTGTTTTTTACAATGTTGTTTCTCCACTCGTGATTAATTCCAGTTACTAAAAATTCACAGTGAACAGGTTGTAGCATCAGTTCTTGTTTTCTGGTCTGTTCTCCTTTATCAGGATTTGTTAAATGTGTAATAATGCATATTTTGTCCATGTAAAGTAAATTTTTCATAATGTTAGCTAAACATGACGGTCATTGTCAACACATCTGTTTAACACTAAATGGCATTTATTGTGAGGCATATACAGGAATTTGCATTAGTAGGTAGCTTCACACCTGTTAGTGTAACAGAGTGGACCAGAAAACTGTATTTCATGTGTATCGCTGATGTTTGGTCAATACCTGATCCACCTAATAATGATATGTTATACATTATTATTTCATCATACCGATCAGTGCACCACAAGTTTGTGTCATATAAAATTCAGTTACGTAGTCTAGCAAGGCTGTTCCTTCCATGTGTACTGGTGAATCTATTTACACTAAAATTCAAGTTGTTTGAAGCACACTTGACAACACTTTCACGACACGCTGTATAGTATTGATGATGAGTTATTTCACATGTGGTACATTGCAGCAGGTGTTCGTTTACAGTTGTGTTTGTATGCCTATGATTTTGTGATGAGTGGGTGCTTATGCATTCACTCACTGCATGAAAATTGTTATTGTGTTCCCCGTCATTGCCTCCAGCTGCTCCAGAACAACACAAACAAAACGCTGTGTGGTCCCCTCCACACCCACCCGCCTCCCTCCGTGCCTCCCTTTTCAGACACAAACATCGCTCCCCTCTGGGCAATAGACGCCACGCTCATTCATTAACAGAGATATCAAGGCGAGAACAAGCATGACCCCAAGGAATCAGGGAAAGAGAGAATAAGAGAGGACGAGGTGTTTAGCTATGGTATCCTCCTCCACCTCTTTTCTGGAGTGGTCCTAATTACCTGGTGTCTGATGTCTTTCTCATCTCACTGTCTGTTCCCAGCTACAGTAGGCCCTCGATGGGCTGAGAAAGTAATCCCAGCACCGCGTTGACCATGATGCTGTGCTGCTGTGTCGAAGCCTTACTTGCCCTCTGCTGGAGCAGTAATGCTCATTAAAGAGGACACTGGAGGGACTAGCCCTCAGTCTGCATCTTCTGCCCTACATTCCCTCTCTCAATTTCACACGACCTGGCGAGGAGTGGCCAGTTGGAAATTCCCTGCTCTTAAGGAGAGCGTGAGATGCTGACTGACACCACCTTACTTCCTGCTGGGGTGTTAACATGTGCTGCACGGATACCTGTTGCTCCACCCTGTAAATTTAGGTGCTATTTTTTTGTTCTTTTGTAAAGTCTCCATCTTGGCTTATTTTGGGCATTTTGATGTCTTCTACATTCACACTTCGACTATGAAGAGTGAAAAACTGAATGTGTTCTCGGCTGATGAGTCAGTCGTTTCTTTGACAAAAGTTTAAAACTCTGTTAGTACTTTTCACTATTGATGTTGGCAGTTTTTGAAGTATGGCAGGCAAGCAATACCAGACAGACACAGACGAGCTGGAGAGCATGATTGGATAATGATCCATGGATGGAGCTTTGAGCAGAACTCATCAAAAGCAGGCGGCTGCTCACAAGGCCGGCCACAATTGTAACAGCAATATTTTTTTGTTGGACCCAGTATAGATTTTCACAGAAATAGTGGCCTGATTTGGTCCTTCCAGAGCTATTCCTCAAGATAATTTACCACCATCCCTTCTGTTTATTCGGCTTCATTCAACAGCTTATATGCCCTGACCTGTCTCATCCAATTAGCCTAATTGGAGGAATAATTCCCCATCTGTCAAACACAGCACTCTTTCACCTGTGGGGGTCACGCTGATGTTAACCCCCACCTTGACATAACGACACAAGAAGCCACCCAGGAGAATTTAAATGTAAAAAGTTCGATGTGGCACATCCCTGTCTTTAATGTGTAATAGCACTACAGAGAAGTTTGTGTCACATGGTCTGTCCCCGGGGAGAGACAACATACCCTCTTGCCTTCTGAACTGTTGGGATGACACTACATTGAATTATTTTTCCTGTGTTGTATTTTCTAATACATGGGCAGCCAATAACGTGGGTGTGCTTGGCCATGAATTATAGATCTGTTGTTGGCACAGGGTGTGTGGATATGAACTGTGCATGCCGGGGCCAGATAAGGCCAGATTTATACCTTTAGCTGCCAGCCGCAGACTCGGGCAGCCAGCTCACAAATTAAATGGAAATTGAGTTTGAGGGAGCTAATAAAACAGCCGTAGCACCCTCATACAACACCGTGTCCTCTTAGCATACAATGCATGCGTGATGGGAAAACATGCTAAAGGATTGCTGCGGTTCTTGATCAGCAGTGTGACTCTTGAGTCTTTGGATGCCATTAGTAAATCCACCCATGTAATCAGGAGGCGGCGTGTGGTCAGATGCAGCAGAGAAAACAGTTTGTTTCATGATTATGAAGACAAATACTCTGTCAGGACTCCACTGCACATTTGGCTCCCAATATTTAGAAAGTTTTTTAAGTGATCCATTTGTGCCTATTACACAAAGGGCACACTATATTAAAAGTTTTGCTCAAATCATACATAACTTAGAAGGAACAAGTCGTTACTGCCTTCTCTTACTGCTCTCGCTAATGTTGCTGCCAGAGTTTCAATAATATAGTTTATCAATGCAAAATCCTCAAACCCTCCTTCTTTTAAATGTATTTTTAGAGTCTAGGAGATACACAGTAGTTGACAGGTTCTCAGTTTGCAGCCTGGGACTGAAGGGATTTGTTATTTTGCAGAGCTGGTCAGGCATCAAAGGACGCCACAAGCTAAGGCTTTATCGGTGATTGCACTCTGTCTCCTTTTGTGTCAGATAGACCTCATCAGGCTTTCTCTTTACTCCTTTATCCTCCATTTCATATGTGACAGGCGTATTTTATAAAACAGACTGCTGCCAGTACTGACGCTTCGTGATACTGAAGAAAAGATTCTGCTCAGTGTATATATTTTTTAGAACTTGAACATGTAAGAGATACTATTTCTCACATCAAACATCTTACATTTTTATTGAGTGCCATACATGATATTTAGATCATAATCTGCATTTAACTTTGCACCATTGTGTTCCAAAAAAGCTACAACTGGCATTTCCTGTCCCTGTGGTCTATAATGTCGTTATTACATTATGCAAAGACACACTTGAACAGGTATTGATTTACATTGTCGAGTGAAATGCATGCACCTTCACAGATGACCGTGTAATCCTCCCCTCTCTCCCTCATTTTGTTATGTTCACTTATTTATGCTCAGAAGGCCAATGACTCTCTTTTGTCAATTTTCTTTTTAAAGTGGTACAATTTCACAGTAAATTCCCAGAGTTGAAAAGAGTCATTCTAAATATGAAGACGTTATTATGATTTCATACTACAAAGCCAGAAATTGTGACCAAATATTTAGAAATCAACTAAAGAAAAAGTAAAAAAAATGTAATTAAATAACATGAACTTACAATTACAGTAAATTACCCAAATTCTTCATTGATCATAAGTAATGTAGCACATCATTAAGATATAAAGAGAAAAGCCATCCACTGAGAAAAGACACTGTATGTAGCATGAAAGGGAGTTCATGTCCTACATATCCAGTTATCCTAATGAGATGTGCAGTCATATCTTCATATCGACACATACCTTAGCACGCCCTACAAATGCTCGCTCACGCACCGACACACACTCTTCAGCCCTGGAAGCATTTCATGGTATCTCCAGGATTATTTCTTTCTGGATCCCCGCTCCACATAAACCCGCCCTAGCCCAGCCTTCCATTTCCTGGACAGAGATCTGAGGAAGCATAGGGTGCCCCTGGAGGTCTCGGCTTGGACATTTTTGTTGTTGTTGTTGTTAATTAATTACCTCCCTGAAGTCTGACTGGGCATCCCATGCTGAAATACCACCCAATGCTGTGTGTTCTCATTTTTTGCCTCACTCTGCTCTCTCTCTTTGCCCTCCTTTCCATGCCTGAGGATCCTAGGAGCATATCTAGCTTGGAGATGAGCTTCAGGGGACTGGGCAACACCCGTTTTGGAGTGTCACGGATAATGAGTGGAAATCACAGTCATCCTTGAATGTCACTAAATGGAGGGGTATATTCAATCTAAAAGCATTAAAAACTGTAAGAGAGGTAAAGAGTCTCTCGGGACTGGCTTAAGTAAGAAGACATCATTGATTATTTATGAACGAGGCTTAACCTACCGGGTGGAGATATAACTTCAGCTGATTTAATATAAATTAACAAACAGTACCAGCTTTTTTTCATGCACCAAAATAGCTGAAAAATCTTCAGAGACCTTAAAACTGCCCATTTCCTAACACTGAAGCCCCATTCAGATTCAAACCTATGACACCTGATACCCATGAAAGCATCACAGCTCTGAATACTCAGGCTCACATTCATGCAGATTTTGAGTACTATAAATATGGTTTTACACTTTTACACTTAGAGCTCTTTCCTGGTCTTCCGATCTTTCAAATCGCTCTACAATACATGCTCTTCCAAGGCTACTTCTGTACGCAGCCTGGAGGAGCCGAGGATTGAATCACTGATCTTCTAATTAGTAGATGTCCTGCTCTACCTCCTGAGCCATACGGATGTGTATATACTTTATTTAGTTATTCTCGAAAGCAACATGATTCTTCAGCTGAAGTCCACTAGCAAAGTGTCTGTGGTTGGCTCTGAAAAACCTGGAAAATTCAAACAGCTTGATGTTTACTCGCAGAGTAACTTCAGCAAACTAAAATGGCCATGTTAAGTTTCACAAACTGTAGGTGAATTAGCAACTTGTACATTTTACAGAGGGCTTTTTAAAGAGCTTTACCACCGATTCTTAGCATATATGCCCCTGAATGATATTATAAGTTCCAATAAGTCACACATGCACAACATACAAATCATGCCAGTTTAAAATTGCAAGAAGTCAAAGTAGAGAGAAAGATCGACCAGTGGCCCGCCTTGTTAATTAATTCTGCTCTTTCAATGAATTACTTTTTAAGGTTTCACATGACATCACCCCCTGCTGTGACCAAGGTCTGAATGAATAAAATCAGTGTGGCTGGAATAGCAAATGGTTGCAGTTGAATACACCAGGTGGGTGTCGAAAGAATGGCTTCCAGGCATTGGCATTCGATTGTAATGACGGTACACTGTGGGCCATCATGCTGAGAGTTTTTGTTATTCATCACAATCTCTGATACAGGTAGAAGATCTGCTGCATGACCGGCCATAACGGGATGAAGAAACACTTACAGACAGTAATGTGCATCAGGCCAATGAGCCATTCATGGGCCTGGTGCCATCTCATTAGTCTTCCAATGACACCGGCAGAAGCATGCCTAACATCCCATTGTCTGTTGCAGTCAGACAGGAAGAGAGACAGCCCCGGTTAAAGTTAGGGAGAAAATCCACACGAAACCGGTCTTGTTTTCCTTTTTTCTCCCTCTCACTGCCTCTCTCTAACTCGTCTCCCTCTCTTTTCACTTGGTATTTTCCTCTGGGGTTCAATTTTTTTAAAAAGCTGCCTTTTAACTCTCATTTCTGATGACTTTTGAAAGCAAGGCTCTGATTTTTTGGCCATTACCATGATAATAGCTTAAAGTTCAGATACTGACTATGAACCTTTAGTCAGCCTTAAATGAGGTCCCTAATGGTCACGATTTTAAGTGAGAAATGAGTCCACTGAATAGCAATACATATACTCACTGGTCATTTATCCTAATTCTGTCTGGTCCACTTCAAAACAGCCTCGCCCTTCCAACAGTAAGTATGTATCCCTCTAGAGCAGTAATATAACAGTACTCACAGAAAAGAAAGTTATTATCTTAGCAGGACAGTAAAAATGGAGGTTTATTGGAGGACTGTATAATAAAACAATTTCTGTAGTGAAAAGTGGCACATATCTACAATTTACCATTTGTTAAAACTTTGTTATTGTAAGCAGGAGCAGCAGGACTGTCAAGTTTTTGATCTCAGTGTACGCTGAAGTAGTGTGCATGGGAGAGTTATGACTTTATTTCGTTATTTTTTATTATTACTGTCCAAAAAATAAAATACAACGGAAAGGCGTATGGATTAGGTATGGATTTGTGTAATTTGTGTGTTAGCCAAGTATCTAATGTAAGCTGCAAACACTAACATTAGCATATTATTAGCTGTTTACATTATTATAGATAATCCTCATCCATATATATGTATGTATATATATATATATATATATATATATATATATATATATATATATATCATATAAAGAGAACTTCAAAAGAAATAAGATTTTTTATATTAATGTACCATTATATGGGGGCGTCAGCTGTTTAACTGACTGGTAAGGGTGCTGACTCTTTTCTGGGACTTGCACGCTTTAGCCTTAAGCCTTTTTTGCATCATTACACAGTGCTGTTTATCATTACACCCTCACCACTAAGCTATACAGCCAAACTATATATCATGCATACATGTGTCCATTAAATGCATATTAAAGGAAACATCAAAAAGCAAGCAATTTTGCTAAACTGACTCATCAAGTTACTCTCAATTAACTTTCTTGTTGATAAAGTTGGGGTGCCCCAGAGGTGGTCAGAGCCAGCAGAATTAACAGTAGCTTCCGAAGACTAAGAAATCCAATATTGTTTGCCTCCATTTGAAATTGTTGGCTGTTTTTAAAAAAATACCACATATTTCAACTGGTAAATCTTATCATTGTGAGCTGTGTGCATGCAGTGCTAGACTGGAACACTTGGCGGGCGTAGCAACAGTAACTAAGGGTTTTGGGGCTAAGGTCACTTTCTTTGTTGGAAAAAGGAACAATTGAATTTAGACCGTCATTGCCAGATACACATTCACTTGCAGGTTACACTTGCTTGTGCAATCAATATCAATAATGATAATCAACTGTCCTCACCTGTGTCAAAAGGCTCAATAGACTTTGTACTGTATTATTTCTTCCTCCTGAATGTGCTTCACAAGCTGCGTCTCACAAGGTTCAGAAAGCCTTCAGTGGCGGCAGACTCTTTCAAACACTGAACAGCCGGTAATCGGTGACCTTGTGCTTGTGCTTGTAAGACTCTGAATTTGTGTTTTTGTGCCACCCCAATATAGGTGCATTGCAATCATAAATGACCTGTGGCCTCTGTAAGCCGCCTGCACTTCCACCTGCTGAATAACAGTAATAAGGCTAACCTGTGGGCACAACCCACAGACTGCTACTCCTGCCCTTCACTCTGGCGTCTACTGCAGTCGCAACATTGGTTGTGTTGACCTGCAAAGACACTGTAAGCTCACTCTCACCAACAATATTTGAGATTCTGTTCAGCTGCAATGCCAGCCAGTCAATGATAGTACTCTGAGAGATAAGGGCACTTCATTTATTCATAATTCAGCAATATATATCATATTAGATGACCTTATTGCTAGGTTCAAAGGCAGGGAAGTGATTTAAAGGCAGGGCTGTGATTGGCTGCAGTGAGTAATGCACCTGGTCAGTGATTGACTTGGGGTCATCCACAGATACAAGGTGATTGGGAGGGTCAGGATAATGACGAATGAACCCTGACATTGGCATTAGGCACAAATCTGCTCCTTTTCTCTTTCTGCAGCCGTGGCTCTGTTGGTAATGTGCTGCAGCATTATGTTAACTGTAGTGTCAGTGAGGAAGGCGAGGGTGTGGGAGGAAAATGGATGTGGGTCATTTAAGCTTTTCATGAGACAGAATGTGAGTGAGTTGTTGCTAGCTGTGCAAGCTTTAACCAGAATTTTGCAGCCATTAGATAATGATTTTGATAAAAGCCATTCTGTGGGAGGATGATAACAGCACAAAGGCAATTAATTTGAACTCTAGCATTCAATTTTGTCTGTGCTCAAAGGCTATGTGAAACATTGAGTGAAATCATTTCACTGATAATGATGTGAGCATCCTCACCTTTTTTTGACATGTTTCTGTCCCACTTTCGTTTAGCCTTCAGTCAGAGTTGACGAACTGAACAAAAAGTTTTTTTTATATTTAACTTCATGTTTCTAAGCCTGCAGTGTTCTACATACTAACATTTGCATGAGCTCTGATATGAAACACAAATGAAGCCATCTGGTTGTGCAGTCTTAACTTGCATCCAAGGAATCCCCTGTTTGGTTTGTGTGAGACCCAAAGGACACAGAGGCATCAGTTGTTTTTTTGTTTTTTTTGTCGTTACTCTTTTGTTGTTTGTTGCATTGCTTTTTCTGTAGCGTTCATAGTGTCTGGTTGTTGCTGAAGTAAAAAAGAATGCTGGGACAAAAAAGCACAGTTAAACTGTGACAACTGCCATATTTGGTTGCTAGAGCGAGTCTGTGGTGGCCTCCAACAAAATGTTCATAACTAAAGTTATGTGCTGTATTAATCCTTCTCAAATTAATTAAGTATTCTATTTACAGACAGGACTTCTGAGCACTTTTCAATTGCCAACCTGAAACTAAAAGCATTTTTCACAACTCCACAATGCATGAAATTGACAATCAACTCCCAAACAAGGTTGCCCTCCCCCCACCCCCCACCATATTATGCAACACCTAAAGAAGTCAGATTTTCTGGAATATTTGCCAAATATTGATGTGGGTGTTGAAGCTGATCTGATCAAATAAAAGGATCATAATTCCAACCTAAAACGGTCTCTACGGCAGCCCACGAGCCATTGAGTCATCCCATGTGGGAAGGACAGACAACAAATAGTGGGGTACATCAGAAGAGGTAAAGAGCTACTCCTTTCAGCATTAAGTATTGAACAGTATTTTGGACATGTTAGCTTCAACCTTCAGTGTTATCATGCTGGGCCATATGTGTGTAAACACACACTCTTAAAGACACCAACTGCCAGTGGAAAGAAGAAGACGAGGGATTTTAATTGCAAAGCCTGGACTATGTGTTCAGTGTTGATAGTGTCGCATCAGTCTGGAGCTGATCATCTTTATGTGTCCAGGGCTCCAGAGTTGTCGACTGTAGATACACGATAAAGCCCAGTGTTGTGTGCGAGTGTGTGCCAGAAGGCAATTGTATCTTTATTTAATAAAGTGTGATTGGTAGAGATTGATAACAGGGGGACATAGCTGGGCAATTAATATCCTGATTGAGTGGCTATGGAGAGGGATATCAGAGTGCTGTTATTGCAGCTGCCTCCAGCTGGCTCCAGAGTTTAAGGGAAATAAATGACTTCAGTGATTAACATCACATTGATGTTCCTTTCTCAGAGAACAGAATGAATTGTCAGTCTCTGCACTTAGTGGAACAGAGAATATCCAAATTGCTGTAGTGCCACAGATCACCACAGGTTAAAACCTTCACTGCTAACGTATGAGCTGATGATTAAAAAAGCGGGGAAAAAAAGAAGATAATAAACTGAACACCTGCACTGATGAATATGTAGTTGATTTATCATATACTGTGTTTGAACTGTACTGAAACTACAGCCCCTAGCGTGATACTGTCTGCTGCGGTAGGTAATACTGGGTGAAAAATAAAGTGCAATAAACTTGTTTCAGATAAGAATCAAAAGCCTAATTGGTGCAAAATAAAAAAAAATCCTGTAACATGCTAGGAGGGACTTTTTCCTTCATATGTACTCTTATTTTTTCCGACTTTGTTTTGAAAGTAATTCACCCAAAGAATTAATTCAGCACATGAGCACCTGTGTACACGAGTAAAATATGTTGTTATCAATAGACAAGTGGAGAGGAATTGCTATCCGCTGCCAAGAATTTGTTGATTTTTAACTCTCTTGTGTCACGGATAACAAGCCAAGTGCTTTTATAATTGCATATTTCACTGAATACATACCGCATAAAGCTCTTTATCACATTAGCATGCTATTTTGCTCACTAACTTTCTTATTAATGCAAAATTTTATATTCTCACTAAGCAGCTACTCCTCACTCCTTGTCCTCATCCATGTTAGAGAGGTATTTTATGATGACAAAGACACTCTTGCAGTAATAGAATAGCTTAATTTCACAAACACAGTTGGAACAGCCCAGTAGTTTGACAACTCTGGTCATGCTTCAATGTGCCACCGTCAATTCAACCAGTCAGGAGCACTGATTTATTATTTACCAGTCACTCAAACAGAAAGGAAGGACAAGTTATCCAGAGTGACATGTTCATGGTTCATGCAGCCATACTTCAAATGAAGGTTTCTCTAACAACATGTAGTTGTGCTTTTAGCAGTTATTTAACCACAAGGACGAAAAAAATGTCCGTTTCTGAAATGGCAAATGTCAGGCACCAATTCACCTGCAGCTGACATTCACAAAAAAAATGCTGCACTAGAACATTTAAAATATACTGAATTAAGCGTACATTGCCACTGCCAAATCATTTGCCCATTGGTTTAAATCTCTGCTAATGGCTGGCTGCACATGTTGCACATAATTGTCCTTCAGTTGTGATTTCTAACAGTATCATTTGAGGGTTTTAAGGCAAGCAAGGATGTAACTCACATCCCAGTGCACAGTTCGCTTTTGAAATACCAGGTGTGGCTCTATTGCGATTGAAGATTTCTTTTTTTCTCCTTTTCAAATCGTCATTATTCCTGTCAGTTGCAGCCAATTTCCTCTCTCTTGTGCACCATCTCATTCTGTGTGTTGAAAAAAAAAGAAAAACAGGAAGAAGACATCGTTTTCACTTTTTTTCTTCTCTGTTTTACTGTATCTGCCGTCTTGTACATAATGTGAAATAACATACCTAACAATTGTATTAAAGAAAATTCTTCTTCTTATGAAAAAATAACCACAGGGTTTCTGATTCATTAGATGGGTTATCTAATGAATATATCTTGACTGAACAGTGTATGGAGCAATTACTGTATGTGAGGTTCAGATAGTATTGACCTCATACTTCAGAGCACCACAGAAACACACAAAGCGCCGTGTGAAACGATTCAGAGACATTCTGTATGCAATTCAGTAATGAAGCACACAATCACACACCCACCTGCATGCCTCCATTTACTTGTCTGCCCTCTGCTTTTGACAAGACAAATGATGGGCACAGAGGGGTTACAGAGGGACAGAAAGACAGGGGGAGCCAGATGGACCCCAAGTACTCTACCTTGCAGCAGGGAGCGTTATAAGCACAGAAATTAAGGTCAACCAGTGTTTGTGTGGTTGCAATAGATTAAAGTCACAGCGTCTCATAACTCACTCCTGTCAGACTCACATGGGGTGGCTCTTTGAGTAAAGAGAGGTGAAGTGATAGCACGCCCAAGAAATCACACTGTGAGGTTTCCACGCCGAGACAGCCGCACGTTTGGGACGATGAAAGACGTGTTCGCTGTTCAACAACGCCACAAACTTGTCTGGTTTGGGTAAACGAAAACCACAAAATGTATTAGTCTGATTAAAGACCGCAGAAAAGGGAGCGCAGTCGGACGGTGGGTGGGCGAGGCTTTGTGTGACAGACCACCAGCCTCAACAGAAGCGAGCAGTGACTATAATTCTTTTAACGCTCAGTTTCTCAGGGTAACATGATATAGTGTCATACATCTTGACTAGCTTTCTCCATAGTGTTTGATGGATGATCCTCTCTCAGGTACTCTATACTGATGACATTAGTTATTTCAGTGTCCTCCTCGGTGGATGTCATTAATTATAATACTGCACACACACACACACACACAGTCACTTTTCTACACCTAAAGATAACTTTTTAGTATTTCCCAAACCCAAAAACATAGGTATGGAAGCATCGACAATATACAAAGCAGATGAGGACACACCAGTGCTGTGATAAGAAACTGAAAATGACTCCTACTCAGCATACTACAATTAAAAATGTGTTTCTATTACATAATACAGTTTGATGATTTAGTTAGTGCACCAATACACTGTGTATGGATGTACAGTATAGTTTTCTGGGACAGTATATTGCTGCTGCATACAGAGACTTCTGCCTCTCTCCTTCACTTTAAGCTGGAAGAAAGGGACTGTTGGTGGAAATAGGACAATTTCAGGATATTACAGCATGAATGTAAGTGGACAATGTCGACTATTATTAGTTTCAGTGTTTCATAACTTGAAAATGCTTTTACAGCAAAACAGACCCTGTAGTTTTAACAGTTTGGGATCATTTAGAGGAGATTACAGGTTAAGTAATATAATCTTGTTCCTCTGACAGTAGATCAATCACTTGTCGCCCTCTTAGTAGGTACTGTCAACCCATAGATTGTTGTGAATCTATCTATCTATCTATCTATCTATCTATCTATCTATCTATCTATCTATCTATCTATCTATCTATACATACATACATACATACATACATATATATGTGTGTGTGTGTGTGTGTGTCAGTAATGATTTAATATGTACAATGTTAAAACCTCTCACTATATGGTTCAGGTTGCCACATTGTGTAGAAGCAAAGGAAATATTCATATAGGCATCCATGTACACACACACAAATGTGAATACACACATACTGTGCATTATACATACATTATTTTTTGTCACTTGGGAGGACATTGCATTAACTTACATACATAATGAGGAGAAATCAATGGGAAGTGTGTAATAGTATTTGTTGAGGTAAGCAACAGAGGAAGGCTTCAGCGATTAGACCCATCAATGCAAAACGTCTCCATTAATCATAGGCCTGTGTGGAGATAAGAGATGCTAGTGGTGGTGGAGGAAAGCCAGCAGGTGGTTGATGGAAACTCACTTGAATCTCCTGGAACATTTTGGAGTGGTGCTGATGGGGAGGTGGTCGGCAGTATGTCTTTAAATCACACTGAGTTTCGATGATTTTTTTTAATTAGAGCCTCGAAGAACTGACTGGTGTGAATAAAGACCATCGGTCAGATACGGTGAGGTCAACATTTTGATGGGGCTTTAACAATGTGGGAAAGTAAAGGTGAAGGAAATTAGAAGAAGAAATATCAGAAATGTTCCCACAGAACAATAAGGGAAAATCTTCCTTATTGAGCTTTTGCCAAAGCTTCAGAGAAAAGTTTGTTACCTTGCTGAGGAGTCGGAGGTGCGCAGCCTGTCGCCTGCGGCTCTTTATCTAACAGTTCAGTGTGGCTGCTCCTTTTTGTTTCATTACTCCCTTGTAAAAATTAAAAATGATCCCCTGCTGGAAAAAAAAAAGTTGCAGGAAAATGATGCATTTTGATGCATTTTTGACGAACGATTGCTATAAACACTACCCAGTATGTCGCAGCCTGAATTCTGGTGTGAATTCTAATGTGCGGCAGCAGCAGGGTGTTTCTTTTGCATCAGCACTCACTAAATACAGCTCTAATACAATGTAAACAAAGTGGATCATAAACAGTGAGGGTCAATGAGATCAAAGTTTTGCAGGATTGTATGCATTGATCCATTTCCTGTGAATCTATAGTGCTTAGGGCAATCTGAATCCGGCACGGTTCTGGCGGACTCTGCTGCTACCAATGACAACAACTTTATAGAGAGATAATTACTCCTATATTGTGATCTTGAATTTAAAAACAGTTGGCTTGTTTGAGTAAAGAAAACAAGACCTCCATAATAGAGGACGATTGTATTAGACTGCATTACAGGTACAGGTGTTTCTGTTCCTTTGTTCCCTGCTTTCACAGTGATTTATGTCACTTATTTTAATCTTGGGTGTGTGAGCTTGCATATTCAGCTTTTTTGCCATCACCCCTACAATTTTGAAGGAGCAAGTGTGTCTTAAGTGCCGATGCTAAATCCTCTGTTTAATAGCTGCTGCTGTTTTTCACTTTCCTTAATCTTGGGAGTAAATATTGACTTGAAATCAAAGCTGGCAGGAAGCTGTTGCATCCCTGATTCATTTGGCTGTAAAAGCTGTTTTATCCTCCAGGTCGGAGGAGGAGCAATATACGTAAATGGCAACTGGCCAGCTGTGGTGGGATAGATGTGGACATACAGTACCCTCCGCCTGCCAAAGTTTGATATTAATGGCTTATGGCTATTTTTGCCTGGGCCAAGCCTATATCTGCAATTAATAATGAACAGCGATAGTGAAACAATCCAATCCAAGCCAATCGTTTTTACATGAATTTTATCTCTCCAAAGTTCAAAGTAGATTTAACAGGCTGCTGTGTGGATTGTACATCAAAAGCAATAGCAGACCATTTATTTTAATGCATTTGAAGGTCACCATAGTGTAATCTGGTGACAAACATCTGGACAGAGGCAAGGGAAGGGTTAATGGCATACCCATCCAAAGGTTTTAGGGAGAAAGTTGGATGTCAATTGAAGTGTTGCATCTTTTTGATGGGACATGTCAAGCCAGGACTGGTTGAGTTATGAGCTATTAAAAATATGTAGATGTGACAGGGCTCCTCATGAGGAAGGCTGATGTGAATTCTCTGTTGGTTGCTTAGCCAGATCCATAAATAAATGAACACATCAGTGAACGAGTGAAAGGGAATATCAGAGGAGACATGCTCCATGATCTTAGAATGAAAAACAACCTCAAACAGTATTATTTCTCCGGGCCTCAGCTGAGGTTCCTCCTCTGATTGTTTTGCAGCAGACGTCCCTGATCGCACAATGTCAACTTGGACAAAATCGACTTGACAGCAGTCTTGTCCACCGGAACGTCTTGATGTCATGGTGATAAGTAGCCAATCAGACAGCTGCTCCTCTGTGTGCCTGTGTGACCTCACTAACTGCGAGCTAAACTTGTCTCCGTAATGGAGTTTTCTGATCGATGAACTTCAAAGTTTCTCAAGGTAGATTTGTCAAAGGGATCAAATAGTAATTGTAATAGTAATGGGAAACTGTACATAGAGGGTGTTCATACCTGGCTATTACAGAATTGTCTGAATAAATTCTACACCTAAAGGTATAGTTCGAATATGGAAAATACGCCTAATTTGCTTTCTCGCTGTGCATTAAGTAAGAATACCACTCTCATACCTGCCCATGAAATGTTAAGCTACAGCCATAATGTGTCATATTTACACTTAGGTGTTCACATGGATTAAACAAATTAGATATAATGTGTTAACTAACGCTGGATGGCAGATTTCTTTAACCTTTTAAAGCTTAAGCTAACATTAGCTAACCGTTTCCGTTACATTCAACCTTGGCCCCTCCTTCCCAGCTCAATGTGCACATGCTCCTGGTGGTGTCGCATGCTTACGATCTAGCACCTCGTCGCTGTGTTTTTATGCAGCCTGCCTTCACTGTGCACTGTTACTGGCTGGGGACTGCACAACGCTGCTCAAGGTTGATGCCCAGAAAAGTCCAGAGAACAGCAAAATAAGAAAATAAAAACTACAAATAATAACACACAAGTGATGATTAACAGATTGCTGTTGAATGAAATCCTACTCATTATACCTGATCGTATGATATGACACTGATATTCATATAGTCATCTAACATAAAAAAACCCAAATATGTGTTTTCCAAAATGTTGAACATCCAGATTCTAGTGGAATTGCTTAACAAGCACATACACGACTGTAGTGCTTGTGAATAATGTAGACTTAAAAAATTGATGGATAACAGAGTTCGCTGAGTAGGTCCAGTTTAAAATACATGTCTAGTTTGATCAAGAAGTTGACAAGGTTCAATGGACTCTTTGTAGACTTACAAAATAAAGTAGTAGCAAAATGAACACATTTCGACTAAAGCAGATTATAGACTTGTACAGCAGCCCCACTTAGTTGTTGGACACACATTGCAACTTGTTCTTTGCAACCCAAATTAGTCTTCAAACTGTTTCCTAGATTCATATGTTGTTGTAATCCAATCCACAACAGCATGGCCAATACACAAAGTACCGTCTGCAGACTAGAGATATACAATATAATGTAACATATTTATTTGTGTTGCATGAATTCAATCATCTGAATTTAATTAAATCCAGTTGTCTGTTTGAATTGGCAATCACTGAGCTATGTGGACACTTACATGCATGCACAGAAAATTAAATGCTAATGCGAGTCTTTTTTGATTTGGCTTATCTGATATAAAACGTTACATGTAATTCTCAGTTAAGACACTGTGCAAAATAATTGATCTCTGTCGTGGACTTTCTTGTCATATTGCAAAGAAATTCTAGTTACCGTACCTTCATAATGTAGGTTCAACTATATTCACTTGAGATGAAAACCAGTGAATGATGCCACTCTATCACGTTTCTGTAATCACATCACAGCTATTTGACCTCTCTCATACCCGCAGCTTTGGTTCTTTATTAACTTTTCAACCAAATGCAAGACCCTACAAGTACAAGCAGCTGAATCTACTGGAAGCACTTCACGACAATGTCACTGATTTTCAAAGAGATGCCAATGTAATTACTTTTACTTCCACATTAATAGTTTCTGACAAGCAGCAACCTTACCTTTCATCTTGCGAGCTCCACCAAATCTGTGTGTGTGTGTGTGTGTGAAGTCAAAAAGACTACTAGCTAAAAAGAAGATCGGAGTTTGGCTTCAAAGTGAATTAACTTATGCGGTTATGTGAGAAGTTTAAATCTGCTTTTCACTCCATTCAAATGAAAGCTGAACCGGTGGTTATAATGAACAATAAGCATAGGCTTTTAACAGCTGAAGCTGACAGAACAAAAAAAGGCATAATTGGAGCTCAAGTATGTTGCGGTATGCTCAATTAAGCTATCCTCAGATCTTTATATGACTGTCACAGTGTGCAGTCGGAGGAGTCTGGTGCAGGCATACTCAAGGAACTATATTTTATTTCCTCACAACTGCTTTATGGCGCTCTCAGCTCACTCAAGAAAATCAGTTGATAAAATTGACAAGGCCAAACACATTTGCAAGTCAGGCATCGTACAGTCAGTACATTCTGATGTAGGAAAAATGCCAAAAAATCATGCCAGGGGTGAAAAATCCATTTCAGGCCTATTTGATGTCAGTCGGTTTTATTATTTACCCTATAATTATGCTACACTCCTTCATTAGGAGGGCTATTCCTTGATACAACTGCAGTAATTCGAAGATATTTCTCAGGCCCATGCGGGTAGCCCTCTCCTTTGAAGCTGGGATATTGATAAGCCTCTCACTGGGCTATGATAAGATCCTCTCTTTAGCCCTGATTAGAATGATTCATTTTCATTAACATATTATACACATCGTCAGCATTTCCCCAAAAAAGCAATGGCTTTAGAACTATTTTTGGTAATCTCTCTTAAAACAGTGTGCAGCTACAATATATTTTTGTCATCTTCCCTTCAATATTCAATTTCTGTTACTATCTAGAGGCCATTTGTTTTCTTCAGGCCTATGAAAAACACCTTTTGTTACACACCAATAGCACTATACACATTTCTCTCTCATCACCAGCTATCTGTTTCTTTGTATGGATGACACAGAGACTTTTGACCAAACAAAAAGTGTCTCTCCAGCCCAATCTCTCCAGAGCACCGTGCAGTACAAATCAGTTTGAACAAGCCTCAGGACAAGAGTTGTTCAAGTCACACAGCACTTCGTAATCTCATCCCCTTTTCCCACACACCGCCGATGGCTTCTGCTCTGCTCAAATAATATCCAGTTTCCCTGAGACAGCAGATCTCACTCCATCTCCCCAATTCTGTCCCACTGAGACGCGAATAAGAAGTGAAAGTGCCGCTAAACAGTGAAGTCAATAAATGATTAGGTGTGCCTGAAAGTTTTTGGATGGGGTGTTAAAACTAGGCCTCTTGTGCAGGGAAGGTGACAACGCAGAGTTTTAGCATTAAAGCCCCCCTCTCGCAGTGACATTTGCCGTGGAGTGGCTGCCAAAGCAAATGGAGCTGGTAGACGGAACTGTGCATTGGTGGGAATTCATGTCCAAATTGGGAGTTTGTGCACAGTCAAAGTTGCGCCAAGTCAAGTGAGGTTTAGTTTAGAGTAGGGCGTTTCTTCCTCAGACTCAAAGCAAAATATTATGTACCATAAGTTTGTGATGGTTCAGTCTAATAGGTGGCACAAAGCTAGAAAAACATTGAATAAGCATTATGCATTATTGCCATCGAGCGTTATTAGTGTGAGCAATATGGCAATTAAAATGAGTTAGTTGATAACATAGTTTCAGTGGCAGACATTTTCTACATATTTTTTTGTTGTTTGAAAAGTTACATTTATATTACATATTACCACAAGCTAAAAAATTACACTGACTTAATACTGTAATATGGGAAATATTACAGTATATCTATCTATATCTGCTATAGTGGCCCTTACATGGGAATATAATTAAAATAATTACAGTTGTTCTAGAGTAGGGGGATACTTACGTCAGCACTGGATGGGCACAAAAAGTCATTTATAATATTATCACAATTTGCAGTGCCACACAAGCTGTCAGTATTAGCCATCACTATTGTGTTGTTACAGCGCACCCCGAGTAATTCCACATCGTGATTCAAATGACGGGTTAATGTAAGTCACGGGGTCTAACAGTGAAGTGACTTTTGAACATCAGCTCATTCGCCATCACTATCATCATCTGGACCCATGAAACAGACACGGCTAAACAGCTCACATCTGCAGGAGATGTTGCGCTGCTGGTATTGAAATAACATGAACGCGAAGAAGTCGAGTCAGTGCTAACATCAGCATAGCTAGCCTAGCCTTCCAGGTTTCACGTTCAAAGTGGAATAGGGGCTTACAAATATGATGGGTCCTCCTAAATGAACAGCTACAATTGGTAATGAATACTAATAATTGCTATGTGAAAAAGGATAAAAACCTATTTGTATTATTATTGTGGGATATGCAGGGCTGCGGCTGTGGCTGTGCTCCAGTTGAGCATTGAGTTTGACAATACAGCCCGTAACAACACTGGCTTTCAGATTATTATTGTGTGTTCCTCTGAAATAACCTCTAAATAATTATTTTCTGGAGTGTACAAGCCACGGTAACAGCGAGAACAGCAATTGTGAATAAAAACCTTGTTGCTCTCCATCTTGAGGGGACTCATCCAGCCACGTGTATCTGATCAAGAAGTGCTCAGTGACAAGAGTTCTCCACGTTGATGGCATCAGCCTTGGGTGCTCAGCTAAATCCAAATAACAACTGACTCTCAACAATGCGTCGCAAACAAAAGAGTCACTTAGATGCAAGTGTGGCAGTTCGAAAAAAAAATGTTGCTATTTGGTACTTTGTCTATAAGGAGCATGTCAGCTTCTCCATGAAAGAAGAAAGACAGACAGGGAAAGAAAGAGCAAGAATTAGAGGAACAGACTATCCGCATATAGTAGCCCGATATCCAGCTTTTGATGAGCCTCAGTTTCCCTAATTGGGAGTGTGCCCGTTAATGAGGCAGAGACAGACACATATCCTACGAGTCTTACCCGGCATATTCACAGGAGACATGAGAGAATACCTCTCGTCTCCTTCTCTCCCTGTCCACAGATAAAATGGATAAAACAGATATAACAGGTGCACTTAGATGGATGCCTCATTACGGGAACCATCCTCTCACTCTCATCTGAGTTTCAGGATGGTAATACTCTACAGCGGTATTAAACTAGCGGGCTAATGATTAAGACTATCCTTTTGAGTTTGCCTGCTGGGATCAGAGATAAGGCATACCTGCTGTCTACATTGGTGTTGAGATCAAGGATCAGGACCACTGATTTATACATTTACATTCCTAGTTGAGATGAGAATCTGTAGGGGGAAGAGTTGCATCTAATTGTGTAAGCAAAGGCGTAATACGTGGTAGTTACACCAGCAGCTGCCACAGTGAACAAAACACACCTTCACCCACAGTGCACATTTTGAAAACTGTGGGCACAAGCTCGTCTCGAGGACCAGGGGTATGAAAGCAGCCAGGATTTGAACTGTTTCTGTCACTTTTCACACAAACAACCGAGTGCAACATTACCACAGTCTAAAAAAAATGTGTGCCATTACTTAAACAATGTGACATCTTCTCCACTGCCAATGGTGGCCACTTTTCACTCCACCAACGCTACGAGTGTGTGTCGCTGTCGGGAGCAGCTATAAATACTTTTGATTTGTGACCAGGTTGGACGGCACGTCATACAAACTACAGACGGGTGACAAATTAAAGGAAAAAACTAACATAAAGTGTCTTAGTAAGGTGTCGGGCTACCATGTGCTGCCAGAACAGCTTCACCGCACCTTGGCATTGATTTTACAAGTCTCTGCAACTCCACTGGAGGAATGAACATCGTACCTACAATGTGCGCATGTTGGTGGAGAGAGAATGTGGTATTTTTCTCAACTTGAATTCCCAAGGTTTTGGTAAAAAAAACAATCTTGGTAAATCTAAAGTTGGAAGCTCAGCTAGATGACCAAGAGAGGTGTTCAGATAATCATGAGCAGCCTCCTGAAGTGCACTACATATCAGAGGCAGGAGTAAGAGATTGTGTGTGGGGGCACTGGAGAGCGCAACTGCTCTCCAGGAGTGGCAATAACAGCAGAAGCTTGGTCATGAGCCGAGACAAGGGTTAAAATACACACACACACAGATAATAATCCAGGACAACAGAGGTGGAGATTTTCCGTAGATGAGGTCAATCACTGTGACATGTGTCTGCAATACGTTCGGTAAAAATATACAAGCATGACGTCCCTCACCATCCAGGTGTGTCAATCACACAGACGCTGATTTAAGTGAGATATCAGTTCATCTGCTTGGCATTCATGCAGTCCATCCACCAGACAGTGTGTTATCCAATTGCCGAACATCACTCAAAGGTGAAAGCACCGGCACACGTTACACCTTGCCTTGGCTGATCGCTATTGAGGAATACATTCCAGCTAACATTATGAACTGTGATTTATTTTAATATGATTTATTTTTCTTCAAATCTGACCATTTCCAGTGTGCTCTGACTGTTGGAGCGCATTGTCCTCAAGCTGTGGTGACTGCCGCACAGCACTCCCTTTGCTTCTCCCAGCTAAAGACGGCAATCTGTAATCTTTTGTTCAGTCACCTGGGAGAGATTGGGGAGGAGAAAAACAGGGCAATAACAACAACAACAACAAAAAAAATATAAATGCAAAGGGAGGGAATGCACAAACTGGTGAGCGGGAGTCCCTGTGAGTGCCTGTTTGTGAGTGCAGAGAGGTAGAAGGAGCTGATGCGCCTCGCAGTGTGCTGAGAATAGCCCTCGGTGGAACACTCCAAAGCCCGGCATGGCTCACGTTACCACCCTCCACAAAAGGCATTAAACACCACGATTATTTGAAACAATTCGTCCGCCCAGTGCTAGTCTATCTCCGCATGTCGACTGGCGTCATTTTCCTCTTCCTGTTTTTTTCATTCATTCAATCCCACAAAGTACAGTCTAGTTCCTGTTAAGCCTTTCGGCCTCAGCAGGAGATCATCGTGGCGATGGGCAGATGCGCATGAGCATTATCTTGATGCACTGTTTTGTGAGGTGGATGTTTTTTAAATCTGAATGTTTAAATCTGCCTGTTGTTTCTGCTTTTGAGCTGACATCTGTGGGGGGTAGGAGGAAAAAAATGATTATGTTAATTGAAATTCAGCAAGAATGCACCCAGTGGCGCATGAAAACGTGTAGTCTGACGGATGTAGAGCTTTAGCTGCATTACACCAGCAGCACTGAAATGCACAGACTGCAAATACACAAGCAACGGTCAAAAAAATCCAGAGAAGGTGTTCGCCATCTTCACTGAGACGCCCAACATTATGACTGTACTTAAGAAGAATCATAGGCCTAAATGGCCGGTTTTTACTATAACCACAGTGCTATGAGGCAGTATGCTAACTCTCAACAGATTTGTATGTTGCCTTCATGTAGTTACGTGCTCTATCATCAACAAGACATCTGCTGTCAGAGAGTCAGCAGCAGTTGCAGTAATCAGTGTGCTTCCCTTTCCACCTCTCTCTGGGCAACCTCGATAAGGAGAAGGAAAAATGTGGTGTCATATTTATTCATGACCAGCTTTTCAATTCTACATTCTTCCGCCCTCCACTGAGGCTCTGCATGTACAGCCCACTCTACAGCCACCCTAAAAGACAGATTAATGTTGAATGGCTTTCTTGTTATTCTAAAAACAAGAAAAAAAAAAATCATCATCAGTATAATTTTTGCTTTGGTCCGTGGGAGCCGAGAGAGAACAGTGATGGAATAACCTGCTTTTTTTTTTTTTTTCACCTGTGTAATAAAGTAGATGAGGATCCCCTCTGTGGATAGGCAATCATTTTGTCATCATAGCAAGAGAGGATGGAAGGAGAAAAGAGAAATGGGGAATAGAAAATACGCAAAAACTGGAGAGAATATTAACAGAAAAGAGGAGGATGGAATACAAAAGATGACTGGGAATTATAAATAAAGCGAGTAAAAGGAGAGAGAAAGGAGAATAGATGGGAGAAGAATAGAGAAAAAAAAAGGACACGCAAATGCATTTAGTTACAGTTTTTATAGCTGACAATAGCTGACGACTGTACAATGCAGAGTATCTTAGGAGCAAATTCAGTGAGTTAGCACTGAAGTCAGTCATTAGGCAGCATGTAATTAATCTGCTTTTCTTATTTTTAAGTTAACACATGGAAACACATGACCGATGAGGAAAGGTCTGAGGCTAAAGTCCACCATATTGTGGATCCACCATATCTACTATCCACCACCCTTTTCTATTCAGCGGCGATCTTCGTAGTTACATAACCACACGATGACACTAAACCGATGTCAGCCCAGCAACTGCGGAGGGACACGCTGCGTGTTTATTTTCATCCGCTGCGTTACAAACATTGACATTCCAGCTAATCTACCATCTGAACTGCTCACTTAATGATTTGTCCTTCGCCCGGGCACTTACTTACATTCCTGTTCGGTCTATTTATTACGTCCTGGACATTTGCAAAGCGGTCGGAGTGTGTGTAAGCAGGCCTTGAATAATGTAATACAGAACTGCTGTGCTGCGTTTCCTGCTAAAGCACTGCACTCAGAATGATTAGTACAACACACTGAAGCACAACTACTTATTTCTCTGCGTGATTATGCGGGGTAAACAGCTTAATCTGCATCTGTAGTACAACTCCGTTTATTTAAGGTGCAAACTGAATAATTTATGATAATACCAAGCAAGGTGTTTTGAAAAGCATGGATAATGGGTCTAAAGGTAAAATCAATTAACTGCGTGTGTGTCCGTTCTTTTTCTATATGGTGAAGCTCTGTGCGTCATATCCATTGTTTATATTGCTTGGTCAGTCAGACATAACCACCTCTTCCTCGTACATACACTCAGTAATCCACACACACACACACACAAGTCCAAACTAGTCAGCGGCTGATGAAACAGACACAAGCATACAACGATAGGAGTCTGCGGCGGCCGTTCACCAAAATAACTTTGGACCTGGACAGTGTTGATGTGACGGTTTCCCGCCGCCTGCTTTTGTCTGCTTTTTGACTCACAGCCTCTCCTGCCTTCTCCCCTGTTTCCATGCCTGTTTGTCATTCTAGCAAGTGTAGGCAAAGATGTTCTCACACTGGCAGATAAATGTGACAACATGTTTCAACTCCTCTGTGTCTAGAAACATCCGTAGTGTCCAAGTGGTGTCGAGACTTTGCTTTCAACTTGCCTCTGTTGTGTTCCCGAAATGGTTTATCCCTATGAGGGTTGAGGGGCAGGAGGGGGTGAGGGGCAGCTGGGGGGCATTTGCGACAACTTTGTCAGTGGGTGAATCACATGCAGTGCCTCCCCTGACCACTCACTGTCTCTCTTTCCCCCTCTCTTCCAACAATACGGCATTCACTCGCCCTTAATCAAGATATAAGCATTTCATTTCTGTTGTTTACATGCACTGTTCACCGTGTGCCCATAACGTCTTCAAAATATGTGTAATTAATTTTATTTGTGTGTGCCTGACAGAGAGGAAATTTAATCCTGCTATAGTAGTAGTAGTGGTATTACCGTGGGTACTATAAAGCGTGAGTTATCATAACAATGAACATTGTTTGTTCTTCTTGACACGCCGTTCTCAAAGGGAGCGATGAAATGTGAGCTCAACGGTGAGTCTAAGTGTTACACTCAGCTCCTTTAAGTCATTAGCGGAGATCAGACTGGAGCAGGAGAACACTGTTAATGAGGATTTAGATAAGAGTGCAAATTTGACATTAAAAGAAATAAAAGGGAGCACAGGCAATCGGCGAGACAAGGGCTGTTTCTGAGGCATCTCACTCCTCTTCAGTGGAATTGTGGAGTGACTTTATTGGTCCTTTAAACCTCTCCCTCTCTTCAGGAGTTTAAATTGAACGTGCAGCCTTTCCTGGGCCACTGTTTAATTTCCTGTAACGTAATAAACAGCCAATTTATTACAGCCAGCAGAGCAGCGCTTCCTCAGAGAGAGCTCCTCGCCGAATGCTGCTGCAGTCTCTTGCTTTCTGCTCATTTCCCAACAGCCAATGGAAGAGAGTTATTATCACTATACTCTGAGGATTCTTTTAGTACATGTTTATTTAGCTGCCAACTGTATTAATCAAATGGAAATGAGTAAAAAAACATTTGCACTTTGCATTGGTACCGCATAATTCCTTGGGTACAGCAAGAGAATGGGATGGATGGTGTGTTTTCTTGACAAAGCAATTTCTTACTCTCATCTCATCAGTCAAGGCTATCTGTTTCAGCAGGACACTCGAGTAACACAAAGAACCATATATTGCACTTCAGGCAAGATATTTCAATCAAGCAGGGCATGAATGCATACAACGCATCAGCCAAAAAAGTACATGTACGCTATCCAGCTCTTTTTAAATACACCCCAGTCACTGCCAAGCACCCTTGCACTACCTGTACAGTAACTATACTCCTCCTGTATATGTGCTTCCTGGAGAGTTTGAACTGTGAACCAGACTCAAATTCCTTGTACGTGTCAATATACTTGGCCGATAAAGTCGATTCTGTTCATTGTACTCAGTGTTAGCAATAAGCAATAATACCAAAAAGTGTCTTTGCTCTGCCTGTGGACAAACTCCAGTAAAGGGGCGAGGCAGAGCATCGGTTTACTGTGGAAATTTATGAAAATAGGAGGAAGGAGGGATTTGAATAATGAACGCCAAGGTGACACTGAGTCAAGGAGGCCCAGGTGTGGCTGCTGCGTGTGATGTTAGACGTGGAGTAAAATCTTAGTTTGAGGTTTGATTGAATCTGTCACTAAAGGCAACACTGAGCACTTATAATTGTCTTAAACTAATTTAGGAAATTACACGCTTTCAAGCTTTCACGTAACTGACATCTTACAAGGCATAACCAGGGCAGAAGATTGAAAATCAAGAGTGTACAGTGTTTTGCATGCAAGTTGGGGATCATTTTATTGCACAGATCAACTTAACAAATGACAAATGTTCAACGCTCATCAGCATTAATGCATTCTTTTTCTTTAAAACAATTGGTTTCACAATTGGTTTCTATATTTTTTCCACTTTTGTATGTTTGAAACCAGTCACTGGGTCACAGTGTCTGGTACTGTTCAGTAAGAATACTTGTTTAAATCCTCACGTTTAAGTTGTTTTTTCTTCTACTGCCACCATCCAGACAAAATGCCCACTTGTACACAAAATGAGTTACAATCCAACAAGTGGATTGCCGTAAAACATGTTGAAAACTGACATTTTACCAGGGGGATACGAAAATTGGGAATTTAAAGGAAAAAGGTAAAAAAGATTAAGTAATGGCAGTATTAGCTCTTCAAATGGATGAAAACATACAGTTGGCCATGTCAAGGATGCCTCAGAGGTCTCGTAGACGGGAGAAAAACTGAACGTCAAAGGAGCATGGGCTTTATGTGTTCGTGAATCTACAGACACTCAGTTCAAGTCATTCTTATTTGCATTATGTTGTTTTGTTTGTGTGGTGTCGGCGGTCACACCATGTGCTTGTTGTGACCTTTTAAACCTTTGTTGGTGCAGCTGTATTGAGCTTGTTGTGATTAGATGTAGGCCGCTGTCACACTTGTGTTCTTATTAACTGAGAGTGGTTTGATGCATATGAATAAACCTATTATGTAGCCAAGGTCTTTAAGTAAGCCTATTAAAAACCTTTTTTTTTTCCTTTTTTTCTTTTTTTGCTTTGCATTTGTGTTATTCAGTTACCATGCTCTCAAGGCCTAAAAGCTTGAGAATTTCGGTCTCTGTCAGATTCACCAAACTAAACACAGAATTTTAAGACACTGGATAACTGGAAAGGAAAATAAGATGTGTCAAAAAAGTATCTTCTGTGGTAGTGTTTTCCATGAGCTGAGTCTTATAATGTTTTCTGAAATGAAGTGATGTATTTGTTTAAGTTTCGGGGAGTGCATTATTGCAATTTGTCTGTCCCATTGCTTGCAGTCTTTGTCACAATTTTGTCATTATGTGACACTGTGTCGAAGTTTGAGTGGGCTCAGTACTGCATGAAAATATACACTCCATTGGTGTTGAAGCTGTTTTTCAAAATAACGCCGCTATGTTCAAGGGTATGACTGTAAGCTTTTCATCAGCCAGTGCTTAATACAAGTCATTGGCCTCATGCCTAGCATTGAATTTATCACTTTTTGTGCTGCCTTTTAAGTGATTGTGTTTAATAAGTTGTATATTATTCAGTTACTTAACAGGGGTCACTCTACAGAAATCCAATTCCTTGCTATTTTATGGTCTCATGAATAGGTTGGAGTTGAGAGGTAAAGCAGCCCAGTAGGATTAAAAAAGTCAAGGTTGTTCCGATGGTAGCTGTAGAATACAGGTCATATTTATGGTTGTAAAACAAAAACATATTTATCCCCTGAATGTGGTGTATTATTTAGTATTTAGCAAATTTAATGACACGGTCAGAAGAGGTGACAAGTAAATGCATTATGTGCACTTAGCAAACACCCATGAACCAAGACAAGTTAACACAGCTGCTTTTAAACATTAAGGGCCTCCAATTTCTGTGAATTTTCTGCACAGTGAAGGTGTCAGTCAACCACTTTTTTTTCCTCAGACTCTGCTCTGTTGCATCATTTTCTTTTGTGAGCCATTGTTAATTACTTAGTGGGCTCGACCAGTGTAGTCCTCGTTTGTGATAAGGAGCTTTACAAATAAACATGACTTCTGAAGGGCTTGAATTAGCGTTCAATTTGTGAAAGTAAAGCTATCACACCTCTGTCTCAACCCCAAAGTAATTAACAGCTAATGATAGACAATACTGTCTGATCCCTTTTATTTTGAACAGGGAAGCCTTCAACACCTTACCATGACACATATATCACATCCTTAAAGCATTTATATCTGCTGCACTGGTTAATAAAATCACCATAATTGTTTATAATAACTATAGTAAGTTTTACTCAAAACACACACCAGCTTGAACCGATGAAAGATTAAATAAATGGAAACATCAACATTCACAATATATTTTGCAACAATATCAGATGGCATAAAAATGACAAATAATAAAATATTTTCTGTAGCTTGTTTACTATTAGATTTTTGAGTGTTGGA
The DNA here is from genome assembly GCA_023238725.1 of Scortum barcoo. NCBI lineage: Eukaryota > Metazoa > Chordata > Actinopteri > Centrarchiformes > Terapontidae > Scortum > Scortum barcoo. The sequence continues at coordinate 17,778,960 of CM041549.1, forward strand.
TGCGGTACTGAGGGTTAGAATTTGCAATTTTCTAAAATGAGCAAAAATACCATTTTGACCTTTAACTTCTATTTGTACCCTGGCTTACACCGTAAGCGTTCGGTCTGTTTTTCAAAGACACACAGGAGTAATAAAGCTGAGTATTGAGTATTGAAAAGACCCATCTCTCATATTAAATGCACCTCCCTCATACAGATTTAACCCAAATGGTACCCATGCTTCAGTAATATTCAGCCTTAATCCTGTGGGACAGTGGTGATTTTCAGCTCCCTCTCACAATTTGTTGCTGTGTGATTCGTGAAGGAGAGCTGCCTTAAGGTTTGTTAGAGTTCACACGTTCCCTCCCATCTCCTCTTTATGGCTGTTTGCAGTATCACAATAGCATCCGGTCTGCCCTCTGCAGACTGTGAATGTAACTGATTAAATATTAATTAGGATTCAAGCATCCTGAAATAGGCCGAGTTGTTCTGCTGTGTTGTATGTGAACTCACAGAAACTCAAAAAGACATGTAATGAACTGAAAGAGTTAGGTGCAAAATTACCAAAAGGGAACAGTGAGGAAGTTTTAAAAACACAGTATATGTATGAGGATATGAGGTGGAAGTTGTGAAACTCTTGTGCAAAGTTTAAAATAAAAACTTTAAATGAAGAAGAGAACAGGGGAATACAAAAGAAAAGGGTGCATTACCAATCTCGATGTGAAAAGAGCTGCCACTTGAGCAGCAGACTTGGAGCAGCTCCCAGCCGATTCGGATGAATATTTAATGATCCCAACCAAGATGCAGTAATTACAAGGGGAACGGACTGTCATACTGGAGCACTTTGTGCAGAACACCCTGGCATCTGCCGATTAGTGCTCTTTCTGCTCCATGTGCCTCAGGTGTGACACTGTATTTGCTTTGGGTCACGGGGAGGGGAGGTGACAGGAAGCCGCACAGACACTGCAGCCTGTTGTGGTGCCTTTCAGCTGCGAATGTGTCAAAGACGAAGCATCTTGTTTTGCTGCTGGTGTCTGCTGAAACCTGGGACTACGAGACGGGGAGATCTGATAAGAAAGGAGAGCGGGGTGAAAGGAGGAGATAGCTTACAGTTTAGTGGCAAATTGACTTCCTCACAACATCCGTGTGAAGATATAATTTTGCCGGTGCACTCTTGGCGTCTTCAGGACCCATGCGATCACAGGACTTATGGGAATTTGGTCTTGACATCTGGGTGGGGCACAGGTAGCAGGAAAGGCATAAGGGGTAAAAATTCTGCTCAGGTATGGAAACGTTTAAAGCACATTACAAAGCTAACAGGCTTCAAACACATATTCCTGACATCAAAGCACCCTCACTCACAGTCACTGCTGCCACTCTCTCCCTCTCTTTTTCTCTGTCTCTTGAATCAAGATCAGGATGTCATCATGAGTATTACATAGTATGTAGATAGACAGCGGTCACTTCTTTTGACAGAACATTAACTTCATCAATAACAAATAAAGCACAGTGGATAGTGATAGTAGTCAAGTCAAGTGAATATTATTGATATAGCTCCATGTCACAAATCACAGATTTGCTTCAACAATCTGTACAGCACACAACATAACAAGAAAAGTTCCCCCAAAAGGAAACTTCCAGTATAGCAACACAGGAGGGATCCATCTTCTAGGACAAACATGTAATAGGTGTTGTTTGTACAGCATGTTAAAATTACAGTATATATCATAAGGATATTAATATTATAAATATATTGTAAGTACATATGAAGAAAATGATTCCAAGAAGATGTCAGGCAGCTTCCACGTGCTGCCAAACAGCCCTGAGCAACACAACCTCCTCTCCACCATGGAGACCTGGGAAGAGGAAAAAATACACAAACACACAGGAAGCAAAGCTATTCAGACAGATAGGAGATAATACATGTGACTGTATTTGAGTTTTCTGCTTTGTTTCTTCCTATAGTGCTACTTTCATTTAGTTTGTGCTAATGTGTTCAGATTCTATTCTAATTTAGAGATTTGGATGTCCATGCTCTGTAACATGGAGGTAACTACAACTGCATTTCATTGTGCAATCCTTTATTGTATGATGACAATAAAAGCTTGAACCTTTGAGAGGCATAAAGTCTAATCTGACATGGATAGGGAAAAAAATGGAAACAAGGATGCCTCTAATTTGAGTATGCTCATTTGTCATTTATCAGTAGAGCTGAGTATCATCAGTGTAGTGGTGGAAATTAACTCCATGAGGGCAAATAATTTGGCCAGAGGGTGAAACAGGAACAGAGAAAGATGAAGGACCAGAGAAAAATCATGCAGTATTATTATAGAAAACACTCTCAGAAAAGTAGCACTTAAATCACGTGAGAGCCATGTCACAGCATTCTCACAATACACTGTGAGTGCCAGAAATAGCTAAAGACCTTTAAAGAGATGAGCTTCTACGGGATCAAGGAGACACGAAAATATGAATATTGCACTTTTGATTCTGCAAAAGTAGCTGGAGATGAGGAACAAATTTTATGTCTAATGTTATCTTTTTTTTTTTCTTTTTTTTTCCAGAAGAAATTGTCAACTGTAAAAGGTGAGCAGCTAATAGACGGCTGCCCTTAGGTAACTGGCTACAGTGTCAAAAGTAAATCTAAGTTTGTGTTTCTTATTACTGATTAAGTAAACGAAATATGCTGCTTTGGGAGTGGATAGAGAAAAACTGAAATTCAATACACACCCGTGCCAAGAGTGGTAGAAAACTTCCAGATTTGATTAATGCCATTTCTGTTCCAATATCCTGTAGGCCTACTTAAGAGCATGTGTTTTTTTGTGTGTGTGTTTTTTTAGTAAACCAGGGTTTAGTCCTCTTTGACCATCTGTGTCAAAGCCACTGGCACAGTTTTGAACAGGGCCTGTTGCTACAGTGAGAGTGCCCAGGACCGCAGGCAATGCTCACCATGTGCAGTTAAACTTGATGGACCAGTGTGGAGAGTGGCAAATTCATCAGCATCAGCATCACAAAGACAAGCTAGTATCGCTTCAGATTTAATTAGAAAGTGATCTGACACTGTGGCTAAGCTAGGCTTTCTTTTGTGATCTCTGAGTGCTTCATTGTTACATTATTGGTGCTGACATGGATTATGATGTTGCTAAAGCGAGTGGTGGTGAGTGCCTCGGTTCCCTGATTCTTCCTTTGTGTTGCCAACACCCAAAGATTAGCCTCTGCATCAAAAGCTCTGGCCCTGAGTGGAGAGTAAACAGGTAAAAATAATTTTATACTGTGCTTACATGAATCATTACAGAAAACTCCAACAATCTACTCCATTTCTGTTGTCAGTGTTTTGAGTTTGTGACACTTATTTGACGCGGTAACATGATCCAGATCAGTCAAATAGCTATTCCAAGCTGTTAATTCCATCATGACATTTTCATACACTCAGGGATGCTTTATTTGAGCAGTACATGGTGAGGAGCTGGTGAAGAACCAGAGAGGTCAAAAGCTGTCGCTGTTTTTAACCAAAATTGCCTGATTAAATAAAGCCTTTTAATTTGCCTTTTCTCCCTGCTCCACTTGAGCGTTTAAATTTAAATAAAGGTACCTCTCTGTGGCCATTCTTTCATTATCAAAAGCACCTTAGGGTCCCCCCATCTCACTGCATATGAAAGTGATTGAGCTCTTGGGTTTTGTAATTCTCTGAAAAAGATTTTTTATTAATCAGTCATACAGATATGCTGCATGTGTGTCAATCTCTGATAGGTGGACTCTTCCCAGGTCATGTAAATATGATGCGTTTGCAGATTTAAAAAATGATTCTCTGGTCTACTGAATTGAGGTGTTCAATACATGAAAGAACAAGCCTTTAACAACATACTTTTAAACTGAGCTGACGGTATTGAGGTACCATTGTCACTGACTTAGTAGCTTTTAGCAGTAGAACTGGTGACTGAGAGCAGAATTGTCAGCCCAGTCAGGATACTTAGCCTATTAAAACACCACAAAAAAACACAAAAACAATCAAAATCTGATAACAGCGTGATTTGTGGTTTCACCTCCATTACTGAGTACTGATACATAACATGGCCATCAGTGTACAGGATTTCTATTTGCCTCTGTGTTTTTGGTCATATGCACCTGTTGCAAAAACATTATGGTGTGGTGTGAGCTCCGAGCGTACACAATGGCGGACAAACAACCACTGAACACACTGAGAAAACTTCCCATCCTTCCTTTACCACCAACAGTCTATATGATGATGACAAGTACACAAAAGAGGACCAATTTTGAAAAGCAAGCTAAAAAAGAAAGAATTAGATTGTGTAACTCTGGATGTTGTAATCTTTCAAATTTTAAGCCAAGTCCACTCCCTTCTCAATCCTACCAACTGCAACTCAGGTAGCTGAAGCAGATGGAGGGAGAATATGGCCTTTCAGAGTGTGCATGAAGAAATGGTTGCAGCGTGTAAGGCCATTCTTTGTCCCGGCGTTAGACATCAGTTAAAAGAAAACCTTGAATAGACACTTAATGATAAGTGCTATTTTACACAGTGACATCTGAGCGTGGGTTGGATTTATTGGCTGTGCAAATGTTTCGTGCATTTAACTCCAGGTTGTGACCTGAAATTATGACCCAGAACGCGATGTGTTACTTATTTTCCTTTATCTTAACACACCCATTTCTTTCTGCCTTTGGAAGAAGATATCAGGAGGGAAAGGCTGCAGAGAGAAACAGTAGCATCAGATCACAGTTCAATGCAAATTGTGGTCATTAGTGGTGGGAGAAGTATTCTAGTCATTTACTTAAAGCAGCTCAAAGGAACTTTGTATTTTGGCGGCTCTTGTGGACAAAGGCAGTGGTGTTCCCTCTACATCACTCTCCACTGCAAGGAGATAATTTGCTGGGAGGGTTAGCACCAGGCCGCTGCTCTGGAGACAGACCTTAAGTTAGCAGCTGAGGCAACTTGATTTCTGCCACAGCAAACTCCAGCACTGTCTGATTTCGTGGAAATATCTGATCCAGTGACAGGCATTAAGAATGACCAATAGATATCGCCAGTGTTCTTTCTGATGGTCTCAATGGCTTATATAGGTCATATAGAGGTATCTATGTTAAATTGAGACTCTTTTAACTACAAACTCCTGAGAGTAAGTTTAAGTAAAAGTAGCAGCACTGCACTGAAAAAAACTCAAATAAAATGCAAAATGTACTTGAAGTATCAACAATTATAGTACATAAGCAGAAAAATGGTCTGTGACAGTGTTTCACTGTTCTAAATGATGTTTTTAGATTAATGATACTGCTGATTTCACAAGCCTTAACGGAAACTTAATCTTCCTGTTCATTACAAAAATTCAAAATCAAACTAATTTGGAAGAACATTTTTTTCCTCAGGACAGGACCAGTATGACAAATTGTAATGTGAAAAGTGACTTCAGCTGTCAGACAAATGTAGAGGAATAAAAGGTACAATGTTTCTCCCTATGAGATGGGGTCAAGAAAGGCGTAAGTTCTTGTAATTTCTACAGTATTTGAGTAAATGTGCTTAAATTACATTACACCACTGGCTGGCTGCCTTAGAGGCCAAACTTTTCATTGCGTATAAGCTTTCATCTTTTCTCTGGATCTCCGTTAACTATTTAATCTGTCATCCTTCACCCACTTTTTCTGTCCTTTTTAGTTTTTAGACTGTTATTTAAAATCACTCATCGTGTGGATGAGAGGTTTACTCTAGTAGTTTTTAAATGTGAGTGGATCTTCGATCTTCGTTTTGTCAAAAATAATTTTGTAATAGGCAGTTTTTATGAATGACTAGTGAAATGTGGTATCTGGGTTTGGTGCCCCCGGGGCAGATAAATGGGTTAAGTGATTTTGTGCTGCAATTAAAGATGAAATGATTTGGCTCTGAAATATAGACAAAAACATTTCAGCACCATTCATCTATAAGACACCACAGCAGGCTGATTTTAGTCACTTCACAATCCTGGCATGGAAAGTATTCAACTGTGGTATGAAATGTCTTGTGGTAGTGCAGGTACATCACTTTTATATATGTATAAAAACAGTAGAAGTAGAAATATCCAGATAGAATCAGATCATTGAACTGCATGATTTCTCTGGCCGTCAATCCTGTGTGTGCATCTTATCTTTCTTATGAATCGAACAACTTTTGTTCGGTTGACGAGCAAAGGCTGCAGCTTTCAGCCTGTGTGAATTCAAAGTTTCCTCCAAGTCTCACACGTTCATTCATTCTCCCACGAAAGAACATTCATAAAAAAAAGGAAGACTTGTTTTGTTGAAATGTAAGTTTTGATCTTGCTGAAATGAGAGAATTTCATGTGAATCCATTTGTAAAGGCAGACAGCGAATGGGCTTGCAATCAAAGATCATCCTCAAGAGGACTGCAGATTATATCCATTAATATAGACATCAAGAATTTTTTTCTTCAACACTGGCTCAGAAACATTTCTTTGATTTCTTTTTAAGCCAGTCAGCCATTGAGAATGAATCAGGGAACAAGGACAGTTCAGTGGTTGTGACTTCTCCTCTTACTTTACTTTAAGAGGGTCTTTGATGTTTTTAATATCTTTCTCATTAGCCCAACAAATGTGCTCACGAACCACCTCCAAGTCTTATCAAAAGTACGAACCCACACTTGCATCTATTTCCTGATGTAACCTGTCTCAGCATTGAATTACTCCAGCATCTTCATTTGTGCCTGTGTTCTGGCGTAACTGGCTGGGATTGCAGGTTATATGTCATTTGCATTGGTTTTCCAAAAGGGTTTACCGGCATCTACCTTTCATCAGCTCTGCACCATTTTGTGCTGCGCCATGAGGTACAGTAGTGTATACGGTAATCCGTTAGTCTGCTAGAAATAATAGGATCTGGTTTAATGTAATGGAGAAGTAATCAAAACAATGAGCTGAAAACAACGTGTAGAGTTTGGTGGTGATTTTCAGTGGGATTAGAGGGAATCCTGTCACACCCAATGCTTTTAGAACATATTAGCACAGGGATAGGATGTTGCAAGAATCAAATAAAGATACATAAGACGAGTGCATGATCTGTTATTCTCTCAGAGTTCTGCTCTCTGTAACACCGTGTCCTTGTGGTATATTACTTTAGCGTAGTTTGTACAAAACACATGAATATATAAAGATATCATTATGGAACAACATTATTCTATGGATGACTCATGTTTTATTCATAAGGTAACCACATATTAAAAAACAATAAGCAAATATCAGTGCTGTGTTTGATATGCTACTTAACATTTATGCCCTTATTATTAAAACAAGGTAGGGTTTACTCTGGAGGAGAGCGTGGGTTCTGCTGGAGAAAGAGTGTATGAATAAGACCTTGAATCTATGCACGCATGTGATTTATATAGACACAAACACATGCACATACTGTACAAATGTGTACAAACACACAATAGTTCATTTATTTTTGACTGCACACTTTACATGAATCCACTTATCCAGCAGTCATCTCTTCGCCTCGACTTTGCACATGCTCTAAGTTCACTTGTATAGTTACACTATGTGTGTGTGTATGCTTTGCGGTGGAGATTCAATATGAATCCAGCCTGTCTCCCAGTCTCCAAAAAAAAAGTGCTGTTATGCATTACACACTAAGAAGCAGACTACACTGTCGACACATAGAGCTCACTGTATGGGGTCAGACTGGCTGTCAGGGCAACATGACAGCACACGGAGGGAAATGGGTCTTAGTCTGACATTAACTGTCCAACTGACCTAAGTTCAACTTCCCAGGTGGGCTGCCATGCACTAATAAGTCTAACCGATCCAAGTTCAGGCATTAAGTAGCTGGAGTCACAGACACCAGCTGGGTTAACTACCCCTGCCAACAGTGTCACTGACCTGAGTTCAGGCAGAGTTACAGGTGCCAGACAGGTTAATCACACCACAAGCACAACAAAGAGACATAGTATTGACCTTATGCACACCTGACCTGTCTGCTTTCACACTACAAAAGCCAGTGACAACAAAACTGAGCTAAGCTTGTGGGAAGCATGTGAGAATTTCCTGAGTTGCCATAAAAATACGTTTATGGGGCTCTTGTCTCTGTGTGTAGACAGACACCGTTATAAAAACAGTAACTCAAAAACTTTACACCTGAAGCTTACGCGGCTCTGTTAGTGTGAATGATCTGTCTGGATTTTAGAGTTCTTTGCTGAACATTTTTGCATAAACATGAAGGGCAACAGATTTCCTTGAAACTACAGTAACCCTTCACTGTTTTAAAGCTGTAGTTCACATTAAAATTGCTAGCATCTTGTAAGAACAGAAGTATATTTGCATAGAATTGCTAAGTGATGCATTAATTTATTAAATACAGATTGCTAATTAGCACACTGTTTAATGTATAGCCGTGATCATAGCAAGGTAAAAATAGCTTGAGTGTATCTTGTCGCAGTTTGCCAGGGACGAAACAAATAGTACACCTGTTTACAGTTTTCTTAAGTAAACACAATAGGTTTATGAGAGTCTATATCATGCATTGTGCTCTAAAGTACAGCATGTCCCCGCTGTTGTTTTAAAAAATATCATTCTTATATGAAGATGCAGAGGTGGGAGACAGGGTAGACAGGAAAACAAACCAGGTCCAGATGCTTAACTTCCCTTAACTGTCCAATAGGTGCAGCATCACTGGCAGTGCCCTAAAACTGCACAACTGCATGCATAATTCATAGGAGTGGATCTGCAGTATGTGTAAATGCATTCCTACATACATACACACACACATCTATGAGCAGAGGGAGCTTATGTAGGATATATCAAATCCAACCCAGGGCTAAGGCGAAGTTTCTCCTTAATTCCAGACTAGTGCGTTATCAGCCAAAGGTTAGAGAGGAGAGCAGAATCTCACCTCAAGGTGGCAATACATTTATAAATAAACAAAAGAAATTGTAATCCAAGTTTCCCCGGATGACACTAAGACCTCTAGAGCCTGACAAGAAAATAAATAGACCCTCAATGTTTTTTTTAAATTGGATCTCAAACATATTTTTGTATAGTAACTATAGTATACTAACATACTGTGCAGCGGTTGTCATCATTATCAGTATACTTCGTGATTTGTTAAATGTCACTATTTATGCAATTTTTATGCAAGGCTTGAGGGGTGAAATAAAAAGACAGAGGCTTTCAGCAACGCTAAGAACTCAATAAATAAGAGGGAAGATTCTAGAGAGTAGTGCTTAGGTGATGTATGTAGACAAAATATAAGCGTTAATCATTTGTGCAGTTTTGTTTGTCTTTCTGAAAACTTTATGGCTTATAATGGCCCTTTAGATTATGCTCTTAATGTGCTGGTTTATGATTGCCTCATTTTTTATTTACTCTGGCCCATTTGTAGACCATAATGCACCTTGACTGACTAAGAGCGACAGCATAGACATTTTCATATAAAAACAGTTGTTAATAGTCGTTTTAAAGGAGGTTGCATTTAGTTAACTGTGATGTCTATCTGCATATGTGAGCTGAACAGTGTAAGAGGGGTCAAACTTTTTCTGAGCATCCTTAACTGAACTTTGAGTGAAAATGTTGCCTATTCTCTTTGTGTTTGCTGTGGTTTCTTTCTGTGGTATCTCTATAATAATTTTACTGTATATTCCAACTGTGGAACAGGGATTGACATAAATGCTACACCAGTCTCACTACCGCCAAGACTTTGATGGTTCAGCTGATAAACAAATCTAACAGCCCCAGCAGGAGACACAGGGATAAAAGCAGTAAGTTGAAGCACGTTAAGTCAGAGTTGGCGAGCTGGGCAAATGAAATTAGACACATGCTGTGATGTTACTGCCCAACTTTGAGTCAGCCAGTAAAATTCACTATGCAGACAACATGAGAATCACAGAATTCACTGAACTGATTTCAATGTCAGGACTTTAACAACATGTGGTTTGTCAAGTTATGTATTATTTATGATATTATTTAGAATGTGAGTAGCTGAAACATGTTGAATCCAGTGTGGAAGTGGCTCAAACTGAAGTACAGTTCAAAGAAAATTGAAGTACAAAATCAGAATAAAACCTGCAGAACATTATAATCAAATCACAAGATAATTTCTGTAGAATAAATCATACTTTGAGCACCACAAGGGTCAATCAAAGTATATCGTATATCAGTATATCAAAGGCTGCCTCAGCAGATCTCAAAACCTGTACAAATAGAACTTATATGGTACACCAAGATGGCAGAAAGAAAAACAGAGAACAGTTTCTTGGTGCTTGAGTTTCTAATGATCAAAACACAAATGACAATGGTGTGCAGGTGCCACATACTTTTGTGTGGGTTTTCACATATTTCCAGCCATAACTGAGATGATATGAGACTGAGATGAGGTATCCTCCCGAGCCATCAAATGCATAGGCTGGTATACAACGCTTTGCGTGTAATGAAAAAAAAAAACAAACAAACATAAACATAGAAAAAGCAGGTCTAAAGTTTGGTTTCAAGTGAGATAAAGAGTAGGAGACAGCAATGGAGTGAGCTTAATGCTGCTGTTATCTCACAAATGAAAGGACTTTTGAGCATTGCCAGTTATTCTGTTCTCTGAACTGTGGACGTTTTGGTGCCGGGGCTAACATCACCATGCACTGATGTGTCAACAACTTGCAGGCCTGTATCTCAGTGTTTACAACCCAACATTATAAAGCACAATGCCAGCATTGCACTCGGTCGCCCCAATTCTACCCAAGGGTGAAATTGCCTTTTCATAATTTCCATTATGCTTGGTCTTTGAAAAATGGCTCTCACGATCTGCGGTAAGATAGAGGAAGTTATTTTTCTTTCAAAGTGTGTTTTGATGATGTGCTGTTTGATGGAGTGTCTCAGCATTGCTTTTCCAAAATACTGGTAACAGTTCTTTGTTTCTGTGTTTCGTCTCCATGCTCGGTGGACATGATGAATGAAGGATCTTGTTGTAAAGAGGCCTTGCTTGGGGACACCTGAGTCCCATGACTGTGTAATGAAGAGGCCGTGTCTACTGACGAGCCTTTTGTAAAGCGAAGTGAAAAATAAAGCCTCTGAACGCTTGTCCAGGGCACCAGCCCACCAGTGTTTGTAAGTAAAAAAAAAAAAGAAAGGGCTGAGTGATGCTATCTATTAATGCAACTTTCATTATTAAAAGCATGTAAGACAAACTATTGTGGCTACTGAATAAATCTGGCAGTTTCACATAATTGATTTGAGAAGATTAAGTCTCCTGTGAGATCCCATCTTTGAAAAAGCATCCCACAGCATACATCTCTTGATATAATATCTTGATCTAAGCCCCAGCCACTTTTCCAACCCACACCAGGGGAACGCTTATCACCTAGATTGTATTTGTGTGCGGCAAAGAAAAGGTTTGCTTTTATCAAAGTACTTGCAGGGAAGTAAAGGGGGTTGATTTTGATTATTCAAATTCCTCACAGAATACAAATGCATATTTCATCTCTAATTCAAGGTAAGTCGCTTTTCTGAAAAATATAATGTTGGTGGAAAATCCTACATTTTATGCCTCATAAAATGTTGGATAGAGGTGCTGATGATGACTGTGTCAGCTTCCTAACAGAGGAGTGAACCATCACACTGAAGCAGCACGATTATGTAAGCAATCTGATTACATGTTTTATCCAATTACAGTGCATGCCAATGCCAATTAAAACCTTTCATGCTGATACTATCAAGTGAGTTTTGCGATTGTGTATCCATGGTTTGGAAAGTTATCATTCTATTGCCCATCCAGATATTTAGACACAACATTTTTACGACATTAATTTATTTTTAGGTTACTTCTAAGGCATATTTTGAATTCTGCCTTTGAGTATTTCCCTTAAGATACTAAATTATCTTCCTGCACTCTAATAAGAAGGGTCATATTCATTTAGCTGTCTGAGAAAACTGGTGAAATAGTTAAAAAAATGTCTCTGGCAAGGACTTTTTATTGATGTGTCGCAGGTCGTAAGATTAAGTTAAAACTCCTCTAACACGGAGCTGAAAGCTTTGTGTACTGTATGTGTGTTCCTGCGCACACTTTCAAGGCGTTAAAGCCCTGAAGCACCAAGCTAAGGCGGTTCAGAGGATAGTAGTGTCTGCACATTGCAGTGCAGCCATATGTTCTCATTTTGATTTGGACGTCCGGAGGGAGAGTGCCAAATAAATGGGAAATACTGCTGTAGGTCTGTTGTCTGACAGAGCCGACTCCATGTGCGTGAGAGTGATTGAGGTCATGTTGAAGTATGAACTAATGTGGTGGAGTGCCAAATACATTATGGTCTGGAGTAATGTACTGAAATCATAGAGCTAATATCTCATCCCACTCCATCCTGAGTTAGAGTCAGCCTGAGCACTCCTCTATCTCTAACCTCATGCTAGCTTGGCCAAACATTTTGGTCTGGGAAACGCTGGAAAGTGTTTGGGCAGTGGAAAGACGTGAGGGTCAAGTGGTGGTGGAACCCGTTTTCATGTTCCTGTTGGGAATCCTATCGCAGTGATCCAGGGAGACAAGATTTAAGTGCAGAGCGCGTCAGACGACCAGAGGCTTGGTATGAACCCCATAAGTCTGCCTCATTTAAAGGGGAATGGGGACTCGTTCACTGGGAATAGTTTAATAATTTAGTATGGCCTTAAACTAATCTATTTCAAGCACCCAGATGGTATTTATATTGAGCAAATGCTCAGATAATTGAATGGAATAATTTACTCACTACTGTTGCTCAGTGTCAGAGAGTCCCCACACTGCACCAACCCTGGAAAAGACATAAAGTGAACCACTAAACCAAATGACTGGGAAAGTGTTTTCAGAAATAAATGTGCTGCTACGAAATCAAAGCAATTGAAATATCATATTGCAACAGCACAGAAATCTGGGTGCAATCAGTCTATAGCTGCAGCTGTGTATTGTATTTGCGCGTGTGCGCTTATTCTGTCTGGATTGGATTTGTATGATTTATTAGTGTATGTATATTGCAGGAAGCCGTATGCATGAGAGCGCATTTGTGTGTGCTTATTAATGCCGCCTGTCTTGTGGGTATGATGGGTGCTGAGGAGCGCTATGGGCCATCTGTCCAGTGCTACTGCCTCCTGTGGGCATGACTGAGCAACCACACGGGGAGATGGGATGAGGTGGAGCATGGTGTGAATGGCGGCGGCTGCTCTGACCCCCTCGGTGTGTGTAAGTTTGCATGAGAGAAAGAGGCAGAGAGTTGGAAAGGTACAGGTGGAGGAGGAGAGGAGACGGAAGAAGTAAACAGAAGGTAGGACAAATAGGAGAGGAAGAGATGTAAAGAGAGGAGCGAGAAAGACAGAGCAACGGAGGGGAAGAAAGAGGGATGGAGAAAGAGATAGATGGAGATGGAGAAATACAAAGAGACAGAGGGGGAACTCGCGGCTGCTGATTTTTAACAGGCGTGTCCCTCCATCTCTGATCAAAGCGTCCTATCAGCCTTACGGGCATCTCCACCAAGTGCCTCCCATAGCTGCTAAAAATTCTCCCTGCCTAGGAATCATTTTAGCTCGTCTCCTCTCATGGCCCTCCCGTATTTGTCCATTCGCAGCACATGCATCATGCCTGCTGCACATGAAAGCACCTGTGCATGTTGTGATAGAGCTTTTGTTAATGAAAGAGAATGGAAGATGATTTGCAGTTGGTGGGTTGGCCCGTCCTCACAGTGCAGCTCTACCAAAGGTGGGAATGTGACTGACGGCTGCACATGAAAGCCAACGCTAAACTATGGTACGATAACACAGCACCATTCATATCAGATTCCTTGTCTCACTGCTTCATTCTTAGGAGGGATAGTGCTTTCAAAGGATAAAGATATAAATACGATGTAGCTTAAATATACAATTCCACATATATAATACCTCACACATTGTATTAATAAAACAGTTAGAACTCTCAAACACACCACAGGATTTGCATGACTCATTTAAGAGATGAATACATTTGAATGGCACAATGCCACATTCTGGTGACCAATTTTATTCACTTGCCATGTGAATTTCACAGGCTGTGAGATCCGCTGTTCCACATTGTTCAGCTGACCACTTTGCAGCTGGCTTTGTGATGTCTGAATATCATAAGGCTTCATGCCACTGCTCTATCACTGGGGATATCCAGCTGCATTTTCTTTCCACTGTGACTCCATCAAAGATGGGAAATCAAACAATAGTATTCTGTTTTGCTCCAAGCCCAGAATTTCCCCGATCTCTGCCTGGGTCATTGTTTCTGAGCTGTCAACGAGTCTTTGAATCTGTTGTCAACCTTTGAGGGCCCTTCCTCCTGTGTCAACCACAGGCAGTGCCACAGGATACTGGGGCCAGGACCCCAGCGGCTGTATAATCCAGAAGAAATGGGTGGGATCATATCCTCACCTCCCATAAGAATCCAATTTTCCAGAAACTGTATCAGTCATACTTTCTTACAAGCCAGTCCGGCGGGTGACAAGAGAATCTCTATGTCTTAAATAACTACTCAGACACAGAGGGAGGTCCCTGGTGGCACATAAAGAGAGAATAATTTCATAGTTTTTATACAGATTGGTACCACACTCAGTGGGTTTACTTTTTACCCTTTGCACTTTTACTCTCTTTCGCTTTTCTCAGTGTAATTTGCATTAATGGGCTAGGAGTGAAGTGGAGACAGGAATACAAACGTGAAACCCAAACTGCGACCAAAGTAGTTCACCGAATGAGAGAGGGAGAGGGACGGAGAGGCACAGAGAGAGAGATCCCTGATGATTTTAGTGTATGGGACATGCCTGGCATCCCAGTGGCTAATGAAAGCATCATTATTAGGAGAGCATTATGACTGGGCCCCTTAGAATATGCTTACAGACTTAGAGCGATGCTGCCTGTCTCCCCTACTTTCTTTTACTGTGATTAGACCCAGGCTGTCTGGCTGTTTACTACTCCCTGGGCTTGAGTTTATTTGAGTATTTTGAATACAGTAATGTAAGATGACATAATGAAGCACCCCGTACACCGTACAGTGGCAAGCCTCAATGGGAGTTTGGTAGATAGATACTGTTTTTTTGAGGAAATAAGGGCTCCCATTGCTCCCAGCTCCCTGCAACTTCTGCTGACAGATTCTGATAACTGCGGTCCATGTGTTTGTGTCAGGCAGCTCCCGCTTTAAAAAACAGATCCTCAAGAGATGTGCTCTGAAATATGCGTTCGTGAATGATCAGTTCAATTCCATCTCAAATACAAAACAAGCTTTTGTAGTAGCTACAGTACACTGCAAGGATGGGATTCATTCAGTGACAGAGCAGCAATTCTGCTACCTTCAAACAGGCAATAAACTTTTGAGCTGACAAATATATCTGGAAACATAAATTCAAATTTGTCATCACTGTTGAATGGGGTCCAGGTTTTGGAGAGGGACCATAGTTAGGCAACCCTGAAATATTCAAAGGTAACCAGAGCTGGAAGGGATATTTTAGAGCATGCCAGGTTTAGTTCACTTGCTGTTTCAAAATAAAAAAAGAGGCTAAAAATATTCAGCATTCTCGCTGTATAATAGTTGTTTGGCTAATGCTCCATTAGCAGCCTCAACAATGTGCCGTGTCTCTGAAACTCTGCCAAAAGACATGCTGAAAAATGTCCACTACTTAACATCACTGGCAGACAGTCAGTGGAATTTGAACACTGCAGCAAAAAAAAACTTTTAAAGACACCTTTGGCAGTGTTTGTGAACCTTTTTTTTTTTTTTTTTCAGTGTTTACAAAAAAACCTCTCCAGAGCAGATGCTGCGTCCCACTTCCTCAGCCACATCGCACATAATGATGCAGCTGAAAGGAAATGATGCAACATGTTCATCAACCTGAACTGCACAGCTTGATTTAAGGCATTAACGAGGGCCACGTTCCATTCAGGTGCTCAAGTTCGGGCGGGCATGCCGGCCCAGTGGTGTGTCTTATAGGGAGACCTGAATGGAACAGAGCCGTCATTAATGTAATTAGTTCCACCTGTGCTTTACCTGTCAAGTCAAGATGTCTGTGGGGGAAAGTCTTAGAGCGTAAATCAGAAGACTTTCAGAGGTATTTTGAATCGACAACACGGTGCCTAAATCTGTCACAAAGGATGAGAAAAGCATGTTGTTTGGTCGTGGTTTTTGTCTGCTTTAAAAAAAGGTTTAGTTTACTTTTCATGTCTAAAGCCCTTGCTTTAACTGAAATGTTAGCAAGCTAGCATCAGTGGTTGATGAGCTAGGTGGTGCCATGGTGTGACAACAGAAACAACTTGACCAGAAGTAGAAAACAGCTTTTGTTTTTTTCGTTTTTTTATGCCAATATTGGGTGGAAGCTATTTAAAAAACGTCCACTCCTTTTGTACAATTACAGTAAACATTAAGTCAGAAAGACTGCTCTGCAATTCAAATTATACACAGTAAGTTGTGCCCCATTTATCATTTTATCAGTGCCTACAGCTACTTCTCTTAGCTATACTAGCTATCTTAGACATATTCTTTGATCTAATGTTATGCAAAGACACTACTCTAAATTTAATGCAGCTTTTAACCTACTGCATATAGTTTTTGTACCGGTGAAGCAAATGTCTGGTAAACCGTTTTGTTTGTTCCACCTTTTACGTGGCAGTAATTATAATGGATGCCATCCCCGATCATATTCATTCTGATTGCTAATCTGATTTTTTTTTTTTTTTTTTTAGGTTTTTTTTCTGCTTTTACAAAATGTGTGTTTTGGTCCATGTAATGAATGTTCACTAGCAATGTGTGGACTGTCCAAATAACACTGGAAAACGTGTTTTAACAGAGAAATTCTGAACTGTTCCCCTTTAGCTATACTGCACTGTACCTTGCCTCCTCTGTTGTTCTTTCTTAAAGAATGCCACGAAGGGATACAGAAGCGCTTCAAACATTTCAAAGCAAGCATAAAAAGTCCATGCTGGTATTGGTAGGAACAGCGGTGTAAAATCAGTCAAAGATCATGCTGTTGGTCTTTTTTTTTTTTTTTTTTAAACAGCAATAACAATGCACTGCAGGACTGGACTTTGAACAGAAGCTCTGTTCATTTTTTAATGTTTTATTTAGAACTAGAAAATGGAGAAAATGAAATGTAGCATTTGCACTTTCTTGAAACTAAAGACAAATTAGAAGCATCTTCAGTCATTAACTGACAGTAGTGAGAGCGACATTTAGTATCTGCATTTCCGGTGGCCTTTACAAAGCCTTTATTTAACCACATTAAACAAAGAATAAAATGAGTAAGAGTAATATTTGTATATGTATATGTTTTATTTCTTCAAGAATGCACCTTTTCGATCGATCCAACATTTATGCAATCAGGATGATCAATTTCACTACTTTCCAGAAAATACTGCATATTAAAACAAACAATAAAACAAGCTTTCTTATTTTTTTCAGAAAAATAGCCTTAAAGTGAAATATGTAAACCAACAGAATTATAAATGATCTCTAATATTGCTGCACAGATTTCAAAGTTGAATTTAAGCAGTCCTGCAGCCCTCAGTTTACAGTGTTCAGTATTGACGTGTTCAGCACATGTATGAGCAAATCCTCACACTAATCTGACACAGTTGCCACTGAAAGAATCAGCAGCTTTTAGCAGGATCTCTCTGGTAACAGCACCGTTGTGAGTTCAGCTGTGATGAACACTGTTTACTGCATGGTTAAAAGCTTACTAAAAAGAAAAGCCACAGAGACGATTGTGAAGTGATAGCTATTGCAAATGGGCGACTGTGGACCCATTAACCTTGTAAAAAGTGCTAATATGTGCCTGAACTGTACAGTACTCAACAGTGTGAGCCTGCAACAGACTGAGTGCACTGAATTAGCCTGTATTTGTCACTCGGTTAGCAGTACACTTCTTCAATAGAAATATGTTTACACAACCAGATATGGATGCATTGTATCCTGTGCTGTTTGTTCTAGTGGATTTGTTCTAAATATTGCAGCGGGGACAGCAGAAAGAGCCATAGTGAGCCGCTGGATGAAGGGATGCAGATGACGGGCTGTGCTGTGGCGTGTGTGTGAACCAGCACATCTCCAACACCTCATCAAGGTAAACAACGCCTTTTATCTGCTGTCCTGTGTAAACCACTCGCACTGTGCCAGCACGGATTGAAAGGTTGCAGTTGCTCATGGCTTGGCTCAGTGCGATTATCCCAACACCTGTCGAAAAACTGCAAAATATTGTTGGCATTTTTTAAAACCATGACTGCATTATTCTCTTATTCTTTACCACACCCGTTTATTTGCCATTACCACAAACTTTTTCAGGCTATAACCAAGTTTGAGCTGCTGACCTTAACTAACTACATTGCATTTGCCATGTATGGATCTTGTGTAAGTAAAAATAAATATTAATTTAAATTAATAAAAAATAATTTAATTTTACAGAATCGTCCAGTATTGACTTGCTGACTGGTGAGAGACTTATTCTGATGCTACCACAGATTGAATCCTATTCTGGGCCACACACACACAGATGGAGACAGAGACAGAGAGAGAGCTGCCAATCACAGCGTTTAACTGGACGAAAATCATAACCATGTCACAGAGCCCATCAAGAATAAAAAGGAGTGTTGGAGCTCATCCTTGGGACCGAGGGATTGGGATGAAAGAGGTGGTAAAACGTCTGGATGTGACAGAGGAAATTGGCTGAGCAGCCGCCCACTAATACAGAGTCGTACTCTTTTTGATAGGATTAGAGCCCATTGGCTCACTAGGCAGATATGGAGACCATTCTGCCAATCAGAGACGGCACAACGTAAAGGTCATTAGTTTTTCAAAAGGCCAGATGAACGGGCCAACTTCCATATTGTGCTGTTTCTTTTCAGGGAAAGGTTTTATAGTTTTATTATTAAAAATATGAGGTGTTATTTGGCCACAAGGCACAGTCCAGACACACGTAATAAGATGTTCGAACAGATGCAAGGTAATACTCAGACACGGCCTTGTCAACCCTTTTTAGTCAGTTTTTTTTTTTTTTTTTTTTTTTTTGGAAAACGAGGCTCAGTTCAAAGAGAGCTGAATTCTTTTTTTTTTTTTTGGTGAGACATTTGGATTCACATTGAAAACCTTTTTGTAAATTGACCTTTGTGCAACTTGTCTTTTGATGAAGTTCCTCTTTTACAGTTTCAGTCTCCCACTCAGTATCAGCGTTGTTGAAAAAGGCCAACTGAGGGTTCGGCGAGTTCACCAAGTAAGAGCTGGCTAAGCTTGTGTGATAATCTAAGTCCAACACTGCTAACTACACCTGATGCGAAAAGAAAAATCCAAATCTGGTTAACAAATGTCACCAGAATATTTACCACAGAAAACAAATACTTACACGGATATCCAGATAATGGCACTTCATTTAAGGTAAACTGCAGAAATAGCTAGATAAGAGTATAAATCAAAGTAATTAAAAGAAAGCACAGATTGCTGTTAACATCTTGCTTAAAGGTGTCCTCTCAAAGAGTGACAGACATTTAATATGTGCCATACTTCATCATACAGGGTTGAGCCTAAGAACTCACCACTTTGATGAGCTGCTTCTATGATCTTTATTTCCTGTACAGATGCACAGTATAAAGTAACTAATCTCACAGTGATCAAGATAGAGCGGAGAAGGAGGGGTGGGGATTAAAGGCACGCTCTTCCTCAAGTGTGCTGATCACCTGCAGGTCATAGGGCATACCTGCTGCACACGTGACACACGGGGCCACTCTTGTCTGCCATGCTGGATTTTTTTTTTTTTGCAGGATCTATAAACCATAGGTATTAAAGTTTTGATCCTTGCGCATGTCTGCTCCATTGGTTAAGCGCCCAGATCTTATAATGTACAAATCAGATGCTGAAGGAGCTACATGATTGCTGGAGGTTGATGAGTTTGCCATACATTTGGGCACAGAGAGGTTCACCCACCCTTTTTCATTTAAAGCAAGCATAAAAGATTGGAGGGGGCCATAGGAGGAGAAGGAGGGGGGTTAAAATATCTTAGATCCTGGGGGGAGCCGAGGTGTGGGCGTTTGATCCCGACAAAAAAAGCGCCAACGAGTGTTTCTTTAAGTGCGTGTGTGCGGAGTCCTCCTGCACCGGGTGATAGGAGGGGTTGGAGAGTGACGCCGGCTGCGCTTTGGTGCCGAGCGGAGCGCTCACCTGCAGATGAGAGAGCCGGGGGAGGAAACTCGGGGCAGAGCTGCAGCACAACTCCAAAACCCGGAGCGCGAAGGGAAGGGACCGAGAAGAAGAGGAGGAAATTACACGAATCCTGGAGAAGCGTTAACCAGTCGACCCCTCTCTTTCTCTCTCTTTGGTTCCTCGTCCAGGCAGCCTTGGCTCGCCCGCTCGCCACCATGAGAGCCGACTTCGCTCTGGTCCTGACAGTAGCCCTTCTCCTTGACACATTCTGGGTGAGATGCATTTTATTGTATTTTTTAAATCATTTTTTTCTGAAGCGCAGGCTGCTCTTGTGAGGAGTTGTGTGAGTAGGGGACGTGTCGGTGTGCGGCGCCTCGCAGCTCGTCAAGCGCGTCAAGCTCCGGTAAAGTCGTGGAGTCGGTGTGGAGTCCGGCGGCGGTCCGCTGATGTGCCACAGCAGCGCAGCGCCGGTCCTGATCCCCCACAAAGTCCGCTAATTGGCTTCCTAATGAATCCCAACGCTTAGGAGAGAAATAAAATGAAAAAGTAAAAGAGAGCCAGAGACCCTGTATTGTCCTCTCTGATCCCCGTCAGGATTTCCTCTGCGGGTTCATCACCGGGGCTGCTGCTGCTGCTCTTTCTTTTTCCAACACAAGTTAAACCCACGGCACAATTTAATGTGATTCTCCAACTAATTCAGTCATCTGCTTTATTGCAGCAAGAGCCGTCCTCCATATAACGCTCCCCTGAACATAAAGCAGTGGCCCGCAGTAAGTTGAGCTAAAGTTATAGTTATAAGGGGCTTTTCAACCTTCTCCTGGCGTTTAATCAATAAAAGCTGAATTAAATTGGCGCCGGTGGGCTACTCTTAACGGCGCAACCAAGTGGCGCTGCTAAATCTTCCCCTCCGCCGCTTCTGGTGACCGAAGCCTCTGTTCTCATACTGCGCATACATGCGGGGGAATTACACTGAGATGTTTTACTCCTGCGTTATTATCCCCGCAAATTAGGAGAGGACCTGACGCGGTCTGCCACCTTCTCATTCATTCTCCATCAGCCTTGGCACTGGTGCGTGTGTGCATTAGTGTGTGTGTACGCGCATTTACTTGTGCGCCTGCAGGGGGTCAGATCGTTCAATTTAACCACCAGTGAGCACTAAATGTCGGGTGCAAAGTTTTCTGCACCATTTGAGTAGTGCACACACACTCACAGACATACACGCACTGCTCAGTTCCTCCTTAGATCTCTGGACCCCTGCGCTATTGTAAGTTAGGAATGAGAGAATTCATTTCATTTTGCTGCATTCATGCAGTTTTCTTGCATGTGTGTGTGTGTGCTTTGTCTCACTTGACCCTGAACACTATACTTTAAAATATGCCCTCATTTCATCCTGGACTGATTTCTTTTATGGGGCAACTTACGTGGGTAATCAGCAGCATGCCTGCCCAGGAGCATATAGTTGATAAACTTGTTGAATGCATTTGCTCACCACTAACTGGTACGCTATATGCTGCTTCTCTCCAAGGCTCAGGGCCAAAGAGAAGCCCTCATCAATAGAATCTGTTTATCGATGCCTCACGTTGTATTCTCTTATTTCCAGAGGAATAATGGGGAGCATGCTTCCAAGGGTCCTTGCCATGCTGGCTTCTCACAAAGCTTCTACTCTGTGCTGATTTCAAGGGATGTACTGCAAGGCCAGGGCATACTTAAAGGTAAGACATTTAATTGGCCAGTCAGTTCTTTTTTTCTGTTTTGTGAGGATGATTTACAGTGAGAGTGAAAGAGCTCGCTCTCTGCATTAATGTCACTGCAAGGAAATGTGTGTGGTGACGCGTTTTCTCTCTGCGGCAGGCCACGCCATTTTCAGATTATTGAAGCAGCGCTGGTGCATCTGGAAAAATGATATAAAGCCTTTAAGACTGAATAAAAAGTTGAAGATTGAAACTTGTAAATTAATGCATGTGTTTAAAGCCCTCAGGTGTTGCTGTGAGTGACCTGATCAGGGGTCCACCGAGTGTAGAGTCAGTAGTCTACATCGGTCTGTAATGTAGTGTTGCAGTGTCAGGCTTTAAACAAAGCATCACACAAGTAGAAATAATTAAACAAAAATGGAGTGGATACAATACACTCTATTTATTATACTCCAAATGCTCGGCTGCTACTTTTTGGCTGTGTGTGCTGGAATTTATTTTTGTTTTTTTTTGACATTGCTCAACCCTCTTCAAAATTATCATCATCATCACTATAATGTCACGTACCGTCACCTTCACTCTTCAGACATCTTACCCAGTTTGTATTTGTGTTGCTCCAATTACACAGTGAGCCGACCAAGTTTGAGGGCCTGATAGTGCAGGAAATGGAATCGACATCCTGTGTCTAATCTGGCACTGCTCCTGCCAATGTGGGCTAATTGCAATTCTCTATTGATCCCAATGGTTTTTTCTCATAGCTCAGCTAAGCTGTATTGTTTTGCTGTGGGCGCACAATAGCTCTTTTGTGGGTCGACTGTGTCTTCGGCAGCTGCACAGTATACATTTCTCACTCTCCTTAGCAGGGAGAGACCTGGCGGGGATACAGCTGTCTAGACTCTCTCTCCTGAGTGTGCACATGCACACAGACACACGCACACACAGGCGTTTGAGACTAAGGATATACAGTATAATAGGGTTCAGTATATTATTTTTGGGTTATTTTCCCTCTTGTGTCTATATTTGTGTTTGTCCTTTGCCGGAGTGATATAAGTCTGGAGGAAGGTATCGGCTTGATTTTAGTGTTTCATTAACTTCTGTATATTGTAGCCCGGCAGGAAGTGGGATTGGATATGGGACATTGTCGCTGGGAGTGAGCTTGCTCTCTGTGCGGTAGTGGTGTCTTCAGCCCAGCAGGGGGTGTCAACACAATCACAAACAATCGCAGAATGAGCCATCACAGGCTGCACAGGAGCCATTTATTTCAGAGAGCATTATTTATCTGGTTTGGTCTTAGGGAGATGAAATTGTCTCGGTGTCTCCTCTCAGACATAAACTCATCTTTAGCGGTCTAACAAGGTTGTTTTCAGTAATAGGAATTCAGTTTACCACTAACAATAGATGCTTTAGTGTGATTTTACTGCACACTTAGGTGTTTTTTTTTCTTTCTTTCAAACGTAAGCTGCACAAAAGTCAGCTCCAAACCTTGCTGTGTTATCAGTACCAAATAAACCATAACTGTCTCTGCTCATAAAACACACAGACTTGTAATTCATTTACAGTATTGCCTTAAATCACATTCACAGCATATGCTTTAATTTAACATTCAGTGTTTATTTCCTCCGTGTCGCTTGGAAGGATCTTTCCAAAGTAACATGTGCTCATCTTTGCCGTGACACACTCACAGCTGCAAAGTCGCCTCTGTGTGCGTCTGAGAGCACAGCTGCAGTGGCCAGGCGCACACACACACACACATCCACACACACATTCATTGTACAGTATGTGATTTACAGGACTCAGACAGCTGATTTATAGTTGGTAAGGGTGTCACTGGAGGGAGGCAGGAAGCTACTCTGGAAAGGCTTTAATAATAACATTGTTTAACCCAAAACCGTCAGATGGGGGCAGGAGTAATGACACCCACTCACACACACCCCCACTCAGGCTCTCACACACACACACGCACAAACATACAGTATATGTATTCATGTTAGCCACCGGGGGAATAATGGGAAGGACAGAACTAGGACCTTGGCCATGATGGGGAGGATGCCTGGGTCTAGACAGGAGGTCAGCAGAGAGGAGGAGTTGTTACATCTCACATTTTATCATTCTGAGTGGCTCTGAAGAACCAGATTGCCTAAAATGTAAAAGACTTGCGTATTTATTGAAACAACCACAGCAAATGTGGTCCCAAAATCACAGCTTAGAACAGAGCCAAGGCTAAATCTTTGCCACGTTGCACTTTTTGCCCCACCATCTTCAATTATATTGTGTAAAGTGTATGAAATAGATGTGGATGTGTTATTGCACTGCACACAAAAACTGCTCCTCGCCTTTTCATCATTTTTTAAGCTCCTTTATTTGTTAGTCATTTTTCATTTTCAGCCTTCTCATGAGTCATTTTCAGACTTTGTTTTTGATTAATCTTCCTTTAATGAGCAGTAATGCTCATTTAGATCACTTCCTAAGAATTCTGGGTGTTCTGGCCAACCGAGGGTTTTCATTGATAAACACAGTCTGTCCAGTAAACATTCATACGTATAAAGTCTGCACTGTGCATTGTTTCTGCTGAGTGAATTGATTCTCTCTCTTTATCTGGAAAACTCCTGCCAGTTATCGGAGTTAATGGCTGAGGCACACATAAAAAACATGACACTGCTTATTGACACTGTGCCAGTAGATTATAAAGTTGGGAGCTGGAAATTGAATAATTATTTTATCATTTGACTTGCATGTCACAGCAGTGAGTATTGATGATGTCTGGTGAGATGGTGTTTTTATTTACATTTTACCAGCAAATTGAAAAAACGTATACTTCCTTCTAAAAAAAAAAGAAAAGCCCTTACATGAGCAGCAGGGACACAGCAAGGCTTTTAAGAGGCGAGATAATGAGTGTAAGAGGTGAGAGGTCTCATTTATCTTGTGTGTGCGTGTTCATATGTACATGTATGTACACTCAGTGCTGAGGACGCCTGCCATCTTTTGTGTCTGGTTTTCATTAGCGGCATGACGGCATCTTTACCAGTCACACACTCCGGGCAACATCAGAGATGGAGCTCCGCCAGGCCTGGTTAACGTTACACACCAAATGACTGATATACACACACACTGTACACGTAACTTGCACTCAAAAAACTGTTTCCTCGGCTGTAAAATCTGCATAAAAAGTCCCCAGAGACCATTTCAGCAGTGCCGTCTTGTTGTTGGAGGCTCGATATTCGGACCAACCATAGATGCTGTCACGATGTTTGGAGTGTTTTGTATCCCGCAGACGAGAGAGTATGAGTTGGGCCCCAGCCAGGCTCACTCAGATAAACAGAGCCAGCTAACGTAACCTCATCCCATGTGTCTCTGCATCCCTCTGCTGATTCTGTTCCTGGTAATGAAAGCCAGGGATGGTGGTTTCAGCTCAGTGAGCCCGCTCTGCTGACCTTGGACTTTGTTTGGGTTACTGGTGGTTTTGGGCAGCCCTCACTTTCTGTATGTGTAAGTGGTTGCGTTAGTTTGAGTGTGTGTGCATGTGTGAGAGAGTTAGACAGATATAAAGGGGATTGAAAGACTGAGTAAATTCTGGTGTGTGTGTTTGTGTGTATGTGCTTCTTTTGGACATGCCAGTACCTGAGCTGTATCGATGCTGACGTCCACAGTGCGGCTTCTCACAGGGAACTGGAGATTTTTCTCTGCAGTCATCACTTTGTTTTTAGAAAGTCCTCCGATGCTTGGCTCCATTTTGAAACTTAGATCCCTCCAGTGGCTCATCAGCCAGAATGAATGGTCTGAATGTCTGTATTAAGGTGGCCATATCTGTCCTTAACCCTCCTGGCAAGGCTCAGGATTGCTATTGTACTCATAAATACATTTTCCAATGCACTGTAAGCAGTCTCTCTCACTCACACACACATACACACACTCTCACCATCTTACACAGGCAGTCACACACTCACTGTCTATTGCAGTGTCTTTACATGCTGCGATTCAGTACGGGATTCAGCGTGTAGTTGATAACATTTAAATCTATAGTATGCCTTGCCTCTCTGACCCAGATCCCTTCTCTCTCTCTCTCCCTTCAGTGCCATCTTCTCTCTATCATATTCAAAGCATATTCTGGCATATTCTGGCTCTTGCCCACTAGGAGGATAACCAGAAACCAGGAGAAATGGATGAGAGAGCTTTGCATTCTGAATAAAACAAATTGTTCAGGGCTGTAATTTCCTCCAGGATAACATTTCCAAAAATCTCCTCCAGCGGGCATCCAGAAGGCCTCGGGTGATGAGTCTCACTTGCCTTGGTTGGGAAAGCTTTCCTGTGAAGCTTTAGGTGATTTTTCAAAATCCAATAGCCGGGCTGTTACTTGGCTGTAGGCTTTGTATTCTGAACATCATTTTGCAGCTTGAAGCGCAGAAGTTGATATACAGTAAGTATCAATTTCACCCCTAGTTTTATGTCCTTAACTATTTTTTCATAGGGCAAAAATGGCTCAAATATCACAAATAACCTTGCAGAATTTTCTGGCTTAAATGTTAATAATACATCAAGAATTAGAGTAAAATTACTGACCCCTCCACCAAAAATCAGAGCTGACACACACACCTCAGTGGTGCTGCTGATGCGGGGACAGAAGTCCGCTTCGAAGGAGTGACTCATAGGAGCCTGAATAAAAGATGCCATTTCTTTTCGCACGCTCTATAGGGATGGACAATACATCAATTTTCTCTTTCCCTTCACCCTCAAACAGAATTAGATTGTTTTGATTTCCTGTTTACCTTTCGCCCCAAATCTCATGATACACAGCCTGCAGTGTTATCTGGGTCGATAGCAGACAGGCGTCCTCATGGAGATTAGACATTGTTGGAGTATAGCCTCCTTTTGTTTCTATCTGTTTCTGCCTAAATCACTCATTGTTTTCGCTCATTATTAGTTTTGGATAATGGTGTTTTACTTTATTCTAATCTTTTGCAAAGTCCTGTCTCTCTTTGATTCTCTCTTTTGGTTGTTCTGAATCACTTGTGTTTTGTCTCCTCAACCCCCTCCCATATAACCATCTAATCTCTCTTATAATGCAAAATAACAACACAAATCTTCGTTCTCGCTCCGCCATCTGTTTGAAATATTACATGGTTTATGGCTAATTTTTTTTGTGAGGATATTCAGTCATGGAGACTTGTTATTAATTACAGGAACACATGAGGCTGACATTTGTTGGATGTCTCGTGAAGCAGTGAAGACATTAAAGACAGACAGAGGTACTGGTTTATGCTCTTCAGGCCAAAGGCTAATCTGACCTCAGGGAGTTGTTACAACTAGCCAGTTGACACATTTACTTAACGGGTAACCTCAGGCCTGATGTATGTGTCCAATAGTTTCAAAGAATTGTGTGTGGATTTCCCAGAGAGGCTCATATAGATGATTTAGCCACATGGTTGAACGTTTGTTTCCCTGTTAAGGTGCAGACATGAGTGGTTTATGAGGTAAGCAAGGGGGTGTAGGGGGGTCAGATGTTGCACCTGCAGGAGTTCTTTTTGATTAATACTGTTAGGCCTGGGAACCCGTGCTGTGGAACAGTTTTGCGGCCCTGTGTGTTTGGTGTGTGCATTTTTTTTTTTTTTTTTATATGGTTGGATGTGCCGTGTGCAATGAGGTAGTTGCCCGGCACTCTGCGCTTGGCAGGTTTCCTCCAGGTTTTTCCAAGCTGGTTCATTAGAAAAGCAAGCAGGAGAGAATGAGAAAAGAAAGAAAGCAGGTGGAGGCCATTATTTTTTAATGAGATTTTTGACATCTTCTCCCTTTGTTTTCAGAGGAGGGACAAAGGAGACAGGGAGGGGGGGCAAAAAGGCGAGTGGATGAACAAATGTGGGAGACTTCCTGCAGACTGAGTTACTCTACTGTGTGTGTGAACTCTGCATCTTTGTCATCTGCTTGGTACATTAAGAGATCTCCTGCCTTGGTATGATGGGCCTTCTGGGGTCCTACAGGCCCAAGGTTATGGCCCTCCTGAAGACATTAAACCCATTTAAATACTTTGCTTGGACTCCGGCTCTTTAATGCACAGATGGTCTGTATGGGCTGTGAAGGCTGTGAGATGACAAGGGGACACCGCTAGCTTTCTCTCTCTCTCTCTCATACATACATACACACACACGCACACATACACGCACGCATACACAGAGATGCACGTTTTGTCTGAGGAAAGGAGGGTTTTTTTTGTTGACGGTGTCAGATTAAGACTCCACAGTGGCTGTTGTAAGGTGTCCCTGCTGTCTTTGGTAAAATAGTTTGTCATGAGGAGCAAGAGCAATGCAAGGCGCTCCCAGGGCCGTTCTTTTGCCGGGATGTGGTGGACAGGGATTACACCAGCAGGATAACGATAAGCCTACAAGGCTGTTTTCTCTTCGCTCGAGAGTCACACTGACCATGTCCTTCAGCTAGGCTACTGTCAGAGGGAGGGTGAAAGAGAGGGTGGAGTGGAGGGAGAGAGACACTTTCCTCTCAACAGGGTAGAAGAGAGGATAAGATAAGGCTCTGCACCCTAAAGCAGCTAACGCATTATCATATACGGTGCTGCTCGCTGTTATTTCACATTCATGCAAACACACAAAAACACAAAAAGCCATTATGGCACTCTGGATCCCATTTGTTTTAGATTTCTCCTCCCAGGCCGCCCACTACTCCAGTATAGCTTTGGCTTAGGCCCAAACACGTGGTGTCCTCCTCCTGCCCACTCGCTCCTAACTCTTCCACTGCCTCTGTTTGTAATTAAAATGCTGCCATAGACAGTCTAATTGATTAAGTTAGAAATGAAGCCACTGTGAAGGCAACCAATAAAGTGATGATTCAGCTACCATGGCTCCATCAATTTTTATTTTGTCGGTGTGCTGTGATAAAGACAGGCGGTGGTAGTGGAAAAGACATGGGTGACACCATTTTGCAGTTGAAGTTTTTTTTTTTTTTTTTTTCTGACTTTCAACTTTCAGTCTCTATCACTGTTCAAGCACTGAGCGAATTAAAAATGCATGAGCTCAGTTTGGATAATTCTCCTCTTCACCTCAAAAATCTTTAACTCCACTTTCTTTTAAAAAAACATTGTTAGAGAGAAGTGGACTAAAAGCTCATTTACAGCCACTGTGATGAAAACTCCTTATAACAGTTATATAAAAAGGAGAATAGGAAAAATGGTCCAGCTTTCTGACCCCTAACCCACTCTGCAATTATCTCTCCATTCTGCCTAGTTTCCCCAAACTAAGATCAGATCATTATTGTTAATTAAAGAGAGTTCTGTCCATTTCTCACACTTTTCTAATCAACCAGAGGAAATGTATGATCTCTCTGAGAATGTGGGCAGGACAAATCCAAGAGCATTACAGCATCATATGGTATTCCTTTTGCTTGAAGATCCCTCGTCTTTGTTAAGGGGGGATGAAACGAAGGATGGAAGCCCTCAGAAGACATGGCTGTCTGGTAATCACTAATTGTGTCCTGAACTCCCTGTGAATGTTCCCCATTAAGTTCTTAAGTTCAGCACACAGTTGAATCATCACCTCCGAACAAGGAAGCCGCGCAGGAACACAGGGGACAGAGGGAGAAAAGGATAGAGGAGTACAGGGTCGACAAACAGAGTGCCAGTAATGTTAATTAATCAGAAGACAATGATGAGCCCCATGGTGTCTGGGTCTTCGTTATTCAACAGGCTAAAAGCTAATACGGGGCTAACAAAGGCGCCTCCAGAGGAGCTCTGATCTTTGCAAACAGTGTCTGATGATTCTTGTCAAGATTGCAGTTGTCTTTTTTTCAATTTCCCAAAGGGGAAATCCCTATATCTCCCTTTGGTTTGGGGAAGAGTTAGATGGCTAGTTATGCCCTTTGAGGTTGTGGTTGATTGTCAAAATGTTGCTCAAGGACATTTTTGCAGAGCTGGTTGCAGGAGCAATTAAGTGGAGACCTTCAAAGTAATAGCTTTTTGACTCACTAGACCTCATTGAATTAGGGCTGTTGTCTAAGAATGCGTCTGCTATTTTTCCAAAAATAAATTGATGGTGGAATGGTGAAAAGTGTGTGTCACAAGGTTTGAGAGCCCAAACTGATGTGTTCAAGTAACCAAAACAAAATATAAAGCAGATAAAAAATTGCTCACATTTAAGAAGCTTGAATCAGTGAATATTGTTGTTTGATCATTCATTTCAACACTACACATCTACTGTGTTGATAGAATTCTTAAGTATCATTGCAGTGGAGAAATAATCAATCGTTGAGAAGAGTATTGTGTTCTGATCTTAAATCTCTGATGCAAAACGCAACTTCAAGACTGTCATTCAGTACTTAAAAATGTTTGACGCTGATGTGAATAATTAAAAGGTTTGTCTATGTGTTGAAGCTTGCATCTATGTAGACATCCACATATTTTTATATGTGTGTTGTATTGCAAAGCATGCTGGTATGATGCCAAAAATCAATGAAAATGGTAAGTAGCGTTAAGAAAAGGCTACAGGCAGTAGGGCCGCGAAAGCCTCATGAGCACACACTGCTCGATCATTGGATGGTGATTCTAAAACAGAGCTTACAGTGTTGTTAAAGTGAAGGCTTCAAAACAAGGTTACAGTGAGGCAGTCACTTCTAAACTAAAACACATGTTGTCTCTTAAAATTACTGTTTGTATGGACTCAGTTATTTGTGTTGCTGGTTTATGCTATATGATGCCAAAGTCTGGATAGTGGGCCAAATTCTTGTTTTGTTGGGTTGTTTTTTGGGTTATGGGATGCAACGGGGGATGTTCAAAAGAAATCGCACATAACCTCAGTGGTGTTCACGATAGAATTAAAAAAATGTTATAGCCAAATCTGTGTAAATGTGGCAACAGTTTTCATGGATTGTTTATAATTTGCAAAGACTGAATTAGTCAGTTAACATTTGCAGTCCGTTGAGTAATGAATACATGCACCCATAAACTGATGACGATTGTTGCAATAAGGGTCACATTGCAATCTATAGAGCTGTATTGAGTCTGTTTTGGATTTCCACAGTCACTGCAAATTCAGCACAGTGCTGAAAAAGCCGATTCTACTGCAGTGTCTAAAAAGTTAACTTATTTTGTGCTTAGGTATTACGGAATTATTTTTACATTGTGATCAGTAATTTGTTACATTCACCCACGTGATTTGACGTTTGCCGGACTCGCTTCTTCTAAGAACCCGAAGATTCAGAATTGTGCTAAATATTCAGAACAACCTGTTGTCGCTTTCAATATCAAGACTACTTTTTCGAAAATACAGTGAATGACTGCTTTGGAGAACTGTAATTATGCTTCTGATTTTCCTTTCAATTCTGAGCCAGGCGCTGGAAGCTAATGATTGGTATGTGACACTGCAGCATCTCTGTCTGTAAGGCAAAAAAGGCCTTGTAATACTATTGGCCAAACTCCATGACTAAACGTAAGCTAGAGAGCCAGCCGTTTCAAGCCTTGGGACCAACAAGCTTTTAAAAAGTACTGGCCAGAATCCCTTTCTTCTCCCTCTCCCTATCTGTCTATTGTCTTTTTCAGCACATCAGAGGAAGAGGCAAAGAGCGAGGGTAATAAAAGGCCCCACTTTCCTCTTCTGGGCCTGGGAGAATGTAGAGAAGCAGATAAGTTGTCTAGCTCTGAATCTGAGAATGATCAAAAACAAAGTGAATCCTGTGGCCGCCGAGGGAACAAGCTCCTGCGAGAGAGAGCACGGGGAAGGGGGAAGGAGGAGAGAGAGATGAGGAGGAGGAGAAAGGCTGGAGGAGAAGGCAGTGTTTGCTCATCTCTGAGGTAGAAAGGGATGAGGAGCTGCAGACAGGTTGACAAGGAGGTGGGGGGACTACTTTTCCTGCTCTAAGCCAAGGCTTGGATGGACAGAAAGATGGATTCAGTCTGCACCATTCATTTGTTTATGTACTATGTGTTGGTGGTCTTGCGTGATGATTGGCACATTGTTGGCCTACGTACAGTTGAGATAATGAATGTTTTACTGCCCTCTTATGAACCGGACTCTGGGAAAGGCCAGTCAACACACAATTAAATATTACACATGAGCTTTTATACGTGCACACGCACACATACATCGTCAACTGTCCCCAGAGGCGGGAGGTAAGGCCCTGGTCTGAGGGGTGATTATCCTAAACACAGAAATGAAAGGAATACAAAGTGATGGTGTAATCCAGCTGTCAATCACACCTCATTAGCAAACATAGGTTTCCAGCGAAAAGGCAGGGGGAGGCATGGAGCGGATAAGGGGGGATAGGCGAGGGATAGAAATAGTTGGAGTGGGAGGGGAGAGAGAAACTAAGTAAGGGAGGAATGACGGAGGATATAAGATAGTGGGAGGTAGAGGAAAAGAAAAGAGGGGAGGAGGAGTAGAGGTAACAGCCTCGCTATTCTGCTCAGGGGGCTCTGTGGAGAGTTTTTATTAAGCTTTCATCTGCCTTTCCTCTCCTCCTTTTTTTACCTCTCTCTGCTCCCCCACCACAGCAGCACTAACAAAAGCAGATGCAGGGAGCACTAGCCATGTCAGTCACGTCTCAAACCCACAGTTCTGCTTGTAATTCCCCGATTAATTAAGAACAGTGATTTGTTAATTTAATTGTAGGTGTTGGGTCGCTTTTTTTTCCCCTCTCCCATTCCCCTCTCTCTTGCTTTCTTCTGCCGCATGCTCCCTCTCATCCTCTTGGCAGGCTAATTTGCCCTGCAGCTTTGAGGAGGGGAAATGAAAGGTATCGCAGAGGAAGCCTTCAGATGGTTTATTAAGAATTGATTTGCCACGGTGGCAGGGAGACAGACCGTTGGGAGATGCACACGCTGACGTGCCTCCCAGGCAGACACCCCCGGGCTGTGTAGGGGGGGGGAAAGAGAGAGGACATGGGAGAGCAAAAAAAAAAGGATTATTGTGATATTTTCTTGGTGTCTTCACTGGGTGCTTTTGACCAACCTAACACCACCATACAGAATCCGGATCCACTGAACTTTCAGCAGCGTTGATCCTTCAGCTCGTGGCCAGCGCTCTTCACATGATAAAGTAGTTGGCAGCCCATTTGCAGCGCCCAGTGGTAAATGAAACAGCACTCTGTAAAGGAAAGTCAGCACTCCCCGCCGTGATACATCGGATTTCTGTTGTTTATAAATGCATGCGCTTTAGAGGGCCGTGGCAGCGGTAATCTAGACAAAATGACAAGCCTTGCACAGCAGCCAGCTAATATTTAACTGTCGCATTTGAACCAAGTCCTTTTAATGAATTTACATTAGCATAGCCCGCCTGTTCCAAAAGACAGGCCTCGCCACCTTTCCTACTGTGCGTTGGCTGCAGTGCTGTCACATCATCTTGCTTGTGAGCGGGTGCGCACTGGACAGCATGGGAGGCAAGAAATAGAAGACAGATCAGAGGTATTAGAGCTTCAAAGCTCAGGAGCTAACAGAGAAACAGAACCCCCCTCCCCTCCCCAGCAAGGAGAGACAGCGAAGGAGGTAGTGCATCTTATCTTCTACAGCTCATCTCCCCATGTCCACACAGAAGTCCCTGCCCCTTCATTTACAGCTGGTCAGATGCCATTACCGCGAAAGCTTATTGGCTCTCCAGTCAGGTTTTTCATCCCTGCATGTTTCTCATGTCAGGTGAGGTTGTTGATTCTATTTCCAATCTTCACAAGTTGATTGGCCACTGCTGCGTTCCATTTCCTCTCATCACAGAAGCGTGGCATTTCTCATTATCCCTTCACTTAATTTATTCACAAATTATTCATAGTTTGGTAAATCACAAAGTTTAGCGACAGCAATTTGACAGTTCCTGTTGTGTTTTAAGAAAATAGGTTTGGAATCGGGGATGTGTTCTTTGTTTGTTTCTTTACACATCACAGTGTTTGTTTGCATGCGAACGGGTGCGTGTGTGTGTGTGAGAAATCGGAGGTGCTCGTTGGTGAGATTGAACTTGAGGAAGTTTGTTTTCTCTTCCACTGAATAAGATGAACAGAAGAAAATGAAATAGAAAAGCACAATAAAGACACTCGGTGGGACGGCGATAAAAAGACTTGGCCTCATCATGCAACGGCAACTCACAACAACAACACTGTCGGTATCTATGATGAAAAGAATTTACGGGGACAGAAGCTGAAAGTAATAACACCATGTGACAGGCAACACGTATGAGCTTGAATTTGCTGCCATTCAGAGAGGCTTTATATAGCTTCACAGGTTTTCATCCTCATTACTACTTTATTCAGTATGTAACAATGTAAACAGCCTCAGTAAACACATAGTTGGCATCTTATTTGACTCAGAACCATCACCGAGTTGACAGCACTGGTTAAAGTGTGAGCTGTTCAAATTCAAATACTTTTCAGTAGCTTCTTGCTAGGCAATGCCTGCTTTGCTGATAAAGTAGGCTACTTGAGGTTGACATGCTGCAGTATAATGACTCTGTTAAGTAAATAAGCATCTTAGTGGTTTGGTTCCTCGCCCAGCGATTGGCAACATTTTGGTCCCGAAGTTTGAATAGCTGCGGTCTCCAGCCTTAACTGTAATCTCATCTCTGGCCAGAAAAGCCCTGGAGGAAGGCCTGTCTTCTCAGAGGAGGGCGTGTGGAAATGCTGAGTCGGATGTGATACCCAGTGGACAGGGAAAATGGAGACAAATGATACTGCATTGAAGGGCACAACTCTGTTCTGTTATAGCTAAGAAGGTAGAATATTCTTAGTAGATGGGTCCCCCTTCTTATGGAAAAGAGGTGGAAACATCTTTTATCCATTTGATCTGCATTTCCACTCAAGCAGGGGAGAAGCTGAGGCGCTCTAAATGGAACCGTGCTATAGAGAAAAAGTCATTTTTCTTTGAAGCACACACATTTGCATACACATGATTGCTGCAGTGTGCATTGCAGCACCACTTCACCATGCAGATTGTAAAGAGATTTACGGTGCGAGCCGCTGCACCGGAAACAATTCACAAAGTTAAATATGATGTCACATCGAATTAATCAAATCAAATGTTCAGCATTGTTTCTCATGTAAACAGCCTGCAATAAGTTTTACTAGGCATGGTATTGCTTGCGTGTGTGTGTTGCTTTTGTATGTCAGCATATAAGTGATTTGTCCTGCAGATGCAGACTAATGAATGAAGCGTCCTGCTCGTGGGCTGATATTAGCCTGGGCAGCAGTTCCTTTGATGTGATTAGCTCCATGCACTCTCTTGACAAATTGGGCTGTCCTTTCCTCACAGCTGAAGCACTAATCTATGCCAAAAAACAAAGAAACTCCTTCCGCTCAACAGAACATGTAGCTGTGTGTGTGTGTGTTTGTGAATGTGTTTAAGATAGATTGATCAAGATGGAAAGATGGAATTGAGTTAAGTAAAGCAAGAGTCCACAGCCACTATGGACACACACCGACATGTTGGTCTGGAGAGCCAATTCACACAGTACATATTAGGATCTTTCAAGCTCATATTTACACATCTGCAATTTCTCAGACTTTTGTAACAACAGTGTGTAGCTCAGTCTGCTGAGAGAGATCGATCTCAACAACCTACCTTCACCATGATGGATTAAATCTTGCAAGTTTTTTAAAATGAGAAATAAGTCTGGAAATCGTCCACTCATAATTGATGCAACCTGGCAGCAGCTGCCAGGCCAATGAGCAAGCTTTGGGGAATGGATTTTAGATGATAACTATTTTAACTGAATGTTGACAACCCCCCCCCACCCCCACCACCATTACCTTCCTGTGTTTCCTGTTTAAAATGCTGAAGAAAAACTCAAGGACGTATCAGCAGGTTGGGCATTTGTCCAATCAGGTGCAGGAAGTATTCATGTTTGTTAATGTTTCTGTGAAGGAGAGCACTTAATCTATAGGCAGGATAGTCTGACCTTATTGCCTACACAGTAATTTTTGTCTACACACTAACAGCGCCGCTAAACCATGCCAATGCCAGCTGACTGAAGCAAGGAACTGGATGGTAATTAGCATTATTGATGGAACGAATCGATGAGTGATGGTTGTTCCCTGTTTTGCCAGTGTCTGTTTTCACTATCTCTGCATCCAGAGGGTTTAGACCGTACCCCATGACAGAGTTGGCCTCTTTTTTTACTGACGGCTTTGGCCAGTGTGTGTGTGTGGCCCCCTTAACCGAGAGTTTGTGTGTTTCAGCTTTTGAACGTGTACAACCATGCTTTCCTTCCTAACCGCTGAATGTTTGGACAGAGAACACCACTGTGCTCAGGAATTTCAGAGCAGACTCATAGCAAATTATTTTCTTCTTCATCTGTTTGCAGTCAGATTTATCTTGGAAATGAACACATAAAACATCTAGCTTCATCCCACTAGCAGCTTTAGGGAGATTTTTCTAAATATTTAACTTTAATTTAGATACCAATACTCGGAGGTAATTGTATTGGAGCGCTTGCTCTGAAACTTTTTGAATAATGGAAGTCCATCAGTTCAGCCACTTAAGATAGCGTTTAATGAATTAAGCAGGCCCTGGATGGCTGACCTGAGGTGGAAGACAAAGAGGTTGTATATATTACACCTATCTGATGGTACGTCTGCACATTAAGCATAAAGTATTCTCATGTCATCATCAGGGGGAAAGGGATTTGCTTATCTTGGACTTGGACTCTTTCATTGTCACCTATTACTCTGCCACAGAGAAAACTTGCCATAGGAAAAAAAAGTGCGCTCGGGAAAGTAACGACGTCGTTCACAGCTTTGCCACAAACCATTAACAATCCAGAACATCATAATGTCACGACACAAGGCCCAGAGATGAAAACGAAATTTCACCCCTGGATCAAGACAGACTCTCAGCATCGCACCCCTCTCCATATTCCCTCCATCCCCTTTAGTCTGCCCCAACTCCACCCTCCTCAGCCTGTACACACCCCCCACCACCACCACCACCTCAGACCTATGCCGTGGCAAGTGGAGACTCTTATCATTGATTTTCTCTTTTCTCTCCTCTCCTCTGTTCACTCACTGCAGCGCCTCCCAACTTATCTGGCTCTGACAGAACAATGCTGCAGTAGGAGGGCACTCAAGGACAGATTAGATTGTTTGGGGATTCTCATTCCTCATTTTTTCATACTTCTTGGTCTATGTGTTCCCATTCTGTAACACATTCCTACCCCTGTGATATTGTTTATCTGCCTCTATCACTTGCAATTGCAACTACTTCTACTCTTTTTCTGCTCCCTGCACTGAAGATTAATCTCTACCTTGTTACAGTATATTTTCCTTGTGTGCCTCTGCGCATAAGTTAAAAATGTAGTTACCATTAACATGTGTGTCAGCGTGTTTCTGTGTGTGTTTGTTTTTGTGCCTGCACAGTGCTCAGTGTTTGTGGTGGTAGCGCCTCCTCTGTCTGAGCCATGGTAATTACTGTGCTTCACTGCCTCTGTAGAAGTCAATGAAGCTGAACTCATTGTCTCTCTCTACATGGAAGTCAACAATCGTGTGAATTCCCTGGCGACATCGCAGCCACTGCTAAACCAGCTTCCTGCATTTTTTATCACCCTGTGTGTCTTTGTCCTTTCTCTCTCTCTCTCTCCCCCTTCTCTCTCTCTCTCTCTCTCTCTCTCTCTCTCTCTCTCTCTCTCTCTCTCTCTCTCTCTCTCTCTCTCTCTCTCTCTCTCTCTCTGTTTCTGTTTCGGTGTCTTCTCGTGTGTGTTTTGTGTGTACATTTGTGGTTGTTTCCACATCCCATTGAGTTCTACCTGGGGTAATTGAGCTTATGAGTGTTTTTATTTAATTTCCATGTATGTATTTCTGTATTTAATTTGAATCATGCAGTCTATTTAAAGTTGCTAACAGCACCTTAATCTAATTTCCAAACAACAACAGCTAGAAGGCATCTCAGTGAAATTTTAATGTTTTTCCTTTTTCAAAATGAATTTTAAAACATTTAAAGTCATATTTATTTTCAGAATTAAAGTGCTAGCAGTCAGATTTGTGTCTGTTTACGTCTTTGTGTACAGTAACTGTGTCCCAGTGCTGCTGAAATGGAGAGGAAATGTTACCATTAACTGTGCTATGGCTAAGGCCACTGTGGCCACACTGGCAACTTGATGGGAGGATGCCAGTTGTTCTCAAATCCATACTCCCTTTGATAAAGATTAACTTTCACACCACAGTGCTGAGCACATTAGATGTTGAATAGTTTAGCCTCAAATCCAACCTCAATGAAGTGTGTGTGTTTGTGTGAGGGTAGAGGGGATGTGGGTGTGTGTCATAAAAAGGAGGTTAGTTGCATGGAATGTGTGTAATGGGATGGTGAACCAAGGCCAGAGATGCTGGATGTGATTTAGACTGCGGTGGCTTGGGTTAGCTAATTGCTATTTGGTATGAGATAAGATGGAACGCGATGGATGGCCTCTGAGCACTCAGACTGAAGTTGGCTCAGGCTGTTTCTGCCCTTTCTCAGTGTAGATGGAACTCCAGCGAGTGATACGTTGCTATGGCAAATACATTAACCCGCATTAGTCATTAAGTTCTCGTACCTTTTTGCTTATAGATTCTGTTGATATTGTTATTGTTATGTAATGAATCAATGCAAGTATGAGACAGAGAAATCTAGAGAAAGATGAGTATTTAAGGTAATAAATACAAATACAAAATAAATACTTTTAATTTCAACCAGCAGTATACACAATGTGTGCTACTACAGTAGTCATAATGCGAAGAGAGGGAGCGTTACAGTGAAAGGGAGCAGGGTATGGATTGGAGTAGGGAATACAATGCAGATGCCGTTAATGTGATTCTATTGTCCAACAAATTGGCTAGAGTTTGCTCATGCCTGCTAAAACAGCACGCATGCAATTAGTGCAGAGACAGGGAGAAAGAGAGCAAATGCTTTGCATGCCAGTCGCGTGCTGTGCAAGTCTTTTGGCACCAGTTAGCTTCTGTTGCCATGTTTAGAGTGTATAAATTGGTCTGTATTTGTGTGTTGGCTCACAAACTGTCCTCCTCAGTGTCCATTTGTTTCCATCGTTATGGCTCCTTAATAGACCAACTGTGGCATCTATCTTAAATAGCTTGCTTTGCAGAGGTTTACTTAAAGCTAAGTAAAAAGATTTTTTCCCTTTAAGTGGTCTATTTAACCTCAAGTATGCATAATGCCTGGACAGGCTCTCAGCAGTTAATAGTACTGAGAATAGACCTTACAGGAAAAGTAATAGGAGACTGAGACTCTCGAGTCAACAGTTCTCTCGACTCTGTAGTCTGGAAAATTGGCAGAAGGACGAAGAGGTTTCTTGTGCACTAAAAAAGATCTGTAAAGGAGAGATTAGGATGAGGTTATCATTTCACTGAGGAAGGTAGAGAATTTGTGTTAGTCCTTGCGGAAATGCTTTTGTTTGCAATGGCCTTTACCAAGAAATGTCACACAAAGCACTCAGGCATCAAGGGCCACTCTCAGGGCAGGGCCCCAGGCTGCAGAAACCAGGATGAACACAGTGTACAAATATAAAAACAGTCAAGTCTGCATATGCACTGATACATACTTATGTACTCACACACATACAAACACAGGCTATTACGCAGGATTGAGATGACTATGACCCACAATCACAGTCTCATACAAAGTCTGTTTAAAAGATAGATTCTCAGCACCAACAATGCTTGTTTGAGTTTGAAGAGGTAATAAACTACATAAATGTTTCACCCTTGCTCTTTCTTCAGTCTAGTGTAAAATAACATCTCAACGGTGATCTTTTACTTTTGTAATTAATTCAGCATTGTCCTAAAGATGACAAATTTGCATGATCATCAGGATGCTTAAATGAGACAAGGATTGTACTCTCATATGACATTTTACTCATTTTTCCTGCTTCTGTTTGTATTTTTGCACTGTGGGTCTCAGGGGGGTGGAGAGGGGTATAGCCTGCTGAACTAGGCCAGTGGAGACACTGACATTTAGACTCAAAGGCTAATGGGATGCCTGAGTCTGCCCTGAGCTTGCTGGCTCTTTGTCGGGGTTCTCAGATCAGGACTGGCTAGCCCACGCTCCTCTTCCAGACGGTCTGGAGCCATAATATGTTCTCTCTCCAGACGCAGTGTCTTTCAAATGCACCAACTTTTTCATTCGGTCTCTGCATCTGACTGTTTGGAGTTGACGTCGGTATGGCTGCCCGTATGTCTCTCTGGTGGTTGCAGCCGAAGACTTGACTCATCTCATACTGAGAGAGGGCCGTGGGGAGGCCACAAAAGAGAATCACATTGTCTCCTCTAATGGAGGCCAGGGACTCATGGAGTTCTGCCCTTACAGTGGTAAAGCAAGGCCTTTTTC
Source organism: Scortum barcoo (assembly GCA_023238725.1). Taxonomy (NCBI): domain Eukaryota; kingdom Metazoa; phylum Chordata; class Actinopteri; order Centrarchiformes; family Terapontidae; genus Scortum; species Scortum barcoo. The sequence continues at coordinate 17,819,024 of CM041549.1, forward strand.
AGACCAGTCATTTATTCTGTCTAAAGGCTCATTTATTCTGTCCCAAGGCTATGTTGTGAAAAACATCTCTAATGATGATAGTAATACCCAGTGGGTTAAGATGTTGGAATGATCTTTCATCTCCCATGAGATGTCTTAGCGTGACCTATTCTTTGACCCTCAGGGTCAGTGCTGCCTATTGGAGCCAGAAGACTCATTTGACATAGCTCAAAGGCTGTCTTAACCCCAGTGGTAAACTCATATATCACCATTGCACATCCTTGGAATATTTTATCGTCACATAGCACTTAAATAATTTTCTGTCACAGACATTATGACACTATGGGGTTAATGAATACTATGGCCCAAAGTTTTAACATAGCCATTACAGTGGAAAAAAAACTGGAAAGTGCAATACAGAAGACACTCAACAGTTTCCTGTGCTGCTGCTGTGTTGTAATGTGTACAGTGTAGGTGAACATTTGGCAGGTCCATTAGAGCAGTTGAATTTTACTGCCTTGCTCAGATTCTGTAGGGAGTAATGTGTTTTACAATTCATTTCCACCACCTAGATTTTTCCAGTCGTTTTAGGCATTTGAGCCGGTGACTCTCTGATTCTTATTGGCTGTTGTAACCTTCAGGACATCATCACCCCAGGATGTGAAAGACACCTGTTAGAGGAGTGTTCTTAAATGTTAGATTTAAGTGCTCTCCGTGCTAATGGAATCGTTCTTCTCCTTAAAAAGGCCATAAAATTTTACTTGTAGAAAGTAGAAGGATAAAAAAAAAAGCTCCAGACAGAGATGTAGAGAGGAAGGAGAGACAGAGAGTGAGAAAGAGAGGTTTGTTTTGCTCTTGGAAATATCAGCGTAATTAGGAGTAGCATATCATTTACAAATTAGGCCTGACATTTAGGATGCTGGCGGGTAATAATTTAGAATTGTATTTCACTCGTGATGAGAGGAATGTCTTCCTGATTGGAGAGGGGCATCATGTACAGCGCAGCCCTTTTTCCCAGGTGTCACAATCAGTCCTGTAGTACCAGATGTTACATCAGTCACTGTCCACTCTTTTAACCCCAGCACCACATTATACGTTTTCATGTCCTGTTTGAGGTAGACGAGAAGTTGCAAACTGAACTCCCAGTGGGTCTTCCTGATCCAAGAGAAGGTTTCATCAGTAATGATTAGCATGAGGAGAATTAGTGACTGCTTCGTACCAGCCTGGACTCACTAAAGACGAGACGGGTGTAAACAGAGTTAATTAGCCTCAGTCACGTCTCAGTGGTGCATGATATGTGTTTTTCTGAAAAGTAACCAGCAATAGTTGAGTATTGAAGCGGAACGCAGATTTTAGATTTGATTATATGGAAGTGAATGTGCAAAGAACACCACCCACTCTCACAAAATACAAAGTCAGTAAAGTTTATTATTGAGTATATGACTTCAGTTATTACAGTTGCTTTTCTTAGTTTCAATTTTGAAAAGTATCAGATTCAGAGAACAGTCTTCAGCCCACTGTTCTCAGAAGTCTTGTATAACCATTGTGAACGACTCATATGGACATTTCCAGTATAACCGTTCACATCACTGCAATTGTCACCTTTGGCTGTTTTATCCTTTCAAGTCTATTTACAGGAAGCCCAAGTGGTAGCAACCAAACCTAGAACCATCTGTTCCAATCATAGCACTTCATCTGTGATCCAGTTAGGCTGTGGCATGTTACTAAGAGATGCGTCCCAGATAGAGCATAAAACATCAACGCAGCACAGCGGTGCTACATCTCTCCCAGGCATACGCAGAGACAGAGTGGAGGAGGCAGACGTTTCTTATAAACACTTAGTCAACTCAAGTCAGGGCTACGCCGGATAGGAGAGTGACTACAGCCTCTGCACATCATGAAAATTGCCTTTGTGAGCGAAAGGCCCCCGAAGGCCCGAGGCTCACTTGAACAAAAATATTGGAAGGATACGGAGACAGAGCTGTTAATCAACTGTAGTTGCAGTTGAAGGAGTGGCGCTCGCTGACGGTGGTCTATGATTCACATCAGAGGCTCTGCAGATAACATAAGGATGCATCCTCCGCAACTCCCACAGAAATGTACGACTCTTACAGTGTGATAATGAATAAGTATACCCCCTGCAGACTGTAAGTAATAAATACACATTACCCACAATTACTTCTGTGTAACTCCAGATTTGGTAATAACAGTGCGCTGGGTCTTGCCATGCTGTTTTATTATAATTTATGATGGCCCCTCATAGCACCACTGCAGAGAACCTCTGTTGTTAGTTATATATCTGCTGTAGCATGTAGCTGAGGGAGACTGCCATACAGCCCCAGAGAGCAATCTTACCTTGATATAAATCTGGTCTGCTTTGCTGCTAGTGATGAATGTCCTCTGATTGTAGGTTGTGAGGGTCTTCACTCTGGGTTAATCTCAGTATAAAAAAAGTGAATAAAAGCTGCAGAGTGAGATTTGTTTCCCATTTTAGCTATGCAGCGTGCACTCGGATATCCATACACCTACAGTACTTGACTCATTTAAAACGACAGCTAAAATGTAGCTCACACACTCCTTTCAGTTGAACCGGATTGACAAATTCAGCATTTTTCAGACAGCAATGCTGAACACATTGCCCAGCTGTGATAGGTAATTTCTGAGAAAGCAGCCTTATCTGTCTCTCTCCCCACCACCCCCCCACCCTTCCTCACAGAAGGGAAGAAAAGTGGAAACGAGAGGACAGGAGATGTGAGCAGTCGAGAGAGGAGGTAGATACATGTAGTGTGATCTGAGGGAGCTGTCTGCCATAGTCTGCTGCTTTGTCCTGTAGAGGCTGAAGCATCAGTCCCACATTGGAAAACAGCCTTACTGCTGCAAGCACAAATCCAGCTCACAAATGTGTATCAAACACAAAAATAATGAACTACTATTTACCTGCCATAGAGTTTAGAGGAAGAGGGAAAAGAAGAAAATGAATGAGTGACTGGGAAATAAGTGGCTTTGTAAGATTTTCAGTATAATTTAAGGTTTTAATTTGCACAATTTGTACTCTTGCTGTGTTTATACATTTGTTATTAACATGCATGTTTGTATGTACTTGTATATAAAATGCGTACCTCTAATCTGTTTGTCTAAAAAATATACACCAGTGAAAAGAAGCTGCCCACACAGCAGCCCAAGTGAACATCTGTCACATCTTTTTGCTAAATTGTTTGTGAGAGTATTCCTACCTTGTTTATCTATTTGAAGGGATGGTTTAGGTAAGGACAGAGTGAAACATTTTTGTTTAATTCAAATCAGTGCTGAGTGCGTCGAGTGAGAGTGTACTCTATGACCCACTATGTAACAAGCTCAGAATAGATCATTTGCCCTTTTCGCTTTTTAACTTAGACACTGCAACAGTATCACTGGTGAAATACTACTGCAGGAAGTAGAGGATGGGCAAACCAATTTGTATGCTCATATTCTTGCTTAGTATTAACATTGACTGACTCTAATCCACTGTCCATATATACACACATATATATATATATATATATATATATATATATATATATATATATATATATATATATATATATATATATATATATATATATATATATATATATATATATATATATATATATATATATATATATATATACACATATATATCACACACACACACACACACACACACACACACACACATATATGTGTATGTGTGTATATGTCTTTTTATTGTGTTCTTTTTTTTTGGTGGAGACTTCCCTCTTAATACTTAGCATAGCTTTTAGGGGCTGTGGAGCGTCATATGCCTCACCATATGATTTCATCATTTGGGCTTGATCAGCGGGACTCATCAAGCTACAGAAGGCCTCACTATTGGCTGGCTAATTTGCATGTCATTCATGCTGTCTGGCTGCGTAGTTCGAACAATAGAGGACATTATGAAACTCTCCTTTTAATTTCTATTGGAATAAATGCATCAATTATTTAGAATTGACTGTTTTATCAATGTTAAAGCCTTGGCTTGATGCAGTCATAAAGGACTATACAATTTTATGGTATAAAAATAGAATTGCCTCAGTTAATATTCCAGCTGAAATATACAGCAGAAGTGTGTAATGTGTTTTGGCTCATCTATAGTTATAGCCCACAGCAGGTGCTTTTCTGATCTGCCCACCTGGTTAAATGGTTCACACACCCTGGGTGAAGAGTGCAAGGAAGATGGAGCAATCATCTCCACAAGCTCTGTATGTGTGTATGTGCCGCAGTGCATGGGTCATGGTTAATTGCATAAAGCACATCAAGGAAACCGATAAATACTGGTGTCCTCAGAAGTATTACATTATTAATGCATTATTGATGTATTATTAATGTATATGGCAATTAATGTATTATTATTAATGCAGAAGATGGATGGTGGCTTTTTCATTAAGTATATCTTTTATATATTCTTATCACTGTAAATAACTTGCATGCGTTCATATGTGGTGGCTGACAAATAGATTGTATATTGTAATACAGCACTGTCTCCACACGTTAGCTGTATAGATATTTACAATAACGCACATTCAAAAGCCTTCTGTTAAGTTCCTTTTTATAGAAAAAGAGAGACAAGAGGAAACAGATGATGCTGACTGTTCCCTGTTGACTGAGGCGTTTCTGAGAAACTGATAATCTTTTTAGTTGCGAGGAGAGGATCAAAAGGAAGAAAAATGCCGAGAGGGCATTGCTATCTATCCATCTATTAATCTCTCTTTCCTCCCATCACTGGATCTGTCTCTGCATATCCCCCATGTCCTGCCTTATTCTTTCTGGCCATTCATCATATTCCTGTGTCCAACCGCATTCTGATCGCTTTCTTACTCTTTGTTTTCCCATCCTGCTCCTTTCTTCTTTTCTTCACCATCTCCTGTCTTCCTGTGTTATCTAACAGGCCTCTGGGCTTCTTTGTCTATCAGTAGGATTTCATACTCCTATCACTTCCCTTCTTTCATCTCTCCTTCCTCTCTCACCTGCCATTCCTGCTCCCTGTCTCCTAAGATGGGCTGGATGGATCCAGCATGAGTTGTGCCACAGTTAGATCCCATGGCATGAGAGGGGTTTAGATGTGGTGACTCCTTTGGTCTCCGTGGCAGTGACCCTGTCAACCAAGTCATGGATTTTCCTGGAATGCCAGAAAGGGAAGCCAGTCATCGATGCCCACCTGTCAACAAGGCCAGAAAATGAAGACCGTTGCGCCACTGTCGAGGGTCAGTCTAGAGAGTTTCCCTCCACACCGCTAATTACCATTCAGAGAGAAAATGCAAGACCAGTGAAACCACTAGAGAAGAAGACAAGGAGATGAGAATCAATAGATGGGGAAAGTGTGTGTGAGAGAAAGAGAGAGACGGTGAGTGACATTGCCATAAGAATCATGTTTGATGTTTCTGTCAACACTCAGGGTATAGTATTTCCTCAAGAGCTCCTTTCTAGGCTTCATGTCAGCTCTTACTCATCCTCTCCACGGCCTGACATATTGAAAGAGCTGGAGAAGAGAAAGACATGGGGGTAAAGGAAGACAGAGAAAAGAGAGTGGTCATTAATACTAAGGGAATTGATCCACTCAGGTCTCCGTGGGTTTGCCTGTCTGCCAGTGATTGTAGTGTGCTCATTATCCATCTCTGCTCCAGGTAATTACAGGCTTGTTTTGATCGGAAAGCTTTTAATTAGTTGCTCATTAGCATTGTTTAATTAAACTCACCCCATGCCTTTTATAACGCAGGAGTGTTCTTTCCCTACTTCATTAGATGTTGTTGGATGAGGTTATAGCGAGATAATGGGTGGACAGGAGCACTGTATGTTTATGCACGATTAGAATTTACTAAAATCAACAGTATTAGACCTTATGGCGAGTATTGTATTCTGCTCAAATGCATCCAGACTTTTAGAGTGGTAGATTCTTCCGCACAAAGGTGAACAGGTGAGGAAAAAGAGAAGGGAGGAGATAAAAAAGCACTCACACATGCAGAAACTCTTCCCCCGTGCCAGAAGCGTTGGTGGACAGCCGCACGCCGAGGAGCTGAGGTGGCAGCAGGGGTTAAGAGACAGAGAGACAGGGAGAGTAAGATGAAGTGGGAGGAAGTGGAAGAAAATGTTGGAGCCCAGTGCGAACGACTATGTGAGAGGCTTTTTAATAGCTGGGCTGCACAGTCGAGTAGCTGGACAAGACACAGAGAGGACATCGAGAAGAATCCCAAATGCAAAGATTGATGCCCTGCTATTTTGTCCATCTTTGCCTTTTTCTTCTACCCCCCTTGTCTGTCGCTCTTTCGCCCTCTATTTCCGAGCTCTCACTCTAGTCCTGTTTTTTTTATATTCCTCCATGTCGCCGTGCATCTTTCATGCTGCCTTCCTCATGAATTCTCTCCTACATATTCAATTCTTTATCTGAGCTTATTTTCACTCTTTCTGTCTATCTTTTTTGCTTCCCTCTCCCACTGTGCAATAGCTGACACAGTAGTCTTCCAGCTGAGTAGTTTACAGAAGGAGGTGTGTGTGTGTGTGTGCGCGTGTTTACATCTGCATGTGTGAGTGTATATATTTGTGCCTACATATGTGTGTCTGTTTGTTCATCGGGCGAGCAGTGACTGAACAGCCTTAGTTTTATTTTCTTAGCACGTCCTGGCGGAGTGTGACAGTGAACAAAGTGTCAGTGTGCGAGGATGGAATGAAAGGCAGCCCCGAGTGTCATAGCATACCCCAGATCTGACACTCTGGAGCTCAGAGCCGGGGACAGTGGCTAGCTGTCTGCACAATACGGATGAAACCGAACTCTATAGACGTAGGCCTCATGAGGCGTGGGGTGGGATGTGTGTGGGGGAGGGCCAAATGGGATGCGAGGACAGTAGGTGGTCAGCGTGATAGACTTAGCCTTTTGGCAGTGAGCACTGTCTGGGCATCACATGGCAGACTGACTGGGTAGACAGAGAGCCAAGGAGCCGCCACCCTCTGCCTGAGTGCCATTACTGCTAATCTACTCCGCTGACCAAAAAAAAAAAAATGAAACATATTGGACTTGGTTATAAGCCTTTTGCTATTCCATCTATCACACCAACACAAAGCAAAAAAAAAAATGCACTGACTTGTGAAATCAAATTTAATTCAAAATGAAAATAATTTGAAATGTAGCAACAATACAAAGCTTTTTTCTTTTTTTCAATGATTAAGCCATGAAAGTCTGAGGAACCTTTGCCTTGTAGGTTGATTTATCCAATCAATTTAAACCTTTTCGTTTCACTGCTTAATCTGAAAGAAGTTGGCCCCTGTATTTGAAGCTCATACAACAGATGGTATGTGCTCAGCTAGGTATCTGATTTGACTTCCTAAACAACAGCTCTAACAAAGAAAAAAAATTTAATGGTTTTTATTTTCGTCTGTTTATCTGTTCCTGTCACAAGAAATCAGCTCTTTATGACCCCGCAGCGGCAGCAGCAAACAAACAACAAGCGCATGCCATCTTAAGCTCTACATTTTACTAGGGTAGTAATCTATTGAATTATCTTGTATTATGTCTCTGCTCCTTAGGTTTGAGATAGCAATGATGATCCCCCCCAATGCAGCAGCTGCCTCTCTCTCCTCATCCCTCTCCTTATAGTGCATTTATATACATTAAGCTGCCATCTCCTCAGAGGTGAATTAAATCTCTGCGCAATTCTACCACTCATTGCTCTCTACTGCTCGATCCTCCTGCAGCTCAATTCCCAGCGGTGGTTACCACTTCCGTAGCAGAGTTTGTCTCTGCAGGGGAAAGAAACAGAGAGCTGTCAGCATTGTGAATGCTCCCAGAAAGCTAAGGGGGTGCTCTTTTCGCGCTGGTACACAGGGACTCCGGCGTGGTGATTTAGACAGCCAGATCGAGGAACTGGAAGACCCATCAAGCCGTTAGGGAGAATGGGAAAAGGCGCAAAGATGAGCCTACTAGGCATTGTGGGTAAAGAAGAGTGAGCTGCACTTCCAGCACACTCACAGGACAGAGAGGAAATCAGCAGCATGTCCCTGTGTGTGCACGTGGGCACACGTGTGCATGAACATACCTACAAGAACGCACACCAACAAGCTTCCCCACACACATTTGCATGAACATCGGCACAGTGAGGATGCCCTGCTCATCTGCTGGCTCACAGAGTTTAATGGAGAAGCCAAACACACTGCTTCTTACAAATTCAGCTGAGCAGCACATAGAGACAGAAGGAGAGGGGGATGGAGTGAGAGAGAACACAAGAATAAGTCTGCAGGGGGGGATACAGAAGAGGGAGGTGGACGGGGGGAAAAAAATCCATGATTTTACTCCTATGTTTGAAAAAGGGAAGTGCATGGTGAGCACAGTGATGTGGCCGACCTTCAGGTGCCCCAACGCCTCCCTTTCATGTGCAGAGCAGATTACCAAGTGATTTTCAGTGGGAAAAATGAACTCACTGATGCATTGCGCTAATTTCATTTAACATTTAAAGAAATGAGAAGAACAGGTCCCAAAGAGTTGCCACGGGCAAGGTGGAGGTGGGTGGTGGGTGGGCAGTGAAGGGAGGGGGATTTAGGGGAGGAGGTGGAGGAGCTGGAGGAAACATGGTGCAGTCAGCAGTTTGTGTTGAATGGAGTGAGAATGAGAGATAAGCCGGGAGCCATCAATTCATTACTCCACATATTACTCATTTTCAACTATCCCTTTACATCTCCCGAACTCCAGTCCATCAATTCTTCCTTGGTCTTTTCCTAGCTGAACACAGACCTGATCCAGAGTAGTGTTACAAATCACACCGAGCTGCTGTTTCCTGCTGTTCATGGGTATGGCGGACAACATGCCTCTGTGTGTGTGTGTGTGTGAGTTCAAAGGGCCAGAGCCCGGCGTCATGGAGCAGGTTCAGGATATTTCTTGCACCATCAGCACAGCTGTATTGGCTGCTGCAGAGATGCTTCTCAGCGATTTCTACAACATAAAGAGTTAAAATGGCCGTGCTCTTGACTTCTACTAATCCTATTACTCGAGAGTGGTGCTCTTAGAGGGCTCCAACCTCACTTTTATTGGAAATCCTTTGCCGTTATAAAGCCTTTTAGCCTTTGGCTGGGCTGTTGCTTGTATAAATCTAGTTCCTGGCCCGTGGACGATTCCCCCACGTTTGTATTATTGCAATGTTACTTATAGACATTTGTATACTGACAGAATACAGCTCTCCTATCCTATAATTGTCATAATGCTTGTATCATGCACCCACAAGTTTTCATCTAAGGTCAGCCTTTTGTGTGTTTTTTTTTTTTTATTGGTTGCCTAGTATACTTATACAGTTTCATTACTGCCATTCAGACTGAAACAACTAAAAGTCAGACAGAAAGAAAGCACGGAAACAACCAGGGCTGGCCGTAATGCTTCTAATTTCCTCCTTAGCTGATCTCTAAATGTTTGTGCTTTGTCACTGCCACCACACCACAGAATAAATTTACTCTTTCACCTCCCTGCGCCTCCTCCCTCCCGCTCTCTAATTCATCTCATTTCCGCCTCGTGGTTGGTTCAATCCCCACCTCCTTTCAGGGCTGGCTCCTCCAGCGTCAGGCCTGCGCTGCTGGCTGCTCCGTATTCTGGGGCCGTTGTTTCTCCGGTGGAGAGTGATTGTGCCGGTGGCAGGGAGGTCAATTGGAAGAAATTGCGTTGCAGCCACCGTGGAGCTGAGGCGAGAGGGAACAAACTGGATATTAGCCCAATCCATGTAGGCTGGCGTGTTTACACCATCCACCCAGCCCCCCTCCCTCCCGCCTCCCTCTCCACTGCCACCACCCTCAACACACACATGCACACTCACACATTCCTTCACTTTGGTCAACGGCTGGCTGGAGAAATGGAAGCACACCGGGGCACTGTTAAACATTATCATACATTTGTGCGAACCCTAATTTACATGTGTGGATACACTCGCAGCAATCGGTGTGACAAAAGGCAGATTGTATTTTTAAAAGGCATTTCTGCACTTTCTTCCTTGTGACTTCCCAGCAGGTCCCTGCAGCCTTGTTAGCCGGGCCAGCGGAGTAAAGCCACACAGCAAGTTCCTGTGTGATGGCGCTTAGCTCAGGATTAAAGTGTATAAATTTTAGCTTCTCGGGGCAAAACTCTTGTTGCCTGCTCACTTTGTTCTCTCCCTTGGTGGAAAACAATGTTTTTCAAAGGGTGTTTGTCAGTACTCGGGTGTAATTCTGTGTCTTCCATCTCATCGCTGGATGGGTTATGGAAAGAAATGCTCTCTCCTCATGACAAACGGCAAGTTATCAGCAAGACAGTCATTTTTCTCAATGTCAGTAGTTAGGTATAGATATTGTATGTCTAAGCTTGTTTATATTAATTTATACAATATGGACATTATGATGATTAAGATGTAAAGTTGTAATTGTATTGAAATTGAATTGTCTGATTTGAAATTACATCACAATCAGAGATTGTTAAATTAAATGTACTGAATCATACTGTGGGGGGAAAAAAACACCAGTCGGAGCTCTAGAGTAGCCTGAGCCACAGACTAAATTGCCATTTTGTTTCACTTTATAAATATATCAGTTGAATTCAGTTGTATTGGGTTGGTATCTTTGGTAAACCAAAACTATCTGCACTAGGGGTAAGGCTAACATTTTTGTTGTGTGTGTGATTTATGTAGGTGAACTGATCCTTTCATCCAAACACTCAGTTTTTAGCCATGCTACTTTTTGCCAGTTTTCCAGCTTCAGTGAGGCCCAGTCATGAATATGAACAATGCTATTTGACTCTTCAGCACCGCAAAAAACTTTCTCAATCCTTTCTTCCTGCTCTTCGACCTTTTTTGAATGTTTGCCTGCCAAAAGTAAATCCACACATGCCAAACACACCGTTTTAGCAATGTGCTCACCGTCACTCTGTTCTGTATTCCGGGTCAACCACGAGGGTGTGCATGAAAAGGTCTACCTGTGCCGGTAGAATGCTACTCATGTATTTTTTTCAATTCACACAAACAAGGAAATGTTTAGTAGATTTGGCCAAGGTGCCATGTGTACCACCACGCACTTTAGAGCACAAATGCCAGGCAGTCTCTGCCAAGGAAAAGGAAGACATGCCGCCACCCATCTGATCTGATAATGCTATCTGTAAGCTTCATAGACATACTAATGGAGGTTGGCATCGGCAATTTCCGGTTGAGACCTTTTGTTGTTGTGATGAGTAATTAACAATGGCCTACAAAGATGTTGGTGTGAATATTTAATAGTGACAAAGCAGGGGAGTGAGCAGACAGCTTTAAAACTACAACTCATGTATAATTCATAATCGCTGACAGTGATTGGACTATCTTGCTTCTCTCTCTTTCTCTCGCTATGTGCTCTCACCCCACCCCACCCTCTCCCTCTCCCTCTCCCTCCATATCCCAGGGTACAGTGGGCTCTCCTTGTGTAGAGGAGAATCCAATGTGGAGTGGCACTTCATATCTTGTTAGGCGATTTATTCATGGTAATGAAGGGTTTTAATGTACTGTACAGCACAGAGCTCGGGCTTTGGTTGTAACGTACTCAGCGATGATCTGTGGGATGGATTATTTGAGCACTGGCTTTAATTCAGATTCAATTACAGGGCCGCCGTTGTAGGATGGGATGTGACCTCTAATGTCTGTCCATGCTGTCTCTGTCTGAGCTTTTACACCCGAGCACAACAGAGTAACACTGGTTAGAGCTTTAGAACTGTTAGACTGTATGACAGTCTGCTTTTCCTCTGAGTTTTGCAGGTGTTCATGCCAACCCTGTACCTCCTCTCGCTCTTTCTCTCTCCTCCTCTCTTTTCAACCCCTCCTTTTTCCATGACTTGGTCTGACTTGCTGTTTGCTGTGGCTCTCTTATCTCCTTGCCCTCACCATCTCAGTCTCTCTCAGTCCAGGCTTGCCAATACAGTCCCCCATTTGTACGACTTTTCACCTCTCCAGCACACTTCTCCTCGCAGGTTTTTGAGCACGCTTGCTAATACAACCACACACAAACACATGGAAGCACACACACACACATGCACACATATTCATACCCACACACTTTTAGATGATGTCTGTTCCCCCATTCATCCTCCCAGTCTTTGCTTGAGAGAATAACACTGGCGTTTTTCTGTAGCAGCATCAACATCAGCATCAGCCGGCAGCATCAACCCAGTCCGACCAAGTTTTACCTGATTGGTTTCCACCAGGCTGCTCACACATACCATACAGTATATGCAGCGTATGGATCAAGATGGATGGAGTGATTATGAAAGAACTCATGGTTTGACATTTATTAGTTGCTTTTTAGTTCAGATATTTTTCTAATTTCCTTGCAGCATTGGACTTGGGTTCTTTTTTTTTTCCTTACCACTGAAATTGATTGCCTTGTTACTCAGCATCTCTCGTTCACTCACAGATATATTCTCTCGCTTTCCCTTTTTTTGTCCCCAGCCAGTTGAAGGGAGTAAATAACTATTGATTTGGGCCAAGTGAAGCTAAGATGCTATTGTGCTAACTGCTCCCTTTGACTCTTGTCCCCGTTGTTGGTATGTAGCGCTCACTTTGTTTGTGCATATTGGACCATAAAGGAAGTTCATTTTCTAGTTTTACAGTGTTTGCTCAGAAATAGTGACAATCCTGTTCTGATGTAGCATGTTCATACACCCAATATCAACTTTTACAATATGAGGAAAAAATTGCAACAATTTTGGACCTTTTTTTGGTGGCCATTTTCAAAGTAAGCTGATTAAAAGACCTCTTCTCTTCAACATTTTGACCTTGCCTTTATACAAGACCAGCTTTTTTTTTCTGCATATATGTTGAATATATGAATAGCTAACCAACCAAAAACAAATGCTCATGCATTTTACTGCAAACAGGGAAAAAATAGATACATTTTTTCTGAAACAATGACCTAGTGCTGATCTTTTCCAGAAACCTTGACCTTAAACTGACACCTCCTCACAGAGAGAAAAAAAAACAAGAACAAGATGCCTCGGTTTCCCCCGCATCCGGCAAGAGGATTCCTTATTCCGATAACATGCAGATGTCTGTGCAGACGCTTTATGGTGAGTGTGCTGATGTGCTTAATGTGCTCATTAAATCAGCGACAGCGACACATGTGTTTCTGCTCATTCTGCCCACATGAGGCGGAGTCGTAATTCAATATGCAGCCTCCCTGGTTAGCCACATGTGCTAATGCCTGCACCAGGCCCTGATGCAGCCTGACACCGCTGCGCTGGAGATGCAATCTGTATGAAAGCTGTGGTTGCCAGGATGACTCTGGTGAGATAGGGAGGTATTGGGCTCTCTGACATGGAGTGTGTGCGTGTGTTGGGGGGGGGTTATTTGGTTGGGGTTTAAAGGAGGTTGGGGACTGGCCACATTTAGCCTCCTTAGCACGCTGGGGAAATTCTGGTGACCAGAGAGATATTAGCTTCATTAGGGTTTTCATTTCATTTTTAATCAGGCAGTCCAGTGAGGTAAGAGAGCTAAAATAACAGTTATTAATAGAGACACACACTGTCCACCAGGATCTGGGTGCCCTACAGCAGGGACAAAAAAAGAGAAAAAACAACAGGAGGCAATTACGTTTTTTCAGCAACTTTTTTTTTTTTTTTTTATTTCGCCAGTCAAAACAAATTAATCTAGCGCTGGCAAATGCAAATAGCTGATGTTTTTATACCCAGCTTGAAAGGGTGAGTCATCCTTGTTATGGTGTCATCCCTGTCACCTTTGCTTTGGCGCAGGCACAAGACAAATCTGTGTGTGCGTGACCTGGCACTGGCCTCCGTGACATACCAGTGATTGAGACAAGGAGACAATGGGATCAGCAAGTCATCTGCGGGCTCCTGTTAGAGGAGATGGCATCATTAGAAATTGCGTTGCATCATTAGAAATTGTGTTGAAATTGAGTCACAAACATTTACTCGTCAGGCAAAGGAGTAATAGCTGTGGCTCAACGTTTCAAACACACTGTCCCTCCCTCTCCTGCCCCTGCTTTTTTCTTTCCCTCCCTTCACTCAGTGGATTCACCATAACACTGTAAACCAGACCGTTGGAGCCAGGAATAAATGGAAGTGACACCCAATGTATCCTTCTGGATTCTTTCAAGTGACCTCAGGCTAAATTCCCACAGACTATCAGCACCTCCACTGTTATGCTGCCTGTCATAGCAGGGAAACTGCTGTACTTGAGAGCTTCCTAAATCCTCTGTGTTGTTAAAAATAACACAGTTTTCAAAAGTCTCATATTTGGTTTTAATCAAGTGTGGTCATGTTTGACGCTTTATCTCTGGCTGTTATGTCTTTAATCAAAAGATCTCTCTCTAGAATTTGAGAGAGGTGTTTTTATGGATTTTCATCCAAAAAATTACAGTAATTATAATATCCACCATTTAACATATTTTCACTTACTCACAGTTGGACCATTTCCTGCTGCAAGACAGCATTTCTCACTGAACAGCTCAGAGTATGCTTCAGGTAAAATAAAGTGGAGAAAAATATACTTGGTGATGCTGCATATTAGTTCTTAAAAGTTTAGTCATTTAGTAAAAGCAAACTTTAAAACTACAGTACACTGCAAATATTAATTTTAAAAATGAGCATATAATGTCATTTTAGGGCCATTTTTTTTGTATTTAAGCATATGCTCTCCATAAATGGTAAAGTAAATGCCAACTCATGGCATTTACTTTCTTTACAAATACGAACTGTAGATATTGAGGCTGTTTTCTGATTTTCTTCTTTCATCCAAATGATCGCATAGTTTGATTTTGTGGTAAATTTCATCACTGTCATTAAAGACAGAGAGGAGAAGCAGACATAAAGGCATGACAGCGTACATAAACAAACATGTAAATTAGTTCAGTTTCTTTATCCTGCACTGTCACTGAGCATCTGGTTGTTGCACTTGTAATGTATGCCCATGTGTGCGACACCATATGCGTCCGTGCACATACAGTACGAGCAATGGAGGGTTGAGGATGGATGGCTGTGGAGCGCTTACGATCTGCAGGGTTCGGCTGCCCGGTGTACGGCTGAGTGATGCTCTCCGCCTCGCCGCCACTGCACTTCCAATACACAAACACCAGCATATTTCAGAAACAAGCGCTGGCTGGTGTGCTTAGCCTCAGCGCCACCTCAGATCAACAATATTAATGCACTCCAAATATTAGTTTTCTCCCTCATTACCAAGCTGGGTGCTCTACGCCTGAACCCACAGCGGTCCTTGAGGATGGAGACAGCAGGATGTGTGTTTGTGTGCACATATCAAGCCAATTACACTGTAATGCCTCTGGTTTCTTTCGCTTGAAGAGAGTATTTTTCACCCGTGTGTTTGCTGTTATTTACTCTTATAGACACAAGTAACCTTATATTGCTGCTGACGAATTCATATCACCGCGCTGAATTGTGTTGCACTTGTTTGTGCAGCAGAATATGAATGTATTTAGACAAGAGCCATGACAGTCTCACTAAAGAGTTGCTTCTCGCTAAGCCTAAGTGGGAGAATAGTAAATAGAGAACGAGAGGAGAGCTGTGCATCGTGAAATCCCCATCTGCTGTAAAGTGGGGCGCTGACACTTTCAATCTGTTCGGCTTCGTGTTCGTCCCTCCCTCTCTGCTCTCTTTCCTCTCTCCATTATTGCTCTGATCCTTGATCTTCCCTCCGCGTCTGCTTTTGTTTCTCGTGGGCAAAGCCTCCTTGGTCTGCTTTATACGATAATCACAGATCTATCTCAGTGACAAGGCTCTGGCTGGAGTCCCGCAGTGTAGGTGCTAGCTGTTAAAAGCGACCCAATGTATTGAATAAATTCTTTACGTTCCATGCGCTCGGCCAGCATAATGCATCCCTGGTGACAGTCACCTAACATGGCATGTAAACATTTGTTTTTTGACCGTGCCTTTCCCCCTCCATTGTAATTACATTGTGGTTGTTCACTTTTCTTAGAGGGACCATGGGAAATGTTTTGCGCCTCATGGATGTGATCGAGAGGCCAACATGACCGCTGTCTCCTGGGGCAAAGGGACAAGTGGTGAGATTATTTTCTCCTCTGAAGATGTTAGCGTCTTTTACCCCTCTTCCCATGGTCAGAAGCACTGGGAAAGTTGTGGGTACAAACCACTTAAAGTTTTCACATTTCAGTACCATGAGATGCGGTTTTGGCTTTGGCTATTTTTAGGAATAAAACACTTGAGCAAATATTGCGACATGTCTTGTATTTACAGCAAGTGCGTGAACTGTGGGAACACCATGCGTTATCTGTCTTTGTGAGAAAATACTTCTTTGTCTCCTGTGTAGAGAGCAGTAGATAAATTCATTCAATTATCAGCCTTTTCAAGCTCAGTTAGGTCAAGAAAACCGTTACAATAGATCCAATCAGAGTGAGATAGCGAGTGCATTTCTAGCCAATTTGCTGCCGTAAATGTGATTTCCACACATACATGGATACATAATGCCCCTTGTGGAGATGTAGTTCCTTTTTGGATTTACCCTAAATAACTTATTTATCCAGGAAATTAGGTATGGAATAGAAATATCAGCAGGTCAATACTACCTGAAATTTCTAAAGAAAATTGTCATTTAATTTATTTTTCCTGAGATATTAAAGGATAAATTTTTTATTATTAAACGTTTCTTTTAATATTAATATGTACTAACCGCCTTTCAGTATGTAATGTCGTGAACCCGTAACAAGCTGCTACTGCATCAGCCACAGTACTCTGAGTGCACACAATCCCGTCGTGTTTATGGCACACTCACACACACGATTCTGGTTAGTCAAGGGCTTTCAGTGGAGCTGGAGTGAGGGATGAGGTTGTTGGTAAGAGAGAATGAGAAACTGAGGGACTGCAAGTGAAAGAGGGAGTTGAAGGGTGCTAAAAGGGTCACAGGGGCTGGTCTGCAATGCACAACCACTTATTCATTTTTCTCCTGGTGTATATATAGGTGTGTGTACACCTGCTGCTTTTATTGGAGCAGCGGTGGGTTTGGAGTGTCTGCATTGTCATGCAGGTGCATATACACATGTATGCTCAACATGTGCATGACTGTATTAATTTTTGTACGCTATGTGTGAATGTGTCCAAATGCCTTGAAATATTTTCTATCATTTTAGACAGTAGATTATACCCCAAGTAAATGAGTGATGGCTTCACAAGGCTGTACAAACACCACATATATGGGCTCTAATGCTCTGTACTGCTGTATCGCTCAGGTGCATGGTGTAACCACACAGACACGCACACTTTTCCTTTGCCGGACATCCCTGAGGGAGAGCTAATTCCCCAGGAGATTGTGGTGATAAATGAGGTCGGTGTGGTGGTGGGGAGGAGATGGGGAGGGAAAAAAAGGCTAGGGAGCAAACAGGAGACACTAATGAAGTATGAAGGGCTGAGCACGGCCGCATGGCTCCTGCCAAGCACCACCAGCCGCCCTCTCCAGAGCTCCACCTGCCCCAGGGACACAGAAAGGGAGGTGGGTCACTCGAGAGAGAAAGAACTCTGAAGCTCACGCTGAATTAAAAAGCGCAAAAACTTTTCTAACAATTACTCTTCATGTTCTGAGCATTATAATTACACCGCAGTTTTCATACAAGGGGAACATTTAAAGTTTCTTCCTCTCTCTTCTCAGCTTCTTGCCCCTTTGTGCCTGGCACTTTGTAGAGCTACATAAAAATGGTGTTGCAAAAATGTCAAAGCTATTACTTTATCACTCGCACAGCCTGTTCTCAACTGTGCTCTTTTCCTGTTATTTAAACATGCCTGTCTTCATAAGTGCTCACACACACTTGTGCATGCACTCAAGTCCACCCGTGTGTGTGGCATGAGCACGCTACCACCTTGTCTTTAAAGCGCAATTGTTTTGTGAGGAGTCCAGCCTCCACCCTGCCTCCCACCCCCGTCTTTACCTCCTTTCCGTTCTAGTAATGTATGCTCACCACTTAAGCAGGGAGTCAGCTTATTTAAGAGACAGCACATCTGCGACCGCTTCATATCCGCTTCATCCACTATCCATGCGTGATTCAGAAACTAATCAGGTCCACCATCGCCAAGGGTATTCCAGTTTATGGAACTTTAATTCTTTGTGGAGAAGCAAGGACAGAGGAGGCTATTCAGAGGATGCTCAAGCAAGAAATTACAAGAAAAGCATCCTATATGGCAGTGTACATGGTCAAACCCTGTCAGTGAACATCTGCTCCTTGTTGACCGCAGCGCGGCTTACCAGAACTGGCCAAATAACAGCGTCAGCTTAGATGTGTGTTATTCTCATTTCTTTATATTGCATTTGTTTTCTGATCCATGCAGCTACTTGAAATCATGTAAGAAGTGCAGCTGTGACTGACCAGCATTTTTCTAAAGGGCTTCCTCTTTCCATGAGGGGGAGCATGACTGAATAAATAATAGTGCTAACTGTGCGCTGTCACTATTTTGACAGTCACATTCATCTGTGCAAATACAAACTCACTGACGACTGATCCAGCTGTGCATCGTCATCAATCACTGACACAGTTTCAGAGGAAGCTTGTGTGGAAAGTGTGCGTCATTTCACAAAATGTGTTTCTTTGATTGCTCCCTATATGTCTTCTGTGAATCCCTTCGTGACATCAGCTGTGAGTGGAGGGAGGAAGTTTAGGAAGTAGTTGTGAGAAACATACACACATGGAATGAAAACAGGAGATGTATCCACCATGTGTTTGTCAGTTATATGACAAGTCGTGTCCAGTAAGGAAAGAACTACGCGTATTTGCATTTAGGATTGTCACCATTGTTACTGCCAAGTGTGTGTGTTTGTTTGTGTGCCTTGTGTTGCACTACAGTACATACCTGTCAGTGCATATCCTTAATATGCATCAGTGAATCCACATCTGTTGTCATGCTTTTGTTTTGACATGCCCTGAACATGTCAGGAGTGTGGTCCTTGCCTGTCACTGGTCTGTCAGCTATAGGTGACTGGCATGGTTTTGATGTGTCCCTTTTATGACCCTAGACTTTGCCCTTTGAAAACAAAAAAAAAAAAAAAAAAAAAAAAAAAAAAAAGGGGAGGGGGGGGGCAACTACAGAATTTTAAAAAACTTGATTCTTTATTAAAATCTAATTCTATTTTAATAATGAGGATTAAAGGTGGATATTAAACTTGGATTTGAATGATCAAACACCTAATGTATTTTGACTTTACACTGCCAGCCCTCCCATTTTTACAGAAATGTGTATATATGTGTTCCAAGCTTGATAGTGATGGTGGCTTGGAGCTTTTAGAAACGAAGCCTGCAGCTCCTGCTTGGCTCCATGCCAGACAGCAGGACAAATAAATCTCTAATGGGAACAAACATCCCACTGAGTATATGGTGCTAACATCAAACAGCCCACCACACTTTGAATTGAATCCAGGTCTTCCTAAACTGGTCGACTAAGCTGATGACAGAAGTGAAAAATTAAATTTGCTTACAGTGCTGACTGCGTTGGGTAATCAACTGCTACAACCAAAGTACTTTTTCAAAGATTAAAAAGATTAAAATGGAGAGAAATATCTTGGTATCATTGTGTCATTTAATATTGTTAAAGTTAGAATTCTGGTTTTATAACAACATCAGTCCATCATGACCAAATGAAAAGGGATGTAAAACTCAAAAGTTTATTCCTGGCCCAGGACCAAACTGTCCAGGAGAGATCGCTCAGGCAAGCAGAAAATGCCACTTTTATGCCATCCAGGCAGATGCAACCACCTCCCTGTAAGGACTGCAGACACATGTTGTGGTGTGTGTGTGTGTGACTGAAGAAACACGGTCAAATAAATGGTCTAGTAGTAAAAGGTGGAACAACTGTTTCCCTTGCAGTTTCAGTGCTAACTTGTTGTAAGTGCTCTGTGGCCTGTTTTCCTTATCCCCCTCATTAAAATTTCCTTAATCTGCATTCTCTCCTCCTTTGCTCCTCTCTCTATCTTTTTCTACTGTGTGTATATGTGTCTCTGTATGTATATATGTGTGTGTTTGCGCCTGTGTATGCCAGCTCGGGACTAGGCCCAGGGAGAGATAATGAAATAATAACTCTTATCAAACCACTGCAGACTGAGTGGAGCTCTCTCTTTTGCTCTTTCCCTCTCTTCCTCTCTATCTCCTTGTCTTTGCCACTCCTCTCTCTTCCTCGGCGGCGCTCGTCTCTCAGGCTGATTCCCCGACTGATTCCTGCTGCCACTCAGATGCCGCTGCCAGTGCTCATGATGCTGCTGCTGAGGCATACAGTGCTAATCCAGCTGCGGCGTAGAGAGCAGAGCGACCCCAGTCAAGACTCTCAACTCGTGTTTTGTCGCGCCGTTGGGTCTCTGTCAGTGTGGGTGCCTGTGCAGATGGAGATGCCGGATACAGAGAGATGGCTAAAGTTACACCAAAGCTTTTATTTAGTTTTTTTTTTTCTTTTTCCTTTTAATGCCAGCATAAGAGGTCGTCAGACTGTGGAAGATGAAAGTCTTCCAAACAGTGGCCTCCACCTCATTATGGATCCAGAGCTGCTCCTCATCCTAGAGATAAATTATTCACAACATGGCCTAAATGAATAATATTCTTCTTAACCCTCTGTGCATCCTTCATCTCTCCATCCCTCCAACCTGCCTCACCCAGTGTGGTGAAAGTGTAGTAAGGGGACTGTGGCGAGTATCCTGTGTCAGAACCTCAAATAAAGGACCGTTTGGTGTCAGTCCACTAATGAACAGTGAGTCTTTTTATTACCAAAGCTTTAATAGGCTTCCTCTGGTTGCTGCACATCTCATTTGTGCTTCAACACTGGTTTGAATATTGGCTGGCACTATCAAGATGTGGTCTCCCTCCTCCTTTCCTTTCTCTCTAATCTTTTTTTCTCTTTCTCTCTCTGTTACAATACAGTTGCACATCATTTAACTTTCCCCTCTGTCTCTCCTGTCTTTCTACATCTCTTTCCTCTTTCCCCCGCTTTTCTTTTGTCTATTGTCTTTGTCCTCGCTAACTCACTGCCCATTTCCCACCTCCCTCCATCCCTGTCTGTCTGCAGTGGCCCTAACCATTTAAAAAGAACATTAAAAAGAGATGGGAGGGATAAGGTGAGAGAGGGTGGAGAAAGAGGGTGGGAGAGTGAGGGAGAGTGAGCGAGAGAGACAAAGGAGCGAAGGTGAAGGGGAAGGAGGACAAGGCGGAGGGAGGGACAGAGGTGTGAAGCAGAGAGCAGTGGAGGCCTAAGTGATGCTGACAGGGACACATTTGCTCCAGAGCTGTGGAATTGTGTTGTGTGAAATTGAAACGGCGGAGCATCAGGAGCAGTTATTTGCAATAAATTTCAACTGCTTCAACACTTTGAAGACGCCCCCCTACCACTGCCATCCCCGCCATCCCTTCTCCTTCGTATTTTTCAGCCACCTCTGGCTACATCCACTCCTTCTCTTATCATCTCCTCCTGTCTTCATCCCTCTCTGTCTCTTTCTTCTCTTTTCAGCTCTCTCTCCCATTTGTCTTCTCCTTCTTTGTCCATTTCCCTTCTTCAACCGCCTTTGCACCACTGGTATCTCTCAGGCCTGCTGAGCGTCGTGTCCAGGCTTGACAGTCTCCCAGCCTGACTCCCAGGCTTGGTTTCCCCCACCACAGGCACCTCTCATCCTCATCTCCCACCCCCCAGCATCACACTAAGCGGCAGTGACAGGCGCCGAGGCTGTCAGCCAGTCAAAGAGCAGAATTAATTTGTTTAATTTCATACCTTTTCATTTAGCCACCAACCCAGTCGAGACACGGGGTGTCAACGCATCCAATACATTTTGCACGCAAGTTATTCTTTGGAGGCTCTGCTAAGATGTGGGAGCGATTTGGAGGGAGGGCGGGGGACGGGGTGGCGGTAAGGAGGATTTCAATAAGAAGAAGGGGAGGCAGAGGAAACATTAGCACCTTTCATACAGTGCAGTTAATGTATTTATATCTGGATGTAATGGAGTGTTTCTAATAATAAAAGGCAATTTCCAAAATCATTTTCACCAGCTGATTATACAATTCCATTTGAGCTTTAGAGGCCTTGCGATAACATTGCTCACAGACCTGTTACACGGGAAATGGGAAGTGACATGAAGTTTAGCACCGTGACCTCATCTGCGCCTGTTGGGTTTTTAAGGAGCTCACAGATGCAGTGATGAAAATATTAATTATTCTAAATTCTTCTAATGGTGTGTCCCCTCCATCCTTCAACCCTTGACCACACACACATGCTTAAAAGCATACACGCACACTCACGCTTAGACACTGATGCATATGTAACTCAAAACAAAGAACGAAACAGATGTGCAATTCCAATCAATCCTCTGCACTCCGAATGGCCTCAACGCTACTCCAGAGAGCCATTCTGAAAGCAATATCCAATCTAGCCTGTGAATTTATGTACTAAATCCAGCAGCAGACAGTAGAGCTACAGTTGCCCATTGGGCATAATGACACATTTGAATAAGATGTAATAAATGAGATCTATATTTACTCAGGGGACCTCGTCTCACTCGGCCGAGGCAAAGGGATGGTTTTCACCAATGACACAGTTTCTTGCTCCGGGCCCTTGGCGCTGAGGCACGGCGCGGGAGTGTGAGTGTCACGTAATGATTCCTCCTGATTCAAGTGCCTGGCTGACTGTGGGTATGTTTGACTGGCAGGGAAATGGATGGTGTGGGAAAAGTTTACCTTCAGCACAGAAGAATGTTTCATTTATCCTCTGAGTGTTCAGCAGCACTTTTTACTCGAGGCTTGACGATATGGCCAAAACACGAAATCTAACTTTTTCCTTTTTTTGTTTTTTATCACATCTAAGACAGTTGGACAAGAACAATAAAAGACCTGCACCATCTGCAAGGCTGTCAGTTATGCATATTCAAAATAATACAGGTTATCTGGTTATCCCCTGCGATCTTCACAGTTGGCTACTGACTTGCAACACTAAATGGAGGTTTGTGTTTAATGGGACGAGTGTCATTTATTTAATCTCAGGTGTTTCTCATGTTTAATAATGTCACATCAGAGAGTGTGGTCACAGTCACAGAATAGCTCACTTGAGAATTCAGCTTTAGTCACTCTGATAACATTCAAGTAGTTTGTGCAGTTATGTCCCAGTTTTTTGACCAGCTGTGGAGTAAAAGTCTTTTGCTGTCTCTTCTTACATCCTTAATATGTATGCTAGTTTGAGTTGTGTTTTGCCACTTGTCCATGCATACAGGCAGCTCTTACATCTTGTTTGGAAACAGAAAACATTTAAGTGGGTAAAATCAAGTGTGTTATTCTTTATTTAATTTTATTAATTTAGTTTGTGTGTGTGTGTGTGTGTCCAAGCATTTAGACTTAATTACACCGTGTCACTAGCCATGGGAACTCTTCATTGACTCTGTGACTCATACACACTCCTCAGGGGAATGTTAACATGCAATATAAACCACAATCCTTTCCATTAATTATACCAGACCACAAAATTACTTGTATCAGCAAGCATTAAAGTTGTGTTAATCCACGCTTCTGTTTTTGTATTAATATTGATGTGTTCATAAAAAGCTGGACTCTGATTAGTAAGACCTCCAGGCCTTTGGTAGAGGGCTGCAGGGATTTCTGAAAAATGCATGAAACATAAAAGTAATATGAAAAGTTTATTAACTCTGAATATTCCAGTGCCAAGCTCACATGTGATTACACAGGGCTAATTAAAAACACCTTATCCCTGTGGAATATCCTTCTTTATTTTATAAGCTTTTATTATTATTTCCTGCGCACCTTGTTTAGTTATTACAGTTTGTGTGGTGTGATGGTGCCTAGGTGCCCTGTGACACCTGAATACATGCAGGAAATGTGTTACTTTTCTGTGATAAAGGTGAAGTAAACTGAGAGGGCAATTTGCATTTTTTTTCCCTGCTCCCTGGAGTTCTGTCACTTTGTCCAGAGAGACGCTGGGGAGGAGGCAGAGGTGATGCATCCCTGACAGGCTAGCACTAGCAGTTCTCTAAAAGCACTGCGCTCGCTCAATGCAGGGAGCTAATGCGTTTGACCCCTCTTTCCCAAAGGAAGTGCTTCCCGGCGCTTGCAGATGAATGAATCAGCATGTTTATAAGAGCTCCTCATCAGTCACACCATTTTCTTCCCTCCGTTCTTTTTAATTTTCATTTGCTGTCTTCGTGGTGTCCTGACACGGTGATACTAAACAGTCATTAGCTGAACTCAATATACTGTCAGGGGGTTTAAGTTGAAGTGCTTTTGAAGTAAGAAAAAAGGGGATAGTCTGCACACAGCAATGGTGAAATAACAGCAAACCAGCAAACATTCCTTTCAGGTCTCACATCATCGTTCAGTAAACCATCTGGCCTTTTTTGGATGTATATAGTATCAGTTCCTAACCTCCTATAAAGGCAGATATGAACTCTTTGTCTCTTTTTCATCCCCTCTTTCTCCTGTCTCCTTTGCGCCAGTCACTGGAGGCAGCTGTTTTATTATCACTCCCATATGGATCTTTACTAAGATATTCACAAACTCCCAGTTCATTGTTACTATCTGCTTACATAGCAACAATAAGAGTTCATAAAATGTTAACTCTTCAGCCTAACTCTTTCACTTTCTTACTACACTGCCCTCTGATCTCACTCTACTGTTTTTTTTTTTCTTAGACACTCTCCATCTCCATTGTGATCCTTTCAGTTTGTCTCATTTTCATACATATTACATATTCACTGCTCTTATCCATTTCCTCCCCAGGCTATGCGGTAGCTCTTTTTTTCTCTGCAGGGAATGGATGTGTGATACAGCCAGTGGCATCTGCAATTTTTTGTGTGTGTGTGGTATTTGCATGTCACTGCTTCCCTGTTTCAGTGTGTTTGGGGTGGCATGTGGGATTCCAGTGCACGGTCATTAAAAAATTATGTACAGTAGGAAAGTTGTGGTGTAGAATCCTTGTATCTGTTTTTATTTTATGTGCCAGGTTTTCAAGCTTTCCTTGTGGCTGCTGCAGTTTCATCTTTTTATAGTGCAATGACATTCAGCCCAAGTAATGTTGAAAAATCTGTATTTAACCAAAGGTATCAGTCTGATACTGAATAAGTTTGTCTTATTTATAGATTGGTAATCTCTCCATGCATGGTGTTTCGTTGCTTTCTGTAAACTTGTGAACCAATTATTGAGCTGGCCCAATATTATCACAGATACAGACAAGAATTGCATTATAGAAATACCAAAATATTTAAGGTTAGTCAAAAATATCATCTCCATCACACAGTTTGGTCCTAAAAAGAGGACAAGTTAATATTTCAGCTGTAAAATGCCCCTGCAGGACATGTGTTAGTCACAATACTTAAAAAACAAATAAAATCTGAGGGCAAATGTTTTTTTAAACTCTTCAGTTTTTTGCTAAAAAATCCTGTATCAGCTAGGCAATAATGGATAATAGATAATCTGTAGACTCTATGTATGTTTTCACTCAACCATATATAGATGGTGTTAAACTACGTTGGTATTTCATCCTTGTGTGTCTACATAGAAACTTTATGTGAACAAAGCCAGAAAAAACCCAGACCATTTCGAAACTTGTAGACACGGTCAGTAGTGAAACGGCCAGCTCATGTGTCTGAGATGAAGGGGACACAGGTGTGTTTGTGCCAGCAGAACTCTCAGAATTGCCTCTTCATTATTATTCTGTCTCTGTCCGTTTTTTACTAAATGCATGCACAGAAAAGAAAGAGAGGGGGAAAAAAACCCCACAGACACACACACACATTTTCCTGATGGTCATGCAGGCTGGACCTTGTGAGATCCAGAGGTTTTGACTTCTGTCCCCCCCCCCCCCAACTCCTTCACCAGAGCAATGAGCGATGAGGGTCAGTGCTCAGGTTAAATGACCAGGCTGAAAACCCATCGTCCAAGCAGCTAGTCACCCGATAACGGTTGCTGTGGAGAAAAGCAGCCTGTCTAATTTACCCCTGTCTCACACACTTATGTGTATATTCACGCTCACAAATTGACAAAATAAAAGAAAACTGTATTGCACTCTTAACCTGAGATGGATTGAGATACATGTATGCACACACGCACTAAAACACAAATCCACATTCAGGCCAGGTAAGTGAGCTTTTCCCCCTGCAGCAGTGGCCAAGAGGCTGCTCAGCGATCAGTGAAATGGAGTGTTGCTCAGCTCAGTCTGAGCTTTATTCTTTGGTCTCTCTCCCACTGAGACAGAGCTGCGTCCAGCACAACCAACACCACATAGATCCTCATCCTCAAGGGTGAGCAGGTCCAGTTGACTCAGATAACTCTGTAGTAACTTTTGGGGCCACAGAAATTGGTGTTGGT
Organism: Scortum barcoo; assembly: GCA_023238725.1. Classification (NCBI taxonomy): domain Eukaryota; kingdom Metazoa; phylum Chordata; class Actinopteri; order Centrarchiformes; family Terapontidae; genus Scortum; species Scortum barcoo. The sequence continues at coordinate 17,845,310 of CM041549.1, forward strand.
GTACTAGCTTG